>CM019181.2:29624706-30824706 GCA_009739505.2 Apolygus lucorum
TAAAAAAAAATCAGGCGCATCTCCCATTGACTTCTGTTGACTTTGATCAATCCCCTATCCTTTCGACTAAACTATTGTGATGTTCGGGATCACAACGATCACAGTGATCAGCTGATCTTGGACGCTGGGTAGGGAGGGTGCCCCCGCTCTCGACTTCCTCTGGCAGTCTGCATGGGAGAGCCACCAAGTCTACAAGCAAGTGGTGCGTTTCCTGCCCTTTAAAAAATCACCTCATTATATTTTCAAATTTTGTGGATCCTCGTCAAAAAAGAAGATCGCCGTCCGGAGACTTCAACATCAAGAGGAATTGGTTTCGAGGAGAAACTGCACTTCCTGGTCATCTACCCTCGTGTCTACCTACTGGGAACTCCAACGCTCCATTTGAATTCTTGATGCCATACCAGCTTGGTGGGCATCCGCGGTGAGTGGCACTCCTTCTTCCTCTCTCTCTCTCGTCACGAACTTTCTCACCTAGTTTAATTTCAATTTCTAGAAATTTGAGGCCCTTAAGGAATTTGGTTGAGGTTGTAAGCTAATAAATCTCTCATAATTACTACAATTTATTTTGTTTTTATTGTTAATCATTCCCCTAGAGCTCCTTAAAGGCGAGTATGCCCCCATTCTCTGAGTCATTAAATGAAGTAGTCAATTCATATCACATTTTGGCGCATGCAACGTGGGGCTCGAAAAGGAGCTCAAAGGGTCAGATAGCTGCAAGAATGTCAATTTAATGTTCAGGATTGTTCAGTTCCACGATTCTGCTAGCTGTAACTGTAATCTGTTGTACTTCAGTCACAATCACACTTATCTTGTCCTCAACTCTTTGTAATTCTGAGTTGGAGTGAACTTTGTGTTGTCGGTTTAATCACATTGTATTCATTGTTAATCTCGGCCAGATGAGCGGGAAGAAGTTAGCCTTCGATTGAATTGCGCCTAGATCAACGTTCGTTGTGTATCTCTCATCACTGTTATCACCAGTATTTATAACCTGAATTTTTGTCAACAGTTTGTATTCTTGTGGCTTGTTGACGTCAAATTTTTTTTTTTTTTTTTTTTTTTTCTTTTTTTTCTTCTACGTCTTTGAATACTATTACAGTTCATCACAAGGGTAAAGTAAATTCTGTCCTTTCGATAGCCACTATTGTAGGTTGTGACTTCGCCGCAAATTGTAGGGAACAGTAGTCAGTGATCAAGTTAGGGGATCATCGTTTTGATATCAGTAACTGCCGCCACCCATTTCGTTTTCAGGAACATTCTTCGGGTAATTATTGATCCTCGTAAACCTTCACGTCAATCACGATGAATAATAATCCTGATGATGTCGAGCAAGGAGAAGGGACTCACGACCTGTATGGTGCGACTGCGTTCGTGAACGATGGGACACGGCGTGACAGCGGATTCCCGGTAGGTGGTAGTGATAATTCGCCTAATAATAATGCATCTGATTTGGGGCTTCCAGACTTTGAGATAGTCAAGAGTAGAATGCAGGAAATGATGAACATTTTGATCGAATGCAGACAAATCTAGTAGGAACGTTGAATCTGCATGTAACTGAATGCAACAAAAAAATCAACGATCTCAGCCGAGATGTACAGTTTCTTAAAGGCAGTGTGAGTCGTCAACCTGGCCTTGTACCTACCTTATCGAGTCAGACGGATGATCAAACCGTAGCTCGTGTAGTTCAGTATTGTCACAAAATCAGCACAATGCTAATTTGCGTTTGCCTAATTTCTCATCAGATCAACAAATGAGTCTCCCATGTTATTTTTGGAGGAGTTGGAACAATATTTTGAGGCATTTCCCTTACTTAATGATAAAGAAAAGTTACGAATCACTTCATCTGCTCTTAAAGCGATGCCATACAGGTGGTATGCTTCTAGAAATCATCATCATTTACAACTTATGCTCAGTTCGAAAGGTCTTTTCAAGATGAGTTTTGGAGTACTGAAAGACAATCGGATCTTATAGCTGATTTGTACAATAAAACGTTCACGGGCGATTCAGTGGAAATTTATGCTAGGAATCTATGCTTAAACTTACGTTTTCTACAACACCCTATTCCAGAAAGCGTCCTCGTGCAAATCATCATTAAACATTTTCATCCTGACGTACAGAATGATCTAATGTTGATGGAAATAAATAATTTCAATACTTTGTTCGCAAACTCAGAATTTGTGATCGATTCAAAGCTAGGAGGCAAAATTATGATCGATTTGGAAATGATCAGAGATTCTACTCGAGAAATTCCAGCTCCTCATTCCAGCACTCAAGGTATCAAGGGCCCAATAATAATTCCAATCGTGGATATTCCTATCAGAATAATCTGGGAAATCAAAACCAAAATATTTCTAATCAGGGTAATCAGAACAATAGGGGTCAAAATTCAGTTAACACCAATCAAAATAGTACTAACTGGCGTGACCGCTCTTCTGGAGAGCTGGGTAGTAGAAATAGAGTTAATGTTAACGCACTATCAGTGGAAGAAGAACAGTCGGGTGAGATCGTGGAGAACCACGACTCACAGAGTGGTGATAATGATGGATTCCAGTCTTTAAACTTGTAGATGCCCTGTTTTCTCATGGATCTACAAGTCATGTGCGAAACAGGGCGATGTCTTCTAGAAATAGTTTGGATACGGGTGATCAGATTGTCACGGTTAGTTCATTGTACGCAGAAAAAACGCGTATCTGTTTGAAAATCCGAATGAGTGGCTGAAAGATGACTTGTTCCATTCAGTGTCACTTTGCCAGTCCCCTGAATTGGCAGTTACTTTGGGTGGTGTTCAGGTGATGGGAATGATTGATTCTGGAGCTGTTTATTCTTGCGTTTCTGAGTCATGGATTACCGAAAACCGTGATAAATTGCAAATACTCAGCCGTTTGCCCGTTACCAAGGTACACATTGTTGGTGCTGTAGGGAACAAATCTCCCAGCGTTAAAGAACAGATACTGTTGCCTCTTGGTCTACCAATGCAAAATTTGAAGTGAATTGCTTAATAGTTAAAAATCTTATAAAACCATTTATTATAGGCATGCATACTCTTATGAAATTGAAAGCTATCATTAATATTAAAATGGGTAAAATTATTTTTCATTCTGATCAGGATGAGCCTATCTCATGTCAGTATGGGAAGGATGTTCAGTTCTTGTCTGAATCTCACGACACGATACCCATTAATACTATGGAGGTAAAGTCAATCAACATTGCTGACTCTTTGTGTCGTTTCACTATAAGGAAACAGGAATCGTTTTCCTGTGAAGAGTAATCATTGCGGCTCTAGAGCTGACACAGTCTATCAGCAATCTGTTTCAAAGTTTTGTCCTACATCAAACCAAGGATCCACACCTAATGCACGTTCTTCGTAGACTAAGTGACTACAGTCAAATTGGAGACTATTGGATAGACAATGGTCTCTTATATCATAAGTAAAGGAGAGATGGAAGATCTTGATCCCTTTAGTAGCCCTTGCAGGTGTGCATGACTTTGATTTAGATGTTGTACTATGACCAGTATGATTGTTGCATGTAAATTTTTTTTTCTCAAACTAATAAAAATGATTCTCAACAGTTATCATCCCTCGCATTGGATTGACCTCTGAGTTGGTTGCTCTGATGATGATTGCGTTGATGGGGTGGATTGTTTCTTCCCTCCTACAGTAATAAAAAAATAAATGTAAAAAAAAAAACATGATTGAGTCAAATTCTTTAAATTAAAATTAACAAACTCCTGAAGTTCTGAAAGTACTAATAAAATTGAGGTGGTAGAATTTAAAAAATGTTACTATACTAAAATGATCTTTTGGCTGTTCAATGATGTCTAGCTTGTCTCTGATTACTGTTCTGCAAGGCAAAGTCTTATAAGTGTACTTTGTTTAATAATAAAAATGGCCGAATAATGTTTAAAAAAGGGAGGATTTGTCGAAAGCTGTAGGGAGAGGGATCTAGGTCAGGAGAGTTATGCCAACTAGAAGGAGATGGAGGCTCACTTCAAAGAAAAAGCGCCCCAACGCCATGTCATCGTCAGTGTAGCTCTCGAGGGGAAAACAAAGTATCCCATTACCAAGAACAATTACTGCTCCCGTTATTTTGTTTTCAGCAAAACATGGATGCAGCTGTTTCCGAAGCATGATACTTCCCAAGATACTCACCATGGACGGACCGTTGGCACCTCACATGGGATTCATCTCAACCACCTGACATCTCCCGACGAACATCTCCCGACAACTCCTCGACGGAATGAAAATTCACACCGATACCAACAAGCGAAGGACCTCGATAGAGACTTTAATGAAGCGAAGCCAGATTTAGTTGGTACTAAGGCCTCACTAGGTAATATTGTCTTGGAATTTTTGTCTGTAAGTAAGTCTAGTTAGGTAGGTCTCGGAAAAAAAGTGCCAGTGCTGTTTTGGTGACCGGTGTTTTAAAAAAAAAAGGAAAAGTGTTCCTTTTTTTTGTTCGTAGGAGGGGGAAAATGTGATGTTCGGGGAATCACAACGATCACAGTGATCAGCTGATCTTGGACGCTGGGTAGGGAGGGCCCCCGCTCTCGACTTCCTCTGGCAGTCTGCATGGGAGAGCCACCAAGTCTACAAGCAAGTGGTGCGTTTCCTGCCCTTTTAAAAAATCACCTCATTATATTTTCAAATTTTGTGGATCCTCGTCAAAAAAAAAATCGCCGTCCGGAGACTTCAACATCAAGAGGAATTGGTTTCGAGGAGAAATTGCACTTCCTGGTCATCTACCATCGTGTCTACCTACTGGGAACTCCAAACGCTCCATTTGAATTCTTGATGCCAATACCAGCTTGGTGGGCATCCGCGGTGAGTGGCACTCCTTCTTCCTCTCTCTCTCTCGTCACGAACTTTCTCACCTCTTTACAATTTCAGAAATTTGAGCTTAGATTTGGTTGACTAATATCTCATAATTCTCTAGTTATTGTTAAGATTCCTTAGGCAGTAATTTGGTGTTTTTGATTTTGCATTTTATTTTCTAATTCTCTTAATTATATTTGTTTTTATTGTTAATCATTCCCCTAGAGCTCCGTAAAGGCGAGTAATGCCCCCATTCTCTGAGTCATTAAATGAAGTAGGTCAATTCATATCACACTATTATTAACCCAGCGGCGGGCGCGGGGCGGACATCAGGTCCGCCGTTGCTGTTTTTTCATTGAGATTCGAAAAATATCGGGAAATGTTGAACCCCCACTCCCGGTAATCCTTCTAAAAGACCCCCTCCAACATTTCCGCTACCCCTCTTTCTCTCTCTACTTCTTATCTATCTTTTCTACTTCTATTTTTTCTATTATTTCTATTGTTTTATCAATGTTACTATTACACATTTTCCTAACTTTCATTCCAAGTCAGAAATAATAATTTTTTTCATCTTCTCTAGAAAAGAGATGGATAAAATTTATGGAGGTAGACGGTAGTAAATACATTTTCGCAAGTTACGAGTACCTGAGTTTTTTTAGTGAGAAAAAAGTGAGATACCTACTTATGTATTACCGATGTAGGGGAATATTGCAGTACTATTAAGAAACTATATTGTGTCGGTAAAAATGAATACTTTTAAATGCTCACATGTTTTTGAGTACATTTTTCTCCTTTTCGAGGCCCTAATCCTACACTTAGGAACGCTAAACAACAAAGAGCGGCCCTCAGGGCCGCCCGCGCCCGCTCTTGTTACACTCAGAGGCGCGCTCACCCGAGGGTTAATTTACACTTCGGAATCAGAGCTCGCAACCACTGAGCTATGGAAGTGAATGGACAGAAATGCGAAGAGGTAGCTGATCACAACATCTCTCCCCTGTTGGGAGATCTTAGTTACTCCGTTACTAAGAAGCCGGCCTTATTCAACCCAGTGAGAACGCTATATTTTTTACTGGCTTCGGAGTTTTTGTTATTATTATTTCTTCATGAACGGGGGCGGGGCACCTGCTGACCTCAACGTTTGTCTGAATAGGCTGTGACTCGACTCGTGTCTTGGGGGAAGTTGTTTTGATGACAACACTAATTTATTATTGTTCCCAGAGAATGCTGCGGAAAACATTTGGTCTTTACGACCTGCGCCACTTTGTTGAATCATCAAAGATTAACTTCCCTCGACCGAGGATCGATCTTCTATCGTTCCGACTAAACTATATTTACACTTCTGAGTCGGAGCTCGCTACCACTGAGCTAAGGAAGTAAATGGACAGAAATGTAAGAGGTAGCTGATCACAACAGGCCCATCCACTGGCTGCTGATTCACTCCATCCTTTGATCGTGGCATCTGCACATGAATGGACCAACATCTTAACATGGTAGCTTTGGCCAAAACCGAACATAAATAACATAAAACGAAAAAATATTGTGTCCCAAGGTACAAACCTCAACGTGTCCCAAGGTACAAACATTTGACATTTTCCAAAAAATTTAATTATTGACATATCATGATATAATAACATTTTAAAAACATCAAATCATAGAGATGAACCTTGAATTGAAGGAAAGCAGTTGCAAGTGGAAGAAATTCAAACTTATCTTTCTGTCAATTGATCGTGGTATGGAGCAAAGATAAAACTTTGGGACCGGTGAAAACAAACAACGAATTTTCATCATCACATGGTCGGTGATAACAGAAAAAAGGGGCACATACACGGTGTTGCCTTCACACTCCAAGATGATTGGAGCCCAGTCCAATTTTTTGTGTGCCTCTTTTCTAATTGATTTAAGCATTGTCCCGAGGTACAAGCGTCCCAAGGTACAAGCCTTTCCCCTACCTACCAACCATTTTTTTCGATTCATAATCGATTTCATTAGGTGAAAAATACTCTTCAAACTCCATTCAAAGAAATAAAGAATTATTCTTTATTTCTTTGAATGGAGTTTGAAGCGTTTATTTCACCTAATGAAATCGATTATGAATTGAATTGATTGAATTGAATGGAGTTTGAAGCGTTTATTTCACCTAATGAAATCGATTATGAATCGAAAAAACGCTGCAAATCATTGCTCAAAGGTTTATTATTTTCTGTATAGATCACCCTTCTGTATAAATCACTGGTTCTCCATCAATAGCACCTACCACCATCTGTATTCTCCCTTGACCTTCCCTCTCAAATTTCATCTTTCTGCGTTCAATAGGATTGAAAATGGCTTCGGAGCTCACTCAGCTGATCAGTGATCTGAAGAGTGAGGAAGATCTCCTCGAATGCTGAAGACGCCTGGAATAGCACTTCCATTCAATAGGATTGAAAATGGCTTCGGAGCTCACTCAGCTGATCAGTGATCTGAGGAGTGAAGAAGATCTCCTCGAATGCTGGAGGACGCCTGGAAGAGCACTTCCATTCAATAGGATTGAAAATGGCTTTGGAGCTCACTCAGCTGATCAGTGATCTGAGGAGTGAAGAAGATTTCCTCGAATGCTGGAGACGCCTGGAAGGGCACTTCCATTCAATAGGATTGAAAATGTCTTCGGAGCTCACTCAGCTGATCAGTGATCTGAAGAGTGAAGAGGCCTTTGAGCAATGATTTGCAGCGTTTTTTACCCACCAACATTTTTTTTTACCTACCAGCTAGGTACTACCTACCACACCATACTGGCTTCACACCTTCAAAATCAAGTTTATTAGAAAGAACTAATCGCTTCACACTCGATTGGAAAAATAGAAAGCTTCATATGGAAATTTGATTACTGGTTACGCAGAAGGCAAAACTGTATACAAATCGAAGAAATGAACAGCGATCGCATTTTAGTCCGATAAAATTTGAACGGAGATTAGACCTCTTTTGCGATTCACACTCATGATTCTGTTTTATCGAAGGAAAACCTTCAAGTACTCGTAGGGACCGAACGGTTTGTCCTACAGAGCTCCGGGTGGTCTCAAAAATTTTTTAAAATTCAATACTATTTAAAATTGGTGAAAAAGCGATACCTTTATTTCGAGAGTTTTCGAGCTAGGGCACTCTTGAAATTTTCAACCCATAATTTTCACCCCTTACAAGTGACCTACATCAACCAAAAGCTTCGCGGCACAACTAGACCCCAAATGGAGCCCATATACCAAATTTGAACCAAATCGGTCCAGTGTTGCTAAGAAAAGTGCCGCGTACGGCGGACGGCGTACGGCGGACGGACGGAAATTTTAACACAGAATGTGTTTTTGCGATGACTTACCAAAAAAAAAATCGTCACGAAAAAGCGACAGAAAAAACCGTTACGCGCCTTTTATAATGATTTTCACGTGCAACCAAGCCGTTGGTAAGGAAATAGAACTCACGCAGTGAAATTTGAGAGGACGGGTCAATGGAGAATGCTGAAGGCGCTTGAGTGGTCACTGATCAGCTGAGTGAGCTCCAAGGCCATTATCTCTCCTGTTGAACGCAGGAAGCTGAAATTTAGAGGGCGGGTCAATGGAGAATGCTGATGGCGCCTGAGTGGTCACTGATCAGTTGAGTGAGCTCCAAGGCCATTTCCTCTCCTGTTGAACGCAGGAACCTGAAATTTGAGAGGCAGGGTCAAAGGAGAATGCTGAAGGCGCCTGAGTGGTCACTGATCAGCTGAGTGAGCTCCAAGGCCATTTTCTCTCCTGTTGAACGCAGGTTCAAGCTGAAATTTTAGAGGGCTGGTCAATGGAGAATGCTGAAGGCGCCTGAGTGGTCACTGATCAGTTGAGTGAGCTCCAAGGCCATTTCCTCTCCTGTTGAACGCAGGAACCTGAAATTTGAGAGGCAGGGTCAAAGGAGAATGCTGAAGGCGTCTGAGTGGTCACTGATCAGCTGAGTGTGCTCCAAGGCCATTTCCTCTCCTGTTTAACGCAGGAACCTGAAATTTGAGAGGGCGGGTCAATGGAGAATGCTGAACGCGCCTGAGTGGTCACTGATCAGCTGAGTGAGCTCCAAGGCCATTTTCTCTCCTGTTGAACGCAGGAAGCTGAAATTTTAGAGGGCGGGTCAATGGAGAATGCTGAAGGCGCCTGAGTGGTCACTGATCAGTTGAGTGAGCTCCAAGGCCATTTCCTCTCCTGTTGAACGCAGGAACCTGAAATTTGAGAGGCAGGGTCAAAGGAGAATGCTGAAGGCGCCTGAGTGGATTGAAAATAAAATAAATAATTGTTAGACATTTAATTTGGTCTAAAACCCTATAAATGTGCGCATCCACAAAGCAGGATATCCCTTTTATAATAACTTTTATTATAAAATCCCTTTTTATTATAACTCTTCATTTTCATCTTCTTGGTTAGATGGAGCTCTTCTCTTGAAAGAAGGAAGAGAGATTCTCCTTTTTGGACGAGGTGTCATCTGTTCATACAGCATAAACTGGAGGTTCATATCAATTGAAAAGCATAGGGTTTTAAAACATTTGTGACCGTCCATGGGAAAAGGGACCTTAAGTTAAAATGGCAAAATGTTCAGGAGAGCAGTTTTAAGAAAAAATGCCAAAAAAATCGATTTTTGGGTTTTGATCGATTCTGATGCAGCAACTATCCCTCTTTATGGAGATACAGGCCGTTTGCAAGGTTATATCGATTAAATAATCGAAAAATGGAAAAAATCGAGAGAACAAAAGGGACCTTAAGTTAACCACCCCCCCCGCTCCATAATTCATATGGAGCGGAGGAGGGGATAACTTAAGGTCCCTTTTCCCAAAGCAGTGTTTCCAACAGTTTCCAAGAGATATTATCTCTTGTTTTTCTATGATTTTTACGAAAAACCGAAGGATAAGGCTTTAGTGTAGTTGTAGATCCCGAAGATATGAATCACTGCCCAGTGGCATCCAAAAGATAACCTCTGTATCATGTCAATGCTTTTTTTTTAATCAACTTTTTTTTATATTTTCTCCTCTGGAAACACTGCAGTAATTTTTGTAATTTTTCTTAAATTAAAGATTTTTTGAAATTAAATGTGTGCGTTACAACCTACCGGTCACATGACTGAGGACCTATCAAATGGCCAGATAACGATTTTTGCTTGTTTAATTTAGAACTTGAGAGAAATAAACTGATAGGTACGAAATTTCTGCTAGGAAGAGGTAAGTAAGTGGGGATGAACCTGCGTCACTGCCAACCGGTCGCAAGACTAATGGCCCAAAAATGTTCAGATATTGGTTGTGAATGAGTACCTAATAGATGAAAAAAAAATTGGCTCAAAATTCCTGTCAGAACGGCGAATATTCACATTTGAACACTTGAAAAATGTTGGTAAACTTTGAGGCTTGTTTTCTCAAAACTGTGTTTTTCGAAACTCAAACTTCGAAGACTCATAACTTTTTGAAAAAAAATCGTAGAAAATGTACAGATATTGGTTGTGAATGAGTACCTAATGGATGAAAAAAAAATTGACTCAAAATTCCTGTTAGAACGGCGAATATTCACATTTGAACACTTGAAAAATGTTGGTAAACTTTGAGGCTTGTTTTCTCAAAACTGTGTTTTTCGAAACTCAAACTTCGAAAACTCATAACTTTTTGAAAAAAAAAATCGTAGAAAATGTTCAGATATTGGTTGTGAATGAGTACCTAATGGATGAAAAAAAAATGACTCAAAATTCCTGTTAGAACGGCGAATATTCACATTTGAACACTTGAAAAATGTTGGTAAACTTTGAGGCTTGTTTTCTCGAAACTGTGTTTTTCGAAACTCAAACTTCGAAAACTCATAACTTTTTGAAAAAAAATCGTAGACAAATTTTGAAAACACCATCGTGTTCAGCTACTCTTCTACTATTCGAAAATACCAATAACTCCATTTTCACAAAATCTAACTTAAGGTCCCTTTTCCCATGGACGGTCACATTTATAGGGTTTTAGACCAAATTAAATGTCTAACAATTATCTATTTTATTATTGCCAAAGACTCCACATTTATTATTGTTGTTTTTTATTTAACGGATGACTAGCATCGCAAAAACACATTCTGTGTTCCTATGGTTTCATACAGAGTATGGAAAAAGAAATAAACCGGGGGGTGCAGGGGGGCGGAGCCCCCCGCCGAGGCGCAAAGCGCCGAGTTTTTTTAATTCGATTTTCGTATTCTACGTACCTTGAAACGTAAAACATCAGATTTTGAGGGGGGGTTAAAATTTTTTTTTTCTTGCTCGATTCCAAAGGCTTATTATTGAAAATAATAAACCAAAATGGTTGGCAGGTAGTGGAAGGAATTATTCCCTCACTAATGGGTTAAACTTGATTACTGGTTGCTAAGGAAGCGCAATCCATGGCTCATCTTCCAATTTTCTCTGCTTTCAAGGTCACGAAACAGCTACTCGATTGTTTGCCTTTGCTTATGCTGTTGTAGGGGGGTATAGGAATATTAGACCCCGCACTGACCCCCCGCCTACTCGCGGATCGTCTTTTCTCGTCCAAAAAAGTCCCGCAAAATTCATTTTCCTGATTTGGATACGCTTATTCCATTCTCCTATTTCATCTAACTTCCCTGGTTATCATGAAATAGTCCCTAAATTTCATAAAAAATTTCTAAAGACGGCTAAATATTACTTCCAAAAATGGAACTATAGGAGAATCTCAATTTACATAATTTTAGTAAGGCAAACAGTGTTTGCTATGTTTGCTTGGAGGAGACGCCATTGAATCACAACAACCTTTCTTACCTACTCACTCCTAACTGGAGTTTTTTACGAATGTGAATAGAACGAATGAATGAATAGAAAACCTATCAGGGAATAATTATTATTCTACATTGATTTTATTGTATTCATTTCCTTTAATGTGGTTTGTGTTCGCTCAATTATCTAGGTATATTAGCTGTATTATTTGGGAGAACCTAGGTACTGTGATGCTCTGTTCTGAGACATCACAGAACTCTTGTTGGAAGGGAGGACTAGAGGGGTGGAGAGAGGGTAGAGTGGGAAGGTGGGAGTGTGAAAGCTTGAGGGAAGGAAGAGTTCTTCTCCAGCAGTCGGGGATATAGTTTTAAGGAAGGAAAAAAGTGAATAGTGTCGTGGCACATGGTTGCCTTTTACCTATCTGTTACTCGAGTTGAATTTAAAATTCAAGAACTCCTAGAAATTCATCGGATTGCCACCACCACACTTGCTGTACCCCTGCACATCCCGTTCTGGAGCTGTGGAAATCACGTTTAAAGCGAAATATTAAATGCATGGATGTCTTACCATCCATGCCCAAAGTAAGTGCCATTTTGCCACAATTAATGAGATTTGTATTCATTCCCAATTTGAATAATTTGTTCGTGGAAGAGTCGCTCCCTTATTGTTGATTTCTCTTGGTTTGGAATAATTTCCATTCGTGCAAGTTTACGCACGTGCCTATTGGACATTAAAATTAAATTTTTGGGTAATTGTATGTCTTTTTTTTTCTTCAAAGCTCCTTGGACAGGTGAAATTGCATTTTAGATTTAAAATCTGATACTCGTGTTCACACGCTAGACTAGCCCTACCCCTGCAGATATTAAAAGCATCGCACCCTTTTCAATCACTTATTTTTTTTTTCTTATTTGAAGGGAAATAATATTTTCCACAAAGAATAATTTTCACGATTTTAAATAGGATGAAATTGGGGCGTTGCAGTACCTACGTTTTTACTGTTCATCTAAGATTTGCTATGGGACGTCAAACAGATAAGTCTAATTCTAGCTATCTTATACTTCCTCATAATGTAGGTGTTACTACCACCGCACATTATGACTTTCTAAGAGCTCGGAAAGATTGAAATCCACCCATATTTTTTCGGGAGACTTCTTGTTTTATGAAAAAGTTGTTCGTAGTGCTCGACTATCATCGTAGGAAGTTACACAACTCGTTTTTAGCGCATATCTTTATACATTTTTGACCAAAATTGATCACTGAATATATCAGTCACTGGAAAGAAGTTGAGGTGTGATTGTTCCTCAGTGGGTCCTCTGTCGCAAAGGTAGGTATGTATGATCCTATGGTCAAGTATTTGTATGTTTTGGTTTGGTACCTCAGCACTTTCGAAGGTCACCCGACGCCCCTCCTACCGATGTGATCGAACTACAACTCAAAACATGAAATATTAGAAAAAAAGCGTCTTACCTGTCATCGTAGACGAATCCAGCGTCCAGGGTGTTGTGGTAGACAGCGACGGCCGCCAGGCAGACGAGCAGAGCTGGCCCAGCCATGCGGGGGGTTCGCGTTTACTTGTTGCTGCCCGTCCTTCGACCTCTGGAAGGGCAAAAGAGAACACAAACCGCTTTATTCCTCCCTCTTTCCTCGACCCCGCACTTTTCATTCTCATATTAATTTTCCGGGTTGACACCCTTCTATTTTCTCGACTCGTACGATTGTTTTTCGAGTAAGTATATCTTGGAATATGAGATGGGGTTGATATTATTATGAACTACAGATCGGTTCAACCCCATAAAAGTATCAAACTTAGGTATATCAAACTTACAAACATCTTATGTATTTTTACGTTGAATTCTAGGTTTTACGTAGCTTACAAATTCAGACATTCAGGTATAAATCAGATGCATGGAATCGTACCTAGCTCAACCCTGAAACACTAACAAGGCGCCTAGAGAGTGTATTTGTTGATAATATCATTGTTATTTTCATTCATTGTTATTATTATCATTGTGTATTTGTTGTTCATAATTCATATTATGAATGAATAGCGAATCACGTGAAACTATCCTGTCCCCGCCAACCCCGGAAGTATTCCTCAGAAAAAGTGTTCTCCTTCCGTCAGTAGCTCCTTGACCTTGGTACTGTTATCCACCAGTAGTACCTAGTACACGATTTTCCGAAAGTTACTATGCCTGACATGTTGTTCCTAGTGAGCATTAAATGCAAAATAATTTGAGTTTTTGAAATCATCATCATTCATAAATGATGAAATTGACTTCATCATATCCAACAAAACATAGGATACTGTAATGGGGATTGGGCATGATTTTTTTCAAGATTTTAAATCGAAAGTAGACCTCATTTTGAGAATTTTGACACCAGCCGTTCTCTTTTGAATGAGTACCTAGATATTTTTCTATGATTTTTCAAAGTTTCGAATTATTCTGACGTTTTTATACTATCTTCCTGTTTCACATACTTTAATCATATGAGGGTATGATTAATTTATATCAATCTATAGAATAATAGATGGAATATTTTGGATCAAACTAAACTATCTTCCTTTTTTATATGCTTAATCATATGGGGGTATGATTAATTTATATCAATCTATAGATTAATAGATTCACTCAAACCACAACAAAACATCTCCACTTCACATACTCATACACATGCTCTCCTCACCCAACACACTTACCCCCTTTCATTCTTTCCATAAAATCATCTCTTTTCATAACCAATAATTACCTACCTTCCCTCATGTTCAACACCCACCTACTCTATTACCTATTAGACACCTGTGAAAAATTCCTCTATGCCCAACTTTCATCATGCAGGCAAATATACCAACTCGTGCTTCAGAAACACACCACGGCGAAGACAACACGATGAGGATACTCCAGGTTTTCAGTTCTACCCGGGCTGACGACGCAGATTACGAATTATTCCCGTTCCCCCGTCAGTTTTTCATTTTACCTTGCCTTTCTTTTCTCTCCCCTCTGTTAAATTTTAAAAACTGAATTATTACGCCTCTTGTGTTTAGAAATGGACTCAATAATAATATCGAAAACTCCAGTTAATTGCAATCAGATGTCGTTTTACATTGCCTAGCAACGAATATACTTTTCATGATTGTAAAATATCCAGGATACAAGGATTGCTGTTTTGGACTTCAGACCGATAAATAACGAGCAGTTATTTATTTAAATTAATAGTAATTAATAATACATTATTTCCTTGTTGTTTGAGAGCTATTAAGTAGGTACATGTTTTCTCGTTTCCACACCAAAATAGGTAAACCTTAATAGATACATCAAAATATCTGATGGAATATTTTGGATCAAACTGAACTATCTTCAGTAGGCTGGGGGCCCACTGTGACGTCATAATAATTCGAAACTTTGAAAAATCATAGAAAAAGGTCTTCTCACGCTGAAGGTCATGGTTGGTGTCAAAATGTTCAGAATGAGGTCTAGTTTAGATTAAAAATAACAATAAACAGTTTTTCCGACTCATGCACATACTCTAATACGGCATGCGCATGGGTCGAAAAAAACTGGGTGGGATAAACTGAAATTTTGAACAGATTTTGGAAAATGTACGCTTCAGAGGCGCATTGTTAGTATTGGTGAAATAGTGGGCAATGTTAGTATTTCAGGTTTAAATGAGGATCAAAACATCACGATTACAATTTTAAAAATCACCGTAGATTTTTGTAATTTCTGAAAAAACATTGTAGGAAACATTGAAAAAACATGCCTAACTAGTTTTTGGCATAAACCATTTTCCTGGTTTTTCTGTAGTTACGGCATCGCTGGTTTTTTGTAGTAAATTGGTAGATCGACCCAACATGACACCAAGTCAGCTGATTGGGGTCAACTGGAATTAACTCCTTCTTTGCCGAGCTTACGGTAAATTTATTACCTTCTTCCGTGCTCGAAGGACGTGTTTCTCAGTAGGGACTCAGAGAGCACGCCGAGCGTCAATATAAAATAAACTGTTGGGGATACCACCATAAATATTGAAAATCAAATGTCATTAAATGAAGAAATACAATGAAACATTAGCTTTCATGGTATCTGAAAGACGGAACGACTGAATAAATGGAAGATGAATCACAAATTTCTCTCCAAGCTGTGATTCATCTTCCATTTATTCAGTCGTTTCGTCTTCTAGTTTCCATGAAAGCTGATGTTTCATTATATTTCTCGATTTGATTTCATTTGATTTTCAATAATTATGATTGCATCTCTACGTTTATTTTATATTGACGCCATTCCTTCGAGCCCTGAAGAAGGTGATACATTTACCAGAGAAGGAGTTTAATTCAAGTTGACCCCATCCCCAATCAGCTGACAAAGTTTTATGTGGTTTTTGGCAACAACAAAAAATCGTCGCAGGTTTTCGGTAGTTTCTGAAGAAAATATCGTACCTAATTAATTTTCTGAAGATTTTTGACCAAAAACTTACGATGGTTTTCAAAATAGTTTTAGGTTAAAGAAAATCATCATCTTTTGGCGAACATATTGTTGCTGATTATCAGTACTTTTTGAAAAAAATTGTTGATTGTTTTCAAAGATTTTTATTGAAGAAAAATCATAGCTGATTTTGTAGTTATGGGTTTCAAAAAAAATCCATGCTGGTTTTGTAGTTTTTGGCAAAAAAAAATTGTTGCAGGTTTTTGTATTATTATTTTTATCAGTATTTTTCGCAAAATACCGTTGCTGGAGTTTGTAGTTTGGCTTCTTTGTAGTTGTTGAATAAAACCCATTGATGGTTTTTGGTAGTTTTCGGCAAAAACAGATCGTTCTGGTTTTTTGTTAAAAACAAGTGATTTTGGTTTTAACACAGAATGTGTTTTTGCGATGACCTACCGAAAAAAAATCGTCACGAAAAAGCGACAGAAAAAACCGTTACGCGCCTTTTATAATGATTTTCACGTGCAACCAAGCCGTTGGTAAGGAAATAGAACTCCCGCAGTGTTCATTGCACAGAAATTGTTCACCATTCGTTGGAAAGCTCTCAATTTATATAGTATTTTTCTTGTAGTTACATATTTATTTATATAAAATTTATAGGGTTTTAGACCAAATTAAATGTCTAACAATTATTTATTTTATTATTGCCAAAGACTCCACATTTATTATTGTTGTTTTTTATTTAACGGATGACTAGCATCGCAAAAACACATTCTGTGTTCCTATGATTTCATACAGAGTATGGAAAAAGAAATAAACCGGGGGGTGCAGGGGGGCGGAGCCCCCGCCGAGGCGCAAAGCGCCGAGTTTTGTTATAATAATCCGTTTTTTAGGACGTCCCACAGTAAGACTTGGGCGTCCTTATGCGATCGATCTGGGGTAAAGTTGGACAACACTCAACAGAAAAAAAACAACCACACAGTAAACCGTTTTAGACCATTCTGAATCCAAATCCGCGAAAAAAACCATAGGTGTATGTCTGTGTGTGTGTGTGTAGGTGTGTGTGTGTGTGTGTGACAAAATCTTGTGTCGTCTGCACAGGCCTTAGTACTCAACCGATTTTCCTGGTTCTTTTTTTGTTCGACGCGGAAAACTATCTAGTTGTGCACTACGTCGCCGGAATTTCGAATTTTGCCTTTTAAGGGGGGGGAAAGGGGGGGGGGGTTGATGCTCTAAAACGTGCGTTTTTGGGCATAATCTTGTGTCGTCTGCCCAGGCCTCAGTTCTCGACCGATTTTTGTGGTTCTTTTTTTCATCGACGCGGAAAACTATCTAGTTGTGCACTACGGCGCCGAAATTTTGAATTTTGCTTTTTAAGGGGGGGAAAGGGGGGGTTAATGCTTAAAAAACGTTTGTTTGCGGGCATAATCCTGTAAACTCTGCCCAGGCCTCAATTTCCAACCGATTTGTGTGTTTCTTTTTTGTTTGACTCAAATAACTTCCGAGTTGTACATGATTTCACCTGAGTACCAAAATTCGCAAGGGGAGGGGGTGAGTGGGGTATAATATTCATAAAATATCCGATTTTTCAATATATCGGTTCCTTTACTGCTTACTAATTGTACACAACCTTTGAAATTGAGGAAAAATTCTCATTATACCTCCGTATTTTCATGAATTATTCTCTGTACCACCATGGAACTAATAGTGGTGCCACCGTGGTGCCGGGACACCATAAACCGCATATTTCGTTTTTTTTTTTACTTTTTTTTTGTGTTTCACCTTGAATACGGATGTGAACCTCGACGGACTGCCTACTAAAACTAATAGATGAATGTTCAATGTTACGACGTATTCCCGCTTTGGTGCCAGACTGGCACCATTGGTGATGGAAGGGGGGGGGGGGGGGTGAACTCGAAATCGCATATTGGGTATCGTAGATCATGGATTTTAAAATGCTCTTCAGATTCGAGGCTCCCATGCCGCTAGAAATGTTAAGGTGGATAATGGTGAGGGGGGGGGGGGGTCAGTATTTCTTGCCTAAAGTAATAAACCAAATTACATCCACTGAAACAGTTTTATCGCTTACCAACTGGTTAACTGATCTAATGCTTATCCAATGGGACGTCCCCTGGAATGCATGCATTACTAAACAATATGTTTGGTAGTAGTTTTACAGTAAGGAGTTTTAAAAAACAAATTTTGCCGGTTTTTTTTATTTTTAAAAAATCTTTGGTGGTTTCTGGCATGAAAAAGTATAAGAAATTATTATTGTATGCCTTAGTACTGGCGTTGATTCACTCATTTAGAATAATATACACTTAAATCAAACAAACACACTCACAGCTCCTCCTACGAAACTCGAAATTTGACTTGAAATGTAGACTTAGCACTGCTTAGTAAGACTTTATATTTTGTAAAATTGGATATTTCCCATGAATATTTAGAAGAGCAAGTTATTTGACGTTCAAAACTCATCAATTCGCAATGGAAAATATCAAGTTTTGCTGGTAGACTTTCGCATTTTATCCAGTGAAATTCCCATTTTGTTACGTAAAACCTTGAATTCAACGTGATATTTCTATACTAGCACACCTGCCTACCCTGCCGTCATCAGTGCCGGTAAACCTTATTTAGGTTACAATAATAATTATTATTACTAACAGGGAGAGGCATGAATTCTTCTTACCCACTTGCCTGTTGACGTGGTTAATAGAGGTACCTACTTACCATTCATAATAATAGTTGAGATTTTTTTCGTCAGTAAAATTGTTTTCCCGCTTTCCCTATAAAAAACATTGAAAGTTGAAGCTTCTGCAGAAAAACGAGAGAAGTTATTACTTACAAAAATTAGAAAACAGAATTATTGATGATGAGCTATCCAGTAGTTGACACAGTAGAAACCCTGATAAACTTTTTTTGGACCATGGAAATTCTTTAGTTAGAAGCATTGGATTTTCTTTATTATCTGCTTTGTTTTTGGTTTATTATTTTCAATAATAAACCATTGGAATCGAGCAAGAAAAAACATTTTAACCCCCTCAAAATTTGATGGTTTACGTTTCAAGGTACGTAGAATCCAAAAATCGAATAAAAAATTGTCCTTCCCTCCGCCGTACGCCGTACGCGGCACTTTTTTGTTTTTCATCGACCAATTTTGATGAAAGATTTGGTACCTATATGGGCTCCAGTGGGATGCCATGGGATGCCAGTAACTCCATGTGTTGAAAAATAAAGGTTGAAATTTTTAAAACGCCCTAGCTCTAAAAATGTTGTTATAAAGGTACTGATTTTCCATCAATTTAAGATAGTATTGAATTTTTAGACCACGCGGAGCCCTGTAGGGCAAACCGTTCGCTCCCTACGAGAATTTCACGGTTGGACTTACGATAAATCCGAAATATTCATACATGAGTAACTTGAGTCAATTACAGAATTCGAAGATCTACATAGGTCTGCAAAGAACTCGTCTCCTCCATTAATACTAGCAATAACATTAGGGCTTGTTAACATTTTAACCACTTTGACCTGTCAAAAGGGCCACCTCAATGATTCTATTAATATTATCTTAAATTACCCCCTCAATAAGTTCTGTGAATAATCCAAAATTACCACCTTAATGATACAAAATGACTTCTTCAACATGTTGTACCGAAGGTTCGAAAATGACCACTGTGATCCTCGATAATTTGTTAAAAAGTGGCAACATAATTTAATGACTCAAAAAGTCATCTGAACACGTCCTACCAGATGATCCAACAATTACCACCTCAATCAGTCTCACCAAAATATCAACAACAACAAAACACCTCAATAAGTTTTATTGGGTCGTCCAAAATGACCACCTCATATGATGCTCCAAAAATTACACCCGCAATACGGTATTACATACCAAAATGATCAAGGTCAATCTATCCTACCAAATGTTCCAAGAATGACGACCTCAAAGTCCAACCAAATTATCACAAACAGAAAAAAACTCGATATGTTCTATTTGGAAATCTAAAATGACCAACTATGAAGCGATTTGATCTGGCAAACGCTCCAAAAACTACACCCTCAATACGATATCGACAGAAACAATGTAAAACCGAGTAAGTTGAGAAAACGAAATTTTTCAGAAAGCGCAAAAACTTCTAAATGACTTAAAAATAGAAAATTTTCAAGTCTCTTGAGAATTTTTTTTTTTTTTCAACTAACGCGGTTCTACACTGTTACCGTTGATATTACGTACCAAAATTCTTCAAAATGATCAATATCAATCTATCCTACCAAAGGTTCCAAAAATGACCACCTCAGTCTGTCCGACCAAAAATGTTCCAAGGATGACCACCTTAAAGTCCAACCAAATTATCACAAACAGAAAAAAAACCTCGATATGTTCTATTAGGACGTCCAAAATGACCAATAATGATGCAATTTGATCTAAAAACTACATCTTCAATAGGATATTATATATCAAAATGCTCCAAAATGATCAAAGTCAATCTATCTTACCAAAGGTTTCAAAAAGACCACCTCAGTCTGTCCTACTGAATATTCCAAAAATTACCACGTCAGTCTGTCCTACCAAATTTTGAAAAAAGACCACTTCAGTCTGCCCTACAAAATGTTCCTAAAAGGACCACCTCAATATCATGCAATTTGATCCAGCAAACTCTCCAAAAACTATACCCTCAATACGATAACATAACATAAATATACCAAAACGCTTCAAAATGATCAAGGTCAACCTATTCTAACAAATGTTCCAAACCAAATTATCACAAACAGCAAAAAACCTCGATATTTATGTTCTATTAGGACGTCCAAAATGGTCTCGTATGATGAAATTTGATCTGGCAAACCCTCCAAAAAATATACCCTCAATAAGATATTATTAATCAAAATGCTCCAAAACGATGGAGGTCAATCTATCCTGCTGAATGTTCCAAAAATGACCACCACAGTCTATCCTACTGAATATTCCCAAAATTACCACGTCATTCTGTCCTACGAAATGTTCCAAAAATACAACATGAGTCTATCCTACCAATTGTTCATAAAAGGACCACCTCAGTCTGTCTTAAAAAATGTTCCTAAAAGGACCACCTCATTATGATGCAATTTGATCTAGCAAACTCCACAAAAACTATACTCTCAATACGATAACATAACATAATATATACCAAAACGCTTCAAAATTATCAAGGTCAACCTATTCTACCAAATTTTCCAAACCAAATTATCACAAACAGAAAAAAGCCTCGATATTTATGTTCTGTTAGGACGTCTAAAATGACCAATTATGATGCAATTTGATCTAGCAAAATCTCCAAAAACTATACCCTCAATACGATAACATAAATATACCAAAACGCTTCAAAATGATGAAGGTCAACCTATTTTACCAAATTTCCAAACCAAATTAACACAAACAGAAAAAAAACCTCGATATTTATGTTCTATTAGGGTCCAAAATGGCCTCGTATGATGCAATTTGATCAGGCAAACGTTCCAAAATCATAACCGCAAAACGATATTATGTATCAAAATGTTTCACAACCATCAAGATCAATCTTTCCTACCGAATGTACCAAACATGACCAACTCAGTCTGTCCTGCGAAATGTTCCAAAAATGACCACCCGCAATACGATATTATGTACCAAAGTGATCAAGATCAACCCATCCTACCAAATGTTCCAAAAATATTCATGTTCTCGATATTCATGTTCTATTGGGTCGCCTAATATGACCACCTTATTCAATTTGATCTAGTAATTCCTCCAAAAAACGTTGTTGAGCTCAATACGATTAATCAATTACCATTAACCCAATACCTCAACCAATCCAACCAAATGCCCCAGAAATCAGCTTCTAAAACGGCCTACCAAACTGAAAACATCTCCAAACCCTGAAATATTGGCGTTAAAAGTGTGCTGAGATCTTTTTCGAAAACACCAAAACCCTATTTCGTTGTATCAGTGTTGATAGAACCCAAAACTGAAGGTATCACCTGTCGAAAAATACAAAAATTTCAGTTTCATCTACCAAAACAAGAATAAATTCAGTATCATCTAAAAAAAAAATTTCCATTTTCACCTATCAAAAAAAAGAAAAAAATCAAAAACTCCAGTTTCACCTGTAAGAAATAAAAATTCAGTTTCGTCTACAAAAAAAAAAAAAAATAATAATAAATAAATAAATAAAAAAAATTAAGTTCCACTTATAAAAAAATTCCAGTTTCATCTACCAAGGGAGGCAAAAATAAGTTTCACCTATCAAAAAAAAAAAAAAAAAAAAAATCAAGTTTTGCCACCAAACTGGTTGATCGAAGGACGGGTAGGAATGTCAATAAATTGAACATGAAAAATAGCAACAAATTCGTTGACTTTGTATTTTGAAAAAAACGACCTACCTACAGGGTTTTTTCGGTCCTTTCATTTCGACGATTTTTCTCTCTCCTTTTATTGACTTGGTCAATGAGATTTTTGTTTTTTATAAAGCGGTTTTTCCGGCGTTGATGATCGGCAGGGGAGGCTGATCTATTGATGATCTATTGATCTACTGATCAACTTACCGGGTGTTGATGCGACGAGGTGTTAGCTCGACGCTGGTTGAGGCATTTTGAAAAAAAAGAAAAAAAAATCAACGAATTGAAAAAAAAAATCAAAATAAAACGCACGTCTACCGAAAAGGGAACTGAGGGTGTTTCATCACTTTCCCACAGCGATTCCTGGGGGTGGCTGAGAGATCGCGCGGCGCGATGATGCTAGCGGGAGGCGATGAGGTTGGAATCTCGCCCGAGACGAGTTTTTCCGTGATGAAAAAATAGTGTGGAGATTGGGAGGACAGAGAGAGGGAGGAGAACCGTGAGGAGGCGCGATATCACGGCGGCGGGTCCGTCGGTACTGAGCGTATCTCGGTATATTCCC
The DNA here is from genome assembly GCA_009739505.2 of Apolygus lucorum. Lineage (NCBI taxonomy): Eukaryota > Metazoa > Arthropoda > Insecta > Hemiptera > Miridae > Apolygus > Apolygus lucorum. The sequence continues at coordinate 29,647,583 of CM019181.2, forward strand.
CCGCTTTATACGGAATCTGCCGGATCGATGTGGATGTGCGCAGGTCCGTCCTCCGCCGCCTCCCGCCGCCCCTCCGAACTCCTCCCTACCTCACTAATCATCTGTTGCCGCAGTCCCTTACTTAACTTCTTACGCACTGTTTCCCCTCTACGGTGACGTCATGGTGTCATTTGGCTCATCATGGACAAATCATCAGGCACTTATGGTCAACCGAAGGGCACAAAATCCCAGTACGGACCAAAGTCCCTCTTATCATCATCCCCTTTTGATGATGAATTTCAGGAAATCTCTCCCGCTCGCTTCGCTTGCTAATACGAGTGACCGTAATTTGCAGTTTTTCTGGACTTCAGTCTCCAGGGTTGAGGTCTGTGGGGGTTACAATCTCGGAGGATGGAGGTAAAGAGGAGTTGGAATCTTGCAAGATGGGGGTCTGTGAGGGCTGAAATCTGAAGGTCTGCAGTCCTGTGGGATTGCAGATTGTGTTGAAGTGTTACAGTCTAGTGTGTTCTTAGTCCCAGGGGGTTGTTAACTATCACTAGATGGTGGTGAAGAGCAGTTGGAATCACGCAAGCCAGGTCTGTGAGGGTTATAATCTCACAGAATGGTGGTTCATGGGAATGGAGGTTTGTAGGGGTTTTTCACTGTGTTGGAGGTCCAGGGAATCTTTCTATCACGAGATGGCGGTCCATATCAGGGTTACTCTCGCGTGATAGTCGTTTGTAGTGGTTATAGTATCGCGAGGTTGAAGTCCAGTGCGATTGTAGTTTTGCGGGGTTGTAGACTCATGGGGTTGCGGTCTCAGGCCTCTGTAGTCTTGCAGGCTTTTAGACTTTGGGGTTGCAGTCTCCAGTCTCTGTAGTCTCGTGGGGTTGTAGACTCTCGGTTTCCAGTTTCCAGTCTCTGTAGTTTCGAGGGGTTGCAGACTCTGGTCTCTGTAGTCTTGCAGAGTTGTAGACTCTAGTTTTGCAGTTCCCAGTCTCTGTAGTCTCGCGGGATCGTGTACTCATGAGGTTGCAGTCTCGAGTCTCTGTAGTCTTGCGGGATCCTATAATCATGAGGTTGCAGTCTCGGGTCTCTGCAGTCTAGCAAAGTTGTAGACCCTAGTTTTGCAGTTCCCAGTATCTGTAGTCTTGCAGAGTTGTAGACCCTAGTTTTGCAGTTCCCAGTCTCTGTAGTCTCGCGGGGTTGTAGACTCATGAGGTTGCAGTCTCGAGTATCTGTAGTCTCGCGGGATCGTAGACTCATGGGGTTGCAGTCTCGATTCTCTGTAGTCTTGCAGGTTTGTAGACTCTAGGTTTGTAGTTTTCAGTCTCATTAGTCTCGCGGGGTTTTAGACTCATGGGGTTGCAGTCTCGAGTCTCTGTAGTATCGCGGGGTTGTACAATCATGAGGTTGTAGCCTCGAGTATCTGTAGTGTCAAGGGGTTGTATACAAATGGGGTTGCAGTCTCGAGTCTCTGTAGTCTCGCGGGATCGTAGACCTATGAGGTTGCAGTCTCGAGTATCTGTAGTCTCGCAGGATCGTAGACTCATGGGGTTGCAGTCTCGATTCTCTGTAGTCTTGCAGGTTTGTAGACTCTAGGTTTGCAGTTTTCAGTCTCAATAGTCTCGCGGGGTTTTAGACTCATGGGGTTGCAGTCTCGAGTATCTGTAGTCTCGCGGGATCGTAGACTCATGGGGTTGCAGTCTTGATTCTCTGTAGTCTTGCAGGTTTGTAGACTCTAGGTTTGCAGTTTTCAGTCTCATTAGTATCGCGGGGTTTTAGACTCATGGGGTTGCAGTCTCGAGTCTCTGTAGTATCGCGGGGTTGTACAATCATGAGGTTGTAGCCTCGAGTATCTGTAGTGTCACGGGGTTGTATACACATGGGGTTGCAGTCTCGATTCTCTGTAGTCTTTCAGGTTTGTAGACTGTAGGTTTGCAGTTTTCAGTCTCATTAGTCTCGCGGGGTTTTAGACTCATAGGGTTGCAGTCTCGAGTCTCTGTAGTCTCGCGGCGTTGTACAATCATGCGGTTGTAGCCTCGAGTATCTGTAGTGTTGCGGGATTGTAGACCTATGAGGTTGCAGTCTCGAGTATCTATAGTCTCGCGGGATCATATACTCATGAGGTTGCAGTCTCGAGTATCTATAGTCTCGCGGGATCATACACTCATGAGGTTGCAGTATCGAGTATCTATAGTCTCGCGGGATCGTATACTCATGAGGTTGCAGTCTCGAGTATCTATAGTCTCGCGGGATCGCAGACCTATGAGGTTGCAGTCTCGAGTATCTATAGTCTCGCGGGATCGTATACTCATGAGGTTGCAGCTTCGAGTATCTGTAGTCTCGCAGGATCGTATACTCATGAGGTTGCAGTCTCGAGTATCTGTAGTCTCGCGGGATCGTATACTCATGAGGATGCAGCCTCGAGTATCTATAGTCTCGCAGGATCGTATACTCATGAGGTTGCAGTCTCGGGTCTTTGTAGTCTTGCAGGGTTGTAGACTCTAGGTTTGCAGTTTCCAGTCTCATTAGTCTCGCGGGGTTTTAGACTCAGGGGGTGTCAGTCTCGAGTCTCTGTAGTCTCGCGGGGTTGTACACTCATGAGGTTGTAGCCTCGAGTATCTGTAGTCTCGCGGGGTTGTACACTCATGGGGTTGCAGTCTCGAGTCTCTGTAGTCTCGCGGGGTGTACACTTATGAGGTTGTAGCCTCGAGTATCTGAGTCTCGCGGGGTTGTACACTCATGAGGTTGTAGCCTCGAGTATCTCTAGTGTCGCGGGGTTGTATACACATGGGGTTGCAGTCTCGAGTCTCTGTAGTCTTGCGGGATCGTATACTCATGAGGTTGCAGCCTCGATTATCTGTAGTCTCGCAGGATCGTATACTCATGAGGTTGCAGTCTCGGATCTTTGTAGTCTTGCAGGGTTGTAGACTCTAGGTTTGCAGTTTCCAGTCTCATTAGTCTCGCAGGGTTGTATACACATGGGGTTGCAGTCTCGAGTATCTGTAGTCTCGGGGGGTTGTACACTCATGAGGTTGTAGCCTCGAGTATCTGTAGTCTCGCGGGGTTGTACACTCATGGGGTTGCAGTCTCGAGTCTCTGTAGTCTCGCGGGGTGTACACTTATGAGGTTGTAGCCTCGAGTATCTGAGTCTCGCGGGGTTGTACACTCATGAGGTTGTAGCCTCGAGTATCTCTAGTGTCGCGGGGTTGTATACACATGGGGTTGCAGTCTCGAGTCTCTGTAGTCTTGCGGGATCGTATACTCATGAGGTTGCAGCCTCGATTATCTGTAGTCTCGCAGGATCGTATACTCATGAGGTTGCAGTCTCGAGTATCTGTTGTCTCGCGGGAGAGAGAGAGAGAGAAAGAATTTTTATTGAACAAGTAATGACAAATTATACATAACTGCACAACATAATACAATATATTGCTCGTCTAAAGGCCAGTGGCCCGTAGCGACGAGACAAGAGTTGTTGCCAAACTACATCATTAGTATGCACCTGAAGCACGAGTATAACAATACTTTAGTGCTAAAACACTCTCTTTTAATTTAATTTAATTAATATATTACTTTAATATGTGAAATTATATTACATCTTGCACTATTGCTAAATATAAATTAATCTACTCCACATAAATCGTTTTTACACACTATATAAACTGTATATAACAGATTCTGCCCCCTGAACACTCAACCCAATGACCCATGACAACACAGCCATCCTTTACACTCCTATAGTACAGCTCGCAGGATTTTTCAAGGAATCATTTAACATCGAATCATCCTCATCGGATCGTATACTCATGAGGTTGCAGCCTCGAGTATCTGTAGTCTCGCAGGATCGTATACTCATGAGGTTGCAGCCTCGAGTATCTGTAGTCTCGCGGGATCGTAGACTCATGGGGTTGCAGTCTCGATTCTCTGTAGTCTTGCAGGGTTTAGACTCTAGGTTTGCAGTTTCCAGTCTCATTAGTCTCGCGGGGTTTTAGACTCATGGGGTTGCAGTCTCGAGTCTTTGTAGTCTCGCGGGGTTGTACATTCATGAGGTTGTAGCCTCGAGTATCTGTAGTCTCGCGGGGTTGTATACACATACACTAGGGAACGGTTTGTGATTTCGTGATAAAAAGCTACACTGCCCACCCAACTTGGCAGACGGTTTCTCGCCACCAAATGTGTTGGAAATAACGCGAAACCCTCATTCTAGTTTCGCCGCTGGAAAAATGCAGTTGTCTAGCGTAATTAATTCCATTGATGACCCGCGGATGGAGGATTCTTCTCCACGATAATTTATCTCCCGATCGCCGTCCGAGCCACAACTAGAATAATTCATCGGGACCTCCTGTGATGCGCGCGAATTATTAATCCAATTTACTGCTCACGTTTTGATTATCAATTCATGAGTTCGTCCGTCTGCAATAGTTAATCGTTGCAGGTTTGAGTAGATACGGGAATCACAGTCGCCATAGCGTTCAGAGGACATTCAACGTGAAAACAATTTATTCGAAATTTAGTGAAGGAAAACTGATTGCATTTCAATCGAACGACACCAGTATTTTCAGTAATAAAATGGAACGCGCTCCGTGATGTATTTGTGATGGTATTTGTAAAATGGAATAATCTCTGTGATGTATTTGACGTCAACTCCTAGTTTAACTTTGGTTTATTCGTATGGACGCCACACGTTGGTAACCTTGTCAATTGAATAATTGAGTTCAAATAATCACAAATTCTATGTAAATAACTTCTTCAACGATGACAAATAACACGTATATATCGACGAATGGTTACGGGTGAACGATAGCAGAATGCAAATCCACATTCAGCGTGAAACTAAGGTTTTACTAGTTTGTACTCGACGGAGAATCAGTGCGCATCATCGCACGTTTACGCTCAAATCATGCCGTGTGTGAGGTATACTTGCATCGAATCGGCTTAAGGAACTCCACTGGATGCAGCAATAAATCCCAGGATGAGTATGAAAACCACTCCAGCACATTCAGAGGGATGCATGAACTGCATGATTCCAAAAATCAAGATGATGTTTCTACGGCCCACCTGGGGATTGCCAAATAATTTTATCGAAAACGCTCCTTGTATACGCTCCACAGCAGCTTCCAAAACCCTCTTAAGTAGCTCCATGTATTTACTCTTAAGTAGTTCCCAATACACTCCTAAGTAGCTCCCTGTATACATTTCTAAGTAGCTCCCAATACACTCCTAAGTAGCTCCCGGTATACATTTCTAAGTAGCTCCCAATACACTCCTAAGTAGCTCCCTGTATACATTTCTAAGTAGCTCCCAATACACTCCTAAGTAGCTCCCTGTATACATTTCTAAGTAGCTCCCAATACACTCCTAAGTAGCTCCCTGTATACATTTCTAAGTAGCTCCCAATACACTCCTAAGTAGCTCCCAGTACACATTTCTAAGTAGCTCCCAATACGCTCCTAAGAAGCTACCAGAACATTATTAAGTAGCTCCATTTATAAACTTCAAAGTATCTTCCTACGTACACTTATAAGTTGCTCTCTGTATACACTCCTAAGTAGATCCCTTTCTACACTCCTAAGTAGGTCCCTTTCTACACTCCTAAGTAGCTCCCAGTATACACTCCTGAGTATCTCCATAATATGTAGATATAAGTATATATTATATACCCCCTAAGTAACTCCCTGTATACACTAGTACGAGCTCCATGTATACACTCACGAGTATATCCATATATACTCTCCTGAGTACCTCCCAGTATACACTCCTAAATAACTATCTATAACTCCTAAGTTCCCTGTATACACTCGTGAGCAGTTCCCAATACACTCCCAAACTTCTCCCAAAATACTCTTAAATAGCTCCATGTATACACTCATGAGTATATCCATATATACCCATGAGTACCTCCCAGTATACACACCTAAGTTGTTCCCGATACACTCATATGTAGCACCCTATGTACACTTCTAAGTTGATCCCTGTATACACTCCTAAGTAGGTCCCTTTACACACTCCTATGTACCTCCCAGTATACACTTACGAGTATCTCCATGAATAAGTAACTCATTGTATAGAATGGTCCCTGTATACACTAGTAGGAGCTTCATGTATACACTGATGAGTATATCCATATATACCCTCCCATGTAACTCCCTGTATACACCCCTTAAGTAGCTCCCAGTATGCATTCATGGGTATCTCCATATACACCCTCCTAAGTAACTCACTGTATAGAATGGTCCCTGTATACACTAGTAGGAGCTTCATGTATATACTGATGAGTATATCCATACCCTCCCGTGTAGCTCCCTGTATACACTCCTTAAGTAGCTCATTCATGGGTATACATGAGAGATACATTCATGGGTATCTCCATATACACCCTCCTAAGTACCTCCCAGTATACACTCCTAAATAAATCTCTGTATACACTCCTAGATAGCTCTCTGTATACACTCCTGAATAGCTCTCTGAATTCACTCCTAAACATTTCTGTGTATACACTCTTAAGCGGATCCCTGAATACACTTCTGATCCCTACACAAAAGGATGAGTAGTTCACATCATGTCACATTAAGTAATCATTATTTTGTTTACGTAATTAACTAATGGGTGGGGATAGTCATGGACGACTAAAGGTATCATGAACTTGAAAATTCAAAGTTCATGATACCTTTAGTCGTCCATAAATATTCCCACCCATTAGTTAGAAAAAATATTTAATATTTGTCTGAAAATAAAGGCCAATAGTACGTAAGCTTCCTATCAAAAATAGCACAGATTTTGCTCCGTTATGTGGTACCGACTAACACGGGTCAAGTTTCTGTATTTTTTGGCCCCACCAAGCCCCTGAGTCTAACCTTATGCAGAATGGAATATGTTATTTTAAACAATTTACCTGTTTATTTACATAATTTTCCCTTTAAACGATTATCTATGAAGGTTAAAACACTTGTGATTGACGCAGTACTTTACTCAACATCTAACTTCTTCCATTTGAGATGGTGATCACCCTAGTTATTTCGTTTTGGTTTATTATTTTCAATGATGGACCTTTGGAATCGACCAAGAAAAAAATTTTTAGCACCCCCTCAAAATTTGTTGGTTTATGTTTCAAGGTACGTAGAATCCAAAAATCTAATTAAAATTTGGACGCGGCACTTTTCCGACTTAGCATTGACCGATTTTGATGAAATTTGGTAAGTAGGCTCCATTTGGGGTTTAGTTGTGCCCCGAAGATTTTGATTGTTGCAAGTCACTTCTAAGGGTCAAAAAATGAATTTTTAAATTTATAAAAAGCCCTATCTCAAAAAATGTTTATATGAAGTTATTGTTTTCCGATCAATGGTATAGAATTTTTGAATTGTTTGAGACCATGCGGAGCCCTGAAGGACAAACCGTTCGCTCCCTACGAGAATTCAAGGGTTGGACGTATGATAAATCAGAAACACGAGTGTGAATCGAAAAACAGGCATAATATCCGTTCAAATTTTAACTGACCGAAATGCAATCGATGTTTTTCTTCATGTTGGAACTATTAAAAGAAGAAATATTAAAAATAATAAACCATTGTGTAATAATTTGCAGCGTCTTGAAGTGTTAATCGAATCTGGCAGAGGAATATAATATATTCCTAACACTTAACAAGATATTATATTAACAAGATATACTTAACAAGATATTATCTTGTTAAGTACCCACTTACTCTGTTCACGCTATTATTGTTATTTATGCTATTAAGTTTTGTTCCACTTCAGCCATCATTCTCTTAATAATCTATTTAGTGAATGAATATGTGGATTATTTGGCGATGTTCCTGGTCTATGTAGGAGGTATGGGCCGCTTTCAGTGGGCGCTCATTCCGCGGTGATCTGGCTCCGGGAGGCCGCCATGGTGGGTGGGGTCCGTACCCGGTTGAGTGCCCGCTGCCTGGCGTAACATTTTTGCACACATTTCCGACGACGAGTCCATAACCGATTGTAGTTTTCACGTTTAAAAAAATAAAACAATTTATTGATTATCTCAAGCTTTATGGATGACAATGCGGTTCGCTAAGAAGAGACAAAACCCTCGGATATTTTATCCGCTCCTCCCCTGGAGGTTTGCTTCCCATAAATCCCCCACGACCACGGAGTATCATATGAAATCAAATATATCCTACCCATGGAATTATATTGCATTTCCCTTATCTTCGGGAGAAATACATGGCCAGCCGTCGATATTCCCTGCGCCCACAGAAAGACTCCGAGGCACATCTGAATAACAAAACGCCCCATTGACCCTCCGTGGCACACGCTTGAGTCAATAAAGCCGGATTTACAGCCTTCTTGCATAATGAGGTCGGACCATAATTTTTGAGGTTCTAATTGCGGGGCTTTTGAGTCTGTTTTCGGACGTTTATTTCTTGTTGATATACTGAGAGAGATAATCTCCACGAAATGGAAACACCCTGTTCTTTCATCCTGGTAGCTCTCTAAGTGGAAATGAGTGTTCCGTCTTTGGTTGTTTCCCTCGGCATTGTAAATTACCCTTATTAATGTAATTACCTAGTTGAAACTAGATAGTCGATAGACCACACGAAGCAAACTTCTCCCCTACTCGTATAGAAAGGTGGGGAAGCAAAATAAAGATCTTGTGCGACCTTCACACTATATTTTCACCCACATAAATCAAAGAATGTATATTTGAAGCTAAATATTAAAAAATAAATAAAAATGCTATCAAAGTAGTTTTAAATTTTTAATGGAGAAAATTTCAAATTTGTCTCTTTGCAAATCCATTTAAATCTTTTTTTTTAAGGCCGTAAGGTAAAAGCACCAGTAGTGGCATTTGTTGTGTGTTTTTTTTAAATTGTGGGTCTACAATAATGATAAACAAAATTGTAACTCGATAAGTGTATAGCCCAACTCTTTTTTAACCGATCCATTACCTAAAAATTCCAAAATGTCCACATTTTCAATTTTTTATTAATTTTAATTTTTTTTCTTTATTAATTTTTTATTAACTCTTTTTTTATTCAATAGTGGCCAGTTCAAAATTGGAAAATTTCAGCGGTGGCAAGCTATATGTGTCAGAAGTGGCCATCCGACCAATTTAAATATAGATAAGTTACGTGCTATAAGTTGAGTATGTCAAATTCAAATAACTGACGAATAAAATTGGTTCAAAAATACTTTTTATTCAGATAACATTCCAATAAACATGTTTCAAGATAATAATACTTGTATTACTCTTGTAGGACTTCAAAATTTGACTTAAGATTCTTATTTAGTAGGTAAGGAAGGAACACCATTGAGTAAACGTAATTGTACGTAGGATAGGTAGTTGTTTCGTAAATCTCACTTTTACATACTTACCACAGTCAGCTCACACATAGCTCCCGTCTGGGACATGTCGTGCCACTCTTCCCATCTCCAAGTCTACACTGAATCGACTACGGACTTTTTTTTGGCTTCAAAAACAAGTTTATACAGCGTAATAACAATGAAATGTATAATCAAATTCGCATAGTAATAAATCGTATTGTTCGCTGTAGCGTGAATTTTTTGTTCCCGCTACGATCGTTCCAGTCCCGCGCGATTTCAGTGCGAGGTTACTGCCGTTGACGCTAGGTACCGCTTCATCACAATAATTCAAAAGTACCTAATTGGTTACTGATGTTGCCAGTCAAAAGAATACAAAATTATATTTTGCGAATAATCCTTGAATTATTAATTATTATTTCGATGGGTATTGAATTTTTATGAAAAAATAAATAAATGGGAAGAAATAAACTGATCGACGCATGGAGACGGTTTTGACTCGGCCATTTTCTCTCTCTCGGCTGCCTACGACGAATGTCTGCTCCTTGCTTTTTCGAAAACCCCCTTTTTTCATATCTTTATTCGAGATATAATTTACGTATCGTGGATTTCCGTAAAAAGTTTTCACTTTCCTCCAAGAAATGAGAAAATCAGGAAGGATTGGATTTGATTGGATCTGCACAGGATTCTCGATGCTCAACTTCCGCTCTTCCTTTGTTCTTGAAGTACATCTTCGACATTTCCTTTGAATATCGTCGTACGTCGTCTGTCTTCGCAGCTACATAAAATTATCAACAAGATATCACGTTTCGTCGGAGAAAACTCTACCGCTCCAAGAATATCGTACCGTTCCAGTTGGGAGGCTGGAAATCTTCACATTTCTCGCCGATTCAGCATATCTGATTGCTGCCCAAAAATAGTCCTCGTCTCCTCTCCTGCCCTACATCGAGCAAATTGATTATTGGCTAAGTACTTGATTTATAATACATTTTCAATCCACGGCCGTAGGAGAAGAGAAATAGGAAGTAGTCGATTTTGGCTACACATTAAGTTAGTACCGCCTTTCTGGATATACCTGTGACATCCCTGAGATTTTTTAGTAAAGTTAAATTTTGCAATTTTGATAATTCTGTTAATATTTTTTTTTGTTGATGAAGAAGAAAAAAAAAACACCACTTGCAATATTAATTTCCTAATATAAATTTTCGAAATCGAACTTAGTGTTTTTGAATTTTATTTTCCTCGGGTTCATCCCCATTCTATTTTCGAAATTTTTCTTTCCTTGTCACATCGCCTATATATTAATCAAACTGAAATATTCACTTTTCTGATAAAATCATATAGTATGTAGATGTTCACGTCGTTTTCAGCAAAGATAGTGTCGAGGTCGAAATGGCTGGGAATTCTTGCGTGGAGCTGTCGCAAAAGAGTGAGTCGCGCATTATCGTGTGCAGAGCACTCCAGGATCATGTGCTCGGGAGTTTCGTTAAATTGGGAGCAAAATCTGCAAAAAGGGGTGTCAGTGTTCCCGATCGAAAGCTGGAACACATTGGTGTTGCAATGACCATTGCGAAGTCTGCAAATGGTTCTGTAGAATGCCCTAGGCTTAATATCTGCGACCAGATCGAACCATGTTACTTTCTTGGGTGGTGGAAAAAGGAGCTTGTAGCGGTTGCCTGAGTGGTAAGCCTGGTGTTGTTTCCTCCAGAGTCTCAGCATCTTGGTCTCGACTGAAGGAGTTAAGTCCGTCGGGAAACAGATCCTAGTCGGGTGTGGTTCGGGTAGCATCGCAGCTTCTTTTGCTTCTGCATCAGCGCGACATTGTTTCCTGCAATACCTGAATGACTATTAGTCTTGCAGAAAATGACCTTCTTTCCTCCATTTCTGATTAAGTGGATCTGTAGAGCTATGGCTGCTTCTATGTGGTTGAGGTGAGAGGAGACCTTTAGTTTAGCTATTTTGGTTATAGCACTATTGGTATCAGGATTGTGTGGAATGGTACGGACTTCATCGTAATATCATTGGAGATAGAAACATTTTTTTATTTGGAAAATATGTAAGACTCTTTTCAGTATCATCACTTCTCCCTTAAATCAGATCCTTATCCTATAATACGCACTGACAAGAAAAAAATCGCCCCACACTTTTACTTCGCTCGAAGAGCCATACAATGATGAATTTCTTACTCACACCTAGCTCTTAGACGTTTAGAAACTTTCCTATTATCTCCTAAATTCTTACATATAGTCCGATGACCCTTCAACAACCGGGAACGAACTGGTTCAATTTTGTTACCAATAATTGGTAACAAGAAAGTTTTTTTTTTGTCAATTATTGACAATCATAAGATTAATCCTAAGTCGTGTCCGAGAACTTTGATTCATGTCCTCCCACGGTAGATTTTTCCACGTGAGGTGAAAGGTGGATTTCTATGGGAAAACGAACGTCGAACAGGCATAAATCTGCTGATAAAACTTTGTCTATTGGATAAAAACAGAGCTAAATGAGACTCGAAAACGACTTCTCGGAAAAATAAAATAATTAAAAGAAGAAGGTATGAAATTAAAAAAGAAGTCCACGACCATGTTGGGTGAAGAGTTCAATTTAATTTTAATGAAGAGAAAGTAATTAGTACAGAAAAAAAGAGGGGATTCGAAGGAAACGGAGACGAGAGGCGGGTTTTTCAAACCCCCAGTTAAAAAAATCCGTTTGACGGTCGACGATGAAAGATCAATGGGCGCAATAACTCGTCCTTCTGCGTTTTTCCTTCTTCTTTCTCCTCTTTAATCCTTCCTCTTTTTCCACTTCATCCTTTCTTTTCTTTCTGCTAATATTAGGAGATTCCCTCCCCTCTTCGTCTGTTCTCGAAAATCATTAAGTTACGAACTGCTAGAGCTTGATTATTAACCTCGAGTGTTTGTTTTTAATAAAGCGTGACCCGAGAGCCCTCTCCCCTTCGTTTTGCTCCTTTTTTAGCTTGTTCATTGCGATGTAGATGAAGGGAGGAATTAATATAAGAGGGCAAGTGGGTGATGTTGAAGACTCGATGGGAATTTTTTTTTTTTTGAAATTCAAGTGGTTGGTTTTCCGATTAAATGATTATTAAGTTCTTGGGCCTACGGTTATTTTCGGCTCAATACAGTGAATAATAGGAGCAACAAGCTCCTCTCAACTCAACCAGCAGGAACTTATGAATCTCATTAAGTAACAATTTTTACTGGTTTCTCTTCTTTCGGATGAGAAAAACATTAACGATGTTTAGTTCACAATTTGTCAACTTGAGGGCTCTGACTGAGGTACCCCTATAGATCACATGTGAGGCTGGTATTCGTCATCTGGTATTGGTATCTGCTGTGAACTTCTCTACTGGGCACATGTTTTCAAATAAATGAACTAGCTATGAAGGTACTCTCATCTCAGGTGTCTAATTGAAACAGTTGACATTCCTGGCGCCAAACTACACCTATCTCTCACCTAGTTGTGTAGTTTGAAAAGGCGGCTCGAAGTACCGCCACTATTAGGCACACCAGATCTGATTCCCCCCACTAGCTGTTTTTTCAGAAATTTTTGATTTATTATTTTCAATGATGAACCTTTGAAATCGAACGAGAAAAAAATGTTTTAACCCCCCTCAAAATTTGTTGTTTACGTTTCAAGGTACGTAGAATCCGAAAATCGAATGAAACATTTTCCGTCCGTCCGCCGTACGCGGCATTTTCCTCAGTTAGCATTGACCGATTTCGATGAAATTCGGTATGTGGGCTCCATCTGGGGTCTAGTTGTGCCCCGAAGATTTTGGTTGATGTAGGTCACTTCTAAGGGTTAAAAAAAAAAGGATTGAAATTTCCAATCAAAAACTTTCGAAATAAAGGTTGTTTTTGGTCATCAATTTGAGATAGTATTGAATTTTTAGAGACCACGCGGAGCTCTGTAGGACAAACCGTTCGCTCCCTTCGAGAACTTAAGGATTATACTTACGATAAATCAGAAACATGAGTGTGAATCGTAAAAGAGACCAAATCTCCATTCAAATGTTAGCTGACCGGAATGCGATCGATGTTTTTCTTCAAGGTTGGTGGTCACAATGGCAAAGCCCTGTTTTTTGCAGAAGATTGATCTATAAAGAAAAATAATAAACCTTTGTGTAGTAATTTGCAGTGTTTTTTCGTAAGTCCGAACACTTTGTATTTCTTTATTCTGGTGCCAAGCTGTCTGATTCTTTTTGGGATGCATTCTACCAGTATCCGTGGTGGTCCCCTTTTCAAACAGATTCCATTTTTCTCTGTTGAAATTGTCGAAAATTTTTGAAAGAATTTGATAAACGTAGTTTCCGTTTTCGGTAAGATTGGTCAGTATTCACTCTACTTCCCCTGTGACTTCCGACTGAGTTGTAGCAGCGTTTGATCAACTTTGATCCTATTTACTTCCCGGCTTATTGCTCCTGCCCTGGATCCTTCAACGTCTCTCATCGTCCTTATTCAGTTCGCTTCCTATCGCCATTCTGTGCGGATTGTATGAGCTAATTCTGCTAAACTGCCACGATCCACGTGGATTCGCCTCTTCCGATTTTTTTCCTGAAGGATCGCCCTGGACAGCAGGTTTCAGAAGCAACCGACTTTGAGGAATGTTACCAACTCCACTGTAATATAAAATATTATACCATGGACCTTAGTTGAGGAAGCCGTATCATAAAGGGATCGTTCTCCTTTTTCTTTTTGTCCTGTAGCAGTCTTCTGCACAACTTAGTTTGCTGAGGTACCTTGCTGCTACTTTGCTGCTGCTATTTTGCGAAGGACCTGCGTTCGTTTGTTAAGCCCTCGCCCATCCATTCTACTTCGAAGGAAGGAATCTTTTTCTTTTTACTTCTCATCCAAAAACTCCAACGCCTAGTTCAGGGCCACAAATGTAAAAGGACCTGGATCAATAGAGTAGCAGATTGAGGAGAACTAATTATTTTTTTTTATATCTGTAAGGGTGGCCATCCGTAATAATAAGTAGGTACCTAGGTATTATAAGATTTATTTTGCAATTTTCTGATTCCTTTTTTTTCAATCTGGAAGTAATTCTTTTAATTCTTTTTTAAGTAATTCTTTTTTTTAGTAAATATAATATTGCTACCAATCTCTGCTTTGATTTTCAAATCTTGGACCCTCCCATCTCCAACTGTTGTCCTTGCCAGACAATTTATATTGTGGCAGGTGATTATAAAATCAAAATTCGTTACAAAGTCAATGAAGGACCATTTGTGAACATTCAAATTGAAGGTCTGATTACAAGCTTTAAAATGATATGGTATATGAGGAGGGTTGTGATAACTATAAGGTGCTGCGGGGAGAGAAAGGGAGACTCACTCCCACATTTTCACCAAGTATTTATTAGCCTTTGAGTTGAAATTCGGAACAGGCAAAGGAGTTCGTATTTAGGCTTTCGAATAATGCGAATGTAGTAACTTGGTAATTATGTGTCTCTGGTAAAACATCGATTTGCTCCACAGTATCATTCGAGAACCGTGGATTAGAACCGGGGGATCCTTGAAAGTTGAGCTCTACAAACAAGTCTCAAATTGAATCCTGTGGGAGACAAACTAGAGTGTTGGAGGGGAACGTTAACATCCACTTGCAAAGTTGAAACAGTTCTCGCTCAAGTAGTTATTACGCTCCGCCGTCCTAAATAAACTTTTATTGCGTTGGGAATGAGGCAGGGGTTTTGCAGTTTAATAAATTGGTAAATATCGCAAACCACAGTCTGTTTCGAGGCACGTCAGCGTAGTTTAGTAAGAGAAGTAGAATATCCAACAGAGCAACATATATTTTAAAGTTGAATGTATTACTAAAATTCAGTGGGGATTATGGTGTACCAAACTACTGATGTTTTTTGAATGCATTTCCCGAGCTTTGTAGACAAACCTAACTTCAGGCTCGTTTAATAATAATAAAGGCTCCGGGGGTTTAATCTCTTTCTTACTCGATTCCTAAAAATACACCAACATTATACGGCACATTCCCGACGTTTAGAAGGACACTACCCACAACTAGGTACACCTACAATAGGTACATTTTCTTATGGTAAACTACCATAATAAGGAGTTTAATTAATTAAGTATACCATAATTAAGGAGTAATTTATTATATAAGTAAAGCAGTGAAAATAGCAACAATTTCGGCTTTAATATCCGTCTGTCACTCACAAAGCCGGTCGCGGACGTCATCAGCTGTCCTCGAAAGAGAGAATCGAATTGATGAATCTGTACAACGTCTGGAACAGGATCTGTTCTGGACTTGACTACTTATTGCGTCACTCCGTTGAGTGTTAAGGGAGTCTTACTCGGTCACGGTTAGTTCCTAGTCCGGATTAGTACTTCTCTTAAGAACTAAGTACCGCTCAAAGTTTGGGAATTGTACCTAAACTTGAAATTTTCGAAGATTTTTAAATTTATTAGTGCATCTACCAAGGGTCAAATGATCTACCAAGGTACATCTACCAATGATCAAAATCGAATAATTGCCCGCGAAAAGTGGGAAAACCCGATTAATCACTAACTAAAAACCCATAATTACCTACTGTTCGATTTTGACGATTCCTGAGGCAATCTTTTAGTTTTAGGGTCGGAAAAACTGTTTATTGTTATTTTTAATCCAAACCAGACCTCATTCTGAGAATTTGGACACTAACCGCGACCTTCTAGAGTGAGAAGACCTTTTTCTATGATTTTTCAAAGTTTCGAATGTTCATGACGTCACAGTGGACTGGCGGGTCCCGCGGGAGGGGCGTGTGACGTCATAAACATTTGAAACTTTGAAAAACCATAGAGAAAGATCCACTCATCCAAAAAGAGAACGTTTGGCGTCAAAATTCTCAGGTTGAGGTCTACTTTCGAATGAATTTTTTTAAAAGAAAATCTGGCGCACCCCCTCCCCCTCCCCATTCTTTGCACTAATAAATTTTGAAAATCAAGGAAATTTCAAATTTAAGTACTGAAACTTCTAAACTTTGAGCGCCGGTTCTTGTAAGAAATACTAACCCTTAAGAGGCTGCAAGTGTGGAGTCTTCTAAGAAAGTATTTAAGGAAAAACTGTTGTGGTTGTACTAAATAACTTTATATTTTGTCACGTCAGAAAAACGCTGCGGATTATTACACTAAGGTTTATTATTTTTCTATAATGATCACTGGTCTGCAAAGAACACGGCCTTGCCATTGTTACCACCAGCTTGAAGGAAAACATCGTTTGCATTTCCGTCAGCTAGAACTTGAACGGAGATTAGGCCTCTTTGGCGATTCACACTTCATCGCAAGTCCTTAGTTTTATCCCAAATTACCTTTGAATTTTACTACATATTTAATTATTGACTTAATTAATATATTTATGATATTCGTATTTATAATTCGTAATTAATGGGGTTTTTATTTGAAATTTGAAATATCGGTAGTATCAATACTTTGAGCCAATATCGAATAGAATCAATACTTTGAGCCAATATCGAAGTATCAATATCTAATAATATCGGTATCGATAAGATATTGGGTATCGATACTCCCTGAGAAATATCGTATCGAAGGAAGAATCGATACTTTGGAGTATCGTGTCGTCCCTACATTTTCCTTAGTTAGCATTGACCGATTTTAATGAAATTTGGCATGCGGGCTTTTGGTTGATGTAGGTCACTTTTGAGGGTTTACAGCTTGAAAACGCCCTAACTCAAAAAATTTTAATATAAAGGTATTGTTTTTCTATCAATTTAAGATAGTATTGAATTTTAGAATTTTTAGAGACCACGCGAAGCCCTGTAGGACAAACCATTCGCTCCCTACGAGAACTTAAGGGTTGGACTTACGATAGGTAAATTAGAAGCACGAGTGTGAATCGCAAAAGAGGCCTGATCTCCGTTCAAATTTCAGCTGACTGAAATGCTATCGGGGTTTTTCTTCATGATGGTTGGTGGTAACAATGGCAAAGCCGTGTTCTTTGCAGACGAGTGATCTATATGGAAAAATGATGAACCATTGAGTAATAATTTGCAGCGTTTTTATAACGTATGACAAAGTATAAAGTTATTTAGTACAACCTCAACAGTTCTTCCTTAAATACTTTCTTAAAAGACTTCACACTTACAGCCTCCTCAAAGGTCTCAGTCGGTAGCCGTTTGTTCCTCGTTCCGGGTTAGTGTTTTTCACAAGAACCGGCGCTCAAGGTTTATAAGTTCTAGTAGGTACTTGAATTTGAAATTTTCTAGGGTTTTCAAAATTCATTAGTGCATCAACCTAGGGAATCGAAAAACTAAAAGATTTCCTCTGGAACCATCAAAATCGAACAGTAGGTAATTTGTGGCGAAAATTGGGAATTCATTTACTATATGAAATCAAGCAGTCCTTCCATCAAAGAGTTCTCCCAGAAAGTAATGTTTCGTGAGAAGACAAAACTAAGGTCGTCCTCGAGGTGGGGATTGGATCTACCTCTGCCTATAGAAGCTTGTGGTAGGCTGTAAGCGACACCAATGCCGAAGTGTCGATCACATCAGTGTGGGAATTTTTCAGTTTCTCTCTGAAAAAAACCCCTTTTTTTGTGCCACTGATATGAAAAAAAAGAACAGGAAAATATTCCCTCTTCGACCGGATTCCCAACTTACTCCGTCATGATGTTTCGTTTAGTTCGAAATTTTTTTCACAACTCGACCCCTCGACGTTGTTTTTTACTCGTTCCCCCAACGCTCCTCGACGTGAGAAAAAAATTGAAACAAAGAGAAAGAAAAATTATACAACTGCCGTGATTCCCGCGAGCCTTATTGCAGCTCACAGCGGGGAAATGTTTTCTAGGGATCGATATTCGGTGTTGAAACGTGCGGGACGGTCGTTGAAACTGGGTTGTCACTAAAGCGACAACATCCCTTCAGCGGAGGGTCGGGCAGAACAATATAGATAATCCTATTTACAATGGGAGGTCTCCCCAACCCTTCCCACATGTCCAGTCACCCTTTATATAATTCACAATTATTAGTTATGTACAAATTTGTTGACTCATCCCGGCTTTTCACAACGACGTCACCAGCCTGGATTAGTCATTCATTGGTCCGGGGGGGATCTCAGGATGGGATTTGCTAGTCGTTCATTTGGGATACTGAGGGTTGTCGGCATGTGGGTGGTTTATAGGGATCGCGATTTTACATTATTAGATACTCCATTACGGTGGCTCTTTTGACGTAGGCACTCGGGCGAGAGAGTAAATTATGCTGTGACATACCGAGTCAAATATTAATGAGGAAGCTAGTTTGAAACTACTAGGTACAATGTACAACTATCAGAGTTAGGCAAGCTTCGCATTCGTACGGCACTTCAATAACATTTCAAATCTGAGGTGAAAGCACCAGTGGTGGAACGTTGACCAGAGAAATGGGTATCATGAGGTTTTAACGACAATTTTGGTTTATTATTTTCAATAATAAGCCTTTGGAATCGAGCATGAAAAAAAGTTTGACCCCCCCCCCCCGCCTCCCTCAAAATTTAATGTTTTACGTTTCAATGTACGTAGAATCCGGAAATCGAATAAAAATTCTGGATCAACAAATGGACGATTTTGATGAAATTTTGTATGTGGATCCATTTGAGGTCTAGTTGTGTCTTGAAAGTACCGTACGCCGTACGCGGCACTTTTCTTAGCAACTCTGGACCGATTTGGTTCAAATTTGGTAGGTATATGGGCTCCATTTGGGGTCTAGTTGTGCCGCGAAGCTTTTAGTTGATGTCAGTAACTTCTAAGGGGTGGAAATTAAGGGTTGAAATTTTCAAGAGTGCCCTAGCTCGAAAACTCTCGAAATAAAGGTATCATTTTTTCACCAATTTTGAATAGTATTGAATTTTTTAAAATTTTAGAGACCACCTGGAGCTCTGTAGGACAAACCATTCGGTCCCTACAAGTACTTAAGGGTTTTCCTTCTTATAAAACAGAATCACGAGTGTGAATCACAAACGCTGCAAATCATTGCCCGAAGGTTTATTATTTTCTGTATAGATCATCCTTCTGTATAGATCCCTCCCTACCAACCATAAGTACTTACTACTTACTGGGGCATTCTTGAAAATTGCAAGGAGGGTTGGTTGGTAAGGAGGGATCTATACAGAAGGGTGATCTTTACAGAAAATAATCAACCTTCGGGCAATGATTTGCAGAGTTTTTAGGTTTCTTCAGCCTCCAGTATGATCAACTGTTATTACCGGTCATTTTGAAAAAGAAGATTTATTTCTTGCTCGAATGAGCGACAGCTGGACAAGAAATGTGACAGAGGTGTGTAAGACAAGGTCATTTGGCGGATTCGAATCCCAAACGGTCACTTATTACAGAGACCAGGTCTTCTGAATCCGTTCACCCGTTCACTCACAAGACAAACAACCAACCGGTCAGAAGTCACAAAAACGAGCGAGTCTGTAAACCGAACGAGTCGAAACGTTGGGATCCAGTTCATGCTTAGAAAACCATCTACCACTTCCATCTACTTCTTTCTGTTGATACTTCCTTGTCATTTTCACACATTAATGATCCATGTACAAACATGCATATACATAAGTATTCATTATACATTCGTAATTTTTTTGTTTTTATACTCAAAGGATTGTTAGAGTTAATGCTATTATGGGTGAATATTGTTTTGTTTTATAGGCCCTGAAGAAGGTAATAAATTTACCGAAAGCTCGGCGAAGAAGGTGTGTATTTCCATTTGACCACAATCCCGATCAATTGACACAGTCCGTTTTGTTGGGTCGATCTACATAGTTGCTATACATCCATATTGCGGGCAAATAATTTATTTTGTTGGCCTTCTGCCGTTGTTCTCGTAATTTAACCGGAAAACTCGATTGGTGGGTTGATGAACGAATGACCGTGTTCATTTTGATAACCCCTTCAGTTCTGACAAGGTCATTTTGAAGGTAAGGTCTTTTCAATACGTTCACTCCTGACCGACACACCTCTAAAGTGACAGTCAGTCAGAACGTCGCAGCTGAAGCTCCATTTGTTGGTGATATTGACAAAGTACGTTCCTCCAAAATTAGTTTTTATTGCTGATTTTGTTCTTTATCTGTGGTTTTATTTGGTTTCCAAATTGTTTATTAAGTTCGTTTTGCATGTTCTTGAGTTTTAAACGTCTCTGTCACTAGTTTTTCTTTCGATATATCAACCATTCCACTATTGGCACATAATTTTCTTCGAGAGTACCAGTGGTGGAATGGTCATTCCACTAATGGAACTCAACTATTTTTTGTGATCAAACATTCTCGTATCTCACCGTTATTCGTAAATTCACATATATCTCACATCTCGTCTCTGCACCGTAGACAATAGTGGATTGGGGTTGATATGGTACTCCAAGACTAGAACATCTATATTTCAACATTGAATCAATGTAGTATTTGGTTACTCTACAATGTTTTTGCTGTCGGTTCATGACATCCGTGATTTTCCAATATTTACCAGACCTTCCAAACGACCTGAGAAAGATCTGCTAAAAATTACGTTTGGTACTAGGTATTAGTATGACTGATTGAAATGAGACGACTGGAAATATGATCTTCTCATCTCTTGAAATTTCGGGGTTACTTCGTAGGTATTCAATTGTGTTTGTCTAATTTTGATTTCATTGTTATTTTGTTACATCAATATGCCGACCACGGGCTTTTGGAGCTACTCGGTGGATCAAAGAGAAAAGAAACAACCATGAGCCCATCCTTCTAGATCCCACGCGATTGTTTATTATTGTATTATTCGAATTAAATATTAGAATATGTGGTAAATTTATTATTTATTGAATATACCTATACCTAGTCTTACATAACGCTTCCACTATTTTGATTGACTCGGAAGCATTAATTTTGCCATTGGATTCTGAACGGGTTATTTCGAGACTCAGTTATTCCCGTATGTCGTAGTTTCCTCCGATTATACCCCCGGACGAACCGTCAAAAAAAGAGCTCCACTCCGGGATTCAACTATAATTGGGATTTATTGAAAAACGACTCGCGAAAGTACTCAAACTCGTATCAAACTGTTTTTGTTACCGTCGAACGACGAGGGTGGTCGCCAGCGACAGAATGAAAAGAGCGGTAGGTATTGTCGAGCAGTGTTTTTATACTGTAGAGGGGGTTGGGGGGGGGGGGGTTGATGTCCCTATCCGCTACAACCCCAACCAGAAACACAATGGCCCCACAGTATAATGTCACTCCCCGTATAACTCTTGGCTGTTTGTTTTTTTTGAATTGGAATCACGTGGGACGCATAGTGGGGCCAAAACGCAAAAACGCTGCAAATTATTACACAATGGTTTATTATTTTTTTATTTTTCTATATAAATCACTCTCCTGCAAAGCCACCAATCATTCAACATGAAGAAAAACATCGATCGCATTTCGGTCAGCTAAAATTTGAACGGAGATTAGGCCTCTTTTGCGATTCACACTCGTGTTTCTGATTTATCGTACGTCCAAACTTTAAATTCTCGTAGTGAGCGAACGGTTTGTCCTACAGAGCTCCGGATGGTCTCAAAAAATTCTAAAAATTCTATAGAATCTTAAATTGAAGTGTGAGTCTCCACTCACTGGGGAACCTTTCCAGTGAAGAGACTGGGTTAATTCGTTAACTCCCTTCCGATCCGAATTTGTCATAGCCACCCGCGGCGAGTATTGTCAGATTCGGATCCGTGGTCAGCTCAAAAAGGTGACGTCACCCCCCCCCCCTCAACATGAAGACGCCGTCTCCAGCCAGAGCGTCCCTCCCTCGGCGGAGGGAGCCAATCAGAAGACTCCACCTGGCAGGCGCCCGTCCGTCGAGGGAGCGGAGGGGGACCATCCAGAACAAAACCAACGAGCAGCCCCCTCCACAGGCAGTCCCCCCTCAGATATTCAGTAAGAGTCACCGTGAGCCCCGCAGCCCGTGAACTTGAGCCTGTTAGAGTCAAAACCGCCCCCAAACCTCTTAAAGACGCTTTTCGTAAGATCCCTGACCATCGAAAACGCCGTCTCTCGCCGAATTGATCTGGTTGAAGATCCCCTGGATTCCACCGGACGTCCGTCGCCACAACCACCACAACCGCCACATCACACCTGGAAGGATACCTCAGGGCACTGACACGTGTGAGTGAAAACTATAACTTACCTTTAAACCATTGGCCAATGCAGTTAGGACAGTGCGTAGAAGTAATTCTGAAACATTTGAACAAAAGTCGTCATATTGAAAGTTGTAAACTTAAAGCTAAATACTTACCTGCAGCATAAAGATAACCTATACTTACCATACTCACCTTTGTTGAAAACCTGGAACGTTGAACTGATTTACTCTGGAAACCTGAAACATAAAGTCAAATTGGAGTTATTAAATTGTATATTGAACTATTATTTGCAAACTCATCATATTGAACAATCTAATCTTGTGCCATACTTACTTGTGTTGTTGCGCCCATCAGGCTTCTTTTCGACACACCCTTTGGTGTGCCTAGTCAGAAACCATATTGCTTAATTAATAAACTTACCTTTTATTGTTGTAATCTTGCATTTGATATCTTTTCTCATTTACCTGGTTCCTCAGTGTGAAAACCGGAGCTTGGTGACGCGTCACACTCCGCCATCTTTTCCGAGGCTTCCCTCAGAAGCCGTCGTAGGCCCCTTCGGCAGCGTCGCATTTGGCGAACGCCATTTTCTTAGTAGGACGCCCTTAAGGCTAAACATTTCAGATTGCATCATCCCGAGGAATCCGACTGGCCGCTTCACCGCCTCGTCACAGGTAAATACCACACGCTACCCTTGTAAATTTAACAATTGTTTCGATATTTGTTTGTCTTCCCCCTCCCACCTGAGCTCGCCACGTTAGGTTTTGTATCATTCGGTGAACTTGGGATCGGCACGTGGCGTCACAACCTCGGGCCGCTACCAATTACGCCGCAGATCGAAACCTTAACCCTGTCGAACGCAAATCCCGCTTACAACTGGTGTGTCGCCACAATCGTCACAACCGCCACGAGTAAGCGGGACGCTACCTCTGTGGTCATCGACACAAGCCGCCACAAGTAGCAAGCCTACAGAAGGAAAAACAATACCTTTATAGCGAAATTTTTTGAGTTAGGGCGTTTTCAAAATTTCAAAATTGATTTTTGAACCCTTAGAAGTGATCTACATCAACCAAAATCTTCGGGGCACAACTAGACCCCAAATGGAGCCTACATACCAAATTTCATCAAAATCGGTCAATGCTAAGTGGCAAAAGTGCCGCGTACGGCGGACAGACGGCCAAATTTTTATTCGATTTTTGGATTCTACGTACCTTAAAACGTAAACCATCAAATTTTGAGGGGGTGTTAAAATTTTTTTTTCTTGGTCGATTCCAAAGGTTCATTATTGAAAACAATAAACCAGAATTCGCTTATAATTCAAAATCAACTGTCTTAATCGATATCCGATGAAAACTTGTTGGGTAATGATAAATATTTTTCGAAGCAGAATCCATGGAACCATTTTTTGATGGGTTGGAGGTCTTCTTTGTGTGAGCTGTAGCTCAGTTTCCCATCACAGGCCAAGCCTGTACATAAGCCCTGAAGCACCCCAGAAGTCAAGTCGCAGTAGACCACAATACCTGGGCGTGGTCTACAAGTGCGCTCAAATAACACCTTAGAGCGCACACAACTCCAACTATTAACTATCACACTCCATGCAGCAAGTGATCATCCATGCAAGAAGGCTAGCATCCATGAATATCAACAGATTGTCCAACCTATTTTCGTCTTGGCACATTGGCACACCTGGAGAGGCCGCAAAAAGGCATTGCAATAATTATCCAGCTTCATTCCCGATAGGCCTTTCCAGCAGTCTCAACACGCTCTCCCCTATCTTCTTGAAGCTCTCTGCCCCTCTCGTGTTTTGCTACTCAGTCAAACTGTATCGACATCCCTCCTGCCTCCCACAAGTCACTGGGATTTACAAAGTGGTTGAAGTAGTCCAGTGGTCTTGTCTGTCCTGCCTCCCCTGGAATACGGTGTCGTCCAGTGTCAGAATCCTGTATCTTGCCCAGATACATCCCCCTCTTAATCTCTAGCCTCTCATTGTATCGGACTCACTGCGCTGCAGTAACCCGAAACGTGAGTGAACTGTTTATCTATCCTAACATTGTCCAATTCAGGTAGAAGTGTTATGGTTAAAGAACCTGTATTTACCTGTATCGCTGCAGAATAACTCTGAACTGAAACCTAGAAAGACTATATATATATATATATATTTTTTTTTAAATTTATTTATTTCCATTTGGGTACAGAACATTTTAAATAGGTACATAACATGCATAGGAAAAGTTAATATTCCCTTATGAGCTGCATTAGCTCGTGCTGGGAAATGAGTTGCAGTAAGCTCCTGACTCACTTATTGCTGTAAATATTATTTATGTCCTAATCCATTTATATAATAGAAAGTAAAATAACGTACACTTCTCTATAGGTTATTAAGATAGATATTTTTTAAAGTAATAATTTTGGTTTTCTCGGTCAAAAATAGTTTTTTCCTTTCTTCATAATTTAACTTATTAAAACACATTGTACCGTTATGTATATAATTCAGTTGTGCTAATGTAGTTCGGTAGAGAGGTAAATTTATTTCACATGACTCCTTTGATCTCGTACAAAGTTGATGATCAGGAGGTGCTAAAGCATTTGCTCGCAGCATATTGCTTCACGAGTTCTATTTTGAACTGTATTGCCTTCAACTGTAATATCGGATACATTGTGTATCGCCCTAGTATCGCTTCAATAACTGCATCAAACTGTATCAAACTTTATTGGAACTGTATCTAATTATAATCAAAAGTATAACGCCCTTCAGGCTGTATTGGTCTCTGGGACCAGTATCTTATACCTTTAATAAAGTATCTTAGAGCCAACAACCGTTTTTCTCACTGCTACCCTGCTTCCTGGTATCTGGTTCTTCTTCTTTTGCATGGTGTATCTTAGGTAGTGTACCAGGTATAAATTAGAGAAATAAGAATCAACGCTGGTACAATGAGGAATTTCACCATGTCGGAATTTCCTATTTTTGACTCCAAAATCGGATTCAGCACCTCGAAAAACCTCCTAAGGCAAACTTTCAGCTCGGACTTCCTAATTTACGAATAAACAAAACAGTTTAGAAAATACGAATGTTTGAAAAACGCGGGAAAATGACGTCATCCTGGAATAGTTCATTTATGGCCGCTTGAAGCGCTGAGATCGAGAAATCTATAGTCCCCAGATGCAAAATTTCACGAAACAGTAAAGTTCGAAATCGAAAAACTGAAGAAAAAAAATAGAAAAAGCAAGATGGGGAAAATTAGGTTTCCTCTGTTTTTGTTTGATAACTTTTCTCTTAGAAAACATGATTTCGTCGTATCAATGGGCAACACAGGGAGGAGACGGCGATCTGAACAGCCCAATCAGCGAGCGTTCCCGCTGCACGTCCGTTTTCCCAGTTAGTTT
This sequence comes from Apolygus lucorum, assembly GCA_009739505.2. NCBI lineage: Eukaryota > Metazoa > Arthropoda > Insecta > Hemiptera > Miridae > Apolygus > Apolygus lucorum. The sequence goes on from CM019181.2 coordinate 29,673,331, forward strand.
TGAAATCAAAAATTTTGAATGTCTCCCAAAAATAACAGGAGACTTATTTTCCGAAATCAGCCCGATTTTCATCTATCCCACACCATTAACTATTCAGAAAAAATGGAAACAGAATTCGGTGAAATTCCTCATTTTTGAACTCGAACTGAAATTTTATTGTATACAAAAAAGTAACTAAGATGGAATTTGTCATGTGGTGCTTAACAATCAAAAATGAAGATGAACCAAAACAATAAAAATCAAATATTATGCACCTACATTCATTCCCCCCTTGGAATTTTCCTCTAGGAACCGAGAGGGAAATCGTACAGTTCTTCCTGAACGTGTTCTTCTGTCTTGTAGTGTTCTTTGGTTCAATTCTTCTGATGATGTTTTGTTAGTATCTTGTTGTTCGGAATTTTGTTCTCTTATGTGTTCACTTGTGCTTGAAAATTCGTCTCTGTATTCTGATAAGATGTATGCTGGTTTGAGTCTGTCCACTGAAACATTTACGTGTTTATTTTTGATGTTGAGTGTGTAATATTTGTCCGCGCGTTGTATGACTGTGTAGGGTCCTTCGTAGGGTTTGTCCAGTGATGCCTTGACTCTATCCACTCTCAGGAATACATGGCTGCATCGGCTTAGGTCTTCGTGTATAAATGTTGATTCTCGATTTCGAAATTTTGAAGGAACTGGTTTCAGTTAGTTCATGTGTTGTCGTAACTGTTTAATGAAAACTGATGGATCTGATGTTGGTGTTAATGATTGGTCCAAGAAATCTGCGAGTAATTTTAATGTTGTTCCGTAAACCATCTCTGCTATTGTTGCTTGGGTATCTTCTTTTATGGGACATCTGAGTCCTAACAGGATTGTAGGAATCACCGATGTCCATTTCTGTTTCCCATGAGCTCTGATAGCTGTTTTGAGCACGCGGTGGAATCGCAAAATTTTTCCATTGGCTTGAGGATGGTAACTTGTTGTGTGTTGTAATTTTGCTCCACATAGTTTGGCTAATGAATGAAAAAGTTCGGATTGAAATTGTGTTCCACGATCTGGAATTATAGTGATTGGAGTTCCAAAACGACAAATCCAGTTTGTGTAGAATTTTTGTGCGATTGTTTCTGCTGTGATGTTTTTAAGTGGTATAACTTCAACCCATGATGTAAATCTGTCAATACAGACTGTGGCAAAGGTCCCACAATATTAATGTGCACAGTACTGAAACGCTCATCAGTTCTTGGAAATTCACTAATTGGAGACTTTGTGTGCCTCGTTACTTTACTTTTTTGGCATTCCAGACAAGAGTTCGCCCACAATGCTACGTCACTTTTGAGTTTTTTCCAAATTACTTTTGTTGAGATTAATTTTACTGTTGATTGTACTCCAGGATGTGCTAAATTGTGGTAATGATTGAATATAGCTTGTCTGTATATTAGTGGAATGTATGGCCGAATATTTTCTGTAGAGATGTCGCAATACAAGGAAACATTCGGTAAAATAGAGTACTTTTGAATTTTAGTGATGAATTTTCCATTAGTTCTTTCAAGTCTTTGTCGTTTTGTTGTGCTTTAGCTATTTTTCTTCCGTAACTTCTATTGCTATTACGACTACAGCTTGAACTTCGACTTGAATCACCTGACCTCGATGAAGATCGTCGTGACTGTTTCAATTCGTCTATGCTGCGTCTCAATTCGTCTATCCTGCGTCTCAATTCATCTATCTGAGATCCGGAAGGTATGAAGAATGCCTCTTCATTACTGTCTCCCGCTCCTTCCATTTTTTAACAGCGGCGTCACCAGTTGCACCGGGTTATACATTAGAGAAATAAGAATCAACGCTGGTACAATTTTTGAACTCGAACTGAAATTTTACTATATACAAAAAAGTAACTAAGATGGAATTTGTCATGTGGTGCTTAACAATCAAAAATGAAGATGAACCAAAACAATAAAAATCAAATATTATGCACCTACAGTAGTAGAGAGTAGTAGTACAGAGACAAATTTCAGAAACATCCTTTCATTCCTCAAATATATCGATACACCATAAATACCCTTCAGGCATTTCAAAGAGTCACAATAAAGTATCAGTATCGCAGAAGCCTCGACACCCCAACTGCTTGAACACCGCTACCAAAAACTCTCCAAGATAAGTATCCTTCTGTTCATAGTTTCCGATATTTGTGTATTCACTCTTCAAGTGACCGAGTGGGTCGATACCAATACCCTTACATTTGTGTTGAGAATTCAAAACCAGTGCAATATCGTGGAATATTTGAAAAGAAAATGATTTATTAGTGAGCTATAATCCCAGAAAGTGTAAGTTTGTTCTTTTACCATGCCTTTTAAATTTGAAACATTGTTTACGAATCATTAGGTAAACGATGAAATTCAAGTACGAGAACATACATTCTGTAATTAATATTGATTTAACCTGCTGCCACTTCACCATCATCATCACTCGACGTTTCCATCGCCTTCCTCATTGTATGGTTGAGTTTTACTCTCGTTTGAGGGTCTTCAAACCTTTGTTTGAATTGACTTTGACTTGAGGAACCACCTCAACTATACATCCACTCCAAAATTAAATCTTTGTGTTGTTGGAACATCGGCTGTTTGTTAATGCTAAGTGATTTCAGCAATCGTGTTGCAGTCACGTCAAGAAAACTTTGGAGAGGTATGCTCACATTTACAAGATAAATACGTCTCTGGAGCCCAAGAATGCGAGTGAATGCAGCAAAATAATTTTAGAGGTGTTTCTAGGTAGATGACCCAATAAATCGTGGAAATTCAGGTGCGCAAGGATGCGCAAAAACTGTGAATATTAGCACTACTAAATTAGCATTAGTACGTAGGTGGAATGATATAACATTATAGCGCAGCAACATTTTAATCTGATACTGAAAACTTATTATTTGTACTTCTACTATAGCATTTAAGCTAAAAAAAGTATATTTGGACCATCTCAAAGAAAAACGTCTGCCAAGTGGGTGTGGCACATGGCTTCCTCGTATCCATAACCCGATTACATAGATGATCCGATGCATAGTAGGTAGTTAATCTCAAAACATCAATCTCTAAGTACTTTTCACTACCCTCATAGGGGACCATCTTCACGTTAATCTGAACAATTCTGAGAAATTTTGTCGAAATCGAATGAAAAATATGAAAGTTAGGGCTGTTACAAGGGTTAAACGTTTGCGCATGCACAGAGACTATTGTAAATTTCAAGATTTTGATTTTCATAAGGGACTATCCAGAACCTAATCCGCATAATCCCTGAAAATTTCGTCGAAATCTGATGAATGATGTGGGAGTTATGGCGGTTACAAGAAAGTCACGTTTGCGCATGCGCATCGGCTACTATCCGTCCGGGGGTGATGATTTTCATAGAAGACCGTCTACACGCCAACCCGCACAATCCCTGAAAATTTCATCGAAATCGGAAAGTTACTTCGTATAGTTATGCCCGTTACAAGGAATTCATGACAGAAACACAGACAGACCGACACGGAACCAAAATTGTTCAGATAGGTCTGAAACGTAAAACGCGAGTAGAAATTTTGATTTTGGAGAACTTTTTTTTTTCAACCTTGAAAACTGATGACAAAGCTTCCGCTTCCTTGGTAGACTTGGAAGCGACCAAAATAAGACATTTTTCAACATCCCCTCAAAATTTGTTGGTTTACGTTCCAAGGTAGAATCTAAAAATCGAAAAAAGAAATCTTTGTTGGTTTACCTACGTAGAATCCAAAAATCGAATAAAAAGTTGGCCGTACGTGGCACTTTCCCCACTTAGCATTGACCGATTTTGATGAAAATGGTATGTAGGTTCCAGTCGGGGTCTAGTTGTGCCCGAAGATTTTGGTTGATGTAGGTCACTTCTAAGGGTTCAAAAATGAATTTTGAAATTTTGAAAACACCCTAACTCAAAAAAGTTTGATGTAAAGGTATTATTTTTCCTTCCGATTTGAGATAGTATAGAATTTTTTGAGACCACGCGGAGCCCTGTAGGACACACCGTTTGCTCTCTACGAGAATTTAAGGGGTGGACGTACGATAAATCAGAAACACGAGTTTGAATCACAAAAGAGGCCTAATCTCCGTTCAAATTTTAGCTGACCGAAATGCGATCGATGTTTTCCTTCATGTTGGATGATTGGTAGCTTCGCAGACGAGTGATCCATATAGAAAATAATGAACCATTGTGTAATAATTTGCAGCGTTGTTAAAAAGGCTATCGAAATAGCAGAAAAGGTTTGATCGCATTCTTCCAAATAAAAAATATAATTGAACAGAATAGAAAGCGTGGCTAAAGTATGTTCCATGTTTCTAGAATTTTAGCGGTAGGCTCTAAGCGAAAAGCATCCGGGCAAATTTTTTCGAACGGTCCTTTCGATTTTCGGATTCTACGTACCTTGATACGTAAACCAACAGATTTTGAGGGGGTTAACATTTTTCTTTTCTCGGTCGATTTCAAAGGTTCATTATTGAAAATAATAAAGCAAAAAGGTAGAAAAAGGGGCAAGTTCCGTAATGAACATCGTTGATACCCCTGAGTGACGAAATTAAGGGCGAGCTGAACGTATCGATTTGTATCGTGTGTGCGGGAAACTGGAGAAATCAGTTGGGGAATCTCTTTTTCGGTTCGTATCGGAGAGGTATTGAATTCCCACTGAATACAAACGGTTTTTTTTTTTCGGGGATCGCGCAGCGATAAAAAGAGCCGGTAAATTGTGTTGCCGGAAAAATGACGAAACCATTGAGAAATCTCGACGCCCTGGGAGAGGTCGCTTGATTGAGCCCTTGTTCGCACTCATGGATCCTATTTCTCCGGAAATCCTCATTTCAAAGGAATGATGAGATCACTCGATCGGAAGCGTGTTCAGATCCTCCATTGCGACAACCTAAAATATTATTTGAAGGAGTAAATCATTCGTGATTCAAACCTGTTCTACAAAAAAGTACTCAATTTCCACGTAATTACTGCTTCAAATTTAAGACGGAAACTTGATCCCCTACGAATTAGAGAATGGTTCCCCTATAAATTGGAAACTGGCCCAGCATGAATTGAAGAATGCTTATCTTTTAATTAAAGGATGGTCCTTAACAGGAAAAATAATAATAATGAAAACAAACTAATCCGTTTTAGACCATTCTGCATCCAAAACCGCGAAAAAAGTCAAAGGTGCATGTCTGTGTGTGTATGTGACTAAATCTTGTGTCGTCTGCACAGGCCTTAGTTGTCAACCGATTTCCGTGTTTCTTTTTTTATTCGCCGCGGAAAACTATCTAGTTGTGCACTACATCGACGGTATTTCGAATTTTGTCTTTAAGGGAGGGGAAAAGGGGGGTTAGGGCTCGAAAAACGCGTGTTTTTGCGCATTATCTTGTGTATTCTGCACAGGCCTTAGTTTCAAACCGATTTTCGTGGTTCTTTTTTTATTTGACGCAAAAACCTATCTAGTTGTGCACTACGTCTCCGGTTTTTCGAATTTTGCCTTTCAAGGAGTGGAAAGGGGGAGTTAATGCTCAAAAAACGTGCGTTTGCGTGCATAATCTTGAAAAATCTGCCCAGGCCTCAATTTCCAACCGATTAGAATGTTTCTTTTTGACATTTTCATGTCTTTGCTTTGGCAAATAAACTGAAGAATCGTCACGAAAACTTGCTCACGCGACCAATAAACACTGTGTTTCGTAGAGAACAATCAACTGTTTTCTAATTTTGATGCTTGGGTACAGGAACCAACAACCTTACTTCACCACCTTGTTGTGTAGTGGTTGAGGGTGTTAGCCAACTGCGACCCATGAGCTTTGCGTCGCTACCTTCTGCGACCCGATGTTTTTCTCGCGGACTACGAACTGCGACCCGATGTTTTTCTGGCCAGCTACGAACAGCGACCCGTTCCTCTTCCACTCGAGAGCGGCGTCTTATCTTGTCTTATTAGTCTCTTGCCCTCAGTCGGTCCGGTCAGTTATCTAGCCAACATGAACACTCCCCTTCCTTCAAGCTCCAAATCTTTCAGCGATAGAGGTAAGGATATTTACGTGCTGGATGGATCCAGATATCGATTCCACAAAATGCTCGCGAATGACGTTCAGCGATGGCTGTGCACAAAAAAGACCTGTAAATCCTATTTCAAAGTAGACTCCTCATTCGCAGTTCTTGAAAGGGCGGGAGAACACTAACATGAACCGGATTCCCAAAAGACGATAAACCGCCAAAAAGTACGGAACTCCGTGAAGAGGAAGGCAACTGCCGATTTGACTGTGCAGCCAAAAAAACTTATGGCTCTTGAATTGAAAGACGCAGGGGGCATAGAATCGTTTGATGTGGATGACTCGCGTAATGTTCGGCGCGCTGTGTACCGTGCAAGGCGAAACGTGTGGCCTAAACTTCCCTCATCACTACCTGAGTTGCACGAAGCACTGGAAAACATGCAGTCAGAAACTTTCATCACAAACGCTGGCGAAAATTTTCTGCTGGTCAACGACAGTATTGCAAACGTAGTGGGGTTTTCAACTCAGAAAAATCTGAAGTTTTTGGCTGATAGTGATCACATGTTTTGCGATGGGACATTTGACAGTTCTTCTTCTCTTTTCAACCAAATCTTCACCGTCCACACTTCCCGAAATGGTATTTTTGTGCCGCTGGCCTTCTAGTTGCTTCCAAACAAGCAAATGAATTCTTACAAATACGTGTTCGAAGACCTCATGAAGCAGTGTGAGAAGGTTGGAGTTCAGCTGAAACCTGACTTTGTCTTGGCTGATTTTGAAGTGGGGATACACACAACAGCTAAATGTGTTTGGAAGGAGGTGGAAATTCGGGGATGCCGATTCCATCTTGGGCAAAGTTGGTGGAGGAAAATTCAAACAGTGGGCTTAGCTGCTACCTACAAAACTGACGACGAAACTTCGAACTTCTTGAAATTATTTTCGGTTTGCCCTTTCTGCACTCTCATGAAGTCACGAATTTCTTCGAAGACGAATTGTTGCCACTGAAGCCCGACGACACAAGGGTAAGCCAATTTTTGGACTACCTCGAAAAAAATTACATAATGCCTACGTCTAAATTTCCTCCAACCATGTGGGCTGAGTTTTCCTGTTCAGCGAAACGGACCACCAACAGCTGTGAGAGCTTTCACGCTAAGCTGAACAGCATGTTCTACAAGTCGCATCCTCACATTTTCATAATTATTGAGGCACTGAAGGAGCTGCAACAAGATATTTATATCCTCATGCGGTCGCAAATGCAGCGAAAGGTTGATAAGGAAAGCTACCTGCGGTAGAAAATGGCATCTTTGACCACTGGCGCGATAACTACAATGGAATTCGTCAAGGCAGTTTCGCTGAAATGCTTGCTACTTGTATAACACACTATGTATTTGAAAATTTTTGGGGCGTAAAACAGTTAACGCTAAACGAACTGTTACAATATAACCGGTCGCTAATGGTAGCGCGACGGAAAAAGAACGGGTCGCAGACGGTTGTCGGGCAAAACTTTGATGGGTCGCAGTAGGTAGTTGGTCGAAAGAAGGTTCGGTCGCAGTTGGTATAAACGGGTCGCAGTTGGTCATCTTCGGTGGTTGACATGAAAATGTCCCAATGTGTTGCAGACTCGTATGCAAGCATTTATAATCTAACCATCTAGGTAGCACCATGAGCTTGATCAATCCAGTGGGAACTTCACTTCCGTTTTATTAGTTTTGGTTTATTATTTTCAATAATAATAAGCCTTTGGAATCGAGCAAGAAAAAAAAAATTTTAACCCCCCCTCAAAATTTGATGTTTTACGTTTCAAGGTACGTAGAATACGAAAATCGAATAAAAACATTTCCGTCCGTCCGCCGTACGCCGTACGCCGTACGCGGCACTTTTCTTAGCAACACTGGACCGAATTGGTTCAAATTTGGTATATGGGCTCCATTTGGGGTCTAGTTGTGCCGCGAAGCTTTTGGTTGATGTAGGTCACTTCTAAGGGGTGAAAATTAAGGGTTGAAATTTTCAAGAGTGCCCTAGCTCGAAAACTCTCGAAATAAAGATATCGTTTTTTCACCAATTTTAAATAGTATTGAATTTTTAAAAATTTTTGGGACCACCCGGAGCTCTGTAGGACAAACCGTTCGGTCCCTACGAGTACTTGAAGGTTTTCCTTCGATAAAACAGAATCATGAGTGTGAATCGCAAAAGAGGTCTAATCTCCATTCCAATTTTATCGGACTAAAATGCGATCGCATTTCATTTCTTCGATTTGTATACAGTTTTGCCTTCTGCGTAACCAGTAATCAAATTTCCATATGAAGCTTTCTATTGTTCCAATCGAGTGTGAAGCGTTTAGTTCTTTCTAACAAACTTGATTGTGAAGGTGTGAAGCCAGTATGGTGTGGTAGGTAGTACCTAGCTGGTAGGTAAAAAAAATTTTGGTGGGTGAAAAACGCTGCAAATCATTGCTCAAAGGCTTCTTCACTCTTCAGATCACTGATCAGCTGAGTGAGCTCCGAAGCCATTTTCAATCCTATTGAATGGAAGTGCTCTTCCAGGCGTCTCCAGCATTCGAGGAGATCTTCTTCACTCCTCAGATCACTGATCAGCTGAGTGAGCTCCGAAGCCATTTTCAATCCTATTGAATGGAAGTGCTCTTCCAGGCGTCTCCACCATTCGAGGAGATCTTCTTCACTCTTCAGATCACTGATCAGCTGAGTGAGCTCCGAAGTCATTTTCAATCCTATTGAACGCAGGAAGCTGAAATTTGAGAGGGAAGGTCAAGGGAGAATACAGATGGTGGTAGGTGCTATTGATGGAGAACCAGTGATCTATACAGAAGGGTGATCTATAACAGAAAATAATAAACCTTTGAGTAATGATTTGCAGCGTTTTTTGGTTATAAACAATAGGCTCCGTCACTTCTTAAAAAAGATTGATTTTGAAAGCTTCCTATCATTAATTAGGTTTGTTTCCATTTCAACGAAATGTTTGGCATTTGAACAATAGCAAAAATCCTTAACGCGCTTCGTGCAAATAATCAATATCCAGTTGTATTGTTATGCCTAAAACCTATCAGGGTACTTGCTGAGTTCGTATGGTTCTAGAATTCATTTGAAGCCTACTCTCTCCGGTTAATGACAGCTAATGGAGTTCGGCTATTGATATTGTATTGTTTAGATACTTTAAGTAATGTTTCTCATATACCATATATGTAAGCATTTAGTATATCATAATAAATTACGAGTATATCACATTTTTTGCTAGGGGTCACTAAGTATAATTTATCTTTATTATTTTAAACAACTTTTTGAATTTCAAGTGTAGCCATTCATTTAACTTTACGGCGAAGTTTTTTTTTTATGATTTGATAATAAATTTTTGTTTGACTCAAAAATCTTCCAAATTGCACAGTATTTAACCAGAGTATGAAAATTAGAATTGGAAAGTGGGAAGAGGGGGATAATATTGACAAAATATCCGATTTTTCAATATTTCGGTTCCTTTATAGCTTATTTATTGTATCCAAGCTTTGAAATTGATGAAAAATTCTCATTAAACCTTCGGATTTTCATGAATTATTCTCTGTCCCACCATGGAACTAATAGTGGTGCCACCATGATGCCAGGACTCTATAAACCGCATATTTCATGGTTTAACTTTTTTTTGTGCTTTACGTTGAATACGGAAATGAACTTCGACGGACTGCCTACTAAAACAAATAGATGAAAGTACAACGTTACGAAGTATTACCGCTTTGGTGCCAGACTGGCACCATTTGCCGGGGGGGGGGGGGGGCTGAACTCGATTTCGCGTGTTGGGTGCCGTAGATGATGGATTTTAAAATGTTCTTCAATTTCGAGGATCCCATGCCGCTAGAAATTTCATGGTGGATTAGGGTGAGGATGGGGGGTCACTATTTCTTGCCAAAAATGAAGGGTCAGGGCAAAAACCATCTTTGTCTCAATTTTCTGATTTCAAGAAAAACGGGTTTCAAACATCGAAACCAAATAAAACATTTTAAACTATGGCAAATTACCAACTCCTGTGAGGAGTTTGGCTGGTCTCCCATCAGGCGCCTCCCCAGGTGGCGGATAGGGGAATGCCCACCAGATATGGTTGGGTACCGGGGAAATAAAACACCCGGGGTGGACCAAAATCAGCCAGGAGAGATGGATCCTTTAGCCTTGGTTGGCGGCCATCTAAGGGTAGGAAGCCCTGACAGAAAATCTCCCTGGTCCTCCAGGTTGGGGGTTGGGCGTGGTGTTAGTAGCTCCACTCCGTAAAAATCCACATTACTTCGAAACCAAAACAGAAAAAAGCCGGATTGTCTCAAAGGTTACAACATAATGCGCGTCATTTGGAATTTAACCTTGGAACATGGAATGTACTGTCATTGTATCGGGCAGGAGCCCTTCAGCAGCTCTTGAATCAACTGGATGCCTATAAAGTTGATATAGCCGCAATACAAGAAATGAGATGGACAGGCCAAGGCACTTTCAATAAGAAACACCACTGTATCTACTATAGCTGTGATGACAGGTCACATACTTTCGGGACTGGCTTCGTTGTGAATAGAAAGATCTCCCAGGTGGTAATAGGTTTCAAAGCTGTCAATCCTCGAATCTGCTATCTCTGTATCAAGGGAAGGTTCAAGAACTACAGTCTCTTCAGTGTTCATGCACCAACCGAGCCATCAGACGATGACGAAAAAGACGTTTTTTACGAGGATCTTGAGAATTCCTTAGACGAGTGCCCTAGTGCAGATGTAAAAATATTGATAGGTGATTTTAATGCAAAAATCGGAAAAGAAACAACATACATGCCAACAATAGGGAAGCACAGCCTTCATGACGAGTCAAACGACAATGGTCAACGGCTCATAAACTTTGCAGCCTCAAAAGACTTGGTGGTAGGAAGCAGTCTCTTTCCCCACAAAAGAATCCACCTCGCTACTTGGCACTCGAATGATGGGATCACCAATAATCAAATCGATCACATCCTAGTGAGCGCTAGACATGTCTCAGGGCTAATGAACGTGCGATCATACAGGGGCGCTAACGTCGACTCCGACCACTACCTCGTCATAGCACGCATAAGAGCAAGGATATCTGTGATACGGAGTCAATCTGCCATACAACGCAAGAGATATAATACTGCTAAACTCAACACACCGCAGATTCAGGAACAGTTTGCTATGAAAATGGAAGAAGAGCTCGGTAGAGTTGAAGAATTTGGTGATTTAAACCAGAGGTGGCAGGCTACAAAGCAGACAATAGCTGCAGTGGCAGAAGATGTTCTTGGACTCCAAGAGAGGGTGGGACATAATGGCTGGTTCGATGCAGAATGTGAGGAAGCTACAAACCGTAAAAACGATGCCTACAGACTCAAACTCCAGCATCGGAACACTAGAGGGGCCTCTGAGGAGTACAGGAGACTTCGGAGGGAGGAAAAACGCTTGCATAGACGAAAGGCGAGGAAATGAGAGAATGACAAGCTGGTAAACATGGAGAACCTTCGACACATGAACGAAACAAGAAAGTTTTACAGAGAAGTGAACAAGAGCCGGAAAGGATTCAAGCCCCAGGTCATCACGATTAAGGACAAAGATGGCAACCTCCTAAATGATAAAACCCAAGTTCTTGAAAGATGGAAGGATCATTTCTGCACTCTCCTCGACGGAAACGGGGAAAATGTAGGGGAGGATACTCTTGGCATACCTGTTGGTGCTCTCGAACCTCCGAGCATGGGAGAGGTGAGAAGTGCGGTGGCCAAGCTTAAAAATAATAAAGCCCCAGGAAATGATGACCTGCCTGGTGAGTTATTCAAGAAGGGAGGTGAAAGCTTGACTGAAATGCTCCATGTTATGATTGTGGAAATTTGGGAAAGTGAGGATATGCCAGACGATTGGTATCGTACGATTATCTGCCCCATTCACAAAAAAGGGAATGTTTTAGAATGCTGTAATTACAGGGGCATCTCCCTGCTGTCATGTGCCTATAAGGTGCTGTCAGCCATCCTATTTCAGAGGCTGTTGCCACATGCCAAAATGGCAGTCGGTCCCCATCAAGCTGGTTTTATGGAAGGGAGAGGAACCACTGACCAAATCTTCTCTCTCCGCATGCTGCTCGGTAGAGCTAGGGAATTCAATCTCCAAACCCACCACCTATTTATCGACTTCCGTTCCGCATATGATAATGTGCTGAGAGACGAACTTTATAAGGGTCTCCTGGAAATGAATGTGCCCTCTAAGCTTGTACGTTTAATTAGAATGACGATGAAAAAAGTAACTTGTGTTGTGCGGGTTCAGTCCACTATTTCGGAGCAATTCTGCACACACAAAGGCTTAAGGCAAGGAGATGGACTTGCATGTCTCCTATTCAACATGGCCTTAGAGATTGCAGTGAAGAGGTCTGGAATACAGGTTGGTGGGACGCTGTACAACCGGTCAGTTCAGCTTTTAAGTTACGCTGACGACATCGATTTGATGGGCCGGTCAATTGGGGCCATAAGAGAAACATATGATGATCTGGTCAGGGAAGCGTCTAGGGTAGGACTACAGGTGAATGTGGCCAAAACTAAGTACATGCGTACCAATGCCCCACCAAATCATGAAAGTACTTTTGCTATGGGCCAGCAAAGTTTTGAATGGGTGGATGAATTTGTCTATCTTGGTACACAGGTTAATGTCAATAACTTGATGGCCCCAGAAATCAAAAAAAGAATTATTGCGGCTAATCGATCATACTTTGGCCTCCTTAAGCACATGAAAAGTAGATTCCTCTCAAGGACTTCAAAGATTCGGCTGTACAAGACTCTCATTAGACCAGTACTTATATATGGGTCAGAGTGCTGGACACTCTCTGTTCATGATGAGACAGCCTTGTTGAGATTTGAGAGGAAAATCCTAAGACGGATCTATGGCGCCGTACGAGATGGACCATCCTGGAGGAGACGCACTAACCTCGAAATAATGCAGCTGTATGGGGAAGGAGATGTTGCGCATTTCATTAGGATTGGTCGTCTTCGTTGGGCAGGCCATGTATCCAGAATGGAAGACAGCGAGATCCCAAAGAGGATGATGAATGAGCAGCTGTATAGGATGCGACGATTGGGCAGACCCAGGTTAAGATGGATTGATGGAGTCAATCATGACGCTCACACCATCCTAGGCATTCGTGACTGGAAAACAGCAGCGCAAAACCGAGGCAACTGGAAAAAACTGTTGAAGGAGGCCATGATCCCCCGCGGATTGTAGTGCCACAAAAGAAGAAGAAATTACCAACTATCTTATGATAAAATGTTAGTTGAGATGTAAGGAGTAACCCAGCAAATTTTTAAATTTTTAATTAAATTGTTTTTGGTACAAAATTGAGTTTATATGAGGAAAACTTGATCGGGGCAGTGAAAAACCATCTATGTCATCTGAAACAGACAAGAACCATCTTGATTATTGGTCGATACTCCTCGCTAAGTCGCATGCATTTTTATTAAGATTCCTTCAACCATGTTTATTTACTTACAAAAGAATTTATCATTCGTGCGGTAGTTTTCTCAAAAACATCACTGCCTCTGGTCCGCAGAACTTGGGAAGGCTCATTATGTATTTGTATTTGGCATTGGAAATTCGAAATAAACCTGTTAAAGCATTCAAAAAACCATTTTTGACTATAGCATACTAAAATAAGAAGGTCGGTGAAGCGATTTGAGGAATTTAGGCAAGTTCGAAATAATTACCTTAGTAAGAAAGGACTGACGAATGTCAACTTTACAATCACTGACCGACATTTTGACGATAATAGCTTGAAAATTTATTGAGGAAATTAAAGAGTTTAGTGCAATAAGCCATTATTTTAGGAATTTCGCCTTGGTGATAATCTCTTTTGCGTTTTTCTCAAAACTCCGTTTTTGGACATACTTTATGGTGTCGACAAATAATAGGTAATATTATTTCGACTTTCTCCACCATGGAGGTAGAGATTTCTTTGAGAATTAGCTCTTCAACTCATGCTGGATGAATGAACTTTTTTCTCGTTTCCAGTCTTGAGGGAATGAAATAGCACTCAGGGAGGTTTCCTGTTTATTCAACTAGATGTGGAGGTGACGCAATGGATTCATGCGGGTGAACTCATCTCGGCGGGGAGGAGCCGCACGCGTGATTGTTAGTAATGAGGGGCGTACAAAGTGGGAATCGTGTAATTAATGGGGTAGTAGTGAGGGGGGGGGGGGGGTGATGGCGCAGGTGTCGGAGTTTCCGCGGGATAATGCAGCTCGCCTGCAGCTCCGATGTTCATAGGAAGTGATGGGTCAGAGCGGCGGATCCGTAATTACGCTAATTCCGGAACTATGTTGTAATTAGATGGTCTGAGACTCAGATTGAGGGGGGGGGGGGCGCAGCCTCTCCGGCTCCCCCAGTCCGCCCCTTCCTGCCCCCCTTCAGGCACTTCCGAGACCGTCTTCATCAGCAGGGATCGAAGCCTCCTCTCAGTCAACCAGTCTGTTGCATCTCGAAGGGCTGAAATCTCCTAGTTTACTTACCGGGGAGGATCCGAGGAAATTGCGACCTCATCACTGAAGCTTCAGAGTTACCCAGAGAATCCAATACCAATTTATGAAGGGTCCGCCCTTTGAATTGAACCTTCTGGCAAACAATTAAACCATATACACAAAACGCTACTAATTATTACACAAAGGTTTATCATTTTTCTATACAGATCACTCTTCTGCAAAGAACACGGCTTTGGCATTGTTACCACCAACCAACACGAAGAAAGAACTGGATCATCCTCATCGAATACATGAAAACACCCTTGGAAACCTTCTGAAGTGGCAAAGCGAATAAACAAATCTGAAAGAATGCATTCAATATTCAGAGGAAACACAAATAATTTGATTCTTTCTGTAGGAAAATTTCCACGATTGTCCCAGTTTCAAATGAAAATTTGGTTGTTTTTAGCAAAAAATCGCTCTTTTTACATATTCATTTAATTATTTGTACTGAACGCAATATATCAATTCGACTTTCTTGAACCTTCCAAGTACAACTTTAACCTAATGAACACTAGCTCCTTAATTTCATCATAACAAATTAGATTATATGAGCGTGACATGGAATGGCCGTTTCATTTCAACGAGTGTCAACTCGCCTCTAGATAAATCGACAGCCAAAGTTAGTAATTTGGAAAAATGGTGATTTTTCACCAAAAAAACTTATAATCATGATAAACTTGTTATAAACTTATAGTCATGACATTGTAATAACTGAGTTATCACTACTCTAGGGATGGGTATCGATACTCAATATTTCAAAATATCGATACTTTTGAACCGATAGGCGATATTTTAGTATCAATACTGCAGTATCCGATATTTTTGGATATCGAAAGTTTGGATCCGATATTTCTAAATATCGAATATCGATACGGTTCTCTAGGAAAATTCAACATAATGGCTAAAAAAAGAAAGACGGTAGAGAGGCTTTTGGATCATTACTCTTTGGTTGCACAAACCTTAAATTACACTCAAAAATTAAACACTCGTCTCCAAATAACACGGCTTTGTTACTGTTACCACCAACCAACATGAAGAAAAACTTCGATCGCAAGTAGATATAAAAAGAACAGTAAAATGCTTGCTTACGAGTCTGCAACACATTGGGACATTTTCATGTGAGTGAAAGTAAGGTTGTTAGTTCATGTACCCAAGCATCAAAATAAGAAAACAGTTGATTGGTATCAACCAATATCTCCAAAACGGTTTTCGATGTGTTCCATGGTCAACACCGTTTATTTAACGTAGTTCCACGGTATAAAGCCAAAATGTTCGCCTAGTTATGACTTTTTAGGCGAAAACTGATTGTTGCGTAGTTCCTTAGAGGCACTTCATATTCGAAAATACTGTCAAAATCGGATGACATAACGTCTACCTCCGGTTTTCCTTGAGTCATCACTTTATTCCATCAAAACTGAGTTTCGGAATAACAAACAGGTAATCAGTTAAACGGTTAAAAATTTGATTTTTTGTTGAATTTAATGAAAATTCTAATAGATATACATAAAAATACTATTTTTTATAATTTTACAATGAATTTTGAAAAATTTTCATTATTTGACATAATTTTGAGATTCCGAACTGTCAAAAATTGTTGCTGTCGACTTGTTTTGACTGCATATTCGAGTTCAGCGACCCCAAAATCGTAAGACAACAAAGTTTCACAATTTTACAAAGAGGTTTGTAAAAGTTATCTTCGAAAGTCTGATATTGGCACAAAAAAAAACGTACTTCATAAACCAAAATCGAGGTTTTTCCGAGCAAAAAATCTGAACAACGCAGACTTTTGCTCCCGAGACTACCAGGGTGGCAGAAGCACATTGTTTTCACTTTTCAAGAGTAAACAAAAAGTTCTCAAAAATCGAAGTGTCCACTCTCGTCTTACATTTTAAACCTTCCTGAACAGTTCCCAAACTCGGTTGATCAATAACTAATAACAGCTGGATAAATTGAGTGCAATCGGATTAGACTAGTCTTGCAAAACTGAATCCCGGGCGTCACAGAATACAACAGTACGCTATCTGTGGTTAGATGATTGTAGGGATGTCCGATAGGTACTACAAAAGTATCGATATAATATCGTATCGATACATCTAGAATATGTCAAAAAATATCGATACGATTCTTTCAAACAGAATCTATATTTCGAAGTATCGATTCATTTCGATACTTTAACAATAATTGATGAAATTGTCGTTATTTTTCTCTCCATCAGTGTGACATCTCTCCATCACGATAGGGATGGGTATCGATACTCGATATTTCAAAATATCGATACTTTCGTACCCATACTTGATATTTTAGTATCGATACTGCACTATCCGATATTTTTGGATATCGATACTTTGGAATGAAGGCAGAGAGGCTTTTGGGTCATTACACTTTGATTGCACAAATAACGTTTATATCATGGAAAAAATCACTCTGCTCGGACTCTTATTAGTGAAAAATGAATAAAAGTTGTTGAAAAAATTATTTTTCTTGAGAAAATTGGATAATATTGATAGTTTGTGACACTAAAGTATCGATAGGTACTCGATATTTTAAAATATCGATACTAATGCCCAACGATACTTGGGATATCGATACTCAGGTACGATACAGTATCGATACAAAATATCGATACTTGTATAACGATACCCATCCCTACATCACGAGGATAATAATTAATACAAAATGAACAAAAATAAATCACTCATTTTGTTATTTAAAACTTGCTTTTGTTTTGGCACTTGTTTTCGTATTGCACTTGTTTGGGTTAACATTTTGGTGTCCTTTCTTTATTATGGAGGACAGCAGGTTATCATGAAGACCTGGAGGTGGTAGTACATCATCTGTGTTTAATGTGTTGGAGTTTGTTGGTCTCCCAACAACGTACGTAGAGATAGATGTACTGTCAAGTAGGTACCTTCATGTCGTAGGTGTTGAAACAGATAAAATGTGAGATGTGAAAAGTATCGCCTCTGATACTGGAAAAAAAAAGAATCGACACTACGATATATATCAAAAAAAAAAGTATCGATATGTATCGATACTTTTTTCTAGAAGTATCGATATGTATCGATACTTTTTTCTAGAAGTATCGATATGTATCGATACTTTTTCTAGAAGTATCGATACTTCTAAGTATCGATACTTTGAGGACATCCCTAGATGGTTGTTGCGTATCGAAGTTCATTAGCACTACGAGTTTTGTCACCATCGTTTCTTAATTTTTAGAAAAATGGCTATTGAAATGTCGGCCGAAATAATCATTGGAGGTGAATCAAGGTGCCCAAATGATGCAAAATATGTAAAAACAAAAAATCTTTTTTTGTGGGTTAGACTATTGTTACGTAACTACATCTTTATAATCGGGTTATGGATACAAGGAAGCTATGTGCCACACCTACTTGGCAGACTTTTGGTTTATTATTTTCAATAATAAGCCTTTGGAATCGAGCAAGAAAAAAAAATGTTTAACCCCCCCTCAAAATTTGATGTTTTACGTTTCAAGGTACGTAGAATACGAAAATCGAATAAAAAAAATTCCGTCCGTCCGCCGTACGCCGTACGCCGTACGCGGCACTTTTCTTAGCAACACTGGACCGATTTGGTTCAAATTTGGTATATGGGCTCCATTTGGGGTCTAGTTGTGCCGCGAAGCTTTTGGTTGATGTAGGTCACTTCTAAGGGGTGAAAATTAAGGGTTGAAATTTTCAAGAGTGCCCTAGCTCGAAAACTCTCGAAATAAAGGTATCGTTTTTTCACCAATTTTAAATAGTATTGAATTTTTAAAAATTTTTGAGACCACCCGGAGCTCTGTAGGACAAACCGTTCGGTCCCTACGAGTACTTGAAGGTTTTCCTTCGATAAAACAGAATCATGAGTGTGAATCGCAAAAGAGGTCTAATCTCCATTCAAATTTTATCGGACTAAAATGCGATCGCTGTTCATTTCTTCGATTTGTATACAGTTTTGCCTTCTGCGTAACCAGTAATCAAATTTCCATACGAAGCTTTCTATTTTTCCAATCGAGTGTGAAGCGTTTAGTTCTTTCTAATAAACTTGATTGTGAAGGTGTGAAGCCAGTATGGTGTGGTAGGTAGTACCTAGCTAGTAGGTAAAAAAAAAGTTGGTACGTAAAAAAAATGTTGGTGGGTAAAAAACGCTGCAAATTATTGCTCAAAGGCTTCTTCACTCTTCAGATCACTGATCAGCTGAGTGAGCTCCGAAGCCATTTTCAATCCTATTGAATGGAAGTGCTCTTCCAGGCGTCTCCAGCATTCGAGGAGATCTTCTTCACTCCTCAGATCACTGATCAGCTGAGTGAGCTCCAAAGCCATTTCTACTCCTATTGAATGGAAGTGCTCTTCCAGGCGTCTCCAGCATTCGAGGAGATCTTCTTCACTCGTCAGATCACTGATCAGCTGAGTGAGCTCCAAAGCCATTTTTACTCCTATTGAATGGAAGTGCTCTTCCAGGCGTCTCCAGCATTCGAGGAGATCTTCTTCACTCTTCAGATCACTGATCAGCTGAGTGAGCTCCAAAGCCATTTTCACTCCTATTGAATGGAAGTGCTCTTCCAGGCGTCTCCAGCATTCGAGGATATCTCCTTCACTCTTCAGATCACTGATCAGCTGAGTGAGCTCCGAAGCCATTTTCAATCCTATTGAACACAGGAAGCTGAAATTTGAGAGGGAAGGTCAAGGGAGAATACAGATGGTGGTAGGTGCTATTGATGGAGAACCAGTGATCTATACAGAAGGGTGATCTATACAGAAAATAATAAACCTTTGAGCAATGATTTGCAGCGTTTTTTTTTTTCAACGTTGAAAAGTGAAAACAGTGCTTTTGTTACCATGGATCATAATATTTTCAAACTTAAAAGACCAAATATGGTGGAGGGGTAATTTTGATTGCTCAATCTCAAAGGTTCCTCAAGTATTGATAATAATCAACCAGAATGTATTCTTCCTAAGTTTGTGTTATCCCTAATGTAAGGGAACCGCAGCGTAATTTTGGTCCGGAGCCGTGGAATTCCACTCACAAGCAATAAGGGAACGGTCAGTCACGGGCTCTTTCCAAGGAAAAGGGATTGTGTGACTACGGTCAATGACTACGGTGACTACAGCCCTAACGACTCCGGCTCGGCGGTCGCAATAAGTCAGAACCTGATTGATGAGGTACTCCAGCATCAGGCGTCTCTGGTTAACGAACCCTGACGCCTCGAAGGGAAAAGCGGATGATTGTTATTTTGAGTTGATGCCGCATTACGATGTTGAAAAACACATCGTTATATTAATAAACTCATCTTGTGAAATAGTAAAATTGAAAACAAAATTACTTTTGTTCAGCGCCATTTCTGTTTTTTGGGATATCGAGAGGGATCCAAAAGCACCAGAGTGGCAAAGAGCTTTAGATTGAAATTAAAGGTGGATAATTAAAATTAATGAAACAAGAAATGTTTAAAATTGCATTCCGGAGAACAAATAATTCCAGTGAGTCCAAAACAGTCCGTCCAATACACAACAGTGAATATGTTTCATGTACTCAGTTGTTTTGATTCCTTAGCAAACAACATCCCGATTTCGTAATAAGACTTGATAGCAATTTTATTGTTAGAAGGTAGAATTAATGGAAAAACGTCGGCCAAGTGGGTGTGGCACTTAGCTTCCTCGTATCCATAACCGGACTGTCTGTCTACTGATAGACCCTCATTAAGTATGCGTCCCCTATGATAGGGGACCCATCTCCACCCCAATGCGCATAATCTCTGTGTATTGTTGGAAAAATTTAGAAATTATGGCTGACAACGATTTCACGTTTGCGTATGCGCACAAAATACTTTCAATTGGGAACCATGATTTTCATAGGGGACCATCTAGACGCCAACCCACACAATCCTTGAAAATTTCATCAAGAATTGTATATGTTATGGATGTGGCAAGGATTTCACGTTTGCGCATGCGCAGCAGCTGCTATCAGTCCGGTGGTGATGATTTTCATAGGGGACCATGATTTTCATAGGGGATCATCTACAGGCCAACCCGCACAATCCATGAAAATTTCATCGACATCGGATGAGAATTGTAGAAGTGTTAAGGCTGTGGCAAAGAGTTCAGGGTTGCGCATGCGCTCAAAATACTTTCAATTGAGGGCAGTGATTTCCATAGTGGACCTTCTACACGCCAATCCTCATAATTCCTGAAAATGTCATTGAAATCGGTTGGAAAATATAGCACTATAGCAAGGATTTCATGACAGAAAGAGAGACAGACAGACACGGAACCATAATTGTTCAAGACGGTCTAAAACGTAAAACGCGAGTGGAAATTCTGATTTTGGAGAACTTTCTGGAGGACGACTCGGAAGCAAAAGGTGCAACAACGAATTAATAAACCATTGAGTAGGTAATGCAATATATAATGTGAATTTATTTTACCTAAACAATCGCCAATCTTTTGACACTTCTAACATTTATATTTTATTTTTTATTTTATCACACTTTTTAGGACGTCCTACAGTAAGACTTGGGCGTCCTTATGCGATCGATCTGGAGTGAAGGAGGACAACACTCAACGGAAAAAAAATAACCACACAGTAATCCGTTTTAGACCATTCTGAATCCAAATCCGCGAAAAAAACCATGGATGTATGTCTGTGTGTGTGTGTGTGACAAAATCTTGTGTCGTCTGCACAGGCCTTTGTTCTCAACCGATTTACCTGGTTCTTTTTCTGTTCGACGCGAGAAACTATCTAGTTGTGCACTATGTCACCGGAATTTCGAATTTTGCCTTTTAAGGGGGGGAAAGGGGGGGTTAAGGCTCAAAAAACGTGCGTTTGCGGGCATAATCTTGTGTCGTCTGCCCAGGCCTTATTTCTCAACCGATTTTCGTGGTTCCTTTTTCTGTTCGACGCGGGAAACTATCTAGTTGTGCACTACGTCACCGGAATTTCGAATTTTGCCTTTTATGGGGGGAAAGGGGGGGTTAAGGCTCAAAAAACGTGCGTTTGCGGGCATAATCTTGTGTCGTCTGCCCAGGCCTTATTTCTCAACCGAGTTTCGTGGTTCCTTTTTTGTTCGACGCGAAAAACTATCTATGTAGTTGTGCACTACGGCGCCGGAATTTCGAATTTTGCTTTTTAAAGGAGGAAAGGAGGGGGGGGGGGGTTAATGCTTACAAAAACGTGCGTTTGCGGGCATAATCTTGTAAACTCTGCCCAGGCCTCAATTTTCAACCGATTTGCGTGTTTCGGTCTTTGTTTGACTAAAATAACTTCCGAGTTGTACATGATTTCACCAGAGTATCAAAATTTGCAAGGGGAGGGAATGAGTGGGGGGATAATATTCACAAAATATCAGATTTTTCAATATTTCGGTTCCTTTACTGCTTACTAATTGTACCCAAGCTTTGAAATTGAGGGAAAATTTGCATTATACCTCCGGATTTTCATCATGGAACTGATAGTGGTGCACCAGGGGACGTCCCCTGGAATGCATGCATTACTTACTAAACAATATGTTCGTTCTTC
The DNA here is from genome assembly GCA_009739505.2 of Apolygus lucorum. Taxonomy (NCBI): domain Eukaryota; kingdom Metazoa; phylum Arthropoda; class Insecta; order Hemiptera; family Miridae; genus Apolygus; species Apolygus lucorum. The sequence goes on from CM019181.2 coordinate 29,695,356, forward strand.
GCTACCACTGCATCAGGATCGTCATTTCCGAATTTATAGTTCCGTGCAACCGACTCTTCCAAAATCTTCGTCCTTAGAACGTCCGGTTTTGGTAGGTAATCTCTCGATTCGATAGAACATCGAAAATTTTCACAATCTCCAAGATGGTCTCTAAAAATTTGTTACTATTTCAAATAAGTGAAAAATATTTAACGTCAAACGTCTGAATTATAAAATCCTTCTTCGCCTTCCTCCTTCTTGGATTTGATATGAAAGTATTGTTTTTCCATCAATTAAAGATAGTCATGCATTTTTAGAATTTTTAGAGACCACGCAGAAATGCGATCGATGTTTCTCTTCATGTAGGTCGGTGGTTACAATGCCAAAGCCGTGTTCTTTGCAGACGTGTGATCTATGTAGAAAAATAATAAAACTTTGTGTAATAATTTGCAGCGTTTTATGTTTTGAGCTAAACTTTCCTCCTAGACTTTTGAAATCCATTCTCATTCAACTACCAGTATCTTTTTCAAGCCATTCACTGGATGTTAACTGGGTCCAATAAACTGCAGCATAAGTTTGTCATCTTCTTGTATTTGCTAAGGTTTCCAACTCTCTAGAATAAGAACTGAATTACTCTTCCACTTCCTGTATTGCGCTCAATCATTACTATGAACTTACGCCCAGCCATGCAACATAATTAGTAAAAGTTACTTCATCACTACCACGAGTACTTGTTGATGTATTAAATTCTACGCACGAGTTCGAATAAACTTTTTAAAAAATACCATTTTCTGAATCTGACTTTGCATCAAAATAATTAATCGCAGTTTGATGTTTCTATTAGCTAATTAGATGTTCATGATTGGAAACGATCCGATAAGGTGGTGCCTTCCCACATCATTAGGGAAATTCCTCATTAGCTCCGAACGATAATTTTGCGTTGGTAACTCCACGAGGCTAACGACGTAATGACTCGAAGACTATCAGAACAGTTTTGACAAATTCACCGGAGGATCGAGGAGTGATTGATGCGATTTTGTAAATCGCTGAGTGACAGGTTCATCCAGGCGGTGGTGATGGAGGAATCCCTAAGGAGTCAGACGACTCGCGCCTAAACATAATTAATTCTTTGCTCAAAAGTGAAGAAACGTAGGTGCAAAATATAAACTTTTCTCAGAAAACCACTTTTGAAAAAACACTCATTTCGTCTCCCCGAACTCATAATTCAATTACCCTCACGTAAGTAGTTATTACTTCCTAGTTTCTGCATACGCGTACTTACAAACCATATGCACAAGGTATGTTCTGAAGATCATGGAAGTCCATATTCATGTTTCATCATGAATATGATTGGGCCTGTCTTCGGTTGAAGTAGGTAGGTTGAGGGAGATATGCAATATAATCAATACAACATTCCAAAAATAACGTCAATTCAACTTACAGGCAGAACAAGACACCCTGATATATTTAGAGCGAATGTAAGTACTTAGAGCTTCCATTCTTTACATAAAATTGAGTTATCTATCGCAGAAATTTGTACTGCACCCAAAATCCAAAGCCATCAAGAATCTACATAAAAACTATGTAAGTACCCATACTTACCCATTTGAATCATTAACCTCCCCAACACAGCTACCTAGTGCCACCTTCCAACAACCTTATTTGCAGGTCCCTAAAAGAAATACCCATAAGAACCCCGTAAGAAGCCAGGTGCATGGAAGCAATAGCCTGTCAAAATATCCACTAAGACCATAAAAGATGGATCTCAAAATGTGTGCCACACTAGGGATGTGCCCATTACCTAAAAAATATCAAAGTAAGTCCCAACAACGCATGTTTCAACACCTAATTTAACAATAAGTACCTCAACTTAGACAAACCTAATATTAGTAACTTCTGTATAGACCTTTTTCAGTGTCAACTGCTACCTTTCCACAGAGTCCTGATGATGCTTACCTACATAAGCGAAAGTGCACTCGACTAGCCGCATTACATATCCCCCTCAACCTACCTACATATTCATGTTGATAACATGGAAGTACCACCAAGTTGAAGGCAGAAACATAACAACATGATTTTATGTAAATTAGAAGAGGTAGGGATATTTGAAGTAATTTAATTGTGGATTGAAGAACGATGCAGTTTAATTGTGGATTGAAGAACGATGCAGTTTAATTGTGGTTTAAGTGATGGCAAAATTACTGTTGAGTTGCTGTTCAGTCGTTTTCCAAACCCCAAAACTATTCCCGATTTTCTGAATATGATCTATTCATTATGTTCAAATGCCTGTAGAGTCATGTTGCCATTAAGTAGTTGTGAATGACAGCCTTGCAGAACTTTCATGACATAACAAGATTTACGACTCAGGAGAAAAAAATGAGGATTCCATCATTATTTGTTTCCAAAGAGGATTCCAACATGATTTTACGAGCAGAAAATCCGACAGGGAAACGTAAATAGTTGACTTTATAAGGAATTTATGTTTGAATGAACACGACATAAAAAATTTACATTTAGAAAAAATAAGCATCAATGTAAAATTATTTTCCAAATTGTTTGAAAAGAAAGTTATTTGGAAGAAATAACACACTCGATTCAAAAAATATCAAGTTGTGGTTCTTTCATATTATGGAAATTTGATTGCTGGTTGCTAAGGAAGCAAAACTGAATACTACTCGAACAAACGAACAGCTATCGCATTAATTTTGTTTAGCTCAACTGAGATTCATTGCGCTTTTACCTGAGGATGCGGAGTCACCTATAGGGAGACGAACGGAAGACGAAGGACTGAAGACTTACTAGATAATAGTTCTATGGGTGTGTCGGTCCGGATATTTCCCTGAAACGGTGCCAGATTAGTGACAAAGATGTAACTGATGTTTGTTCGGACACATCTTTGTTCGGTTACATGCAATCGATGTTCCAAATTACCGGTAGGTACAGTTACCGGTACTGCCTACCGAGGGCGGTAAAATCCCACTTCAATGACATGGATGAAGACTTATGCCTTTATGCTTATGATCTCAACTTGCAATACGAAAGGAAGGGAACAAGTGATAGGGAACAAACAATTCGAAGAAAGAATAATGTTTCGTTAGAGTTATAGATTTTTTTTTTTTTTAATAAACTCCCCTCAAAGACAAAATGTCTTTTTTGACGGAGGGGGCACGCCATAAATGAAAAATAAATAAATAAATCAAATATAATGGGGAGGACGCCCAGGACTCACCCGACGCCGGCCCTAGGGATGAGGGAAGATGAGGAAGGTGGGGGTGGGAGAGAGGAATGAAGGGAAGTGCCTCTGTAAAACGACCACCAGTTCAAATACGAGCCGAGCAGGACACGGGTGGTGATACCACGGAGTACGCCTACTGAGATGCCCAACTCGCGCAACTCTGTGGCACTTTTCACGCACCACACCCCGCGCCATGACAAGGTTGCAGCCATCACCCTGATGTTGTTGGGTGCCACTCCTTTTAGCTCCGACACAGCTTGCCGTAAATCATCTCTATCATACTTTCTTATCTTAGCCCGCCAAGTCTGCTCCATGTCCAAGCTGCCATTGACAACTTGGACATCCAGGATAATGCAAGACTGGTCGGGCTTGACAGCAACGATGTCGGGCTTCTTACCCTGGTCACTTGGCATGTGATACAGTCTCTCCCTCTCAACATCCCAGCCGCTAGATGACAAAGCACCTGCTATCTGCTTGGCGACCGCATCATGACGTAGAATGCGGCCCCATGAGTCCGAGGACACTGCTGCACTACATGATAAAGATGTTCATTTCCACTCCGACAGGCACGGCAAAGGGGTAAGGTTGTCCCGCGACTACCTCTCGAACACCGTACCGCAGTTGGCAGAGTTGCCATGCGGACGGCGTGAAAGACAACATAAGAATAAACAACACAACATAAGAATAATAATACTGAAGATAACATCCATGCTAAACAGTCCAGAAGATTCCTTCTCGTTCCAGAACCGTTCCATGTTACAATATCAGATATTGAGGAGATTCACCTCAGTCCATGAAAATAGCAAGGGCACTTCCAGCTACATGGAACTGAACTGGAGACATGTTCCATTCTCACTGGTCCAAATCCCTCCCCGGTCTAGAGCCATTCCATGATATATGATCGGTTCAAGGAATTGGTGAGGGCGCTTCCCGGTACATGGAACTGAACTGGAGACAAGTTCCATGCTTACTGGTCCAAAAGGTCCCTTCCCAGTCTGGAGCCATTCCATGATATATTATCGGTCCCAAAGGTCCCTTCCCAGTCTGGAGCCATTCCATGTTATATTATCGGTTTGTGGAATTGGTAAGGGCGCTTCCTGGTACTTCGAACTGAACTGGAGACAAGGTCCATGCTTACTGGTCCGAGAGGTCCGTTCCCAGTCTGGAGCCATTTCATGATATATTGTAGGTTTGTGGAAGTGGTAAGGGCGCTTCCCGGTACATGGAACTGAACTGGAGACAAGGTCCATGCTTACTGGTCCGAGAGGTCCGTTCCCAGTCTGGAGCCATTTCATGATAAATTATATCAGTCTGTGGAACTGGACCGGTAAGGGCTGAGTTTTTATCACTGCATGGAACCGTTACAAGTTGATACTCGGTTCCACAGTCCCGGTACATTTGTAACGATTTACGTCTAGGGAGTTTTCTCGGAAATTTGAAGATATAAACACCTGGGAGCGAGATCGGGCTAGTACCCCACTATGAAGGCAACTCCACTTAACCCAACTTTCCCTCGATCCATTAAAACAATAACGGCCTGTATCGGTTCTCTTGATACAAAACTACATGGCTGCAGTGTTATTAATACAAGTAAATTACGTGTCACTCATGATCATTAGAATAGAAAATTTGACTTCGAATGAGGGGCAAACAAATCGAATTATGATCGGGGTCATTAATCCCGTTTTCTCAAAACTGGTCAGGCGCCGTATCCAGCGTATCCAATTAATATTGGAAGTGCAGAGCTGGAAACCAATTCCTCGCGAGACGAGGGGATGCTCGGGAATCCACGAGAATAAATGGAAGGTGAAAATGGGAGGACGAGACGGAATCCAAGAAGAGCGGTTTTCTTGTATAATTGGAAGAAAATTGAAACCGGAGCCGTCGGAAAAGGGCGTGCGGTGGTGTTGAAGTGAAGCGAAAAAGAAGTCAAGTGTGTGTGTAATGGAGAAATGCACCCCACGGGAAATTAGCGAAGGTTTTGATTTCTACTGGGACCTGCCGCAATGAATCTACCGACAAGAGCCCCCCTTCCAGCCTTCATCCTCATTCAAAGGCCGTGCGCACCAATACTGTGAGCCTGTGACACCCTCTCATCATCGGATGCTTCTTTTCATGCAACCTTATTTATTTTGACAGGCAGTAAATTTGTGTTTAATCATTGTTAAGCTTGAGTATATAACAATATCAAGATGTTTACATTTTCAAGACAAATCAACCTTGAATTCCATCCTTGAAATAAGAACTGTTGTCGTAACTCATAAATCTATTTTCCATAGATAATAAGAACATAATGAATAATTGAAGTTTTATCAACTAGAGACGAATATTTTTCAAATTTGTGAATGAAATCAGTTTGATATTTTCAGTTTCATATTAAGTAAGTTGAAACCTCTACAGAAAAGCTACAGGAAGCTACGAATGCTATTGGAGATCAGACTCAAAAATGGCGCCTCAAATTAAACGAAACCAAATCCACTCATGTGAACTTCACCAACAAAAAATTACAAATATGCCACTGATATTGAATCAATGCATAGTCCCATATTTCAACTCAGCTAAGTATCTGGGAATGACACGAGATACGAAGCTGAAGACGAAAGAACACGTCAAAAAGAAAAAGGAACAGCTAACAATCAAATTCAGAAAACTGTATTGGCTCCTGGGCCGACATTCACAGCTTAGCTTACACAATAAAGTGCTGTTATACAAAACAGTACTTATGCCAATTTAGACCTATGGTATACAGCTATGAGGATGCACAGCTAAAAGTAACATGAAATTTATTCAAACGTTCCAAAATAAGATACTGAGGAGTAGTGTGAATGCTCCGTGGTACATTCGTAATGCTGACCTCCACAAGGAGCTCAAAATTGAGACTATTAACGAGGTAGCAAAAAGATACGCGAGGAACTAGGAAAAGAGGCTTCACGCACACACAAACCCAGAAGCCATCCAGCTTCTGGACAACACTCAAGAAATCCGACGTCTAAAAAGGACCAAGCCACTGGACCTTGGATGCTGAAGTGCAACTTTAATGTAGTGAAAGTCATTGGACTAACACTTGCATGAGAGATGCGTAATATATATGTGAAGTAAATATCTAGATAGTTACCTGATACAATACCTATACACCTATACAATACCTCAAATGTAACTAGTTGATATATTGACAAATAAACGCTCTTAAAAAAAAAGTTTGATATTTTGGTTTATTATTTCCAATAATAAGCCTTTGGAATCGAGCAAGAAAAAAACAATTTTAACCCCCCCTCAATATTTGATGTATTACGTTTCAAGGTACGTAGAATCTAAAGTTATGATTGGATTCTCCTAGGTGATCCGCAAAGGCAGAATCACCTTTGTTATCCCTTAAATCCTTCTCATGCTCTTTTATTCTTTCTCTAAATTTCCTACCACTTTGACCACAGTACTCAAGCCCACAAGAACATTCCAGCTTATAGACCCCACTTTTATCTTGAACGCTAATTTTATCTTTAACAGAACCCAACGAAGCTTTGAGATTATTTTTATTATTATTTTTCCCCTTTTCACTTTGTCTGCCTCGATTGGCATTTGATGGTCCTCTCAGGTCCCTTCACTTCTCTGAGCCAATAAGATTCTCCTCCCACTTATCTGCTTCAATATGATTGGGTATGACTTTCACATTCTCGACCAATGGGATTCAAGCTCCCTTTCACTTGTGAATATATAAGCGATGCTCTGTGTGATGTACTTTCAGTTATTGTTTGTTACTGATGATGACTTGACCGTCGAAATTGATTTAACTTGTAACTCATTATTTCCGTGGAAATAGACAACGTTCTACTCAACTCCGTTTCTATTAAAATGGTTTTCCACAATCTCGTCGCGAGTGATTTTATTCGTGGAGTATGTTGTTCGTAGGTACCTACAACAGGTGGGCTACTTAGGATTTCTTGAACTTTTTTTGTATCGTACTTATTTATAACCAACATAGGTGCCTACCATGAGTTACGTTTGTCATAGAATACAATTTTTCGCCATTCTTTTCGAGCTTGAGTTACAATTTTCGATTTTCTCAAATAAATAAATAACCTGCATTGAAACGACGTGAATCCCAAAAATTCGTTCTTTTTCAGTTACCTATGCAGCTTTCTCTCAGGTGAGGTCTCAAGTTTATCTGGATTCAACTGGCAATAGTTTCTTGAGTTTTTTCTTTTCTACCTCGTAATCTGATTTGGCTCTTTGAACCTTCCGGTTGAAAGGACCGCATTTACACTTAAATTAAACTTTTATCGTGGCGTCTGCATGACTTCGTGAATCGAGAACTTCCTATCGCGACTCGCTTTGGGGAGAAAACATCGTCCCCCCAGGTGTGGTGGGGACAACATCCACTCTCGATAGAATGAATAATCGTACCAAAAGTTAGTCGTTTGCAATTTATTTTATTTACTTGTTGAATAGAAGAATCTGGACGCGTTTGGGAATGCATGTAGTACCATCCTAGTCAACTGGAATCTGCTGTGTAATTTTTATCCAATCTTGAAAACCGTTACGTCGGGGAATCTAGAATGGAGGGTGGATCTATTCAATTTGAGCCTTTTCGAGGCATTAGTGAGTAGTGAGCACACCTTTAGTCTGACAGCTGTGAAAATCGATGGAAACCCTGAAGGGCTTAACCCTCATGAGCTGAGAAACTTTCGTCGGAATTAAGATATTGTGCTGTTTCACCTGAGATCAGGAATTGCCTACAGACTAACGGGCCAAAAGCCTGACAAAATGAAACGCTGAAAATTATTTCACAAAGGTTTATTATTTTCCTGTATAGATCACTCTTCTGCAAAGATCATAGCTTTGCCACTGTCACTCTTTATTTCTTTTTTTAACCTACCAACCTTACCTACTACTCGTACCTACCTAATAGGGCATTCTTGAAAATTTCAACCCTTCATTTCCATTTGGTTGGTGGCTGGGGTTGAAATTCTCAAAAATGCCCTAGTAGGTAGGTAGTAGGTACCTATGGTTTTTGTCCCGATTGCCTATGTCCACGCACCGGTCAAATCCGGTGCCATTGTGTCTCTCTCAGCGTGTATCCCTTCAATGCTAAAAAATACAACTCTAGCGTTCAGTTTTTCTCAACTGGTCAACGGCTCATCTATTGAGAAATTTTACGCTCTTTTCAACTGTATCCTTATTTTGGTTTATTACTTTCAATAATGAACCTTTGGAATCAACCAAGAAAAAAATTGTTTAACCCCCCCTCAAAATTTGTTGGTTTACGTTTCAAGGTATGTAGAATCCAAAAATTGAATAAAAAATTTTCCGTCCGTCCACCGTACGTGGCACATTCCTCACTTAGCATTGACCAATTTGCTATTTAATTTAATTCAATTTTTTTTTTTTTAGATGAAATTTGACATACATATGGGCTCTTTATGGGGTCTAGTTGTGCCCCGAAGATTTTGTGTCACTTCTAAAGGTTGAAAAATAAGGGTTGAAATTTTGAAAACGCCCAAACTCAAAAAAAGTGTTAAATAATGGTATTGTTTGTCCAACAATTTAAGGTTGAATAGACTTTTTAGAATTTTTTGAGACCACGCGGAGCCTTGTAGGACAAACCGTTCGCTCCCAACGAGAATGTAAGGGAGTATCTGTCCCTTCAGTTCTCTGACTTGGGTGACATTCGATGGCAGAACCTTAAAATATCTCAGCTTCTAAATGGGACTCGCTGGCTGCGCGTCAGACTCCCGCCCTAAAGTCCCGGGTTCGAATCGAACTCTCAGGGAGAAAATTTTTTATCTCATCACATCGACTGTTGGTTTATTATTTTTATATCTACTTGCAATCGATGTTTTTCTTCATGTTGGTTGGTGGTAACAGTGGGAAATCCGTGTTCTTTGCAGACGAGTGTTTAATTTGTGAGTGTAATTTAAGGGAGTTGTGACCGTTTAAAGGAGTAAGGTCGGAAACGCGAAACAAATATTGAAAGTAAAAAAAGTCGGATTTTAAGGGGATTAAAAAAAACACCAATAGGCTTTTTTTTGCATATTAGTGGTAGGAATTACTCCCTAAGTTTGGAGGATAACTCATGGGACACCCTGTACAGGCCGAATTAATGTCTGCTAAAACTCAGGTGATCATTGTTCGGAATAGAGTTTTGTGTTTCGGTTGTGCACCCTCAGCAAGCAAGAACCAAATTTTGTTATGACTCCACACACAACGATTTTATTGCTGGCAGGTAGTATTAATGAAAATACGAGGACACTTGGTTCAGTTGCAGGGGACGTCCTGGTTACCGAATGGTTTCATGGCTGTGTGTTGACTTTCGTGAAATCCAACATGTTTGGGGGTTAGTACGGGAATGCCTTACCAGTGCACACGATCGAGCGAGATTAACAAATACAATACTTTTCATGTTCGTAATATTGAATTGAATGAAAATAACGTGGGAGCTTGAGGTTAACTCGTGAAATTATTATTATGTTCGCCCTCTGAAATTACATTGGCGAGATAATGATCGACGAGCGGCGCATCGATGCGATCATCAGTAAATTGTAGTTTGACAAAGCTAACGAACATGACGTTTCTCGGAATACTAACTGGGTGAAACGGTGTAGCTGTCAATAACACTTACCCACCTATCACTTCGCTGTGTGTGCTTTGTATCTGACTGGAACGCATTTGATTCAATCTCAATTATCTCGATGATTAACCTAAGCGGGTCTGATCATTCGCAACCTTCACAAACACAACATCGTCAATTGATGAAGGCAACTAGTTAACCGCGTCTTTGTTCACAGTACTGGGTGATGCGTGGAGGAAGGTGAATTCAAGCTATTCCACGATACTTCAATGTATGGTTTTCAACGAGAGAGCTTTGTACGGTTTTGAAGCTGGATTAATAATAGGAAACGCCGATAGTCGATTAGTTGTGGTTAATTAGAACTCCACGCCCTTCGACGGTTTTCTCTTCTCCAAGAGAATGGAAGAGTCATGAGAGCTCTGGGTTGATGGAGTGTTGGATAGATGGAGAGGAGTCTTGATTGGGTCGGCTGGTGGTTGGCAGAATCTGTTTACTTCGCGGCAGGTGTCCCAGCTATTTGATAGAGAGGGCCCAAAGAGTCCTTCACTCTTGACGCTGACTTGTCACCAGACCTCGAACTATCCGGCTCCATCATGGGCGAGACGAGAGCGTTTGCCCAATTGTCGATTTGACCAAAAGCACTGACCTTCTGACCATCCAATATTTCTATAATCAAATATCTCTCCCGAACAATATCAAATAAAACATACTGTATGCAAAGGGTATCCTTGGACTGTTAGGAGTCGCGTTCTACTCGTCCCAGTGAACTCACTGGGTACCCACACGGGTATTGTTGTTTTTTTTTTCGATTTTCAGTATACCATACCATCATACTGTATGAACTGAATATGATTTGAAGATGTTAGGAGTCCATATTCATGTTCCAGTCGTCTCCACGAACTAATAGAGTACCCACACGACTATTGTTGGTTTTTTTCTATTTTAAGTATACCATACCAACATACTGTATGAACTTGATATGATTTGAAGATGTTAGGAGTCCATACTCATGCTCTACTCGTCTCTACGAACTCATATAGTACCCAAATGGCTATGTAGTAAGTACCCAAATGGTTTTTCGCAAACCCAGTTTGTGATTGCGGGTTGGGAGTTGGGTCACTCGAACATATTTTTATGATGTGCAACTTATGAAAGGGAATGGAAGGATATATTCGGAAATATAGCCCTATTCAATAATGCAACCTTATTGTTAAGATAAATTGATAGATACACGGCTTTGCCGTTGTCACTACCTACAAACCTATTTACCACATACCTGTTCCACGATCAAGTTTAAATGGAAGAAATAGACGCTTCACACTCGATTCGAATTAATGAAGAGTTCTGAGTGGCTTCAATAGGTAATTTGACTACTGGTTGTTAATGACGCAAAAGAAACTAAAAACGGTCGTATTTTGTCAGCTAAAATTTCAGCGGAGATTAGGCCTCATTTGCGATTTACACTCGTGTTTTGATTAATCTTAAGACCAACTCTTAAGTTCGTGTAGGGAGCAAAGTAGCCAAAAGAGCCTAAGGAACCAAGACAAAAGAGCCTAAGAAGCCGAACAAAAGAGCCTAACCTAGTGCCCCTATTAAAGTTCTATGAGACTGCATAATATGCATAATATGGTATATTATACCATTCTATGGGAACAAAAAAAAAAGAGTAGTGCATAGTGCTCGGTAAAACTATCAGAGGCTAGAGCTAATATAGATACTTCAGGGGGCCAGTGGTAAATTTTGTTTGGAATCCTAAAATTCATCTTCATCAGGGCTAAAACTCTTTGTAGGACCACTATTCATAATCAGGGCTACAATCTTCATGGGACCTTCATGCATTATCAGGTCTACAACTCTTCGTGGGACCATTATTCATCATCAGGGCTAAAATCTTCATGGGTCCTTCATGCACCATCAGGGCTAAAATCACCGTGGGACCTTCATGCATCATCAAGGCTAAATCTCTCCATGTGACCATTATTCATCATCAGGGCTGAAACTCACTGTGGGACCTTCACTCATTACCAGGAACTGAAAATTCTCCTCGGGATCTTACTTTGCAACAGGGAGCTGGAAACTTTCTTCTCTTCAGGGACTTCATCAAGATTGAACAAATACCATTGATTTGTAAAAACTGTAATTCTTCTTAAAAAAAGTACTCTTTTAGGGTAGCAAAAAAAGACAAGAACAAAACTTATGAAAAGGAAAGGGAAAGTGCCATTGCATTAACTTTGGTGGATTCAGGGTGAGACTAAGAGGATGGCTCTGGAGATCTCATGAGTTCTCTGCAGGAGGTCTCTGCAGTTCCCTTTCCTACAAATTCAGAATTCTCTGGAATCCGTGAAAAATTAATTCTTTCTTTCTTAACGTCTCTCAGAAAACGTTGAAACCTACTATTTGAAATTGGTGAAAAAACAATTCCTTAATATCGAATGTTTTTAAGATAGGGCGTTTTCAAAAAGTCAACCCGTATTTTTCAACACTTAGAAGTGACTGACGTCAACCGAGAGCTTCGGGGCACAACCAGACCCCAAATGGAGCCCATGTTTATACCAAATTTCATCAAAATTTGTCCATCAACATTTTTATTTGATTTTCGGATTCAACGTGCTTTGAAACGTAAACCAACAAATTATGAGGGGGGTTAAAGAGTTGTCTCTTTCTCAATTCCAAAGGTTCATTATTAAAAATAATAAACCAAAATGAGATGAAATTGAGTTGATATGAATGATGAATTCGTGTTCCCATTTTTGTTCAGAGGGTATTTTGGTTATCAGCACCTCATATTTCTACTCTTATCTTCTTAGCTTCTTGATATTACAAAATGCAGAATAATACTTCCACCCTTGATTTGTCCAAGTTGCAAAGTTCTTGCATGAGGAAAAGAAGCTTTCCTCAAGGGTAGGAATGTAAAAGCCAAGTCGAGTAAGGAGCATGAAGATCCCTTGTTACTTATAACCATCCAAGGCTTCATTTTCTCGTGTTTTCATTTAAGTAACACCGAAAACTTTGCATCGACCCACCTTTATTTCAACGTGGAATGTGAGCAAAAACATGGAACCATGTAAGAACCCTTCAGAGCGCCCATCCGAGGAACAGGCTTAGTAAAACGCCGAACGTGTAGGTTTTCCTGCAAAACTTGGGATAATAACACCTCCTGTGTTTCAATGTGAATCTTCAATTTTCTGTTGGAGTTCACAGAGTTTTTTTTAAAAGAAAAGATGACAATTATGAAGGGATGACAAAAAATACCAAATTATGAGGAAAGGAACAACGTGTTACTTTATTGAAACATAAAATTCGAACTCAAAATCGAACATTTTTGTTGTGATTAATTAAATGTTCCTCCTTCGGCTAATAGACCTATGATCCGTATTTTGGTTTATTATTGAAAATAATAAAGAAAACAAATTTAACTCCCCCCCCCCCCTCAAAATTTGTTGGTTTACGTTTCAAGGTACGTGGAATCCGAAAATTGAATGAAAATTAGTTCCCAAGGACCATTGGTTCGAATGAAAATTGGTTCCATATGGGCTCCATTTGGGGTCTAGTTGTCGTACTTCCATAGATGTCGAAATCCACGACATTATTCTCGAAGTTATGCTGATTTGCATCCTTTCTGAAGATCTTCTTCTCGCATGCCACCTTATTAGAAGGCTCTACAATCCCTCTGATAGATTGCATTTCTCATATTCGAATGACGTCGTGGAAGAAAAAATCTAAGGAAAGTGAGAGCAAAAAACCGCATCTGTTGATCTGTTTGCTCAGAAACAACTTCGTGTGAAAACGTGTTCCGGGTTTTAATCTTAGTAAGTGGGGGAAAGGGATCGGGGGACCCTCTTAGGTAAATCGAGAGGGCGATTGTGCTTTTCCCTCCTCAACTAGGGAGTTTCTCGAGTGGATTGATCTCCTTCTGTAATGAAAGAGTCCGAAGTTGGATAGAGACTTTAGTCAAGTGGTGTGCAAACATTCAGAGACGGACCAATCGGCTACACGATTTTTCTCTTCCTATTCGAATTCTATATGTGTGTTCTCGACTGACTCGCCTCGAGGGGGGTTCTTTTGTTGAGGGGAATCCGGTCAGAACGCCGTTATTGTAGCATGGAGTACAGAAATACTGGTATTAAGGGGGTCTCAGTCGGTCGCGCGTTCCGGGTTAGGACTTCCCGAAATTACCGGCAGCCAAACATTGAAATTTGTACCTAAATTTGAAATTTCCAAGAAATTTTGGAATCCATTAGTGCAGCAGTGTAGGGAATTGAAAAACTAAAATCTTGCCACTGGAATCATCGAAATCGAACAACAATTGCCGGAGAGAAATGGGAAAACCCATTTATTCAGTTAGGTTATTATGTATTGACTGGGACCTCCTTAAATGCGTGGGGTTAGTTTCAAAAGTTATAAGAATACCATTATCACTAATGTACTTCATTCAAGAATCCGTCGTAACAACTAAATCGAGTGCAGAAGGTGAGCGCTTTGGATGTAAGAACCTCAAGCAGAAGGCCATCAGGAGAACTCATTCAGTCATTCATTTATTCCATTCATCCCGGTTTGAGAAGGGGAAGTTAACATAGGGAGGGACCTCGTGGTAACCAGGCTACCTAGTACTCGTCTCTCACGTACTACGTACAGGAATTGAGGTTGTTCAAAATACTAAGATGGTGATGGTAAGAATTCATGAGACAGAAAGGATGGTGAAAATGTCGACTTCGAAAAGTTCCAAGAGAAGGTGAAATACACATCGCTTACAGTAGGTAAAAAAGCTGCAAAATATTACATAACGGTTTATTACTTTTCTGTACAAGTACATCACCCATCTGCGAATAACAACATTTTTCCATTGGTCAATATAGACGTTAAATAAACTCTCTCTCTTTCTCTGCACGCGTAACTCCATATTTTTACAAACTTTGATGGCTCAAGATTCGCAAAAGAAAGAAAAAACTGAAAACCGCCTATATGGACCACCTGATTGCCAAGCGGGACTCCCATCCCATGACAGGATGCGTTCCATTGCTGCAGCACGTCCTCCAAATAAACTTTAAATAAGGTCGGCGACATTCTGCAGCCCTGCCGAAGGCCCTTGGATACCATACATTCAACGGATAGCTATCACCTTTCAATTCACCTTCCCATCAATTTTATATGGTTTCAATAAAGCTGATGAGGTTGTAATACACTTTCAAGTTCTGGTGAGCAAATCATCATTGTCGTACCCACCCTCAAATTCCTATTTGGGTGGTTTTCTAAATTTTGCCTTAAACCTACTGTATTTAACCCTAATTGAACCATGGTGTTACTAGTGTCACCGAAAACATTTAAGGAATTCCACAGCTTTCTCAAGGTGTCATCAGATAAAATATAGTTATGCTTCAAATTACAAATTATTAGATAGAGCTTAATCTTTTGTACCATTTTTTGAACATTATTAGAAGCCAAGAAATGACGTTATGACAAAAAACCATTTTGGTTTATTATTTTCAACTAGCTGAAAAGCCTGCTAAAAGCAGGCAATAAATTGTAGATATGTAAAAAAAAAAAATTTGATGTCGCGGCCTGGAATCGAACCCGGGACCCCTACGTTTGGGCGACATACGTACGTACGTACGGTTGGCGTTTTATGTATATAGATAATAAGCCTTTGGAATTGAGCAAGAAAAATTGTTTACCCCCCCCCCCCCCCGCAAATTTGATGTTTTACGTTTCAAGGTACGTAGAATCCGAAAATCCAATGACAAATTTTCCGTCCGTCCGCCGTACGCCCTACGCGGCACTTTTCTTAGCAACACTGGACCGATTTGATTCAAATTTGGTATATGGGCTCCATTTGGGGTCTAGTTTTGCCGCGGAGCTCTTGATTGATGTCAATCACTTCTAAGGGGTGAAAAGTGAGGGTTGAAATTTTCAAGAGTGCCCTAGCTCGAAATCTCGAAATAAAGGTATCGTTTTTTACCAATTTTAAATAGTATTGACTTTTCTAAAAAAAAAATTAGACCACCCATAGCTCTGAAGAACAAGCCGTTCGCTCCCTACGAGTACTTGAGGGGTATCCTTCGATAAAACAGAATCACAAAAGAGGTCTAATCTCCGTTCAAATTTTATCTGACTAAAATGCGGTCGCTGTTCATTCCTTCGATTTGTATACAGTTTTGCTTTCTGAGCAACCAGTAATCAAATTTTCATGCGAAGCTGTCTATTTTTCGAATCGAGTGTGAAGCGTTTAGTTCTTTCTAATAAACTTGATTGTGAAGGTGTGAAGGCAGTATGGTGAGGTAGGTAGTACCTAATTGCCCAAAGTTTTATTATTTTCTGTATAGATCACTCTTCTGTATAGATCTCTTCTTACAAACCGCAGGTAACTACTACCTACTAGGGCATTTTTGAACATTTCTACCCATCATTTCCATTTGGTTGGTGGTTGGGTTTGAAATTTTCAAAAATGCCCTAGTAGGTAGTAGGTACCTACGGTTGGTAGGAAGGGATCCATACAGAAAACAATAGACCTTTGGAAATGATTTCCAGCGTTTTTCATGAATTTGTTTGGAAATGTTTGTCGTAACTCTATTTTGAGACTTAAAGTAGCCCACAAAAAATTCAGCTGTCCATTGAATACAAAGTTGCAATGTAATTTTGGTTACTCCGTTGACACCATGAGACAGCTGTGGATTTCCTGGGAGGTTTTCGGTGACACTACTGATAACCATGGTCCAATTAGGGTTAAAACAATTACATTAATATAGCACAGGTAAATATATTAATTATTGTGGTAAACATCATTTCTCTATGTTTTCCGTCCCTCGGGTTCTTTTGGGAAGTAAACAACAATTTTCGACAAGGTAGGTTTTATATTAAGTCTGAGGTCGAAGGTTTTTTCTTTTAAATGTACAAAAACATTGCAACTTTCGACACCGTTCGTTATGTCCAACATCCTCCAAATCTTCCCTCCGGTCGTTTTGAACCGGGATAAAAGAAAAGAGACGAGGTAGAAAATAACGGAGACGAGGAAAAGGTCGAATGTACTGCGAGAGGGCAGGAATTTTTGTTTGAACGTAAAATGAGGGAAAAAGTCGAGGACAAGGAAAGCACTAATTGAGCCCTCGGGGCTCATGTCACTCGGATAGCAAGCACCTAATTAAAATGTCAGGTCGTCTGGAGTTTGAAGATCTTTTTTCCTCCCTTCCTAAATCACACCTTCTTGTTCGAGGAAGAGTGGAGTGCTCGGAACTAACCGGGCTTAACCAGGTGGACTGCAGTTTCATTACTTCTCTATTCTTGACCCGACTTCATCTTGACTGCGTATTTACAAGAATTCATAGTTAGAATGGTTATGCAGAAGTTTCACCATCGTGACCGAACAAGAATGAATAGCGTAAGTGCAGATTTAACCTTCTTGAGAGAAGAAGAAATAACAGATTTATATCAAACAAAAGTTCTTTAGACAATATCTAAACACCCCATTTCAACTAAACACCTCAAGTTGAAAAATGGCGAATAACAACGTTCAACTTCAACTAAACCTTAGTTGTATTACAGATACAAACAATTGGGTTGAGTGTGACCCGAAAATTAACCCTTAAATTCTGAAGTGTCATTTTGGGCGTTATATTTTTTAAGCATTCTTCAACACTGTTCAACCACTTTTAAGCCAAAAAGGCTAAGTACCTTTGTCTTTCTTAGGCCTTTTTATCTTTCGGCTACCTTGGTTCCTAATACAAGGAAGAAAAACCTGAGATAATATCGTGTTAACCTTCCACCACTATGGTGAATTTCTTCACGTGAACACTGTGGTTGGGTCACTATGACCCAGATTTTCATTTTTCTCTAATTTACTCAGATAAAGGCGTAAATGATGATTTTAAGGCTTTTATATCACATGAATCAATATAATTAGTAAAAATTCAAAACATTTGCGAGTAAAACTCCACAAACCTGTTATCTTCATAATAATATTATGAATATAACATATTAAGTTATATTCATTCATATTATGTTATATTCATTCGTATTATGTTATAATATTAATATGTTATA
Organism: Apolygus lucorum; assembly: GCA_009739505.2. Taxonomy (NCBI): domain Eukaryota; kingdom Metazoa; phylum Arthropoda; class Insecta; order Hemiptera; family Miridae; genus Apolygus; species Apolygus lucorum. The sequence continues at coordinate 29,713,169 of CM019181.2, forward strand.
AAGAGGCTCTCATTTCGGTGAATCTAATAGAAACCTGAATTTCATTTTAGGTAAAACCTCAATCAAAATTAAGTGATACATGATTTGATGCATATTTTGAAGGTTGGTAACTCCTTATAACAACGCCCTCCAAATGGAACAAGCTGGTCATCAATTTTAAGAACCTCGTGAGGTCAAATGTATCTCCCAACATGATAAGCAAATCTCTTATGGGAGCCAACTTGTCTCCTTTCTTCACGTCTTCCCGAATCATCAAAACGGATGCATCGGAATCTCTCCCAACTCATGGGAGTTATAAAAATTTGAGGTCCTTCGATGCCCCATAAATCTTTAGTGTTTGAGTGAGCAGTCTAACTTGTACACCCCAGACATGATCAGCAGCCCAATCAGTGCTCTAATCTCATCATCGGCCATATCTTTGAGGACACAATTCTGTGTGAAATGACTTCTCATCTCATTTATCTTCTTATTTATGCAATTTACCAGCAAAGAAATGATTCCGTTGAAAAAAAAGGAAAATACGTCTGATTTGGTGGCTGTGAACAGAATGTAAGTACTGTGGTCGGGTTTAACTTGCATTTTCTTGTTATAACACAATGGCCAAAGATGAACTGAAATGAGGAACCGAATGAGCTTAATGATGAAGGGTAAGGAGAGGGGAAACCAACGCTTCAAGCACTAATAACAAAGGGCACCTGGGATAAAATAAATTTATAAATAAATAAATAAATAAATTAAATAAATAAATAAATAAATAAATGTATTCCTCAGGAATAAAATTCCTTCTTTGCCTAGCTTTCGGTAAATTAATCACGTTCCTCAGGGCACGGAGGATGTGTTACCGGGTGAACATCACATAAGCGTCAATTAACAACCAGGTAGTTAACGATGCCACCACGAGTAACTGGTGCGAAATGAAGGTTTAGAGCTATTGTACGTAAAATGAAAAAATGGGGAAGGGGGATTTAAAACATGTTTTACAGCTATAAATATGAGGATCCGCAAATTGGAGTGAAGAGTGTTAATTACACTACATAGATAGCAATGATCATTTCCCACCAGTTATGGTGACATGTTTATCTAAATGACGCTGTTGTGATGATCACTCGGTAACACATCCTTCAATCCCTGAGGAAGGTGATAAATTGATCGAAAGCTCACCAATGGAGTTTCTTACTCCATATTCATGTTGAGTAAGTACCACCAAGTTAAAGAAAGTAAAGATAACAAGCGGAGGTGTGGGCGGGCGCCATAGAGGTGGGACCGACAGCGAATGGTCGCAGTTCAACTTCGAGGAGCACTTCGCATCGCCTGTGCCTACAGAATAGTCTCAGAACCAGCCAAACTAGTCCTTGCAGGTGTGATCCCCATTCATCTCATGGCCACAGAAAGAAAGATAATGTTCAACAAGAAGAGAGAAGAAGGAGAGCGATCCTGTATCGCTAAAGATGGCAGGATATGTGGGCAGGAGAAACCAGAGGCAGATGGACTGCGAGGCTGATCCCTCAAATCAAGATATGGCTACAGAGGAAGCATGGAGAGGTAAGTTTCTTCCTAACCAATTTCCTTCCAGGGCACGGACTTTTCTACGCCTACCTGCTTAAAATGAGGAAGGTGAGGTCCCCAAAATGTTACAACTGCCAGGATAACAATGATGATGACGCATTCCATACATTCTTTGAATGCATGCGATGGACAGGGTTGAGGAACTGCCTGTTGCATCTCGCTGCACAGGACAAAACCCCAGAGGCGGTCATAATAATGATGCTGGAAAGCAAAAAAACAAAAAAAAAAAAACGACCACTGTGGCAGATTTTGTGGAAAAAATAATGAACAAAAAAATCTTTAAAGAACGAGTACTAAGCAAACTGCCAAGACTCAGCCTGAAGTAATGTGTTGAACAGTTCCAGGCTGAGATCCAACATTGGAGATCCAGCTTGTTTCAGCCCGAGGTAGAGGAAGGGAAAACACGACCAGAGTATTCACCCGACAGGTCACTCGAGGGAAATTACGGGATGCAACACGACTGGCAACAAACAGATCAGGGGTTGCCATACTCAATCCTGACTCGCAATTGGAGGATGGTAAGACTGTTCTAGAGATACTTAAAAGCAAGCACCCACCACAGTTCCTTCCTCCCCCAGACACGTTCCTCCCAGCAAATGACCTCCCCCTACTGGTAGACGTGAACATTACAGCTAACCACGTCGAACGAGCAACTCACCGTTTGAAGGGTAGCGCAGGTCCTAGTGGAACGGATGCGGAACAATGGAGAAACCTTCTTCTACGATACGGTTCACACAGCACTCGACTCTGAGAGGCTGTTGCAGCCCTCACACGCCGTCTTGCAAATAGAATCGTGGAATGGGACCAAATACGAGCACTGCTAGCAAGACGAGGAGTAGCTTTGGACAAAAGACCTGGAGTGCGTCCAATCGGTGTTGGGGAAGTTCTTCAAAGACTGTGTGCAAAGACTATGGCCATGGTCACTGGAGAAGATCTTCGAGAAGAATGTGGTGCAGATCAACTGTGTGGAGGAACCAAAGCAGGAGTGGATGGAGGGGTACATGCAATCACCAAATTATTTGAGGAAGACCCAAGCTGTGAGGGAGTGCTCTTAATGGACGCGTCAAATGCTTTCAATGCACTGAGCCGACCCTTAGCTTTACGAAACGCCCGAGTTCTATGGCCACGCTGCTCTCGGTTCCTATTCAATACATACCGGGGCTTCCCATTGACCTTGTTCCGGGAGAGCGAAGGAATTATCCTTAGCCAAGAAGGGACCACACAGGGCGACCCCTTAGGTATGTTGATGTACGCGGTCGGGACCCTACCCCTGGTAAGAAGACTGAAGAGCCCAGAATGGCACCAAAACTGGTACGCCGATGATGCAGCATGTTCGGGGAAATTAGAAAAGATGAAGGAGTGGCTCGACTTACTTCTTGCTGAGGGGCCAAAATGGGGTTATCTTCCAGAACCAGCCAAAAGCTACCTTGTAGTGAAGCCAGGCAGGAAAGCAGCAGCACAACAGCTATTTGGGACGCTCAGCATAAAAATAGTAAGTTCCCATAGGTTCCTTGGTGGTATTCTCGGCTCCATAGAAGAAAAACAGGAGTTTGTTTCTTCCAAGGTATCTGCATGGGTGGAATGTGTGAAACATTTTACCAAAGTCGCGAAAGATTGCCCGCAAGCAGCGTATGCTATATTCACAAAGTCTCTCCAGAAAGAATGGTCTTACATCCACAGGGTTGTAGATAATTGCGCAGAACAATTCGCCCCACTCTCAACAGCAATACGCGATACTCTTACCCCTGCTATACTCGGTCGAGAAGTGTCTGAAAACGAACACTCCCTGTTTGCACTACCTGTAAAAATGGGTGGGCTAGCCATTGAGGACCCTGTTCAGTCAGCGAATGAGGCGTTTACTGCCTCGAAACGGGCCACTTCAGTCCTAATAGCCACAATTGCAGATGGGGATGATTTCTCAGGGTCTGACCATGAAGAACAGGTGAAAGACGTATTGAAAACGCAAAGACTGATACGCAAACAGACCAACATCGAACGAAGTCAACAAGCAATAGAGGCTCTTTCCCCGCAGGCCAAAAAGACAATAAAAAGAATTGTTGACGGAAATGCATCGCAATGGCTCACAGTCATCCCCATAGCCAGTGACAACCTGGGCCTCTCCAGCACTCAATTCAGGGATGCATTGTGTTTAAGGTATGGGAAATAAATAAATGGGCTCCCAACTTCATGCGATGGATGTCCCCCAAACTCAGACGGAACCAGAGTCCCCATGAATGTTAACCATGCTCTGAACTGCAAGCGCGGTGGACTCGTGAAGCAGGGTCATGACTCCGTAAGGGATGAAGTAGCAAAATTAGCAACCCTAGCATGGAATGGTGTGGTAACTGAGCCAGTTATGAGGGAGGGCAGTGACCGAACACCAGGGCTTGTCGCCGATATAAAAGTCCAAGGGGTCTGGAGTAGGTAGAGGGCGTCTTTCTTTGACAACCGCGTTATTAACGCTGACGCCACTTCCTACTCGACTCGGGAATGGTCCGACATAGCCGAGTCAGCCGCAAGAATGAAACACCAAAAGTACGACACTGCAGCAGAGGACCTTCGCGGCACTTTTACACCTTTGGTTTGCTCGTGTGAAGCTGTACTCCACAGAGAGTTCAGGAACTTCGAGAAGCGTCTCGTCGATACGCTCACTGACAAGTGGAGCAAGCCCCAGTCGTACATAGCCGGATGGGTGCGAGTGAAGATCCAACTAGCAGTCATCCGAGCTGTATCACTTCGACTTCGAGGGACGCGAAAAGAGCTGAGGTGCTACAATCCATCTAGAAGTCTGGGACTGGAAGATGGCTCACCGCTTCCTCTCCTCAGAGACTGATCTGGAAATACGGGCTTTGCCATTCCTGATCCCCTTGATGTTCCTGCCATTCCTGATCCCACGAATTTCCTGCCTGCTCTCCTCCATTCATCATGCAAAAATTATAATAATAATAATAAAAAAAAAAAACATTGGAGAAGGAGGTGAGGTTTTAGTGGGTTAGAATCCCACATAACCCGTGCGAGCGATTCCCTCGGGTATCTTACGAGATCCAATTTCCACCCCAGGATCTTAAAAATTTCCTCACCCCCTACGAAAAAAAGGTTACAACTGGGAAGATCATCATTGTGATTTATTTGATTCTTTTTGCGGTGATAGTGAAGGGTTTTGGGCTGATGTAATAAAATTTATTACTTAAAAATTTAATATTCAAAATAAACTATTTGGGTAATATCAGACAAAGTTTTAGTCATCAATACTCCAGTAGCAGCTGACATTATCTCATATCATACGTTGACGTGACAACGTCGCTTTCACTCGGAAGCCGATGTTCATAAAGCATTGAAATATTACCGTTGTGTTGATTTGTGTGATGCACATTTTTGATTTCCGTGTGGTTCTCTAAATACTCGAAACGCGGGAAAATGAAGAATATGGTAAGTTATACGTCATTCATTGAAAATCGTCAGTCAATGTGATGAATTGAACTTATATGTTGAGAACAATGTAACCCAGTAAGTGAAAGTCCTTGAAATCATAAATTCATCTCACCAAATCCGTTTGACCTGCTAATGAATTCGGACCTATCCACCATTTTCAGGTGGGATCACATTCGTGTAAGATATGAACGTACCAATTGTGACCACCACTACAGAAAGTAAAAGCCTTTAATATTTTATACATACAACTAAAACCAATTGAAATGTGATGGATTTTCCAGAAAAAAATTGTCCTCAAAGAAAATGACGGTGTTGGAGCGGAAACATCAACATCGATGCAATTCGTCTCATTTATTCAAGAGAACGTGTGCAACAATATTGGCTGCCTGGTGGTAGCGTTAGTTGGCGCCGTTCTCACTATAGTAAGCCTCGAATTTCTCCAAGAACCGATTGAAAACGTTAAAATATACTATTTGTAGGAATTAATGCTCAAAAATTCGAATATAATAAATACTTACTAGATTCTCAATAACTTCTTGGTGCATATTTTGATATCTTATTACAAACAGGCATAGAATACCACGTGTTTAGAGATCTTAAAAACTGAAATATGAACATTTTGAAATATCCATTTTCTTTCATCCTAACTAACAAAATGTAATTCAGAACCCGATTATTGTCACATAATATAACTTGTCCCATCACCTAATAATATTATAATATTACTCTACACGGTGTCCGAAGAACTACGCTCCCCCACTTAGTTCCTCTAATTTTGTGTACCTACGAAAAAAAATCTGATCAACGCTATTCTTCGTAACATTTTTGCGTAGAATTATAAGTACTTTGTTTTTTTTTCTTAACCGCACCTTCAACTGGAATGTTTCTTCGAAAATTCGCTCATTAATTCATGTTGCATGAATGGACTTTTTATAGCAGATTCGGATTTTACGTCAAATTTTATGAACAATTTACTTCGGAAACTTTGTTTTTCGAACGTGCGCAACTTGCTTAGCAAGAGCTCAAAGATGCGCAACCCATGGATTGTGCCAAAATTGAAATGAAGGTAGACCTGAATTGTGGCACAATCCCTGGGTTGCGCATCTTTGAGCGCTCGCTAAGCAGGTTGCGCACGTTCGAAAAAGAAAGTTATCGAAGTAAAATGTTCATAAAATTTGACGTAGAATCTGATTCTTCAATAAAAAATGGGAGTTTCTGTTTGAAAAAACAAAGTCGATCATCGTTGCCCATGGTTGCGCAATTGCGCACAGCGCAATTTTGTCATTTTTGAACTTCACGCAAGAAATTTTGAAGAATAGAATTGTTCAGATTTTTTCCTACACAATTAGAGAAAAAAAAGTGAGGGGAGCATAAATATTTGGACACCCTAGTAGGTAGCATCAGTAGCATTGGTCGGTGAACAGGGAAGCGAGTGCAATGTAGCCAAATCTTGTGCCACAGCTTTCAACTGAAGTTTGCTGACTTACGTTTGTCCGTATTTAGAATATGTTAACAATTTTCATTGTTCCAGTTCATTATGAATTACTGGATGAAGAAGCTGGATGATGTGAGTAAAAACCCTTCGCATGTTTATAGAATTTATCTTATTACAAAACTCATTAAACAAACCCTATCACAGAACACCGATCTACTCTGAGAATTATTTTAGTTCTTGAATGAATAAACTATTGGTTCTGTACATATTTTTCCTCACACAACAGCTCCAGTTTATCATGATTGAAATAATTTCTATAAAAAAATACTGATATCCAAAATAAGTAACTAGTGAAATATAAGGAATACATTACTGCGTTATCTTTATGATTAGCATGTTGCAACTTTTGATTCGCAATTTGGAAAACTCGATGAAGTGCACTGGTGCAGTGTGGAGAAAGTAGTTTCATCTAACCAGCTTTCAACTGTGTGACAGTCTTGTTTCATTGAAATGGGCCCATTATCAATAAGCAACCGACTTTCACGAAACTTGGGAGAACTGTCCTACAACTGGAATCATTATTTAACGCTGATTTTTCAAACTTCGGTCTCCGTTTGTCTTCTCCCTTTGGCTGGGAATCCGGGATAAACCTTGAATGAACGTATCAATTTACCATTATTAGGCGTGAGATTAGCAGAAAAAGAAGGATGGTTTTAAAGCCTTTGTGTCTTGAGTAGCGGAAATCGTTGAAAAAAGGCAAAAACGGGGAAATGGAAGCTGCAAGCGACTCGAAACCTGGTCGAATCCCCTAAAAGTGGAAACGAATTAACGTTTCGTAGAATAATCCGTATATTATGATTGACTAATTTGATTTCTATTTAAACACTCGAGACTCAGGAGACAGATCAAACCGAACATACAGCCAAAAACAAAGAAGGGGCAGCCGATGAAGATAAGAAAGAATCATCTGAAGATGAAGGCTCTGAGGAAGACTTGCCTTGGTTGTTACAGAAAGCTCCTAGTAAGACTTCGCTGTCGGATGTAATTAAGGTAGGTAAACCAATAAAGGTGTAAGTACTCGGGAGGTTTTTAACATGGAACATGTTTTAGCCGTAGGGTAACTACTCGAAAAACGTTACGCTGGACGTCTCGTTTTGAAGGCGCGAAGACCCGAGCTTTTCAATGCATTTTAGATATGTTGCTAGGGATAATATAACTTTTGTTAGGTACGACTAAAGGTTGTGCACTAAATTTGTCTAAAACGTGTTCCATGTTTTCTAAAACGCGAAGCGCCCAGTTTTTTTGTCTTTTGAATAAAAAAAAGCTGCAAATTATTACACAATGGTTTATTATTTTTCTATATAGATCGCTCGTCTGCAAAGCCACCAACCATCCAACATGAAGAAAAACATCGATCACATTTCGGTCAGCTAAAATTTGAACGGAGATTAGGCCTCTTATGCGATTCACACTCGTGTTTCTGATTAATCGTACGTAAAACCCTTAAATTCTCGTAGGGAGCGAACGGTTTGTCCTACAGGGCTCCGCATGGTATCTAAAAATTCAATACTATCAATTGATGGAAAACAATACCTTTATATTTGAAGTTTTTGTGTAAGGGTGTTTTCAAAATTTCAAAATTCATTTTTCAACCCATAGAAGTGACCTACATTAACCAAAATCTTCGGGGCACAACCAGACCCAAATGGAGCCTACATACCAAATTTCATCAAAATCGGTCAATTCTAAGTGAGGAAAGTGCCGCGTACTTACGGCGGACGGGCGCCCAAATTTTTATTCGATTTTTGGAATCTACGTACCCTACTACTATGTAACCATCAAATTTTGAGGGGGTGTTAAAAAATTGTTTTTCTTGGTCGATTCCAAAGGTTCATTATTGAAAATCATAAACCAAAATATTAAGAGGCATTTTTAGCTGGAAATGAGCTCCAGAATTGATTCCTAGCCTTTGACCGTTATGAAATGTAACACCCTGTATAATATTATGTAATCTCAGTCCAATTTTGATGAAATGTTCACCAATGATGTGTGTTAATCTCGTGATCCCCCAATGAATTTAATCAATATACGATTTTAGAGAAAAATAAACATTTTTCATGTCGATTTTATTAACAAAAGAGATGATAATACTCCGGTGGGAAGATGACGTCATGAAGAAGAAGGATAAATTTGTACTAAAACTCCGAAAAATGTACTGGGTTGTGGATGGACGCTCGAAACTGTCTATTCAGAATAAGCTTATGTAGGTGACAATCTTACCTGGGTATCAGGTGGGGGTAGTAAGGGGGGGGGCTCTCCCCTCCTGTTCATTGGGCTGTTCGGCCATATTGTTCTTCAAGCCGTGTAGTTTCTGTGCGTCCGTTTCCTCGTAATTAATAAATAAAATCCTTGACCAGTTTAACACGCATTATTTATTTATTTCTGCCTTGAGGTTATGGGCCCAGGCAGGTCGAGTCTATAGTGAAATTTGTGAAAGTCAAAGTGAAGTTTGAAGTTGAGTAGGTTCGTCGGAAAAATCGTAGGTGAGAACGTGGTCCGCGGTCGGTTCGGTTCGGTCCATTGTGAAGTCGTTCACGTTGTCGGTTTCGTTTCACCTGTTAACGATATGATGGCCAATATGTCTCAACTGGTCAATATCAAACTCTTTGATGGTTCAGGATTTGAAAACTGGAGCTATCGAGTGGAACGCTTGCTCGAGAAAAATGAGTGTTTAAACGTGATGAACACGCCAAAACCCGAAGATAACCCCGACGAGTGGGAAAAGCAGGATGCGAAAGCGAAATACCTATTGGTTCAATGCATCGCTGATAATGTACTAGACTTGGTTAAAAAGAAAGACACGGCAAGGGAAATGATGGATAGTCTGAAGAATACTTACGTCCAGAAAAGTATGTCAACTCGCGTACAGTTGCAAAAACAACTTCGAACGATGACGTTCACCGGTACTACGAGTTTGGGTGACTATCTCATCGAGTTTGACAAGGTTGTTCTTGGAATTTTGGATGCAGGCGGGAATATTGATGATAGTGAGTATGTCACGCAACTTTTATCGTCCTTGCCAGACACATTCAACGCCGTAGTGACTTCTGTCGACGTTCTGATGTCCCTGAGTCCCGAAAAAGTTACCAAGGACTTCGTAAAGAACAAGTTATTGTCCGAGTATTCCCGAATCGGCAAACATAGCGCGGGAAATTCCGAATCTTCTGACCCCGGTAACGCTTTTTTGGGTAACAGAAGAAATTTTCGATCATCCTGGAAGTCGAGGTCGAATCGTGGATCGGTTCGCGGAAAATTGCAGGCAGATTCTACCGGCCGACATTTTTCATCGTCGACGTCACGGCAGGTTGGTGTTGGAGATGGAAGTTCGTCGTCTTCTGCGGATAGCCGAGATGCTAATTTCGTATTTCGCGGCAAATGCTACAAGTGTCAGGGGAGGGGACACCAGCGCTCCCAGTGTCCATCCCGGAAGACCGCAAATATTACGCACGAAGAAGAGATGGAAGAGGATCTCTCCTTCTTGACAACAACCAGTGATAATGGTGATAGCAGTTGTGGAGTTGATTCGCGTTCGGATGGTGTTTCTTTCGCTGCTGAAACGATTATCAATTTTGTTTGCGATAGCGGTAGCTCAAATCATTTAGTGAAGCCGGAATACGAACAGTTTTTAACAAATCCGGAGAATGTGAACTTGCAGATTGGCGTGGCGAAGCTCGGTGAATCGATCGTTGGTACGTCTGTTGGAACTTTGCCTGTCAACACCCTTGATGGTACTTCTCTACTTCTTCGAAATGTTTATGCGTGCAATAAACTTTCGTGCAACCTGCTTTCTGTCAAGCAAATGGTACAGCACGGTTTAGAAGTGGTTTTTGAGGGAGAAAATGTTGTCATCAAAAAGGGTGGACGTACTGTTTTGAGCGGAGATCGTCGTGGAAATCTGTTTTACATCACTTTGCGGTTGCGATCTTCGGCGGTGGCGAATATTACATGCAGTGATCCTGTTTTGAAACATCGCAGAATGGGTCATTCGAGTAAGTACCCTGTTGTGGGTCTATGTGATATTTGCATGAGGGCCAAACAAACAAGGGCACCTTTTATGGATACAATCCCGAATGATCGCAAGGCTAAACATGTTTTGGAAATAGTGTCTTCGGACGTGTGTGGTAAAATTACACCTCCGACACATGACGGAAAAAACTATTATGTTTCTTTTATAGATCATTATACTAGTTTCAGTATGGTGTATCTTATTAAAGAAAAGAGCGAAGTGGAGTCATGCTTTCGTAAATATATTTCACATGTTGAAAACAAATTTGGAAAATGTATAGGAAACTTGAGAACAGACCGAGGTGGAGAATATATTTCGAAGTCGATGATTGATTTTTGTGAGAGAAAGGGCATCATGAATATGTTCAGCATACCCAGGAATCCTGAAAATTGCGGAAAGGCTGAGAGGTTCAATAGAAGTGTTATGCAGATGGCCAGATGTTTACTTTTTGATTCTGGTCTTCCTCAAGATATGTGGGGTGAAGCTGTGCTTACTTCTGTCTACCTGTTGAACAGATTGCCTTCTCGTGCCTTGGATGATCCTAAAGTTACTCCAGCTGAGCTGTGGAATGGTTATAAGCCCGACTTTGGAAAAATTCGTGTGTTTGGTAGTACAGCATATGCACATGTACCCTCGGAGGATCGTAGAGGCAAGTTGGCGGCTCGTTCTACGCGCATGGTTCTGGTTGGTTATTGTCATAACGGATACCGACTTTGGGATGCTGGTCGTCGAAAGATCATTGGAGCCCGTTCAGTGGTTTTTGATGAAGGTGTCGTCCTGTCTCAAGTTGATGTTGGTTCTGTGCGGCATGTCGACCCTGTAGAGGAAGCTGATGCTACTCCAAGTAATAGTGACAAACCTGTTGAAAAGAGTGTCAAACCTGACAATCAAATCTCTCCTGTGACGAGAACTCCTGGTGGCAGCAGGATGACAGTTCCAGTTCCTGTGCTTCGGCGGGGTGGTCGTGAGAGAAACCCACCTACCTACTTGAACGACTATGTGACGTCAATGGCTCTTTGTCTGATGGTCGATGACGATACTACAATGCAAACTCCAAGTTCGTATCAGGAAGCTGTAGAGCAAGACGAAGGCTGGATGGTTGCTGTGAATAAGGAACTTGAGTCGCTTGGTAGAAACCGAACTTGGGAATTGGTTCCCGAACCACCTGATGTTCCTATAATAGATTCCAGGTGGGTCTTCACTAGAAAAGAGATTGATGGCGGTACCATGTTGAAAGCCCGTCTGGTTGCTAGAGGGTTTCAATTACCTACAACTGATGAAGAGGTGCTTTATAGTCCAGTGGCACGTATGATGACTCTAAGGATGCTGCTCGCTTTGGCGGTGGAGAAAAAGCTCAAAATCTCGCAGCTTGATGTCAAGTCGGCTTTCTTAAGCAGTCGGCTCAGTGAACCTGTCTTCATGTATCCCCCTGATGGTTTGGACAACGTACCCCGAGGATTCGTTTGCAAGTTGATAAAATCTTTATATGGTTTGCGCCAATCGCCTAAATGTTTTAATGATTTCGTAAATTCAAAACTATGTGCTCTGAATTTTCGTAGGTCACAGATTGATCCATGTTTATACTTTAATGGAAGTACTATGATTTTGATTTGGGTTGATGACTTTCTGTTGTTTTCTAAGTCTACTGATGAGATCACTACCATCAAGTTGAAGTTGAAATCATTTTTTGATTTGAAGGATTATCAATCGCAGAGTAAATTGGTATTTTTGGGTCTGGAAATTGAAATAGGTAATGGTAGTATCGGTTTGAGCCAGAAGGGCTTAATAGATAAAATAGTGTCATTTTTCCAGATGTTAGACTGCAAATCTCAAAATGTGCCAGTACAGCCGAATTTAAGTTTGCCTAAAGTTGAGGGTTGTGATACCCGATTTCCTTATCGAGAGCTTGTGGGTAGCCTTATGTATATAATGCTTGGTACTAGACCGGATCTTTGCTACGCCATTTCATTATTTGGTCGATATCAGAGTGGTTGGTCTGAGGTTCATTGGCATGCATTACGTAATGTGGTAAGGTATTTAAAGGGTACAAGGAACATGGGTATTACTTATCATACTGGTGGCACTAATGAGATGGTTGTTTCAGCTTATGTCGATTCTGATTTTGCCTCAGATTATGTTGACCGAAAAAGTATTTCTGGTTTTTTAATTCGGCTCAACAAAAATATTGTCTGTTGGAGTTCTAAAAAGCAGAGTGTTGTTGCACTCTCTTCAAGCGAGGCCGAGTATATTGCCTTAGCAGGTTGTATTACCGAATGTTTGTTTATAGGGCAGTTGCTGGAGGAAATAGAATCGTATGTAGTTTATCCAATTCTCGTATATGAAGATAACCAATCTTGCATAAAAATGGCCCAGACCTGGGAGACAAAAAGAAGCAAGCATATTGATGTGAGGTATCATTTTATTCGTAATTTAGTCATTGATGGAAGGTTTAAGTTGTTGTATGTTTCAACCGATCAGCAAGTAGCTGATATATTTACAAAGGCGTTGGGCGTTCAAAAATTTGGACGGTTCAGAAGTGCCTTAGGTTTGAGTGATGATAAAATTATATGATAAAAATTAATTAATTAATTGTGAAATGTATGTGGTTATTTTGTGATATTGTCATTGTGATAATCTCTACTACTAATACCTACCAGATTGTACTGTAGTGTAAGATTGGGGGAAGGTGTAGGTGACAATCTTACCTGGGTATCAGGTGGGGGTAGTAAGGGGGGGGCTCTCCCCTCCTGTTCATTGGGCTGTTCGGCCATATTGTTCTTCAAGCCGTGTAGTTTCTGTGCGTCCGTTTCCTCGTAATTATTAAATAAAATCCTTGACCAGTTTAACACGCATTATTTATTTATTTCTGCCTTGAGCTTACATGTACAACCAAGTCCTAAAGCAGTTGGGGGCGCCGGTGTGGTTGCGGTCGTTGGGGCGTCGTTGTTTGGCGGTGGACTTTGGACCGACCTCTGCGGGGGTCGTGGGTTCAAGTCTCATCGCCGGCACCGTATTTTCGGCCGTGGCTCTCATCCCCCCCCCCTCGCCCAAACCCAGGGTAGTGAGGCAATGGGAAGCCATGAGCGAAATCATCAGGACAAATTCTGATCTTCCCTTTTAAAGAAAGCTTGACGTCCGCGACGCCAGGAATGGCAGTCGGACGAAAATCCAATCTGAAATGGTTGTTCACTTACTTACAAGTCCTAAAGCCCGTCTGGACTCTAACAGAGCGCAGCTTTGGGGCTGTACGTCTCGATCTTTCGAGTTTTGATTCTTCCTTCGAGTTTTGAAGTATCTTGTCCTAATTTCTAAATGATATTGTTAATTACTTGGTGCAATAAAATTTTTTTAAAAATCAATATCCGATGAACAGCGAGATTAGTTTGACCTGGACTCCTTGCTGATATTCAGGAGATATCAAACATTGTGAAATAGTTGTCAACACTTCTCCATCGTGTTGGCGTTCGTTTATTCGAAAAAATATCAACATGGTCGTGAACATCCAGTTCCATATTTAGAGGCCCACCTGTTCATCAGTTCGATCCATCATTTTTACAACATGTATACTTTCATGATATTCTAAGAGTAAAAGGTATACTGTCCACCCAACCTGACATACGTTCTGTCTTCTTATGACCTGAAATTGTGCAATTTTGAACCACAAGGATAAATAAGTCTCAATGCCTTTGTGACCGTTCCAACCGATCATCCTTTCTTATCTTACTACAATTATTATTCCACCAATTTATTTGTCTTGCTAAACTATAATTTATTCATTCGCGATAATTCAAGTATCTCTCATTATTTCCAGAATAAATTGGCCAACGAAAAACAATCAGAATGTTCAGGGAGTGACAAAAGTCAAGAATCCGTGAAAATGATGAAGAAAGGGCACGGATGTGGAGACTCCCACGTGACGACAGGCGTACGAGTTATCACTGCAGATGCTGATGATTATCTTTACATGGACGATGATGATCCCGATAATTAGACGAGCTGTTCGAAATTTGGCGAAAGCTCTCTAGAAGTAGTTGGAGACAGGCCGAATTTGGCGAATGATATGGTAGAGGTTGCATGAGAATTCAATAGATTGAAATAAAGGTGTAGATGGACGATCACAACGATTAATCGTTACTTCATCCTTAGTACCGACAAAATGGGACTTGATTGAAGTGTAATTTGATACAAATTTCAGGAATATCTTTGTGGTATCTTACAAGATCCAACTCCACCTAATCTTAAAGATTTTTCATCTGCCTGCAGAACGAAAAAAGTCGCTAAGAAGTAACACCTAGATCACGATAAAAATAGGACGTTTCCAAATATCCTATATTATAATCATCCACGATTAGTTTTATAAATAATATATTAGTTGAACTTAGAATAATTATGTGTGAAAAGGATTAGGGCGCAAGTGATGACTGACCGTTGTCGCTCAGCAAGAAGCTGCATACTTTTCTGAACCTCTGATCTCCGACTTTTCCCAATTGTGTCCCCCTGTGGCTACGCCCTTACATACCGTTCAATCCTTCAAACAGTCTTCACCAAGCACTCGGTGTGTTCTGAGACCATTCAAGCACTTCTCTGTCTATTCCTATCGGCTCTACGTTTTTCTGTACGCCTTACACCCGGTTGTTTGAAGAAGAATTCGATCTACTCACGATACCCATATCCCGAGGAATAAGATAAGTAAGTGATGAGCGACCACAGGCATCAATATGCATTATTAATCTTCGTCTGGAGAGTAAAATTTTGACCATTTTACCCATTTGGTTGCAGCAGCTGCTGATTGGCTGGCATTGGGCCCCTTCTTTCTTTTCGTCGATTGCTATCATATCCTCGTGTCATTTTGTAATCGATTGTTCGCCTATATCCTCATAGTCTCCTCTTCTCGTCAATTATCCACTCATATTTTGATCTATCTTGCTCATTTCTGTCTTCCCATCCCATTACGATTGGGACAGATCGTCGGCTAGAAGGTGAAACTGACCAAGTGACAGAAATGGTAATAGGTAAGGTATGTACTCTGATCGGAAATTAACCTAAATATTAGCTAAAAATCAAAAGTTCGGTAGTAGTAAAATATATTCGCGGAAAAAAAGTGGAAACCCAGGGTTACTTGGTGAAAATTTCACTAGCCAAATGGCATTAAATGCCATCTCAAAATTTTGAGAACTTTTTCCGTAACAAGTTGCGTGTGACCAAGTGTAATTTAATCGGTTTTACGTAGTAATAAATTTAGGAAATGATGGCACTTCTCTCAGGAAAAATATACTAAAAATGCTTTCTGGGGAGTGAAACGATATGGCAAGTAAACATTGTAGTAAATTCATCTGAATCGGGAAAATTTTGATATTTGGCATTGCTGAACTCACATTACTTTCACCAGGAAAAACTGACGTTATTTATTTATTTTAATTACACTTAACCGATGTTATTAATTATTCGCATTTATTATTCGCGTTATTAATTTATTCTTTTGTTCATTCATTCAGTCCACTTTATAAATTTACATAATTCAAACTAATTCTTTTTTGAGATGGAAATTGGTTATTTCAATGTATTATGAACGCCATTTCTACGTAACAGTATACGTTCCAGTAGGAATATTTTGTCAAAAGTAAAAAAATTGCGTAGTGCAACAATTATCAAAACTCGGTTAGAATTCAATTATTTTGAATTTGGATTTTGAAAGACCAATCTTTTCTTCAACTTCTTGCTTTAACCAAAAATATAAAGCTTAACAACGTTAACTTTCTTTTGTCGTGAGCGAGCAAATGGCTCCCTTGAACTTCCTACAACTGGTGTATTTTCATATGCCGAGGCTTATCCGGACCTTGCGGCATCTTTTTTTTGGGAGCGAGAATAAAAAAAGCAGTAAACTGGGGAGCAAGAAATATAAATTTCCTATTAGGTGACTCGCCCGAACAAAGATTACCATGTTGCAAGCCAAGGCAACTGGCTGGAACATCTGCCGAAACATCCCTCCTCTCGCTGCGGGATATTATGCAAATGGCCGTGCTACTTCCAACAGTTACATGTCTTCTTGAATTGTTAATTTAATAACAGACTTAGAGTGGCAATTGTGGGTCGGGCGGCGAGGAGCGGGGAACTACTCAAAAACAGACCTCAGCCCTTTATGTTAATCGGTATCATCCCCACTGAGAAGAGGATATTGTTTAATTCCTTTCACTTCTATCTCTCAAGACGTCACGACTGCTTCTTCCAACTTCACTCTTGTGTCTTTCGAGGAAACGTCGTTTTATTCAAATCAAGAGTTAGATGGGTTATTGTGAGTTTTCAGCTAGTGCGCATTGCTGTATTTACGCGTGCAAGGAACTCATCGGTACAACAAGCGCAGGCCGAAGGAAATGAAATTGGCGGGAAATATATTTATGTTCAATTTCTACGAGGGCAATTAAATAAATCAGGTCCAATTAAATTGGTTAATGAATGCACACTAATGGTGTTCGGGACACAAGACTGGTGTTTGGGAATTTCATTTTGATCAGAATGGTAGCTGTTGGCGCCGAATGGCCTGAGGAGTGCTGCACTCTGTGTGCCCTCCAGTGCATGAAGTTTAGTGTTCAGTTTGGTTCCCTAACGCATGAACGTCTCTCGCGCCCCGCTGCTATTTTGATTAGGTTTTCTTTGTTAAAAAACCTGAAAGTTGTTAAGACCTTTCCGAAGTATATTCGAGTTACTCTCCCTTATTAATTTGAAACCTTTGGTGGTAATCCACGAGTAATTATAACTTGATCACGGATCCTGAGTACCGCCATCCTCATCGCCGCCCGCTCTGTCTTCCACAAGCGATAGTACCAGGCCTGGGAAATCCTCTACGTCATCGGTGAGTTAAATTCCACAAGAAGCAAAATTCAGAATCCGTGCTTATTCTTAATTCATTTGGTAACTTTAACTTCCTCTTTTCACAGTCCACTTTGTCTCATAGCTTTGCTACTTTTGTCCTTTGCGAATCAGCTCAGAATAGTTCGACGAATTTCCGAGCTATCTAAACTGTTAGCCTCGCGCGAACAGTAAAGTGGTCCGTTTTCGAGTTTGATCATTAATATTTCATAATCTCGGATGTGCTTCGGTAGGTAATAGTAAAAACTCATATTTAATCAGGTAAAGCGAGGGTTTGATTTGGGAAGTTGAACTCTCACCTCCCTTCAACATTCTATTTTTAGAGCTATTCGGGCGTTTATTTACATTCTGTCAGCTCGCCATCCTTATCTCGATTGAAATAATTGAGATCTATTGGTTAGAAATTCTTGTTACCTGTGGTCTGCTCCTGAGTACTGAACTTTCTCGTTGAATCCTACTTTCATGTAGGTAGCTCAAATTGAAGTGTCGATAGAACGTTTAATTACCTAGGTACAAATTTCGTTAATACCTATCTACTCTTGTCTATTTGATCCTGGAGAACCAAACTGGGTGCAATAATAGCTAACAATATAAGTTATAATTAACTTAGTTCGTTACGTAATTAAAGTTTTCCTCAATTGTTAGGAATTTTGTTATTTTGTTAAATAATTACAAATATTTGATAAATTTGAAAACAAAAATAAAAAAATTACATTTTTTTTTATTAAAAAAAATAAATAAATAAATAAATAAAAAAAAAATTCAGAATCCGTGCTTATTCTTAATTCATTTGGTAACTTCAACTTCCTCTTTTCACAGTCCACTTTGTCTCATAGCTTTGCTACTTTTGTCCTTTGCGAATCAGCTCAAAATAGTTCGACGAATTTCCGAGCAGTGGCGTCTGGTGAGAATATTCGTGAGGCAAACAGCTTGGCCAGTCACAGAGGAATAAACAATAATGAAAAACACTGCAAATTATTACACAAAGGTTTATTATATTTCTGAAGATCAAGCGTCAACTTTACCCTCGTCACTACCTACCAATCATGTTTTCGCTTCAAAATATTGTTTATTTAGATGAAATAAACCCTTCACACTCCATTTGAAGAAATAAAGAAATCCTTGGTTTAGAAATTTGATTACAACCCAAAGAAACGAACATCGATCGCATTTTGGTCAGCTAACATTTTTAAGGTGATGAGGCCTCTTTTGCGATTCACACTCGTGTTTCTCATTTATCGTAAGTTCAACCTTCAAGTTCTCATGGAGAGCTTATAGTTTATCCTCTGGGTGGGTTCACTCGATTCTAAAAATTCAATGGTACCTACCTATCTCAAATTGGTGAAAAAACAATACCTTCATAACGAGAGTTTTCGAGAGAGGCGGCCTTAAGACGTTACAGCCCTAATGTTTCACCGCTTATAAGTGACTGACAAAACCTTCGGGGCACAAGTAGACCCCAAATGGAGCTCTTATACCAAATTTCATCAAAATCGGTCCATGATAAATAAAGAAAGTTCCGCGATTGTTTTTAATTCGTTTTTCAAAATATAGGTACGTAGTACGAGGGTGGATCAAATATAAACGGGACTCTGACCTCTGAGCGCCGACGGTTGACAGAAGCGGGCCCGTCACTTCGAGATTGTTTGAACAGGTTCATTAGAAGGTGGATGAGGGGGGCGTCTCCCCCTTTACAACCTTTCATGAGTAGTTATCGCGATGTCTGAACAAAAGGTGCCCGTTTCCATTGAGCAACGAATTATCATAAAATTTCTTACCCGTGAAAGAGTCAAACCTTCGGAAATTTTTCAAAGGTTGACTGCCCTGTTCGGGGACCAAACCCTCTCTAGGACCCGTGTGTTTGCCTGGCACAAAGAGTTTCAGGAGGGAAGAGAACGAGTAGAGAATGAGGAACACGATCGTCGTCCCCGGAGCAGCATTACGGATGAGAACATTCAAGCGGTTCGTGACATTCTTGAAGATGATCGACGTGTGACTGTCTCCGAAATCGCTGAGCAGGTAGGGGTAAGTTATGGGAGCTGCCAAACGATCATTACAGAGCACCTAGGATTCCGTAAAGTGTGTGCCAGATGGGTCCCTCGCCTTTTGACTGCAGATCAGAAGTTGAGACGTTTGGAGGTCTGTCAGAGGCTTTTTGCAAGGTTTGAGGAAGAAGGGGAAGCATTTTTGGCTAGCATCGTCACCTGCTACGAAACATGGGTCCATCATTACACACCCGAATCGAAGCAAGCCAGTATGGAGTGGCGGAGGAAGGGGGAGACAGCCCCAGTGAAAGCAAAAACTCGACTGTCTGCTGGCAAGGTCCTTGCAACTGTTTTTTTCGACTATCGAGGCGTTTTGCTCATTGATTTTTTGCATGAGCGAAGAACAATCAATGCTGCCTACTATTGTGAGCTGCTGACTCAGGTGAGGGCTGCATATCGCAGCAAAAGACGGAATCAACCAATTCGTGACGTCATCCTCCTCCACGACAATGCAAGGCCCCATACTGCAGCTCTAACTGTTCAAAACTTGGAAGAAATGCATTGGACTCCACTTGATCATCCTCCCTACAGCCCTGACCTATCGCCCTGTGATTTTCACTTGTTTGGGCCACTTAAAGAAGCCCTAGGCGGACAGCGATTCGAGGATGATGAGGGGGTCGAGGGGTTCGTGCGCAATTGGCTTCAGACGCAACCTTCATCGTTTTTTGATGCTGGGATTAAAAAACTTCCTATTCGCTGGGAAAAATGTGTCACAAAAGCAGGAGACTATGTAGAAAAGTGACATATACCCGCTTTTTATTTTCTAACAAATAAAATTAAAAAAAAAGTAAAGTCCCGTTTATATTTGATCCACCCTCGTAGCTACCTACCTCAAACGTAAACCATCGGGGGGTTCAATATTATGCAATTATTTCCATGTACGAGTAGGTAAATATCAACAAGAAAAACGATTAGGTACAGTAAAATCGGGAACGGGACACCAGTCAGCGCCAGGCAGCCGCTATTTGCGTTGGCGAAAAAACTAAGTTTTCCTTCCTTGAGATAATGTGGTTGGATGGATATGTTATGTCTTGCCATGCATGGGTTAATTACTATCCATGACTCATCTTCCAAGTTTCTCTGCTTTCAAGGTCACGAAACAGTTCTCCCATTGTTAGCAACAGCTGATAGCGTGGTAGTGTGGGTATGGTAATACTTAACACCGCGATGACTCCCCGCCACCCCGCCGATCGTCGCCTCTCACTCTAAACAGTCCCGAAAAATTCATTTTTTTGAACTGCTTGCCTTGCATCGCTTTGCCCCGCGCTAGTTCGCTTATCATCTGCAATCATCTACATTACCGACCTCTCCAATTCTATGGTATGTTGCGGGCTAGTATCCAAGGCAAAATACGTACTTTCTTATTCCATTCTCCTATTTCATCTAATTTACTTAGTAATAATGAAAAAGTACCTAAATTATATTAAAATTTTCCAAAATTGGCTATTATATTACTTGCCAAAAATGGGAATATAGGAGAATCTCAACAAAAATTAATTTATTAATTTTGCTTATTTTTAGTAAGGCAAACAGTGTTTGCTATGTTTGCCTGGAGGAGGCGCCACTGTTTCCGAGCTATCTAAACTGTTAGCCTCGCGAGAACAGTAGCCACTGGGTGTACGCTAACGTGGAATTCCTAGAGAGCGTGACAATGTCGTGCCCCCCCCCCCCCTGGTTCACTTACCCTTCCTTCTCTGCACCAGATGTGCGTAAGTGAACAGATGAGGATCATGTGCGCCTTCCCCCTTTGTCACCTTTACTTTCTCAAGCTCAATCTCTCAGGACTATTATTTTATTTAAATTTTTGGAGTCTTTTTGAGTTTATAATACAAGGTGCAAGCCTAACAGGACTGCCATACTACACGAGTTGATTCTACTACTAATTTGCAACAAAAAATGTGACCTAGCCATTTGCTTTTAGAGTCTTCGTTCCCAAGTTATTTTAATTTTAAGATTATTTTGTGATTTTGACCTTACGTCATTAAATTGATCATAACTCCTGATGATCTCTGACGATACCGTTGAAAAGAGCTTTAAATTTCCTGTTGTATAGATTTTCATTGAGTCAAGGGTTAAGACTGATTTATGAATCGAATGAAACCTTTGGATTCGTTTCGAAGATAATGATTTTTTCCCCGATTGTTGGCGATTTGGCACTGTGAGGCGGTTTTGAAGTCGGACAAAAAGGGTGGACGATTAACTACGGACACCATGTATCTTCGACTGACATTTAAACTTCCAAAAATGAGAAGAAGGCGGTTTTTCAGTTTCGAGTCGCAAGGTAATACATTGAGAAGTTTGTCCCACTTTGAGAAAATCCAGTTTGGTACAGATGAAGTGGAGCTCCCTGAATAGGCCCTCAAGATTTGACCGGGGTGACCTAAGCAAAGCCGACATTGATCTCGTCGTCGAGAACCCCAAGACTGAATCGCGAATACATCAAGCTAAAAGCTATTCTGTGCACGAGGGAAGTTGTCCTATCGGAGAGCTCCGGCCGCGGTCAGGTGGTCATCAGTCGAGTGTACTGTAAATATTGTGCTGGAGGGACGTCCCCACTCAACCCGGGACCAACACCTAACCACACAACCTCGTTATTACAAACCCCTCGACTTCAGGTGCTCGGAACGGAGCAGATAATGATGAATTGCGCAGTGCAGAAATAACTCTGTTTGGGAGAGGACAAATACGATATCCTTGAGTCAACATGACTGTTGAAAGCCAGTTTTGAGTGATTGGTGCTCTTCCAGTTGATTATTCGTCGTTTGAGGTAACGAATTACATCATTCTACGTAAGTACCTACCTACCTACTTACTTATTATTGCCGTCATATTAAAAAACGCTCCAAATTATAACACAAAGGTTTATCATTTTTCTATATACATCACTCGCCTGCAAACTCGGTTTTGCCACTGTCACCAGCTGCCTACCACGTACCTACAGCAATCGCATTTTGGTCAGCTAAAATTTGAACGAAGATTAGGCATATTTTGCAGTCCAACTCTTAAAGGGGTCTCAGTCTGTCGCCGTCCGTTCTTGATATTTAGCGATATTGAATGGGCAAAAACTTGAAAAGTTGTACATAAATTTGAAATTTTGAAGGATTTTGGAAATTCATTAGTGCACGGCCCTAGGGAATTGAAAAACAGAAATGTTGCTGCTGCAATCATCAAAATCGAACAATTATTGCCAGAGAAACATGGAAAAAACCATTTATTCAGTAATTTTTCCAATTTTTCTTTGGTAATAAATTATTGCTAGATTTTGATGATTCCGGTGGCCAGAAAAAAATGGGAAAAACCGTTATTTCGTTTATGTTTTTCCCATAAAATGTAGCTAATCTAGAAATGTTCAAGGATGTTAGAAATTCATTAGTGCAAGGCCTTAGGAAATTGAATAACTGAAAGATTGCTGCTGGAATCATCAAAATCGAACAATAATTGCCAGAAAAATATGGAAAAAGTCTATTCAGTAATTTTTCCCATTTTTCTTTGGTAATAAATTATTGCTCGATTTTGATGATTCCGGCAGCAATATTTCAGTTTTTCAATTCACTAGAGCCGTGCACTATTAAATTTCTTAAATCCTTTAAAATTTCAAATTTAGGTACCTACAACTTTTAAGTTTTTGCTCCTTCAATTTCGTGAAATACTGACCCGGAACGAGGATCGAACGGCGACCGACTGAGACCCCAGACGAAGCAAATTATTCCACAAAGGTTTATTATTTTCCTGTATAGATCAATCTTCTGCAATATCACAGCTTACCCATTGTCACCATTTATTTATTCTTTGTTTTCACCTACCAACTATTGATACGTACTAAGGAATTTTTGAAATTTTCAACCCTTATTTTCCATTTTGATTCCAAAATCTAATAGTAACTTGTAGGAAGCGAACGGTTCGTCCTACAGAGCTCCGCGTGGTCTCTAAAAATTCTAAAAATTTAATACCATCTTAAATTGATGGAAAAACTGTATCTTTATTCCAGAAGTTTTTGAGTTAGGACGTTTTTAAAATGTCAACCATTATTTTTCAACCTACATCAACCAAAAGCTTCGGGACACATCTAGACTCAAATGGAGCCCATATACCAAATTTCATCAAAATCGGTCCATGGAAACTAAGGAAAGTGCCGCGGACGGAGGACGGTCGGCAACGTTTTTATTCGATTTTCGGATTCTATGTACCTTGAAAGTAAGCCAAGTAAGCTTTGAAGGATCATCTGTTCAGGTACATCAGGCACAAATGAATTGTTAAATAGCTGGATAACAATCCAGGTGGCTATTACAAGGGGATAACTAAGTAGTACTTTGATAGACCCTATGGTCATTGTACACCTGGAAAAGTAACGTCTTTGTTTCACATCCTCTTGGTACATACAGCAAATCTAGATTCTACAACAATGGAGTGCGGGGGAAGATGAAATTAAAATAAACGACCCAAAATGCAGGCTGTTACGACCGGAGTGCTCACCCCAACAGCTCACAATCTACCGAAGGAACTGGACGGAAACGGGGTTTTCCCGAAGACCGTCTTAATAGGTGAACATCTAATCCACTCTGGGGAGTGAAAGAGGCCTCAGCTGGGTTCAAGTGAGAGACGGAAAATAAAAAAAAAGGCTAAAGTGCAGTAATCGCTTCCAGTAACTTCGTTCTCCGTCGTCGGACACCTAAGAGATTGCTTGTTCTTCCTACTTCACACGGATTACATCCAGAGAATCACATTTTCTCACTCCTATCAATCAAATGGAGGCGGGAGAGAGGTCTGTCTTTCTTTTTTTTTTTTTTTTTTTGTGTTTTTTTTTTTTTTTTGGTTTTGTGTGCAGTAGGTACCGTCTCTTCTTTCTTTTTTTTCTCGTCTATGCACGGCGCTTTCTCATTGGCTCGTTCTGCCTCGGCAGATGGTTTTTAATCTTGGTAAAAGGGGGTGGTCGTATTGTGCAAAACTATGGCCGTGAGGTGGTTTCCGCTCGGGAAGTGTTTGCGCGTGGTTGAAGCAAGGTAGGATGAGGGGGCGGGGGGTGAAAATGAAAGAGCGAGAGGAGAAGAATTCGAAATAAAGAAACGGGGAGAGAGAGAGAGAGATAGAAAGAAGAGGCTGTAATGGTGGTCTCCACTCTTGACCAATTACCTCTAATCCACAAACGGGAGGATTTGTAAGGACTGATTAGGAATTTTTTCATGATCATGGAAGTACAAGTTGCACTGCTTTATAGAACATGGCTATCCGGTACCGAGGATTCTCAATGACGTTTGTGAAAGTAACTGTATTGCTATTGTTGATGTACAAATATTTTAAAATGTATGCTCGAATCACCTATTGTTATAACCTACCTATACAGGGTGTGACACCCACGTTCCTGCCGCAGCCTAGGGATTGCTTCTACAAATACACTCAACAATTCCGATACACGAAATAACACGACTCATAGATGATAAATCCAATGTATTTTACAAGCCGCACCGGCGTACAGTGGGACGAAAACGCAAAAAAAACCGCTCATAAGTGGAATTTTCGAAAGTCGAGATTAAGTCCAAGTGACAGAAAATGTTTTGTTTGCCGTCAAAGCCAGTGCCAAGCAGCTAAGTTGTTGAATAGACCGTGGAAATTATCGTTTGATAGAAAAAAACATGTGAAAAGTTGTAAACATTTGTCGAAATGTTGATGAAATGTAAAATGATGTTCAATTTATCTCAACATATATTTTTCTTTGATATGGTCCGAATATATTTTTTGTAACTTACATACTATAGAAGAAGTAAAACTAAACAATTTTCAGTATCAGAATAATAGATTTCTGCGCTATAATATTAGGTATATCACATGCTAATAATATTAGTAGTGGTTATATTGATGTCACTGTACAGTTTTTGCGCATCCTTGCGCACCTGAATTTCCACGATTTACACAATCCTATACCTGCCTAGGAACACCTCCATCATTAGTTCAGTGCATTCATTTGCAATCTCGGTCTACAGACACGTATTTATCTTGAAAAAGTGAGCATACCTCTCCAAAGTTTGCTTGACGTGACTGCAGCACGATTTCCGAAATCACTTAGCATTCACAAACAGCCGATGTTCCAACAACACAAAGATTTAATTTAGGAGTGGATGTATGGTTTTGGTGGTTCCTCAAGCCCAAGTGAATACTAAGAAAGCTTCGAAGATCCTCAAACGTGATAAAAATGCAACCATACATTGAGATAAAGGCGATGAAAACGTCGACTGATGATGATGGTAAAGTGGCAGCAGGTTAGATGAATATTGGTTGAAGAATTTATGCTTTTTAGGACGTCCCACAGACTTGAGCGTCCTTATGCCATCGATCTGGGGTAAAGTTAGACAACGCTCAACAGAAAAAATAAATAAAAACACACTAATACTTTTTTTGACCATTCTGAATCCAAATCCGCGAAAAAACTATAGGTGTATGTCTGTGTGACAAAATCGTGTGTACTCTGCCCAGGCCTTAGTTCTCAACCGATTTTTGTGGTTCTTTTCTTTCGACGTTGAAAACTATCTAATTTTGAATTTTGCCTTTTAAGCTGGGGTTAGTGATTAAAAAACTTACGTTTGCGAGCATAATCTTGTTAACTCTGCCCATTCCTCAATTTCCTACCGATTTGCGTGTTTCTTTCTTTATTCGACTCAAAAATCTCCCAAATAGCACACTATATCACCAAAGTATCAAAATTAGCACGGGGAAGGGGCGAGTGGGGGGATAATATTCACAAAATATCCGACTTTTTACTATTTCGGCTCCTTTACAGCTTACAGCTTTACAGCTTTACAGCGTACTAATAATTAGTAGCTGTAAAATTTTTCCCTAATTTCGAAGCTTGGGTACAATTATTGTACCCAAGCTTTGAAATTAGGGAGAAATTTTCATTATACCTCCGGATTTTCATAAATTATTCTCTGTACCACCATCGAACTAATAGTGATGCCAACATGACACCAGGATACCATAAACTGCATATTCCTTTTTTTTTTTGTGTGTTTTATTCTGAATAAGGATGTAAACTTTGACGGACTGCCTACCAAAGCTAATAGATGAAAGTTTAACGTTACGAGGTATTATCGCTTTGATCGATCAAAAAAATGGTTCTGTTAGATTCTGCATTGAAAAATACTTTCCACAACCCAACACGTTTCTTTCTGATATCGATTTACACAGTTGATTTTGAATTATAAGTGTCGGCGCGGCGGGGCGTGCCTGGTCGTGTGACTCCCCAAGGCGCCCCTGGCGGTGGGTTAAAGCAGATTTTTAGCGAATTTTCAAGGAAAATGAATAAATAAATGGCCTCAAAATGTTTAGAATGGACTCTTTGGATTTTTTTGCTTCTCTGAAATCCATTTTGGAATATTCCGAAACGATCCCTTAGGTTTTTCCAAAAATCATTTGTATATTTATCAAGTATAAATGTATTATATGTGTCACTCCGCACAATAACTTGAATAACTGTCTAGCAAAAATTTTTGGTTTTTGCCAAAATACGAACAAACAAAACAAACAGAACAACAAACAAAAAGACGAGTTCGTTAGCCAGCAATTTTGTACAACCCTAAGGGGTCCAAATGTCGAAAATAGTACAAAAAAAGTCCAAAAAACGTGGTTTCGCAGGTTTTTGTGGCTATTACCTTTACAGCCATAATAATATATGGTATATTCAGACTCTGCACAAAATTTCTGATACCGATGCACTTTACAAAAATGAAAAATTGTCCAAAAACTAAAAATAGTCATATTTATTTATGTATATAATGAACACAAGCGTATATTTGTTGAACCCAGAAATGCAGTAGCCGTGTGGGTGCTCTATGAGTTCGTAGAGACGAGTAGAACATGAGTATGGACTCCTAACATCTTCAAAGCATACCCTGTGCATACAGTGTGTTGGTATGGTATACTGAAAATCGAAAAAACCAACAATAGCCGTGTGGGTACTCTATGAGTTCGTGAAGACGAGTACAACGTGAATATGGACTCCCAACATCTTCAAAGCATACCCAGTGCATAAAATATGTTGGTATGGTAGTATGTATGGTATGTATGGTAGTTGGTATGGTATGGTATAGTAGGCTATACTAAAAATCAAATATAGTAAAAAAAAACTTTCTAAAAGAAATTTCAACACCATTGTTCCTTTTCTTAACCACCCCTTCAACTGAAAGATTTCGTTGAAAATTCGCTCATTAATTCATGCTGCATGAATGAACTTTTATGCGACATTTGTTTCCACGCAACCGCGGATAATTATGTAACTGCATTGTGTATTACTACGTAGGTACAATCAATTTTCATCAACTCTAAACAAAAGAATGAATTTGTACTTTGTAACAACAAGTGGTCGAGGAATACGAAATTAAATTAATCATTCGTGGATGAACGTTCTCTGTTATGGTATCTTTCTAATTTCCACAACACGACAATTCACAAATTGAGCTATTGGAAGGATGGATGACACCCGAGTATAATTTTTCATATCACGCGGAGTTTCGCCGTTGTAATTAAAAACCTCATTTCGATGACGGAACGAAAGTCATGAGACGGGGGGGGGGGGGGCGCTTAACCCTCGCAACGGTTCAGGGGTGGAAGTTAACCCCGATAGCATCGCGTCACCACAACTAGAGGGGGTGAGGAGGGACTGACTCCAATATTCCCGAGGTCCTATATACTTCAGAAATCAACCGCGCTTTAATTACTTGGTATAAATCACAAATCCTATATAGAGATAGCGAGTCCCTCCATCGCAGTCCCCCCGCCCCCATGCTTTATGTCAGACAATATTGTTCTGCCCCTTCCACCAGCATCCACGTTGTACCCTTTATTGCTTCTCAGTGTGGTCTATGGACCCCAGCTTTCTTTTTGCTTTCTCGTGCCGACCAATGGACGATTGGATTGGCTTCCATTCAGTACAATCAATTTTTGATGAAACTTTTTTCATCCCAATACACACGCGACATATGAGCAACTTCAAACGGTATGAATCGACTCATAGACAGACGTCTACCCTACCCCTTTGGTTTATTATTTTCAATAATAAACCTTTGGAATCGACCAAGAAAGATAAATTTCACCCCCTCAAAATTTGTTGGTTCACGTTTCAAGGCACTCTACGTATTGGATTCTACATCCAATAAGCTGCAAAATATTACACTAAGGTTTCCAATTTTCTATATAGATCGAAAACATCGATCGCATTTCGGTCAGCTAATATTAGAACGGAGATTAGGCCTCTTTTGCGATTGACACTCGAGTTTCTGATTTATCGTAAGTCCAACCCTTAAGTGGTTCTCACTTTAAAACAGACATTTCAGGAACCTCAATGTGAACTACGCGCTCAACTGCAACAGGGCTCCCCCTTTCATTTGATGGATGCTTTAAATATTCATAAAACTATCAACTCGGTCGTAAAGTTCTTGTTTCACATTTGAGTAACATGATTCCAAAAGGCACTACCTTTACCTATCCGTTTCGATCAAACGTGAGAAAAACGCGAAAAACCATAACAACTTGAAAAATGTGCACATGCTATTTTTGATATATTTGTAAATTACAATAAATATTTTTGAAAAAAAAAGTAAATTAGTTCAATGTTTCTAATAGTTTTGAACGAGATTCGAAATACATAATATGTATTTTTATAATGTAAATATTAAATAATACATATAGTACATATTAAATAATATATAAATACATATAGGATATAATACTTTTTAAAATCAAATGAAGTGGATATAGTTTTTTTTGGAACAAAATAAGGTTCCAACCCAAATTCTGATTTTTCCTAATCAAATTCATACTTTTCCTACTCAATGTAAATGTTTATAATTTCAATATAAAAATTCTTGAAATTTGTCACCAGCTTCCTCACCACTGGTAAATGCATCTCTGGGATATAAAAATATTTAGTTTTCGATGGGCATAGCTTGAGTATGTAATTTTGGGTTTGAAAAAAATAATGGTAAAAATACCTATTTCTACCAATATTTTTTTAATTGAACACCTTTTCATACACCAGAAGATGAGCTGAATATCACATTAAGACCGAAACTATTTTGAAATATGATAAATATTGATTTTTTCGGGAGGAAATACCAAAAGAGGGCCGATGATCAGTCTCCATAGAATCTCTGTTCGCTCTAAAAAATGGACTGTACGAATGATCTCTCACGCCATCGATCTGGCTACAGTGGCAAGTTGGATGGAGTACAGAAGGGACGCTACGTCTATTGGAACCCCCACCAAACAAATATTGGATCTGTTGCACTTCAGAATGAAGCTGGCTGATCAGCTAATTTACCAAAATAAACAAATTGGAAAAGGGAAAAAAAGAGAACGGCCATCCTTGGACAGCCAGCAAGCCCCACCTGTGAAGAAACCGAAATCTAACATCGAAGTTATGCCTCATCTTGAAGTCAGATATGATGGATTTAACCACCGACGAAAGAAAAATAATTCAAGGTGTATGTTTAAGAGTTGCTCTGAAAAAAAACCCATGTTTACTGCGTCAAGTGTAAGGTACACTTGTGTATTCAAACCTCAAGGAATTGCTTCTACTCTTTCCATGATATCTAACTGAACCTTGAGTGAGAGAAATGTTTCCACTATTACCTATTTCAATTTTCGTTTAGAAAAAATTTTAATTTTCAAATTACACCTACAGCAATGGACATATCCATGATCTAATGTTTTTCCCTCTAAGGGAAAAATTGATTTCAATAATTTTGGTTCCTATTATTCGACTTAGTTGAGACTGATGATATACATGCATAATATGTATATAAGCAATGTTCACCTGTGATAAAGAATGTGATTTTGTGATACAAATTGTGCCTAAATGTAGAAATATCGATGGTTTTTGTAAAAGAAATGTATGAAACTATGAGAGTATTCATTTCAATTCAATAGAAGTTACCAACTTATATTTTTGAAACCTTCTTATGATTCAAGATACAGGTGCTATTTCTATAGCTATTGCTATATTTTGCTACGTTTCAATGTTACCAAATAAAGTATTTGTTCTTGTTTACTCTTAAACCTTTATTCATTTATCCCCCCCCCCCCCCCCCACTTATATTACACCATTCGAATCAGAATCGGAGCAAACAGTTGGAATACACCAGGTAGGTACCAACTGATCTAGCTGATTATCGGAGGAAGTAGCGAGATTGCTTGACCTATCCCCAGTCCGGGTGTCCCACATACGGGACGCAGTCGTAACTTTTTATCTATCAGTCGAAAAATTACGAAAAAATTCACATGACATCTTGAAAAGACAGAAAATTTTTTTATCTCAACCAGAAAAAAATCAGGACTGAAGGGGTTAAGATGAGAGTGGGACCAGTGGCGTTGGACGAATTGCCGTCCTTTGAGGACAGTCTCGGAACGACCACGGTCACTTATGTGGTGTAATTACTGGAGCTTGAAGGATGACACCGTGAAAAGCGGAATAGATCAATCACGATTTGGGAGATTGGAAAGGTTAGTAGAAAACTTCTTGGCGGCCGTTGGGGAACTAATGAATTGATCTGTTCTCGAGATGACTCAGCAGGGGGGAATCTTCGGTAACGAGATTGGCTGTGTCACCTTATCTGAGGGCGATCCGTCTCCTCCTCTGGTGATCTCACAGATAACTCCTAATTCGAGGACTAGGAATAGCTCACTCTTCCACTTCCGACTCGATACCTTTTCTCAGATAAATAATGTGAGTTTTTTCGAGTTGTTGGCACGCGAAACAAATTTTAGAATTTACCCTGTGCATACAGTATGTTGGTATGGTTTGCAGAAAATAGGAAATCTACGTGAGGGTACTGTATGAGTTCAGGGTGACGAGGAGAGTATTCTTTGAAGTCTTCTTTTGAACCAAAAGGTTCGTCTAATCATTTTAACGATTCGTGCTAAGTGCCATACCCACAAGGCTTACTACTCGCTCATATGAAAAACTCTTTGTGAACTTTTTTTTTTTATCTTGTATAGAATGACCTCGAGCCTCTGCAGCCATTACTTGAGGTTAAAAGAGCGCTCAGTCATTCTATACAAGATACAAAAAAAAAAGTACACAAAGGGTTTGTCGGCGAAGCGATTGGAAACTTTCACGGTTTTGTGACTAATACTAACCTCTGAGTGGGTTAGGGGACAGAGAGGATGGTAAGGTCTTGCATGGAGATAGTTTCTAGGAGGGAACTGTGAATTACACTCTTCAGGATAGCCACTGTAAACCACAGTACCTATTCGAAAAATGGGCCAAGGGATGCGCGCTCCGGCGTCAACCACTGGAGCATTGATCCTAGTACCAATCTGCCTGATTCATTTTGAGATTTGTTTACCAGTATCCATGGTGTTCCCGTTTCAAACGGATTTCATTCTTGCTTTGTTGAAAGTGTCAAAAGAAAACAAAATGCTTGCATACGAGTCTGCAACACATTTGGACATTTTCATGTGTGTTTTTTTCCACTACACAACAAGGTAGTGAAGTAAGGTACCCAAGCATCAAAACAGTTGATTGTTCTCTACGCAACACAGTGAGTCTATTTTATTTATTGGTCGCGTGAGCAAGTTTTCGTGACGATTTTTCAGTTTATGTGCCAAAGCAAAGACATGAAAATGTCAAAATAAGTCAAAATAGTTTAAAATCGTATTCGCTGATTGCGGGAATATTGTGTGTTCACGTAACTTCAAACTTATGACTAGACCTTATTGAAACACTCTTAACTGGTTCATGACGAACGAGATCAAGTAGGCCAGCGGCGCCTCATCATTTACTTCACCCAAGGCTAGACGAAGCTCTTTCATGTCTTGTCCCATGTCCATTTTCAAGTGTCATTATGTTGTCGTTAGGTTCTGGTGTTGTCAGGAAGAAATTGAGCCATTGTATGTATTAATTTAGAATTTCTCATCTGGTTATGATGATTTTTATTCTCATTATTCATATTATACCTTGGAATGACGCTGGGTGCCAAATGATTAAGGTGGAAGTCACACGCCATGAAGAAAAAGCTGAGGTTTTGAATTCAGGAAAATGTACTGTCTGATGGGCTGACGGTCAAAATTGTCAGTCCATAATAAGCTTACAGTGTCTGGACTTATGGTGCGCTGTGGGGGTGCCCGGCCCGCAGCAACCGAGACAAAATTCAGCGCTTCCAGAATGATGTCCTGCGATGCTGCGTTGACGAATACAGATACCTTAGACATTACAGACTTCACTATGAGCTGCAGATTGAATATGCCGATAGGTCATTGGCAGACAAGCCATGAGTCACCTTTTGAGGCTTCAAGATCATGTAAATGAGGATGTCGTTTGACGATCTGCTTAGAAGATTTAAGAGGATCAAGCCACAATATCTAACTCACTTAGTGAAAAAAAGTAAAGTAAACCACCTTTTCAGTTCGGATTTCCATCAGGCTGCCATTCCTGGCGTCGCGGACGTCATCAGCTGTATTCCTAAGGGAAACTCAGAATTTGTTCTGATGATTTCGCTCATGGCTTCCGATTGGCCTCACCGCGCTGGGTAGGGACGAGGGGGAACTGCGACCGGCTTGCCCGAAAATGTGCCCCTGAGGCAAGCCTCGAACTCACGGCCCCGCAACCGGTCCGAGTCTCGTCTCCAAAGACACATGCCGGATTTCGCTCGGCCACAGCTGAACAACTCACGTAGTGTGAGCACGTCGTTCAGCTTCTCAACACTGATGATCTGCTTAAAAGATTTAAGACAAACAAGCCACAATATCTAACTCACTTAGTGAGCACCAAGAATGCAAATTTCTGGAAAATAAGAACTAAGAAGTATCTTAGTTTTCTTAACGTAGAATGTAACTACGAGAAAAATGTTGCCTATAAGTTTAGTAACTATTAACTTGTGCAATAAAATGAGTCAAAACAATTATTGCAATTATTGTCGATTAGTTTAATTCAAGGCGTGATTAACACTCGAGGACAGTCAGTTGGTGACGAAGATGAGTGGTCAGTCTCATAAATGAAGGGCTAATCGTGATTCGTCACATATTTCTGCTAATCGTGATCTCGTGAAGGCCAAATAAGAGAACATTTAGGTAGTTGGACTATCACCTTTTGGACCCAACAGGAACATTGAGACTGGACGTTAGGTGTCATACCGGCGCTAGTTCTCCTTGACCTCACGGAGAGCTCTGGTCAATATTGGGATGACCGATGTTACCGATAGTTTGATGTTTTAATGAGTGATTAACAAGACGGCTCACAGAGTGCAGCGCAGGCAAATCATAATAAAATTTTCCTATCTTGATCTCAGACTTATTTAATTAATAATTTAGTTGAACTGTCTTGTTTGACTCATCAACCATCAATTGGACCGCGTTATGGAAAATGATAAAATTTCCAAAATCGAACTTTTTGTATCGTTGGATTCATCTCACCTAGTAGAATCAAATTCTTTAAGTAGGTGTACAGCCCTTTTGGTTTATTATTTTCGATAATGAACCTTTGGAATCGACCAAGAAAAAAAAAATTTAACACCCCCTCAAAATTTGATGGTTTACGTTTCAAGGTACGTAGAATCCAAAAATCGAATAAAAATTTGGCCGTCCGTCCGCCGTACGCCGTACGCCGTCCGCCGTACGCGGCACTTTTGCCACTTAGCATTGACCGATTTTGATGAAATTTGGTATGTAGGCTCCATTTGGGGTCTAGTTGTGCCCCGAAGCTTTTGGTTAATGTAGGTCACTTCTAAGGGTTCCAAAATCAATTTTGAAATTTTGAAAACGCCCTAACTCAAAAAATTTCGAAATAAAGGTATTGTTTTTCCTTCAATTTAAGATTCTATAGAATTTTTAGAATTTTTTGAGTCCAGGCGGAGCTCTATAGGACGAACCGTTCGCTCCCTACGAAAATTTAAGGGTTTATATTGAAATATATATATATATATATATATATATTTACATCTTGGTACAAAATGACGTCCGTATCATAGTTGTGGTAAAGTGACGTCCCCCTGAAGGAGTGGTCATTTTAACAAAATTTTGAAATTCCAACATTAATTAAGGCCGAGATACTTGTTAACCGACTCAGATATTCACATTTCGCTTGCTGATGACATATACAGTTCTTCACATATACGCTGTACATATGAACGCATAGTGGCTTCCGTTCACACAGCAGCTGAATTGACGTCCAGTAAGCTCGAGCTTACTGGACGTCAATTCCGCTGCAGTGTGAATAGCGCTGGCAAGGCGCCGCAGAGTTGAGGGCTGGAACCAGCCGTTTTCAAGGGTGTGGGAGAATGCCAAATTGGTGAACTCACCCAATTCAATCTCAGAACGTTTCGCAAAATGTGTCAATATAGAAAAGTAGAAGAGAAGTAGAAAAGAACCCCCCCTCACAAGTTGTTTACATGAAAAATAATGGGTAATTGCCAAAAAGGACCAATAAGAGAGAAATGGGGAAAATAGAATTTTCAAGAGAAAAAATCATACATAGGAAATAAAATCGGGCCGAGTTTATTAGGCCCCACTTCCCTTCCTAAGGACCAGGAAGTTTAATAATGAGGGAGGGACATTGATCCATAATTAATGGTTCTATATGGTTCGCAAAATGTATCACTATAGAAAAAAACGTCTGCCAAGTTGGGTGGGCAGTATAGCTTCCTCACTCATTGTAACATGGACGAATAGAATCAGTTGGCGAAAAAATTATGATTCAAAGAGTTATTGAATACCAAAATATTGGCGATAATATGCGGGATAGGGTTGCAGGTATTAATGTTTTAATAGTGTTGTAAATAGTTGTGGTATATAAACCACTGAAATAAAAGAACGAAAGAGTGTAGGTATAAACCACCGTCTAGGACCTAACCCACACAATCCCTTAAAATTTCGTCGAAATTGGTTGAATAGTTGGGGAGTTTTGGTTGTAACAATAAATTTAAAGTTCGCGCATGCGCAGCGGCTATTGCTTGACCAATTTGATTGAAACTTATAGGGTGTCTCTCAGAAGTTAGTCCCTAACTAACCTCCAAATTTGAGCAAAATCGGTTCATTAGAAACCGAGAAACCGAGGTTCCAGGAAATTCACGTTTGCGCATGCGCACTCGCTCCTATTCGTCCGAAGGTGCTGAAATTGATAGGGGACCGTCTAGGACCTAACCCGCACAATCCCTGAAAATTTCATCAAAATCGGACCACAGGTTAGTATAGTTTTGCCCGGGACAAGGATTGACCACAGACAGACCGACAGACAGACAGACACGGAACCAAAATTGTTCGGGAAGCTCTAAAACGCAAAAAGCAAGTGGAAATTTTGATTTTGGAGGAAATTTTAACACAGAATGTGTTTTTGCGATGACCTACCGAAAAAAATCGTCACGAAAAAGCGACAGAAAAAACCGTTACGCGCCTTTTATGATGATTTTCACGTGCAACCAAGCCGTTGGTAAGGAAATAGAACTCCCGCAGTGTTCATTGCACAGAAATTGTTCACCATTCGTTGGAAAGCTCTCAATTTATATAGTATTTTTCTTGTAGTTACATATTTATTTATATAACATTTATAGGGTTTTAGACCAAATTAAATGTCTAACAATTATTTATTTTATTATTGCCAAAGACTCCACATTTATTATTGTTGTTTTTTATTTAACGGATGACTAGCATCGCAAAAACACATTCTGTGTTCCTATGATTTCATACAGAGTATGGAAAAAGAAATAATCCGGGGGGTGCAGGGGGGCGGAGCCCCCCGCCGAGGCGCAAAGCGCCGAGTTTTTTTTTCACTTCTTTCACGAATACAAAGCTTCCCAACCTTCGGTAGTGAGGAAGCAAAAGAGAAGTAGAAAAGAACCCCCCCTCACAAGTTGTTTAATAAGTTGTTATTAATAAAATCAATAAAATATTCTTCCCAGATTATTAGAATCTGGAATTAGATCCTGTAATAAAAATGTACAGCAGGATGGGGTTCGTAGTACCAATTTACGTATTTACTACCTTTGTGGGCGTCGCACATAGCTTCCTAACGTCAATAAAATATTGTTTCCATATCATTCGAATCTGGAATTAGATCTTGTAATATAAATGTACTAGCAGGATGGGGTTTGTAGTACCTATTTACGTATTTCACTACCTTTGTGGGCGTAGCACACAGCTTCCCAACATCAATAAAATATTGTTTCCACATTCTTCGAATCTGGAATTAGATCCTGTAATACAAATGTACGAGCAGGATGGGGTTTGTAGTACCTATTTACGTATTTCACTACCTTTGTGGGCGTAGCACATAGCTTCCCAACATCAATAAAATATTGTTTCCACATTCTTCGAATCTGGAATTAGATCCTGTAATACAAATGTACGAGCAGGATGGGGTTCGTAGTACCAATTTACGTATTTTACTACCTTTGTGGGGGTAGCACATTGCTTCCCAACATCAATAAAATATTGTTTCCACATTCTTCGAATCTGGAATTAGATCCTGTAATACAAATGTACGAGCAGGATGGGGTTTGTAGTATCAATTTACGTATTTTACTACCTTTGTGGGCGTAGCACATAGCTTCCTAACATCAATAAAATATTGTTTCCATATTATTCGAATTTGGAGTTAGATCCTGTAATAAGAATGTACGAGCATGATGGGATTCGTAGTACCAATTTACGAATTTTACTAGTACACACATGCGGGGAGTGCAATGATTTTTCCAATTTTTCTCGTCCATTCTTCAACAGTTCTGCCAAAATCCCATCTTCTCCAGGTCAATGAATTGGCTGGTGGTGGGGAAAAACCAGGTAAGTACAAAAAATAGAATTTTACAGGAGAGCATTTTTTTTTCAAATTTTATTCTCAATACCGAATAATCTTCCTAACCGAATAATCACTAACGCCCCAGCCAATAGTAAGCATGGTTTCTTCACTTCTAAGGGATGAAAAATAAGGGTTGACATTTTGAAAACGCCCTAGCTCAAAAAAATCGATATAAAGGTATTGTTTTTCCATCAATTTAAGATAGCATAGAATTTTTAAAATTTTAGAGACCATGCGGAGCTCTGCAGCACAAACCGTTAGCTCCCTACGAGACCTTAAGGTTTTTCCTTCGATAAAACAAAATCACGAGTGTGAATCACCA
Source organism: Apolygus lucorum (assembly GCA_009739505.2). NCBI lineage: Eukaryota > Metazoa > Arthropoda > Insecta > Hemiptera > Miridae > Apolygus > Apolygus lucorum. Next base: position 29,750,678 of record CM019181.2, read on the forward strand.
AAGAGGTCTAATCGCGTTCAAATAATATTTATTAATATTATTATTATTATTTAATATTTAATTGAATTTAATAATTAATACTATTATCAAATAATATTATTATCTGACCAAAATGCGATCGCTGTTCGTTTCTTCGAGTTGTATTCAGTTTTGCTTCCGTAGCAACCAGTAATCAAATTTCCATACGAAGGACCCTATTTTTCGAATCGAATGCAAAGCGTTTATTTCTTCCAAAAACTTGATTTTGAAGGTGTGAAGGTAATTATGTAGCAGGTAAAAAGAGTTACAATGGTAAAATTGTGATCTTTGCAGACGAATGATCTATACAGAAAAATAATAAAAGAAAGGTGTTACTTTATACTCACTACCATATCTACGAATGGAGGTCTTCTTCAAAAAATCCACTTTCTAGCCGTCAAAATCATTTGTAAGTATCACTAACGGATTCAGCGTGAAAAATTACACAGGAATTGATACCAAACTCGTCATGTCATCCTAACATGGACGGTGGCCAGTGGACGAAATTTGTAATTCCCGCCCAACTTGAATTTTCCGCGCTATGGATCAACCTCCTACGAACGGGGATTGCTGAACTTCTACCTCTGAGGTTTGCGCCTCTCTCATTATCACATCTTTACTCGTCTGGCTCCCACATTATTTTCAATCCCCGAGTTTTTCGCCTTTTTTTTGGTTAATTATTTTCAATAACAAACCTTTGGAAACGACCAAGAAAAAAAATTAACCCCCCTCAAAATTTGTTGGTTTACGTTTCAAGGTAGGTGGAATTCAAAAATCGAATAAAAATTAGGCCGTCCGTCCGCCGTACTCGGCTCTTTCGTCACCCAGCATTGACCGATTTTGATGAAATTTGGTATAGGGGCCTTTTAGGGTCTAGTTGTGCGCCGAAGATTTTGGTTGCTGTAGGTCACTTCTAAGGGTTGAAATTTTGAAAACGCTCTATCTCAAAGAAGTTTTTTAGAAAGGTATTGTTTTTCCATCAATTTAAGATTTTTGGTAGGTTTCTGACTAGTCCTGTGTACTTAAATGGAGGTGGAGAAAATGGCCAAGCTAGTCTTCAGTATTGTTGTATCATTGTTAGCACGACGTTTACGTCCTGGAACAGCACCCTATTCATGTGACTGATATAATTTTTTCTTATGGTAGAGTTCAGATGTTTGTAACGCAGAGAAACACATTGACTTATTTTTAAATAAGTTCTAAGAAAAATATTCTTTAAAAAATTCCAAGAAAAAAGTTTTTTTTTTCACTCGTCTGCAGGGATCACAACTTTGCCATTTTCACTATTTTTTTTTTAATTTGTTACTCACCAACCATAGGTACTTGCTAGGTAGCAAGTACCTATGGTTGGTAAGTAACAAAAGTAGGTAGGTACCTACTACATAATTACCTTCACACCTTCTCAATCAAGTTTATTCGGAAGAAATAAACTCTTCACACTCGATTCGAAAAATAGAGTTCCTTACAGGAGTTTCTGTTATAAAACGAAGGAAACCCCTCAAGTTCTCGTAGGGAGCGAACGGTTTGTCCTACAAAGCTCCGCGTGGTCTCTAATATTTCTAAAAATTCAATACTATCTTCAATTGGTGAAAAAACAATACCTTTGTTTCGAGAGTTCCCGAGCTAGCTTACTTTTGAAAATGTCAACCCTTAACTTTTACTCCTTAAAAGTAACGATATCAATGAAAAACTTCGAGACACAATTAGACCCCCAATGGAGCCCATATACCAAATTTCAACCAAATCAGTCCATGGTTGGTAAGAAAAGTGCCGCGTATGGCGGACGGACGGAAAATTGTTTATTCGATTTTCGGTTTCTACGTTACCTTGAAACGTTAAACATCAAATTTTGAGGAGGGTTGAAATTTTTTCTGTTTGTCGATTCCAATGATTCATTATTGAAAATAATAAATCAAAAAATGCCGCGGATGGTCGGTTTTTTTAAGTTCGATTTTCGGATTCTACGTACTTTGAAACGTAAACCAACCATCGTTACTACCTACCTACTACTTAACTACACGATCAATCACAATAACAATCAAGTTTATTTAGAATACATAAAAGCTTCACACTCGATTCGAAGAAATAGGGAACTTGATTTCGGAAATTTACGTTGCTAGGACGCTTTTATCCCGAAATTCAATATTGTTGAATATTTTTCAACTTCAAATATTATAAAGCTAAGATTTTTGCGCGGTTTTTGGTGTTGAGGTAGGTTCGTGAAAAACCATTCAGAAGTAAAAAATTAGCAACCAAATGAAAAAGCTTCTTACTAAAACACAAACGGTGGATACCGCTTTCGTACAAGTACTCAACCACGAGAGACATATTATGCCTTATGTTTAATAAATTGAGAGCTTTCCAATGAGTGGTGAACGATTTTTGTGGGGTGGAAAATGAGGAAGTTAGTTTTCCCTAGGAACGATTGGTTGTACGTGAAAATCATCAGGAATTGAGGACGCTGAAACGGCGTTCCAGGTGTTTTAGTTCGATGGCTGCTGGAGTGGGCGAACCGGGGATTGCAACCTGGACGCCACTTCCACCGCTTCGTGTAAAGTTTAACTTTTGCAAATCATATACGAAACGTGCGCAGCGTCCTAGCGGAAATTGCGTGCACTAAATCTATACGTTTGCTGAAGAAAACCGTCAAAATGACGTCCTCCTAAAAAAGGGGGAGGCGCCTCAATGAATCATTCTGTACAAGATGAGCCTATTGTGTAAAATGACGTCCGTATACGGACGCCACTTTGCACCGGACGCCACTTTGAATGCAACTTTATGTAGGGCGGACGCCAGATGCACGCGATATGCATATATATATATATATATATATATATATATATATATATATAAATCCAAACACGAGTGTGAATAGCAAAAGAGGCCTAATCTCCGTTCAAATTAGAGCTGACCGAAATGCGATCAATGGTTGGTGATTTTGATTTTAAAAAATTTTTTTTTTTTTGATTTTTTTGATTTTTTTTTGTTTTATTTTTTTTTTTTCATATTGGATGGTTGGTGATTTTATAGACGAGTGATCTATATAGAAAAATAATAAACCATTGTGTAATAATTTGCAGCGTTTTTTGTTAGAGAATGGAAGGATTTCCTAATATACTACACAACATTTACTAAAGAAGCCATTTTGAATTTCTCAATTCCCTACGACGGGCCTTCGCCCGAGAATCATTGCAACTCACAAGCGCTTGAGGAAAAGTGGGAAGGGAATTTTTCCAAAATCCCGGTTGTATTGTCGTGGGAGCTCCGTCGAGGTAACCGAGTTTCACCTTAGAATACGTCCCATCTTATTACGGAGGATTCTACCTACCAAGAATTTGTCCCGCTCCCCGGAGGGTTATTGCGGTCGGCTCGAAAGACGATAACAAATTCATTTTAATAACTTTGCGTCTGGGGTTTCAGTCGTTACGACGATTGTCAAGGAGAAGAGTCAGAAGAGGCAGAAGGAGATACGGCGATGTCGCACATGGTCCCGTCATTGTACATAATATTACTGCCTTCTCCCGACTTCCTTCGCCATTCTCTCTACTCGACTTATTTTATTTCTGAGCCTTCTTACCGGCCCGGATTCCCCCAACTAGGTATATCGCTAAGAATGGTTATCCTCGTGGAAAAAAATAAAGACGGTCTCGCGCTGCATCCCAAACCATTACCTTTGCTAAATATCTTTCCGGTCTCTCGGAATACGGATTTCTTCCGCATAATGAGGTTTTTATACTGCACACTATTGACTGAGAAATACTCGCTATTCATGTAAAACATCACTGTTAAATATTCGTTGTCAGATCGGAGATTATTATACTTTTTTTCCCTCTTCACTTTAGACAGTCGATTTTTGATAGGATGAGAAGAGGCACATTGACAATTTTTTTTTCGAAAGTGTGCATTTGTTAACCAAACTTACATTTTTTTTTTTGGTTTATTATTTTTAATAATGAAGTTTTGGAATCGACCAAGACAAAAATTTCAACCCCCTCAAAATTTGTTGGTTTAAGTTTCAAGATACGTAGAATCCAAAAATCGCGGCAATTTTCTTAGCAACCCTGGACCGATTTGGTTGAAATTGGATGTATAGGCTCCACTTGGGGTCTAGTTGTGCCGCGAAGCTTTTGGTTGATATCAGTCTTTTCTAAGGGGTGAAAATTAAGGGTTGAAATTTTCAAGAGTGCCCTAGCACGATAAATCTAGAAATAAAGGTATCGTTTTTTCTCCAACTTAAGTCAATATTAAATTTTTAGAGACCAACTGGAGCTCTGTTGGACAATAAGTTCGCTCCCTACGAGTAAATTTTACTTTATACATTATACATACTTTGTACTTAGTATTACTATATATTTCTTTTCTCGTGGTCACTCAAAACCACAGCTTCTACCCTCTCTGATTGGAAATCTGGTCCAATCCAAGTACCCACCATTTTGGTTTATTACTTTCAATAATGAACCTTTGGAATCGACCAAGAAAAACAATTTTTCCACACCCCTTCAAAGTTTGATGGTTTACGTTTCAAGCTACGTAGAATCCAAAAATCGAATAAAAAATTGGCCGTCCGTCCGCCGTGCGCCGTACACCGTACGCGGCACTTTCCCCACTTGGCATTGACCGATTTTCATGAAATTTGGTATGTAGGCTCCATTTGGGGTCTATTTGTGCCCCGAAGATTTTGGTTGATGTAGGTCACATCTAAGGTTACATCTAAATGAATTTTGAAAATTTGAAAACGCCCTAACTCAAAAAATTTTGATATAAAGGTATTGTTTTTCCTTCAATTTAAGATTCTATAGAATTTTTTGAGACCACGCGGAGCCCTGTAGGACAAACTATTCGCTCTCTACGAGAATTTAAGGGTTTTACGTTCGACAAATCAGAAACACGAGTGTGAATGCAAAAGAGGCCTAATCTCCGTTCAAATTAAAGCTGACCAAAATGCGATCGATGTTTTTCTTCATGTTGGATGGTTGGTGGCTTTGTAGTAGGGATGGGTATCGATACTCGATATTTCAAAACATCGATACTTTCGTACCGATATTCGATATTTTAGTATCGATACTGCACTATCCGATATTTTTGGATATCGATACTTTGGATCCGATATTTTTGGATATCGATACTTTGGATCCGATATTTCTAAATATCAAATATCGATACTGTTCTCGCGGAAAATTCTACATAATGGCTAAAAAATGAAGAAGATAGGGAGGCTTTTGGGTCACTACTCTTTGGTTGCACAAATAACGTTTATATCTTAGAAAAAATCACTCTGCTTGGACTCTTAATAGTAAAAAATGAATAAAAGTTGTTGAAAAAATTATTTTTCTTGAGGAAATTGGATGATATTGATAGTTTGTGATACTAAAGTATCGATACTCGATATTTTAAAATATCGATACTCATGCCCAACGATACTTGGGATATCGATACTCGGATACGATACAGTATCGATACAAAATATCGATAATTTTATAACGATGCCCATCCCTACTTTGTAGACGAGGGATCTTTAAAGAAAAATAATAAACCATTGTGTAATAATTTGCCGCGTTTTGGCAGAAGAAAGAATCTCGGTATATTGACGGCGCGGAGGTCTACATCACCCGCACGACCGCTCAGTGTTGCGGGCGATTGAATACTTGCTCCTGGGTAAATAGTGCCAATAGTAGTCACCCTAAAAGCGACAGTGGAACATTCACAGTGAATTTTCTGAGTCGAGTTTCAACACTGAACGCTAATGAAGTAAGCCAACATCTTCGAAAATTCAGGCGAACCTTGTGCGTAGGATTCTGCCATGTAAGTGACTCCTGAGTCTGGCATGGTGTCACCAACCTACCAGCTGTCTGTCATCCGATTTCGAAGAAATATTGAACCTGTATAGATCACCATTCTGTATACATCACTGGTTCTCCATCAATAGCACCTACCACCATCTGTATTCTCCCTTGACCTTCCCTCTCAAATTTCAGCTTCCTGCGTTCAATAGTATTGAAAATGGCTTCGGAGCTCACTCAGCTGATCAGTGATCTGAAGAGTGAAGAAGATCTTCTAGAATGCTGGATACACCTGGAAGATCACTGATCAGCTGAGTGAGCTCCGAAGCCATTTTCAATCCTATTGAACGCAGGAAGCTGAAATTTGAGAGGGAAGGTCAAGGGAGAATACAGATGGCGGTAGTTGCTATTGATGGAGAACCATACAAATCGAAGAAATGAACAGCGATCGCATTTTAGTCAGATAAAATTTGAACGGAGATTAGACCTCTTTTGCGATTCAAACTCATGATTCTGTTTTATCGAAGGGAAACCCTTAAATACTCGTAGGGAGCGACGGTTTGTCCCGCAGAGTGGTCTCAATAATTTTTTTAAATTGAAAAAACGATACCTTTATTTCGAGAGTTTTTGAGCTAGGGCACTCTTGAAAATTTCAACCCTTAATTTTCACCCCTTCGAAGTGACTGAAATCAACCAAAAGCTTAGCGGCACAACTAGACCCCAAATGGAGCCCATATACCAAATTTGAACCAAATCAGTCCAGTGTTGCTAAGAAAAGTGCCGCGTACGGCGGACGGACGGAAATTTTTCTATTCGATTTTCGGATTCTACGTATCTTTAAACGTAAACATCACATTTTGAGGGTGGTGGGGGGGTAAGTAAACATTTTTTTCTTCTTGCTCGATTCCAAAGGCTTATAATTGAAAATAATAAACCAAAACGGTAAGAGTCAATGAATTTTTTTTGTTTTTTCAGCACTCGATCTGTGAAAAGAGAAGTAATGGACGGCAGCGAAACAAGAGAGATCGTTTTGCGCAGTTTGACGGGAAGGTGGAGTCAGCCGTAAAGTTGGTGTAAACTAACTGGAGAAAAGTTCGCAGGACTCAGTCGTTTCCCACTTTCGTGGGAAACCCCTTCAGATTAATTACAACGGAGTCAACACTGAGGTTGGAGTTTCCTGCCTATTTTGAAAATGCAAATATCAGCGCCGGACGGCAATACCTACACGTAGTCTGCGGCCAACAATATTAATACTTAGTCCAACTCGAAATCATGAGAACGTTGTTAACAGTCGGTTAGCTACTCGGTTAACTGATGGTCGACTGACGCAGAATCGCCGTACGAAACAGGAAAGTCAATAATTGGGGAAGTTCTGTTCGGGTGAGTAATTCAAATACGATAAGTACACGACATTCTACAAGTTTTATTTGTCAGTTCTATTTACATTAAATCGAAATACGTGAACTGAAAACATGATGCTAAACAGGGTATCAAATATTATGTTGGCGTTCAATTTTTTTTTATTTTTTTTTGGTCGATTCTAAAGGTTTATTATTATTGTTCTGACTCCAAGGGAACACAATTTGACTCAGGACAATTCTTTTACTCCTCCCCTTACTGGACTACTTAGGACTCGGGGGGTCGACCACTCCAACAGTCGGTAACCAGCCCGAATCAGATCCTTGGCTGACTTGCCATGCCATATCCCTCTCCAGGTGATATTTGCTCCAATCACCTTTAGTTGGTTTCGCCGAATGTTTGCAAGTCTACTTCCCACCTTACAGGACGCCCCTCACCACGTCTTACTATCCTCTTCGGTTTAAAATTGGCTTTGAATCGATCAAGGTTAACATTGGGGAAATTTTGTTCCCGGACTGCCGCTTGGAGTTGTTCAGCGTTTAATGAAACCTCCCTGATACCCGAGATAATTAGAGTAGGTCTTTTCTTGGGCATTAGCTCCATTTTTAGGCCAGCACCCCTATCTGCGCCTTAGAAGTGCGCCCGCATCTGCCATTATTTTTCTGGCTTCTTGGATGTTAGCTGCCTCGAGTATAACTCTTTTGTCCCTCCCCTTTCTAAGATTGACCAACTGCCATCCCTTAGATTTAGGATCAACCTTCCAGTCTGAATTGCAGCTGCAATCTGACGCACTACTTGCGTCAGATCCTGATTTTGTTTGTCCACCACGTCGCTTCTGGACGCCTCACGGCCCCCCAGGCTCTCAATCTTCAGATCCATATGTACCACTCTTCTCAGAACAGCCGATACAACCTCCCCTGCTGGTTTCAAAGCTTCCAGTCCTTTTTCCTGGCCCAATTTCATATCTTTGCACAATCTGAGGAAGCTGGTAGACGCTGCTTCCCACATTTCAAGGAGATCCTGAGCAGCGTCTGAATCGCCTGTGTCAACTGGGGATCTAGTAGTCCCCGCGTATCGTTCCTCTACTCGTGATGGAATGTCATCAGCCATCCCTCCTCGCATCCCAAGTGGAGTGTGGGTCCCCCCCAGGCTGTAAGGGGGCAGATCGTCTGAAAAACATCCCTGTTCGCAGCCAACAGGCTCTTGGCACACTCTAGGTGCGCTTGGTATCGGCGTTTGAGGTGAATTCATGTAACATGTGTGGTGGACGACCACCCGAGGGATCGGAGTTCACCTCGGATATCTGTTGATATCCGAGGGGTACTTTGTTCCGCGGAGGTTCCCCACCGCAGTTACCCCTTTGGGGAGAAGAGGGGGCTCGATTGGCGCATTTTACCTGAGACAATCACTTCCTTCCCGGATCCCCTTTCTGGTGAGTTATCTCTTGCTCAATTCATATTATTTTCTCCTCCTCTTTCCGATGGTCTTTTTCCTCGATTAAATTTATATTATTAATATTGTCCCTTTTTCAATGGTATATTTTCCCACCTGTTTTGATTGTCAAAATATAAAAATTTCGTCAATCTCAAATTTTTGAGTTGTTCCTGAACTCTACCCTTTCCCAAATTAATTAAGTAATAATTAATTATGGGCTTCTCCCACTCCACATGGTAGCAGAGCGTCAAATTTATATTTCACGGCCTCATTGCACACCTTCCCAACTCCCCAACGAAAAAGACCATCGTATTACCTTTTATAATTATATATATTATATTATTTTTATAGTATATAATTTTTCATTTCATACCATATTTCATGTTTTGAAACTATATTTTTCCATTGTGTACTAATTTTCCTACACCAAATTTTACTCCCCATTTTTTAAAGTATAGCGTAGGTAGTCGACAATAATTATTAGACACTACACCACTCATTTTACCCCCTTCCTTCACATATTACACCAACATTATAGGTAGTTATCTAATTTAGTTTCACGAATATTTGTGATACCTACTACTGTAAACGAATAGCTAACAATTCAATTCATTTCTTCTCTCATTCATTCATTCATTAATTATTGGAAGAATAAATTGTAAATTGTTCATTGCTCAATTTCTATCGGGAATTGGTCCCTGTGTCACGTAGTCTTCCTTCCAATCGAGATTCAGTACCTACCATCAAGAATCATTATCACTGACCACGTAAACTACACGCTCCTCTTCCCGTCTGTACCTTGTTACATTAAACGTCATTCAATCGGGTCCACTACCTCACTTCACTCCGTTATCTCAAACAGTAATGGACGTAATGTCAGATTTAGATAACGAAGGTGCCGCGAACGATAAATGCGGGACATGTGAGGTCGTGCTCCAGGGAGCACAAGCATCCAAACCAATAACTTGTTCAAAGTGCGAACAAACGTTGTGCGAAATTTGTTCTGGGATACGATATGATAATTTCAAGAAATTATCGATCCCAAGAAGGCAGTCCTTTCGGTGCAATACATGTAAGATATTAGGAGAGGAGGATTCACCGACCCAAATGGCACACAATAGGGAGCTAGTAGACAGCGTAACATTTATGGCAAATGCTATGGCCCAGCTGACTACTGAGCTTACTGCAATTAAGTTGGCCCAAAATTCGACAATGAGTCCTATAGAAACAATGCAAGCAGCCGCTCCCCTAGAAAAAATTTCCATAACATTACCTAATTATTACGATGATATAATTAAAAGGATTCCCTATTTCTATACTGACAGCGCGTCGAGTATAATGCAGTTTTTAATGTCTTTAACAACAATAGTGGAGAGTCACCCCCAATATTTTGACCAAGTTATACGCAGGCTCACTTATGATCCAAAGTTCGCGTATTTAAGAACGTTAATAACTTCAACAAATGAAATAAAATTCGAAACCTTTTTATCAACAATAAAGAAACAGTTACTCTCCCCGCTAGCTATTACTCAATTAACCCTTCAATTTACCCACAGACCCCAAAAACAATATGAGCATTTTCGCGATTATGTAGATAACATCCATCGAGTAAATTCAATTTTAGGTACATACAGTGAGAAAACGTTAATCGATGTCATAACAACAAACGTCAACGACCACACTCGTAAATATTTTGTCTTCCAAAGTGCACCAGAAACTCGTGAGGACTTGAATCAATTGATTCAACGAGTCGAAACACAACAGTTGGCAAATCGTATAGGTAGGGAGGCACAAGTTCATCCTAGTATCACACCTACGAATAGGAGACGACCAGTACCGACAAATCAAACTCAATATCGACAACAACAGAATTACAACTATCCTCCAATAATTCAACACAACCTAACACGCCCACCATCCAACAGAGGAACAGCACCACAGTTTAGGCGTGAATTTAGACCAAACGGCACACTACCCCAGAATAATCGCGATAATCGATATTATAACCAAAATCAACGTCGGCCACAACCGTTAATGGAAGTACAGTTACCCACATCTTACCCACAAATGCAATACCCAGATGACACGTTAGGTAAATGCCAAAGGTCACCATCATCAAGCCGAATGAATGGTGACCCTGATTCTTCATTAAATCGGCTACATATAGCATCATTAAATAACGAAACTTCGATAGGCCCGCGACCTTACCTAGCAGTCACCTTAAATCGATTACCGTTTGCTGCTCTAATTGACACGGGAGCAACGATATCAGCCATTAATGCGAATGTATACAATCAATTACGTCACCAACCCCACCAGATACATATACAGACACCTCTACCGTTAGTCATCGGGGACGGTTCGATCATTAAGGCATCAAAAACGATCACGATTCCAATAGCAATAGGTACCAATTCATATAAGCATACATTTTTCATTATCGACAAATTGTCACAAAATGTGCTATTGGGTACCGATTTTCTACAAAAAACTCAGGCTACAATTCACATTGCAACTCAGGAAATTTCATTTGATCATGAGAAACCCCCAACACGTTACACCCTAGCCACAGCTCCCCCTTTACCGATCGAAGAAATTCCGAATATAACAGCATTGCAATCAAACAATGAGTTTGCCCGACATTTCCAACAAAAATATCCAACAGTGTTAACTGATAAACTAGGTTGTACCAACTTGATAAAACACGATATTCAGCTTATAGAAGGCGCGTCACTCCCAAAAAGCTGCCCCAATTACCAACTTCCCCCACATTTACAAACACACATGCGTGGAGAAATAAATAAAATGTTACAACAGGGAGTAATTACCCCTTCCCTCAACCCTAGTGTAGCTCCTTGCTTTTTAGTACCAAAAAAGAAAATTTCAAAAGAACAGGAACAAACCTATCGATTAGTTACTGATTTAAGATCAATGAATAAAATCATACAAAACTTAGAATACCCCGTCCCAAATATCCACGTATTGATGTCATATTTACAAGGTGCAAAATATTTCTCGGTGTTCGACTTAAAAAGTGCATATTTCCAAATACCAGTAACAGAACGGAGTCAAAAATACCTAACCTTCAAGTGCCCATTCGGAAATTATTCATATACCCGCATACCAATGGGATTGAAAACTGGTGGGCAAATTTTGAGTGCCCTTAACGAGCAAATATTAGGACAATACCATGGTAAAACCATTCTATGGTACTTAGATGATATCGTCGTGTTCAGTAAAACAATGCAGGAACACAAACAACACGTAGACCAGGTATTAGAGTGCCTACAACATGCAAATCTCACAGTTAACCCAGACAAATGTGTATTTGCCACAACAAAAATACAATTCTTAGGCCATCAAATCAGCAATGGACAAGTTAGTATTGGCAATGACAGAATTAAAACAATCCTTGATATTCCACCCCCTACCAATCCCAAGCAAATTGCACAATTTATGGGAGCAATAAATTTTTTTTCACATTTCATCCCTGACATAGCATCAATAGGAGCCCCACTACATGCATTACGTAAAAAAAATGCAAAATTTATTTGGACATCACAATGTCAAGAGGCGTTTGAAATACTAAAGCAACGAATCGCAACACCACCTATATTAAGTTTGCCAGATTTTAAAAAACAATTTCATATTTTCTCTGACGCTAGCTCCAAGGCACTCGGCGCGGTTTTAACCCAAATTGAAGACGACCATCATCATCCAATAGCATACATAGGTCGTATATTGCAGCCAGCCGAACAGAGTTACAGCCCATATGAACTCGAATTCGCGGCATGTCTATATGCAGCATTAAAATTCGAACAGTACATAGGACACCAGCGGTTTATCCTACACACAGATGCGATCGCAGTTGCCACCATCGTATCATTGAAACATGCTTCCCCACGAATAACCCGTTGGATAGCCCGCCTCGTACAGTTTGACTTCGAGATTCAACACATAGCTGGGAAACAGAACTCTTTAGCAGATTACCTCAGCAGACAAACAGTACACGACGAACCGTGGCCACCGCTAGATACGATCGAAGATATCCCGAAACAATGGCAATCACAACACGGCGGACCTATTAATACATCAAAATACCAAAAAACACAGCAACCCAAGAAGGTGGGAACATCCCTCTCACAGGCAGCATTATCCTTACCCCCCCAATTAATGAACACAACCCACATTGATCAAAAACAACACCTACAAACATCAATGTTGACACCACCAATTGAGTACACATTAAAAAAACCAAGTCCCGTCCCACAGAACAATGAAGGTCAAATGACACTACATACCCTATTAAGCGACCCAGAATTTTACATAACCATACGACAACACCAGAAAAACGATGAATCGATTGCTCGAATATACCAAAAATTAAAAGCACAAATGACAGTAGCTAATTATGAGATACAAGACGACCGAGTGTGCTACAAACTACGAGATGGCACCACTCGAATAGCCTTACCCACATCAATGATACCACTAGTGTTCAAATATTACCACAACTCGACAGTAGGGTGTCACTCCGGAGTACATAAGTCAATTGAACGGATAACACGTTATTTCCATCATCCGGGATTGAATACAAAAATAAGACAACTCGTTAGACAATGTCAGATTTGTGCAAAAAGTAAAGCTGACAACAAAACATACGGTATACTCTCATCAAAAATCCCAACTGTACCAAACCAACAGTTATTCGTCGATGTAGCTGGCCCCCTTCCTCGAACTAACACTGGTTACAATTATATTTTAATCACTGTCGATGGTTTCAGTAAATATGTCACTTTCACCTCACTTCGAAAGCAGACCAGTGACGTCCTCATCAAATCCCTCAAAAATATATTTTGCCAACATGGGTACCCTGTACAAATCGTAAGCGACAATGCATCAGTATTCAAAAGTCAAATTTTTGAAACATTCCTCTTAGCACACGGGGTACAGCATAAGACGACACAACCTTATTATGCTTGTGGCAACCAAGCCGAAAGGGTCATACGCACCTTGAAGCAGGCATTAACAGCATATCATGCTGATGACCAGCGTAAGTGGGATGTTTATTTGAGTGACATCCAATTATCAATCAACACAGCGGTGCACTCAAGTACACATCACACGCCTGCCAAGTTGCATTTCGGCCGGGAATTACCCAACCCATTGCAGTTAGTGTGGGACCTTCCAGACCAAAATGACAGCAGACCCCTCGATCAAATTTGGCAGGATGCATATACAAACCTATTACGTGCGACAACTCGTCAAAAGACAGTATATGACAGTAAACATACTCCAATTACATTGAAACTAGGAGATCGTGTATTATTGAAACAGTATATCATCAGTTCACGAATCGATTATGTGAATGCCAAATTATCACACAAATATAGCGACCCCTATATTATCACGAAAATTAATTCGCCTGTTACTTACGACATACAAAGTGAAACGAATCCCACAATAAAAAAAACAGTACACGTAAGTCAGTTAAAAAAATTTCCCAATGATACCCCTACCTCTTCCCCTACTAACACACCATCAAACATGGAACCATAAAAAAATCTAATGAATGACAATTTTTTTCCTCTCTGTTCACATGATACATGAATCGAAGAAAACGAAACACCTGTGAACCCCGGAGAACCTGCCAGCCAACGTCCTGCTGGCACGTCGAGGCAAGTGGAGACGCCCTACCAGCAGGGCAACAATCGCCGTGGTAACCAATGAATAAATCAAAAACCCTAAATCTCAAAAAAATTACAAAAAATAAAATAATAAAATGTACAAGGCCACAGGAAATACGACTGAGAAAAAAAACTCACCTAGGTGCAATTACCCCGTAATTATCAATTCTGAAGTTGTAACGTCACTCGATTGAAAATTCTCTCCTTCTCTTTCTCAAAAAAAAAAAAAAGCACCATCCCTACCAATCCCGTTAACGTTGCGAACAACCCCCCCACATCCCACGACGCCATCAACGGCCGTGTAGGTACCCCACACGCACACCAACACCGTGTAGCTCATGGCATCACCAATCCCCACCGCAGCGAGAAATGAGGCTGCCCTAAACAAGACCCTAGCATACCCCTCACCTAAGACCCCAAATACTGAATTCATCTCTCCCGAAATTCAACAAAATTTGCAAACAGAACCAAAAGTCAATAATTAAGCGCCCATAGGAATTCCCAAAACGTAAAAACACAATACCCCAATTTAAAAAAAAATTTTCCAAATTTTTTTCCCCCCGGAGGGGGTGTGTGGTGGACGACCACCCGAGGGATCGGAGTTCACCTCGGATATCTGTTGATATCCGAGGGGTACTTTGTTCCGCGGAGGTTCCCCACCGCAGTTACCCCTTTGGGGAGAAGAGGGGGCTCGATTGGCGCATTTTACCTGAGACAATCACTTCCTTCCCGGATCCCCTTTCTGGTGAGTTATCTCTTGCTCAATTCATATTATTTTCTCCTCCTCTTTCCGATGGTCTTTTTCCTCGATTAAATTTATATTATTAATATTGTCCCTTTTTCAATGGTATATTTTCCCACCTGTTTTGATTGTCAAAATATAAAAATTTCGTCAATCTCAAATTTTTGAGTTGTTCCTGAACTCTACCCTTTCCCAAATTAATTAAGTAATAATTAATTATGGGCTTCTCCCACTCCACACATGATGGTACCCACCTCGATCTCTCCTTAGGTTTTGTAAGGAACCCAGGGTCTGATGCCCCAAGTTCGTCAGTTTTCATTGTCTTCATGGGAGAATGAACATGGCTTTCCAGTTTGACTGGGTCCATCCTTTTCTTTCCTCCATTTCTTCTAATCTAACATTTTGATATTTGTCATTTGGTATCTTTCGACCAATGACATCACAAAATGCATTTGTGACCACTGCAACCGAGCGCTGGTGTTGTTGTTTTGCTTCTCGGTTGCGTTCGTCTAGGTACTCACGGTACACTTCAGGTACCACCTGACTATGGTGCGTCATGCGCATGGTACTATTTTTGTCTTGTAGGGTGACTAACTCCCTTATTATTGGCTCACGAGGCTCGTGGGGGTCCCTATCAGGAAAGTAGTCTGATACCCTCTGAGGGTAAATTACACCAGTTAGGGACTCGACGGCATATTGCTTTGGATAATTATTTCCAATAATAAACCTTTAGAATCGACCAAGAAAAATTTTTTTTTAACACCCCCTCAAAATTTGATGGTTTACGGTTCAAGAAACGTAGAATTCAAAAACGTCTGCCAAGTGGGTGTGGAACATAGCTTCCTCGTATCCATAACCCGATAATATAGATGATCCGATGCGTAGTAGTTAATCTCAAAACACCAATCTCTAAGAACCTTGCACTACCCTCATAGGGGACCATCTACACGCTACTCTGGATAATCCTAGAAAATGTCATCCAATTCGGATGAAAAATGTAAGTGAGTCACTACTCAAAAAATTTCTTGGTACGGCTGGGAGTCGTACCCGATACCCCTTGGTTGATGGTTTGACTCGCTGCGAATGTGCTACGGGCGCCTGACAGTAGATAGTGTAGAATTTGAGATTCTGACGTACGCACGGCTGTTGCAAGGATTTTACGTTCGCGCATGCGCATCGGCTACTATCAGTCCGGGGGTGATGATTTTCATAGGGGACCATTTACAATCTAATCCGCATAATCCCTGAAAATTTTATTGAAATCGGATGGAAAATGTAGAAGTTATGGCCGTTACAAGGAAATTCACGTTTGCGCATGCGCAGTCGCTTCTATCAGTCCGGGGATACTGATTTTCATAGGGGACCATCTAAATACTAATCTGTAACGTCTCTGAAATTTTCATTGGAATCGGATGGAAAATGTAGAAGTTATGGCCGTTACAAGGAAATTCACGTTTGCGCATGCGCAGTCGCTTCTATCAGTCCGGGGATAATGATTTTCATAGGAAACCATCTAAATACTAATCTGTAACATCTCTAAAATTTTCATTGGAATCGGATGGAAAATGTAGAAGTTATGGCCGTTACAAGGAAATTCACGTTTGCGCATGCGCAGTCACTTCTATCAGTCCGGGGATGATGATTTTCATAGGGGACCGTCTACACACCAACCCGCAAAATCCCTGAGAATTTCATCGAAATCGGACAATAACTTCGTATAGTTATGCGCGTTACAAGGAATTCATGACAGACACGGAACCAAAATTGTTCAGAAAGGTCTAAAACGCAAAACGCGAGTGAAAATTTTGATTTTGGAGAACTTTTTTTTTATCCTTGAAAAGTGAAAAGAAAGCTTCCGCTACCTTGGTAGACTCGGAAGCAAAATCGAATAAAAATTTGGCCGCCTGTCCGCCGTCCGCCGTGCGCCGTACGCGGTACTTTCCCCACTTAGCATTGACCGATTTTGATGAAATTTGGTATGTAGGCTCCATTTGGGGTCTAGTTGTGCCCCTAAGATTTTGGTTGATGTAGGTCACTTCTAAGGGTTCAAAAATAAATTTTGAAATTTTGGAAACGCCATAACTCAAAACATATTGTTTAGTAATGCATGCATTCCAGGGGACGTCCCATTGGATAAGCATTAGATCAGTTAAACCAGTTGGTAAGCGACAAAACTGTTTCACTCGATGTAATTTATTCATTACTTTAGGCAAGAAATACTGACCCCCCCCCCCACCATTATCCACCTTAACATTTCTAGCGGCATGGGAGCCTCGAATCTGAAGAGCATTTTAAAATCCATGATCTACGATACCCAACATGCGAATTCGAGTTACCCCCCCCCCCCCACCACCCCAACGCCAACAAT
This sequence comes from Apolygus lucorum, assembly GCA_009739505.2. NCBI lineage: Eukaryota > Metazoa > Arthropoda > Insecta > Hemiptera > Miridae > Apolygus > Apolygus lucorum. Next base: position 29,768,066 of record CM019181.2, read on the forward strand.
GGTGCCAGTCTGGCACCAAAGCGGAAATACGTCGTAACATTGAACTTTCATCTGTTAGTTTTGGTAGGCAGTCCGTCGAAGTTCACATCCGTATTCAAGGTGAAACACAACAAAAAAAACCACGAAATAAGCGGTTTATGGCATCATGGCACCACTATTAGTTCCATGGTGGTACAGAGAATAATTCATGAAAATTCGGAGGTATAATGAGAATTTTTCCTCAATTTCAAAGGTTGGGTACAATTAGTAAGTAGTAAAGGAACCAAAATATTGAAAAATCGGATATTTTGTGAATATTATCCCCCCACTCACCCCCCCCTTGCGAATTTTGGTACTCTGGTAAAATCATGTACAACTCGGAAGTTATTTGAGTCAAACAAAAAAAGAAACACGCAAATCGGTTGGAAATTGAGGCCTGGGCAGAGTTTACAAGATTATGCACGCAAACGCACGTTTTTTAAGCATTAACCCCCCCTTTCCCTCTCTTAAAAAGCAAAATCCAAAATTCCGACGCCGTAGTGCACAACTAGATAGTATTACGCGTCAAACGAAAAAATAACCACGAAAATCGTTTGAGAACTAAGGCCTGGGCAGAGTACACAAGATTATGCCCAAAAACGCACGTTTTTCGAGCATTAACCCCCCCTTTTCCTCCCTTAAAAGGCAAAATTCGAAATTCCGGCGACGTAGTGCACAACTAGATAGTTTTCCGCGACGAACAAAAAAAGAACCAGGAAAATCGGTTGAGAACTAAGGCCTGTGCAGAGTACACAAGATTTTGTTACACACACACATACACCTACACATACACACATACACACACACACACAGACATACACCTATGGTTTTTTTTCGCGGATTTGGATTCAGAATGGTCTAAAACGGATTACTGTGTGGTTATTTTTTTTTTTCTGTTGAGTGTTGTCTTCCTTCACCCCAGATCGATCGCATAAGGACGCCCAAGTCTTACTGTGGGACGTCCTAAAAATGTATGTATAAAGGTATTGTTTTTCCTTCAATTTAAGATTCTATAGAATTTTTAAAATTTTTTGAGACCACCCGGAGCTCTGTAGGACAAACCGTTCGCTCCCTACGAGAATTTAAGTGTTGGACGTACGATAAATCGGAAACACGAGTGTGACTCGCAAAAGAGGGCTAATCTCCGTTCAATTTTAGCTTACCGAAATGCGATCGATGTATTTCTTCATGTTGGATGGTTGGTGGCTTTGCAGACGAGTGATCTATATAGAAAAATAATAAACCATTGTGTAATAATTTGCAGTGTTTTTTACGGCCCTCGGCGGGGTCGTGCGAAGACTGCGCAGTCAGCAGAAACCGCGGTGAGTCGAACGCAGGTGAATGACCAACACCTCGTGTACTCCGGACGGCAATTAAATTGCGTAATGACGCCCTTAAAAGGGCACGACCCTAAATTTCATGCCGAAATTGTCGTTCCGGGGACAAACCAGATTAGTTGAGTACCACTTTGAGTTAAAACTTAGGGAAATAACCCGAGGTAATTCGTCAAATTAACACGGAGCGTTGGCATTAGCTGTTGACACCGTGAGAACCAGAACTGAACGATTGGGGCACAACTAGACCCCAAATGGAGCATACAAAATTTCATCAAAATCGGTGAATGCTAAGTGAGGAAAGTGCCGCGTACGGCGGACGGACGGAAAATTCGATTTTCGGATTCTACGTCCCTTGACCAACAAATTTTGAGGAGGGATTAAAAAAAATGTTTTCTTGGTCGATTCCAAATTTTATTATTGAAAATAATAAACCAAATTTCAAAATATCTGAGATTATTTCAATAGCTTTATTTTCTTGAAAATTCGCTAAACCGGGCTCCAGGTAGGAGAATCCTCTTGATCCGCCACACTGATCTGATGGGATCGCCGATGTTTTACTTGCAACGTCAAGCGGAATCTAATCTCAGCTCGACGCACCTCCCCGAGGGAAAGCGCGATTTCACGAATAGATGGCGGCGTAAGTGGATTACGAACCAAGCGGTCGCCTTTGTCTACGAAACGGGAGGGCGAGAGTTTGAAAAGAGGGGCGGGAAGTAGAGGTTAGGATGAGGGAGCAATTAACAGGACCTACCCGGCGTACAATCGTGTGGAAAACATGATTATGCATAATGTAGTTACCACCTTGTATTCCATTACAGGCCCCACTCTTGGAACCAAGAGCCCCGTGCCCCGGATTAGTTCCTCCCGCTAAATATTTATGCGGTAACCGAGTTTGTCGCCACTCTCTATCCTTCCCGCCTCTCCTATCTAAAACCTAATTACCCCCTCAACCAGCTAACCCGAAGGTAACCCCATTCTGGCCCCACCTCGACACACTACTTATATCACACTGCTGTTTGCCCGGATAATTAAACTTTTCTTGTTAAAACCTCACCGTGTAGATTGTTGCAGCGCATAAATACTCGGTTTAAATAGTAAAAGTTGGGGTTGCAGGGTGAGATAACATTTCGTCCGCACAAGCCGAATAATTAATTTCGTCAGGAAGCACCCCGTTAGTGCGTTTTTTTTTTGTTTTTTTTTTTTTTTTTTGTCCGCTGCAGAGGAAAAAAGGGATTAAATTCCCTTTCCAGGGCTGGAGGATTATAATGGGGTTGAAATCAACGAATCTGACTGATACAATCCTTTTGATGTTTCTGGCAGACGTCAGGATTATCAGATAACTGCAAACTACCTGAACAGGAACAGGCTGATTAATGTAACAGTGAGACAGTTCCAAATTTGACCAACACTTAACCCTAGGATGACACACCGGGGTCATTCGTGACCCCACGATTTACATTTGGCCGTGAATCTATTTTAAACAAATTTTTTCTTCGAACAGGAATATTTTGTAAATAAAGTTGGAACTCCTTCTGATCCCCTTTGTCAGTGGTTAAGGTCAGTCACTCGCTAGAGTTCGTGCAGTTAACTTGCAAACGTGCTATGGGCCACATCTGACCCCAGTGTGCTATTATAGCACATTGTCATTATAGCACCGATTATAATAATCGAGACTTTTTTTGTGTGGGGACTATTTGACCCCAGTGAAACTTTCTATTAATTCTTTTGCCTTTTAAATTTTGGGGTCAGAATCGACCCCAGTGTGCCGTTTATGTATGCGAAAAATATGTGTGCCAAGATTTATACATAAGTATATTGAATTCTAAATTTCTTGTTTTTCCATTTACCGTGAGAAGCCCCTACTTTGAGCCAAAACAAGTATACTATAAAAATTCACAATAATACAGGAGTGATAATACAATTTTTTTTTGAAAAGCAGAGAAATAAAAGTGCTGGTGAAACTCGTCAGTCAAACTCAAAAAAGGGCCATCTTTGAGCTGATCTATTATCGAAACTATTCCATGGAATTAAATGATTTTTCTATATTTGATTACAAATATTGTCAACTTGGAATGCTGATAGTGGAATCTACGAATCTTAAATCTCGTATTTAAAAAAAAACCTTCAACAAAACATAATTTCAAATTTTAGAAATTTCATTTATTTCCATATTTTAATTGATTTTTTACGAAACTTTATTCAAAACCGTCGACTTTTGGAGCAGATTGTATCGTTTTGAAAAAACGCTGCAAATTATTACACAATGGTTTATTATTTTTCTATGTATAGGTTTTCCAAGTTAGATTGAGAATTTTCCAAATCAAATTTAGAATCCTCCAAATCAAAATGAGAACTTTCCAAATCAAATTGAGAATTTTCAAAATCAAATTGTGAACTTTCAAATCAAATTGAGAACTTTCCAAATCAAATCGAGAATTTTCCATTTCTAACGACGAATCTACGAACAGTGATTATCCGTAAGTGTAGCACAATCCAAAAGTTGCAGAAAAAATTGGGTCATGGATATGATGGTTCAAGTTCCAAAGGCATCTGCTGGAATTCCACTTCACTAAAAGTGCCGTTCTTTAATCTCATCTTCAATTTTTCTAAGGATGAGTTTGAATTTACCTACAGTTACTTCATAATTTTCATAATTTTAATATGAACTTGAAAAAATAAATGAATTCTTTCCATCTTGCATTACTCATCTTTTTCGTCTCTTCTACAAAATATTATACTGTAGAATCGTGTCAGAAAATTCTGAGTTCTCAATTTTATTTGAAAAGTTCTCAATTTGATTTGGAAAGTTCTCAATTTGATTAGGAAGTTTCTAAATTTGGTTTGGAAAATTCTCAATTTGATGTGGAAAATTCTCAATCTGACTTGGATCACTCGTCTGCAAAGCCACCAACCATCCAACGTGATTCGGTCAGCTATAATTTGAACGGAGATTAGGCCCGTTTTGCGATTCACACTCGTGTTTCTGATTTATCGTACGTCCAACCCTTAAATTCTCGTAGGGAGCGAACGGTTCGTCCTGCAGGGCTCCGCATAGTCTCAAAAATTCTGTAAATTCTATACTATCTTAAATTGATGAAAAAACATTACCTTTTATCAAAATTTTTTGAGTTAGGTAGTTTTCGAAATTTTAAAATTAATTTTTCAACCCTTAGAAGTGACCTACATCAACCAAAATCTTCGGGGCACAACAAGACCCTAAATGGAGCCTACATACCAAATTTCATCAAAATCCGTCAATGCTAAGTGGGGAAAGTGCCGCGGACGGCAGACCATCAAATTTTGAGGGGGGTTGAGTTTTTTTTTTTTGCTCGATTTCAATGGTTCATTATTGAAAATAATATACCAAAATCGCTTTCATGAATCTGAAAGTCCATTTCAAGGATTTGAAGATCTAATTTACAAAACTCCATGTAAAAGGGATAGCGTTAGTTGGAAGCGTTTGAAAAACTTGTGGAGTCCAAAGTGCTCAAGTTTATGAATGCTCTCTGGGTGGTCAGCTGTGGCCGAGCGAGCTACGGCATGTGTCTCTGGAAGCGAGAATCGGACCGGTTGCAGGGGCCGAGAGTTCGAGGCTCGCTTCGGGAGCATATTTTCGGGCAAGTCGTTTGCAGTTCCCCCTCGTCCCAACCCGGGGCTGTGAGGTAATAGGAAGCCATAATCAATATCAACAGAACAAATTCTGATCTTCCCTTTGGAGGACAGCTGATGACGTCCGCGACGCCAGGAATAGCAGTCGGACGAAAATCCAATCTGAAATGGTTGTTTACTTTACTTAATACTAAGAATGAGAAGCTCTCCAAACTCCCTGTCGATAGTCTAATTACTGCCATACACTGCGCCTCCATTACAGATACGTACTTAAGGTCCTGAAGATGAATTGCAACAGGCTACCGAAAAAGATATTACAGGAGGTGCTCAATGCTCGAGTTTTTTGGTACGCAGGCTGGTGCAACCTTTTCTCTAAGTATGTTGGTGAGAGGACGTGGGTGGACCTTGGCTCGAGCGATTTGGGTAATATCTTAAGTGGTCTAGTTGAAAAGGTGGCAAAATACGAGCGAAATTCTCTTTAGAACCGTGTTAATGTATCTGAGAGATTTGACCTCTATCGGCATCTCCAAAGAACAGTGGTGTGTGCAGGTATGACTGGTCAGAGAGGTTCTAATTTGGATTCGAGGACGTTGCGCAGGGTTTCTAAGCTTAGAGGGGAACTTCTTAGTTTAAATGGTGCTCCATTGAGCAACAAGAGGAGGCCATTATGTTCAATTTGTAATTTGGGAGAGAAGGAGGATTTATACCACTTTTTGGGAGTGTGTCCGATACTTGGTGATTTCAGGAGAATTGTTTATTCAAAAAGTAATCTTTCACGAGAAGAGATTCTCTGTATACTGAATGGTAGTGGGGAGTGGGATAAAGTGGCTAAGTACTGTTCTTTAGCTTGGAGACATAGAAAGTTTATGATTTCGGAGTTTAATTATGATTAGAGCATAGTTGTATTATGTGATTGATATTTTTTCTTTTCTCTTATACTTCACACTTCAGTGCTTGAACAAATATATAATGTACTTCATGACGTAGTATGACGAACTTAGAGCAGACGTTTACATTGCTCTATAAGCTTGAGTTTATTTTTTTTAAGTGTATTTTATTAATTTTTCTCAATAAAGCTTTTCTTCTTCTTCTTCTTCTAGTCTAATCTCTGAAGTGAACAAACTGATGTGCAATAAATCGTTCGAGTTGGTCAAATCTAGACTTAGGTATATATTTCTCAAATCGTCTCAAAAGGATCTTTAGAAGAATCTAGGGAGTCAGTTTATCAAGAACGCAGAGCTGCTCATGACAGAAAAGCCCTCACAGTATGACTATTATACTTCTAACACTTTCATGTATTCCGTGACCGAGTGGAACGAGAGAGGTATGGACGTTACGTCCTGAGAGAAGATCTGAGTTATCTTTTGTAAACAGAAGTGGCGAGGACTCCCCTAATCTATCGCAGATGGTCTGGTGGGCTCCTTACCCTCGGATATATATATTGTCTTATTATACGCTACATTTCCTGTGCCTCTTCCCTTTTCCCTAAAGACTCGTTATCCTGGCTATTACGAACGAGCTGCCCTTGCAGTTTCCTCGTCACTTGAATCATTTATATGAATGGGTGAAAAATACGACTGACCTAGTGCGAAGACCAAACAAATTGAGGGAAGTACTCATATCCTGTATCTGTGCTCACATTTCGGTTTATTATCTTCAACAATGAACCTTTCGAGTTGAACTGAAAAATGTAACCCTCCCTCATAATTTGATGGTTTACGTTTCAAGGGACGTAGAATGAAAACACGCTGCAAATTATTACACACGGATTATTTTCTTCTGTATAGATCATCAGTCTGCAAAGAACAAGGTTATTGTAGGGTGAAGTGGGGTAAGTGCGTAGCAAAAAGCGCATAGTGGCACTTTTCTAGGAAAACTTGTTCATTTGAATCTTCCAGATGATCTATATAACACTAGTAATAAAGAAAATTCAACATCTCCTCTGAAAAATTTGAAATTTATTTGGGTAAATTCTAAAATAAGTCCCAGTTACTTAGAAATAAAATAGATAATTAAAACCCTCTTGTTCACGGAACAAAAATCGTTTTCATAAAATTATGTCCTGGAAACTTGTACTCCAGAGGCATTCAAGTGCTTTATCAAGTCATTCAAAGATTCTTCAGACTCTTCTTCAATAATTTCTTATTTTCAATAATCTACTCCTGAACGGCTGTTAGGACTTATTTTCTCGTCAGGTCAAATCCCCATTTCTGTAGAACATGGACGCCATTCGCTAACCTGCTCTCCTAGATCGGAGAAATTTTAGTTGGTCTTCTTAGTGAGGTACTCTTCTTTCCGACAGGTGGTCCCTCAACGTAATTACAGGGATTTTGTACGCTTCAGCTGCCTTCGTGACTGGAAGTTCAGAGAACTGAACGCTGTTCAGGGCTTCCAAAAGCCGTACCCTTTTGAGTTTTTCTAATATTTATGTACGTGGCCTTCTGAAGAGAAATACATCACAACCTCATTCACCATGCATAATTGAATTAAGAAAAGGTCGGATAATGCCCCCCCCCCCACTGCTGGATAAAGCACCTCTCCTGATCCCTCCAAACCACGGGGCAAGTGCGTTTTGTGAAATTCAAGACTACTTTTCTACTTGTATTCAATATTTTGACGAAAATACCAACTACATCTTGTGAGTAAACTATTATCAAAAACATTCGAAAGAAATTTACGGATTTTACCCATTTAATTTCACTTGAAAGGGCTTACCTGTAAACTCTACTTCCCACTTTCCCATATAGATGGGCAATAGTCGATAGTTACTATCGAAATATCGATATCGATGTAGAACTATCGACTCTCGCCCATCCCTACTTTCCAAGTTAGGCAGAGTAGGCAACAATGGAGAGTGGACCAATTTTAGCGGATCTTTCAAACACCGGATCCAATAAAACTATTTATTCAGCTGGGAGCAGGTATCTGACGATTTAACATATGAATAATAAATAATGATGTAGGTAGCCGGACCGGATGTTATTAAAGGAAAACGCACTTATCCTACTTCACCCTATTGGAAAATACAGTCGTTAGTAGACCCATATTCAAATAAGCCCAGAACCTCTTTCAGATTCATATCTTCAGTAAAAGCTTTGGTAGTCATTCAGGAACATAAGGCAGAAGAACGCCATCGGTTCTTTCAAGGAGGTCGTCATACTTGAAATAAAGCCCATCTGGAGAAGAATTGAATGTAGGAGGTCACGAAGTGTAGCTGAGTTAGGTACGCCTATTAGGAATTTCAAGTGGGTGCATCTCCAGTGGCTACCAATAACCTAATCACAATGAAACTGGAAACGTTTTGTGTACCAAACGTACAGCCATTAAACCATTAAATAACTTAACTGGTTACGCTAAATTCACAGTAAGTGGGAAGTAAGTCCTTCTTTGCCCAGGGAAGTGTCATTCAAATCTAAAAAATCGTCACTTTTAAATTAATTATTAATTAATTAAATTAATTATTACACAAAGGATTATTATTTTACTGAATAGATCACTCGCCTGCAAAGAACACCGCTTTGCCATTGTCACCACCGAAGAATTAAACGCTTCACACTCAATGCAAAGAAGTAGGGAGTAGCGGGTGCCTTGATCAAGAAATTTGGATATAACTGGTTACTAAGGACGCAAAACTGAGTACATCTCAAAGTAAAGGACAACGATCGCATTTTGGTCTGCTAAAATTTCAACAGAGATTTCTGAGATTCACTCGTATTTCTGATTTATCTGAAGTCTAACCCTTAAGCTCGCGTCGGGAGCAAACGGTTAGTCCTACAAGGCTAAAAATTCAATACTATCTTACATTGATGAAAAAACAATACCTTTATATCAAAACATTTTGAGTTAGGACGTTTTCAAAATTTCAACCCTTAAAGTGTCTTACATCAACTAAAAGCTTTGAGACACAACTAGGCCCCAAATGTAGCCCATAAACCAAATTTCATCAAAATCTGTCAATGCTAACTGAGAAAAGTGCCGCGTGCGGCGGACGGACGGTTTTTTTACTCGATTTTTGATTCTACTTACCTTGAAACGTAAACCAACAAATTTTGAAGGGGGGTTAACAAAAAATTTCTTGGTCGATTCCAAAGATTCATTATTGAAAATAATAAACCTAAAAGAAAAAAAACTGCCATTCCTGACGTCGCGGACGTCGTCAGCTGTCTTCCAAACGGTAGATCAGAATTTGTTCTGTTGATATCGCTTATGGCTTCCTATTGCCTCACAGCCCTGGGTCGTGACGTGTGGGGGCTGAACCCTGCTTGCACGAAAATACGCTCCTGAGGCGAGCCTCGAACTCACGGCCCCCCGCGGCCAGTCCGAGACTCGTCGCCAAGAAAGGTACGCCGTAACGACTACGACCACAGCTGACATCCATGTTGTTAAAAATAATGTTTTTACTGGGGATCCGAATCTGATAAAGTTACTAGATTTATATAAAAGTTCGGGGGGGGGGGGGGGTTATTCAGCAATCGTTTTGACCATTGGAAAACCCTTGTTCTTCGTAAAAGGGGGGCCAAGTATACAGAAAAATAAAACCCATTGTTTTATAATGTCCTGCATTTACAAGTAGTTTTTGCCTACCACATGGTTCAAAAGAGTGGGTACTCACTAACGTAAACTACAAAGATACTAGTGAACGGATAAAGGAATAATCGAATAGTGAGCAACCCCATATAAAAAATCTTGGTCATACAAGTAATTTTTTTTATAGATTCTGGAATACAGAAAAGACAAATACTAATTATCATGGGTGCTTTTGAAATATCAATTCGTTAACTAATTTCTCTTAACACCTCGCGCTCCCTTACTTATGAGAACCTATTTAGTAAAAAATTAGGCGTCAAACATCATTCGAAGGATCGAAAGTTCTATTTTTTGAAACTCAACGTAAATATTGGGAGGTAGGTACTTGGGAAACAGTTGTTATGTCAGAGGTCCTCGCCAGGCTTAGCTTTCTTGTCTTTCTCTGATAATGTCTTCATCACCTTAACAAAAACAGCATTACAAGTTTAGAAAACAAACAATTGTGAACTAATATTGAAACATTCATATGAAAGAACGCTGAAAATTATTTCACAAAGGTTCATTATATTCCTGTATATATCACTCTCCTGCAAAGATCACAGCTTTGCCATTTTCAATATTTATTTACTTTTTACTTTTTTTTTTATTCAACTCCCCTCAAAGACAAATTGTCTTTTGTGATGGAGGGAGCACGCCACAAATGAAAATAAATGAATAAGTCAGATATAATAGGGAGGACGCCCAGGACTCACCCGACGGGATGAAGGGAAGTGCCTCTATAAAACGACCACCAGTTCAAATATGAGCCGAGCAGAATACGGGTGGTGATACCACAGAGTACGCCTACTGAGATGCCAAACTCGCGCAACTCCGTGGCACTTTTCCGGCACCACATTCCGCGCCATGACAAGGTTGCAGCCATCACCCTGATGTTGTTGGGTGCCTCACCTTTTAGCTCCGACACCGCTTGCCGTAAATCATTAGTGTCATACTTCCTTATCTTAGCCTGCCAAGTCTGCTCCATGTCCAAGCTGCCATTGACAACTTGTACATTCCGGGATAACGCAAGACTGGTCGGGATTGACGGCAAGAATGCCGGGCTTCTTACCCTGGTCACTTGGCAAGTGATACAATCTCTCCCTCTCAACATCCCAGCCACTAGATGACAAGGCACCTGCTATCTGCTTGGCGACCGCATCATGACGTAGAATGCGGCCCCCATGAGTCCGAGGACACTGAATTAACGGTTTTTGCCATTTTTATTTGGCAACTGTAGTTCGAATTTGATGATTCCAGCAGAAATGTTTGAGTTCTTCAATTCCCTAGAGCCGTGCACTAATGATTTTCTAAAATCCTCTAAAATGTCAAATTCAGGTACAACTTTCTAAGTTTTTGTGCCTTTGATTTAGCGAAACACTGACCCGAAACGAGGAACGAACGTAGAACGACTGAGACCCCTTAAAATGACATGAATAAATTCGTATAACTCAAAGCGTTGAAAAGTAGGCTTAATCGACAACAGTCTAGGTTAAAATACGACAAATTTTCGCGACCAAAACAGTATCAAAATCAAATTAGAATTGCTGTAGGTTGCTATATTGTTGAAATTAACCGAACTACCCTTCAATCAGACCATTTTATCGATGTTCCTCTCTCCTCACCTACCTCTCTGATGTTTTCCCACAACTCTTTGTAAGCTTCGTTCAGCTTTCGGATTCGCTGTAGCAGATCCGATTCCCGTTTATGACGTATGAGATACAAACCTGCAAAACAGTCACACGCACACAGTCACGTACAGGTGGGCATTTTACTGGTTCAAAGAGCTCTGAACACGAGTAGTCATCAAAAGTATTCCGTACCTTCGTTCATTACGTGGATATATTGCGATGAAATGTATCCTCTGTCAATCGCTTCGTAGATTTCCAATTTATAAGCCGCTGGAACGATATACAAGGTTTATTATTTGCTAGCACTTAACTAATATTGGACATTTTGTGACGTAAACATTTAGCACATTTGAGCTTCTTTGATTCTTTGAACTCTACCTTGATATATACGATACTAGAAACGAGTGGAAGTTGGGAATAAATTCTCTCGCCGAATTCAAATGATTGAGTGTTGACAATAATAAACGTAAATTATTATTTCAGAAATAGTATATCAAAGTGGGTGGGGAGTATAGGTTTCTCACCATAATAACAATCATGCATATATCATCTTGAATTCATTGGGTACAACAACAATAGGTAATTACTGTTTTGAGATAGATAGTAGAAAAATAAATTTTTCAAATTCTTAATTCACATAAATTTGCATTAAAAAAACACATACATCATTTACATCAAAAATCAAATCATCAAAAAAAAAGCAAAAAAAAAAATTTAAAAAAAATCAAATCAAATCCAATCATTCAAATTTTCGTTTTTTTTTAATTTTCATTTTTTTTTTCCACTGTGCGCAGAAATATAGGTATCCTTACTCAAGATGGGCACAATACTCGTAGTCGAGTTTCGTGAGTAGTAATGACCACTAAGTTTACCTAGATAATTTATCATTTTGCTTCCGAGTCTGCCTAGGTAGCGGAAGTTTTGTTTACACTTTTCAAGTTTGAAAAAAAAGGTCTCCAAAATCAAAATTTCCACTCGCGTTAAATTTTTCAAACCTTCTTGAACAATTTTGGTTCCATGTCTGTCTGTGTTTCTGTCATGAAATCCTTGCCACAGCCATAACTTCTACAAATCTCATCTAATTTCGATGAAATTGTCGGGGATTATGCAAGTTGGCGTGTAGATGGTCCCCTATGAAAACCATTAGCCCCGGCCTGATAGTAGCAAACGTGAAATACTTGCCACATCCATAACTTCCACATTTTCCAACAATATTCAGAGATTGTGCCGGTAGGCGTGTTGAGTCCCCTATGAAGGTGGTGCGTAGAGTACATGGAGATTGATGTTTTGAGATTAACCACTAAGCATCGGATCATCTATACAATCTGGTTATAGATACGAGGAAGATTTTTGCCACACCAACTTGTTTTACATATTTTTTCAAGCAAAATCGCAAAGCAAAGTCAATTTCAAAATTCACTTACTTTTTTTTTAAATGTCTGCTATATTTGAGGAAATGGAAGCCTTCAATGGGGGGTGCGCCTGAATTTTTTAAAAATTTCTATTCGAGACCAGATGTTATTCTGAAAATTTTGACACCAGCCGTCCTCTTTTTGGGTGAGTAGCTATTTTTCTGTGATTTTTCAAAGTTTCGAATGTTTATGACGTCGTGCGCCCCTCCCACCTGGGCGGGACCACTCAGCCCACTGTGACGTCATAAACATTCGAAACTTTGATAAAATCATAGGAAAAAGTCTTCTCACGCAAGAAGGTCGCGGTTGGTGTAAAAATTTTCAGAACGAGGTCTGGTTTAGATAAAAGATAACCATAAACAGTTTTTCCGACCCATGCGCACACCCCATTTTGTATGATAATCTCATGTACACAAACCTACAGCACTATGTGATTCAGTATGACGAAAACAAAATTGCTGAATAATTTGCCAATTGGGTGGGGCACATAGTTTCATCGTATCCATAATGCGATTGTATGGATCCAATGCATAGTGGATAATCAAAACTCCATAAAGGTGTGAATGATCAAAACAAAGATAATTAGGTAGGGGCGGAAAAGTGGATTACGATCTGGACCCCTTTTCATGAGTATTTGTAAGTACAGTTTCTGTACATAAGCGTAGTACATGAAACCCCTCCCACCCTTTCATCCTCTGTGGAGCGGGTGAAGATGAAAGATTTCTTGCTAAATTCATTCGATTACGTGCGATGTACAAAAATACGTACTACCTCTATCGAAGCAACGCCGAATTGCCATACCGGACATCACTGCTGCGCATACTGTAACGAGAAACAATCGTGCGTACAAGGATCAGCGAAAAGCTGACTAATTGCATAGAGCCTACAATAAAAGTTAAGGATACTGTTAAGCTTATTATTAGTATTAATAAAAATAACATTAAGTTTCCTAGTTGGTTGTTACGACTAATATTGACTCTGCTGTAATGTGAAATGATATTTATAATGAAAGAATTATCTCGATGGGCCAAAAGTTATTTGACTTTTTGTAATGAATGATCATTCAAAAATTTCACGGTGTTTTGTAATTTTGCATGTTCACCTTTGAAAAAACGTATACGAAGTCTGTCCGGAAAGTTAGTATAAACGTGATCTAGGAAGCGTGGAAGACAAGTTGGGAGGTCTGCCCAATCCTTACAATCCCCACAACGCTCTAATATGAGCCTGACCACCCTGCGGCGAGAACTGGCTCGTCACGCTATCTGTGAAGTGGATCCTCTACCTGCCCTTCGTCGCCATGGAGCCAGCTACTATCGAAGAGCAGCGCATCATTATCAAGTTTCTTTCAAAACTCGGCAAGAATGGCCGCGAAATTTTTACTGATCTCGCGAAATTTTACGGAGATGATGCTGTCAAGGAACACAAGTGGTTAAAAATTTTGTGAGGCCCGAGAAATCGTCGCAGATGACCCCCGTTCAGGGCGTCCTTCCACTTCAAATTCCGACCAAATCGTGGAAAGAGTTCGAACTTGCGTCTTGCGGCACCGTCGTTTAACGGTCAGACAGGAGGCTGAAGAGCTTCATATGAGAAAAACTGTGGTCCACGACATTCTGAGAGAAAAACTTGAGATGTCGAAACTGTGCGCCAAGATCGTTCCCAAGCTTTTGACCCCAGAACAAAAAGCACGGCTTGCTGTGAAGACTGTAGGGATGGGTATCGATACTCGATATTTTAAAATATCGATACTTTCGCACCGTTACTCGATATTTTAGTATCGATACTGCACCATCCGATATTTTTGGATATCGATACTTTGGATCCGATATTTCTAAATATCGATACATTTCTTGCGGAAAATTCAACAGAATGGCGAAAAAATGAAGAAGGTAGAGTGGCTTTCAGGTCATTACTCTTTGGTTGCACAAATACCGTTAATATCATGGAGAAAATCACTCTGCTTGGATTTTCAATAGTAAAAAATGAATAAAAGTTGTTGAAAAAATTACTTTTCTTGAGAATATTGGACTATATTGACAGTTTGTGACACTAAAGTATCGATACTCGATATTCCAAAATATCGATATTTATGCCCAACGATACTTGCGATATCGATACTCGGATACGATACAGTATCGATACAAAATATCGATACTTTTGCAACGATACCCATCCTTAGAAGACTGGTTGGAAGCCGAAGAGGATGGGGGCTCATTGGACCGAGTCATCACTGGAGACGAGTATTGGTTCTACGAATTTGATGTTGAATTGAAATCCCAAAGCAAAGAGTGGAAGACACCCGGGGAACCAAGGACAAAAAAGAAGAAAATCCCGCTCAAGTCCCAAGACAATGCTGATTGTTGACGGTTAAATACACTGAAACTCATGGATTCACTCGAGAGAAACGACCACTTCTTATGCATGTTTACACCTCCAGTTCTTGGCAAATGTCGAGCAAGGAGGTTGGAAACACCGAAACTCGTTGATTCACCCGAGAGGAACGACCACATCTTATGCTTTTTTACACCTCCAGTTCTTGGGAAATGTAGAGCAAGAAGGTTGAAAACCCCCAAACTCGTTGATTCACCCGAGAGAAACGACCACTTCTTATGCTTTTTTACACCTCCAGTTCTTGGGAAATGTAGAGCAAGAAGGTTGAAAACACCGAAACTCGTTGATTCACCCGAGAAAAACGACCACTTCTTACGCTTGTTTCCTTCCTTGGAGAATGTAGAGCAATTAGATTGAAAACACTGAAGTTCGTTGATTAACCCGAGAGAAACGACCACTACTTATGCTTGTTTTCACCTCCAATTCTATCAAAAAGATGAAAAAGCAGGTTGAAATACCAAAACTCGGTGATTCATTTGAGAGAACCATGGTTTATCATTCATCATGCTCCAAACCGAACATCGGTCGATGGGGAACTGGGCAAAGTGGGCGTATGGCGTATGGTGGGCGTTGGAAATTTATTTGGATTCTACTTATTCATGTATATTGAAACGTGTATTTTGTAAACGTCAAATAATTCGAAATAATAAATCAAAGTTGTTGATCAGCTGGCCCCACTAAAAGGTAGTGGAAATGGCCAATACAGTTACCTACTAAAAAACTCGAATTTTCACGGAGCATGCTAACTTTTCCTATAAAACCATATGGGCAACTGAACATGGGTGATAGTTACAAGAAATAGTTACTGCGGCAACTATCGTGGTGCGGATGCGCAAGTTGTTTCGACGTTGTATCCAAGCTCTTCTGTTGTTTTGATCAGTCATATCACCTCCACCCGTTTCTGGAAAGGAACATACCTTTATTACGATCACATTGACTGTAACGGGTTATCGGGCTGCTCAGGCCGAAGGAACACACAAAGTTTTCAAACATGGAGGGTAGGTTTTGTCCTTCAAATGGGTTCAATATAGTGGTTTCGATTGACTTGGGCCAGTCCAGTTGATTCGATGATACTCAACTAATACTTTTTAACACAGAATGTGTTTTTGCGATGACCTACCGAAAAAAATTCGTCACGAAAAAGCGACAGAAAAAACCGTTACGCGCCTTTTATAATGATTTTCACGTGCAACCAAGCCGTTGGTAAGGAAATAGAACTCCCGCAGTGTTCATTGCACAGAAATTGTTCACCATTCGTTGGAAAGCTCTCAATTTATATAGTATTTTTCTTGTAGTTACATATTTATTTATATAACATTTATAGGGTTTTAGACCAAATTAAATGTCTAACAATTATTTATTTTATTATTGCCAAAGACGCCACATTTATTATTGTTGTTTTTTATTTAACGGATGACTAGCATCGCAAAAACACATTCTGTGTTCCTATGATTTCATACAGAGTATGGAAAAAGAAATAAACCGGGGGGTGCAGGGGGGCGGAGCACACAGAAAAAACCGTTACGCGCCTTTTATAATGATTTTCACGTGCAACCAAGCCGTTGGTAAGGAAATAGAACTCCCGCAGTGTTCATTGCACAGAAATTGTTCACCATTCGTTGGAAAGCTCTCAATTTATATAGTATTTTTCTTGTAGTTACATATTTATTTATATAACATTTATAGGGTTTTAGACCAAATTAAATGTCTAACAATTATTTATTTTATTATTGCCAAAGACTCCACATTTATTATTGTTGTTTTTTATTTAACGGATGACTAGCATCGCAAAAACACATTCTGTGTTCCTATGATTTCATACAGAGTATGGAAAAAGAAATAAACCGGGGGGTGCAGGGAGGCGGAGCCCCCCGCCGAGGCGCAAAGCGCCGAGTTTCAATGACATTTCAAAACTGATGCTTAATTAACGATTGGATGATCCATCCATTTATTGGATAATTCATACTGTTAAGGCAACTGGATAGGTACCTACTTTGTTCACTTTGCACTAGTCTTATATCATACCTAGGTCTAAGAGTCTTCAAACATCTAATAAGAGGCCCACCCTTCCCTCCTGGCGTCGACGCCTGCTGGCGCCTGCAGGTTTTCCGCTGTTTCTCAGTTTGTCGTCAAAAGCTGCTCCACAACCATAGGCCGTCTTAAATTTCGTGCCAAACATTTCTGTCCGATCGACGAGATTATTAATTAACCTAACGTCGATTCTTGGCTTCTTACCATCGTCGATGTAAGTACCGATGTAAGTACCACGACCGATAAATCCCTCAAAATTTGCCACTCACGTTTTGGATCACATGGTGATAACCACGTGCACTTCTACTTTCAGCCCTTTTCTTCCAGAAGCACCAAAGTGCATATTTGATTCAGCACTGCATATACCTACTTCGTGGGAGAAATCCCTCAACAGGACCGCCTGGGTGCAGTCTCGACGAATTAGTGGCTACCCTGATCTCTGTACAAAGAATCAATCGGTCCACTTATTTACTTATTTTTTTTCCTATTTTTTCGGAAGAACTTTTTTGGAGTTCAAAACGCAATCTACAGTGAAATGATCCATTTACTTACCTATTTTAGTTCTCCAATAAAGAGACACAAAGGGAAACCACTGAGTCATTAAAGGGTAGGAAGAGTGAGGTACGGGGTAAACACGTTAGACTGACGTGACCCTCCCTCCTCTACTCTCTCCTTACCTTGTTACCAGTAACATAAAAGGAAGTCTCAGGGCAAGCCCTTCATGCAGTTTACTTCAACAATTCGACTTGGTTATTTCGCTCTCCTTTGTCTCATCTACAAGCCCAAGTTCCTCAGAAGCATCGGTAGCCGTCAGGGTGCCAACCTATGCTCCCATCTTACTTAGGATTGTCTTCTCCAACTAGCCTCTAGGTAAATGCGCCGCCTCCCGCCGGTCTGCAATATTCGCGCCGAGGTCCGTGGCTTGAGCCAACTTTTATACACTCCTTCCATCGGTAAGCAGTAATGCGCCAGGAAGCCAGTGTATGGTAAATCTCCTGCATCCTTGTTGAGTTGGGACCAATAGAAATCAAAAAGCCATCGCCTTCACTCGACAACACGCTGACATAACCCATAGCTTTTTTGTTTATTTATAAGACTATAATTGAATTACCGGGCAGAACAAGGGGGTAAGCGACAGAATTGGCATATCCAGATAATCAACAAAAACTTTGTTCCGAGTAGGGTTACCAGCAGCTACCCTCCCAAGTTCCACCATTCCCAGTGTAGCCTGTACGATATTTAAAGGAGAAAACACATTGTCAGATTTGTTATCTGGTACAATAATCTGTGCTTACCTCCATTTCTTCAAAAATGTCACTTACCCCCTTGATCTGCCCGGTCATTCAATTTTTTTAAAATCAAAAATAGTTCCTTGGTAGGATTCAACTTTTTTCTATGTTTTTGGGATCCACAGTTGGACCTTGTATTATTTTCATTGATCATTTTTAGTTCAAAATAAATTCAAACACTTGAGTTGTTTGGCATTTTAATTATTTACAAACGCCCCTCCTCAGTCTAAACTCATGCAATCGAGCAAAAATATTAGATAACTCAAAGATGGCATTTTTTCCCTTCTACGTACCCAAATTAGATATAAATCCAAATACCATTCATTTATTCGGAAGGGGAGAGTAGAACTTCGTACCTGCGATGAAGGGTATTTCGTTCCGAGGAACTGCATGAAGAGCTACGTTGTCTCCATCTCCAAGTATTACAGCTCTATTGCCTCCTTCTGCTCTTCGAACTCGGAACCACAGCCTTTCTTCATCTTCATCCATGAAAACCGTTGTCAATCACTCCTCCTCCAAAAGAAAAGATCTCTCGATGGGATTCTGCATTCACTACTTGTCTTCTGTTATTGTAATGTACACTGAACTGTAGGAATAAAACTAAACACCCAAAATTTGGTAAACTTTCATGTCGAACCTTAAATTTTACTTTTAAATGAAGTGGTAAAGTTTCGTTTTGGGAACCATAATCAAACTATGTGGTGGCTTGGAGACGAGCAATAATGCTCATAACAATCCTGAAAGTTGTGTGTTTTGATGGAACATTACCTAGCTCATTAGTTCTCCTACATTAGTTCTTTTGGAGATGAAACATTACCTAGCTCTTCTCCAAAATGTCTTACTAGATAACTATATTTATCGGCCCCAGCGCATGTGCAGTGTTTGCTTCTTCTTTTGCCTACGAAAATTAATTCATTTTAGTCTTTTGTTCAAGTCTCAACATAAATTTCTCATAGTTTTTTCAGCATGATTAATGTTGGTATTTTTCGCAACTAAACCCTGCCATGTTAGCGGAACATGTTATCAGGAACAATTGAATTTTGCTTTCTCGCAACAACAAATAGGGAAGCTTTGTTTCTATTACCTGGCGTGGTATATGGCATGGCAGGTCAGCCAAGGATCTGGTTCGTGCAGGTTACCCTTTTTTGATCCTAGAGTGGATGACCACACGAGTCCTGATAGGACGAACATTTATCTGGTTTGTAATCAGGGCTACGGCTACTCGACGACTTGCCACGCCGTGAGCTGGTGGGCCCCGTGGGACTTGGAGCTGAATTCAAACCCCTTGGGTTGGGGGGGGGGGGAAAGCTTCGGTACAATAAGTATACCTAGGATAAAAAGAAACCAAAGTATTGAAAAATCGTATATTTTGTGAATAATATAAATATTATTCCCCTACTCGCCTCCGCCCAATGCTAATTTCTAAACTCTGGCGAAATTTTGTGCAACTCGGAAGTTATCTGAGTCGCATAGTAACACGAAAATCAGTTGGATATTTAGGCTTGGGCAGAGTATCCAAATTATGCCCGAAAACTCGCGTTTTTCTAAAAGCATTTCCCTCCCACCCCTTCCCCCGTGGAAGGTTAAATTCAAAATTCGTCGAACAAAAAACGAAATTCGCTTGAAAAGTAAGGCCTGGACTGAGTAAACATGATTTTAGATAGATAGATAGATAAGTTTTCCATACATTGTGTACATAACAATAGTCAAATTTCTGCAAACATACAGTTACAAACTACATACATGAAAACATTTATTGACCAAAAGTTAAGTCCAAAAATTTGTCACACCCACACACATTTTTTCAACTACTCACACAGACATACACCTATGGTTTTTCACGGATTTGGATTCAGAATGTTCCAAAATTGCTTACTTACTTAGTGAGTGTTTTTTCTTTCTGTTGAGTATTGTCCTCCTTACCCTCAGATTAATTGCGCTAATCAGCAGATTAATAGGATGCGCAATTCTTACTGTGGGACGTCCTAAAAACTGTCACTCGCACGTTGCTTATCAAAACTTTTAACAATTTCGGTTTCTAGTCTGACTTGTGTCGTTTCTAAATGGAAACCAACAACTTAATGGTGACATTTTTGTTTCATATGGTTCCGAAATAGTGCCTATTAATTAGGCTACCACCTTATCCTTAATGGGATCTCAGTCGGTCACCGTTCAATCCTCGTTCCGAGTTAGTATTTCCCTCAAGAACCCGCGTTCAAAGTTTGAAAGTTGTATTGAAATAAGAAATTTTCAAAGATTTTTGAAATTCATTAGTGCATCTACCAACGGAATTGAGGAACTGAAAGATTGCCGCTGGAATAATCAAAATCAAACAATAATAATTATTGTCGGCGAAAAGTTGGAATTCAGTTAGGTGGTGAATAAACGCTTTTTCAAACTTTTTGCCGGCAATTATTATTCGATTTTGATGATTCCAGCGGCAATCTTTCATGTTTTCAACTCCCTAAGTAAATGCACTGATGAATTTCGAAAATCCTTAAAAATTACAAATTTGATTAGAACTTTGAGCACCGGTTCTTGATGGAAACAATTACCAGGAACGAGAAACGAATGGCAACCGCCTGAGACCCCTTTAATGAGGAAGCTTTACTTCCCATCGAGCTCGGCTAACATTTTTTATCATAACATCTTGGAAACCTCTGGAGTCAACACACTTTTTTGAACAACGAACATTCCCTTCAGTTCTTATTGACGGTTCAAGTGTAGAAATTCTCTTTCCTATTTAATATAGTTTCGTTACCCACTCTTTCACTTTGCTTAGCTTTTGAATGTAGATGGGGCTGAGCTCCTGAACAACCTAGCAGAGAACACAATATAATTTTCTCCTACTGATATAAATGGATCCCTATAAACCTGCGGTACCTCTAGAAAATAAGGTATCTCTTTATGGGATAAAAGGCTATTAAGCATCAAACGGATACGCACGCATCAATCAATCACCTCGGCTCAATAGGAAAAAATGGCAGCGAACCCCTTAGGGTCGAATTAATAGATTGATTATGATGTATGGAGCCTTCCGATGAGAACACCGCTGGAAGCCTTCCCTAAAAGCATTCCATAAATATAATTCATAATGGTTTTGTTGGTATTAACTGCAAAAGATAACGACGAGGAAAGGGAATGGATGACCGAGGCTAACTGCAGATCGCATTTTAAGAGAGGGGACCGGGTGGCAGAATGAAGATAAAAGCATTTCGCTGTTTAACGGGTTTGTTTCCCCGGATGGTGACCGGCGATGGTTGGTGGTGAGAGGGGGTACTGGTGCCTTCGGGGGCTTTACGAACCGAAACGGGGCAAAGTCACCGCTGAAGACAAAATAATCTCGTCGAAAATTTTATCGTCGACTAAACAGTTTCGAAGATAGCAAAGTTTTCGCCAGTTTTCGGCCATTTAGAGGTGTCCGGCGTTTCCAAGCACTTTTCAACAAGTGGCCGAAATGGAAAAGCCCCCTAAAACTCTTTGTACTCGGAGTTATTCTGTAAAAAGGCTCCAGTAACTTTGTTTAGCCAACTCCGAGTGAACTTTGTTTTCTCAAAATAAAGTCCACTCTTTATGAAATTCATTGTTGATCACATTGTTGTTGATTGTTGATTCATTGTTGTTATTATTGTGGTTTTTAGGACGTCCCACAGTAAGACATGGGCGTCCTTATGCAATCGATCTGGGGTGAAGTTGGACAACACTCAACAGAAAAAAAAAAAAAAACCACACAGTAATCCGTTTTAGACCATTCTGAATCCATATCCGCGAAAAAAAACCATAGGTGTATGTCTGTGTGTGTGTGTGTGTGTATGTGTGTGTGTGTGTGTAACAAAATCTTGTGTACTCTGCACAGGCCTTAGTTCTCAACCGATTTTCCTGGTTCTTTTTTCGTTCGTCGCGGAAAACTATCTAGTTGTGCACTACATCGCCGGAATTTCGAATTTTGCCTTTAAAGGGGAGGAAGGGGGGGGGGTTGATGCTCGAAAAACGTGCGTTTTTGGGCATAATCTTGTGTACTCTGCCCAGGCCTTAGTTCTCAATCGATTTTTGTGGTTCTTTTTTCTTTTGACGCGGAATACTATCTAGTTGTGCACTACGGCGCCGGAATTTTGGATTTTGCTTTTTAAGAGGAGAAAAGGGGGGGTTAATGCTTAAAAAACGTGCGTTTGCGTGCATAATCTTGTTAACTCTGCCCAGGCCTCAATTTCCAACCGATTTGCGTGTTTCTTTTTTTGTTTGACTCAAATAACTTCCGAGGTGTACATGATTTTACCAGAGTACCAAAATTTGCAAGGGGAGGGGGTGAGTGAGGGTATAATATTCACAAAATATCCGATTTTTCAATATTTCGGTTCCTTCACTGCTTACTAATTGTACCCAAGCTTTGAAATTGAGGAAAAATTCTCATTATACTTCCGGATTTTCATGAATTATTCTCTGTACCACCATGGAACTAATAGTGGTGCCACCGTGGTGCCAGGATATGGTGGCATGATGCCATAAACCGCTTATTTCGTGTTTGTTTCACCTTGAATACGGATGTGAACTTCGACGGACTGCCTACCAAAACTAACAGATGAAAGTTCAATTTACGACGTATTTCCGCTTTGGTGCCAGACTAGCACCATTGTTGGTGTTGCGGAGGTAGGGGGGGGGGGGTCAACTCGAATTCGCATGTTGGGTATCGTAGAGCATGGATTTTAAAATGCTCTTCAGATTCGAGGCTCCCATGCCGCTAGAAATGTTAAGGTGGATAATGGTTGGGGGGGGGGGGGTCAGTATTTCTTGCCTAAAGTAATAAATAAATTACATCGAGTGAGTGAAACAGTTTTATCACTTAACAACTGGTTAAACTGATCTAATGCTTATCCAATGGGACGTCCCCTGGAATGCATGTATTATGTTTTTATACATTATTGTGAACATATAGGTGAGTGTTACTGGAATTGCTCATGCAAGTGTTTGTGATTTGCAGTTTTGAGGAAAACCCAAAAATTTAGATCTTCTTTGATTGTTGTCTTGCAGGATTGTAGTGTCGTTGGATAGTAGTTTCCATGAAGCCAATTCTCCTCCCGGTTTTGTTCTGCATAAAATTAAGTACATAATATCGTCGGTTTAACGGAGAAAGGCACTATGTCCGAAAGTCCCATTTTCAGAAAAACGCATTTCAAGTTGGGAGTGCCTCAAAATCGGGCTATCTTCAGCTTAGAAATTCGCAGATTACTGAAACCCCAGCTTTAGACTCTTTAACATGTTTTAGTTTATGCTGTAGAATTTCAAAACCATAAATCAACGTTGAGAACCAATTCGGATCATTTCTGACTCAAAGGACCCCGACTTAGTGCCTTTCCCCGGACTAAAAACTGCTTAGTGCTCTTCTCCTGACTATTCTTACTGAATTTCAAAAACATTTTCAATTCCGTGACAGATTTTACTGTGGGTCCCGATCCACTTGACACCGATCCATGGAAACATACTACATTGAGCCCGAGGCGTTGTAAAAAAAATTTTTCATTCAACAAAAATTAAAACTGTTATAAAATAACACTGTTCAGTTTTAATTAAATTTCATTAAAACTGCGATGAAACCACTCTATACAGTAACTGTCCTCAGTCAGTCCTCATCTTCCGATTCTGAAGCTAGGTATGTCAGGTTCAGGAGCCTGGTCCTTTGTTGCGGAACTCGAAGACAGGTTCTCAAACCAAGAGTGGAGGGAGTATTATTTGCCTACCTACTACGACAATCGAAGCATTTTCCCGTAATAAATGGCACACTTGACGAAAATCGCAATATTCTCGACAGGAGAAAGGCACTGTCGTCCAGTCTCCGTGTACTACTGGCTTGAGCTTTGACCGGTGAAAGGCACACTTCTCCAAACAATCTTTCTAATGCCTTTCTCGTGTAAATATTCAACTGCATTATGACTTAGTGCTTCTTGTAGCTGCGTTTCCTTGGTTTCCTGTTGATCTGACACTAAAATAGACCACATCAATCGAAAGAGCGTGAATAATTACTGTAGGAATCGCAATAACCCGAAAATCGAAAAAATTGACATAGTGCCTTTCTCCTGTAAGCCGACGATATGTACTAATATGTGCTAATAAGTACATAATTTTTAGCGCTGAATCGAATTAAACGAATTATTCGAATTAAATATGATAACTGATGTTTAATTCGATTCAGCACTAAAAATTGGATTTTTCCGAACAACCCAACGTTCACCGTGTTCAGTAGTTTGAGCGTGGTTGGGAATATTTAGTTAACCTGTTGGTTGTGGATAATTCATTTGTTGGTTGTAGTTGATTCACCTGAAGGTTGTGGTTAAAACATCTAGTGGTTGTGGTAGATTCATCTGTTGGTTGTAGTTGATTCATTTGTTGGATGTGGTAGTTCATCTGTTGGTTGTAGTTGATTGATTTGTTGGTAGTGGTTCATTCATCTGTTGGCTGTGGTAGATTCATTAAATGAATCTATCACAGATGAATATACCACAACCAACCGACGAATTAACCACAACCAACAAATTTTGTTGGTTGTGGTTAATTCGTCGGTTGGTTGTGGTAGATTCATCTGTTGGTTGTGGTAGATTCATCGGTTGGCTGTAGTTGATTCATTTGTTGGTTGTGGTGGATTCATCTGTTGGTTGTAGTTGATTCAATCGTGGTAGTGGTTCATTCATGTGATGGTTGTGGCAGATTCGTCTGTTGGTTGTAGTAGTATCATCTGTTACTTGTGGTAGATTCATCGGTTGGTTGTAGTTCATTCATATGTTGGTTGTGGTAGATTTATCTGTTGGTTGTGGTAGATTCATAAGTTGCTTGTGGTAGATTCATCCTTTGGTTGTAGTTGATTCATTCTGGTTTATTATTTTCAATAATGAACCTTTCGAATCGACCAAGAAAAAAAAATTTTAACACCCCCTCAAAATTTGATGGTCTACGTTTCAAGGTACGTAGAATCCAAAATTCGAATAAAAATTTGGCCGTCCGTCCGCCGTACGCCGTACGCGGCACTTTTGCCACTTAGCATTGACCGATTTTGATGAAATTTGGTATGTAGGCTCCATCTGGGGTCTAGTTGTGCCCCGAAGCTTTTGGTTGAGGTAGGTCACTTCTAAGGGTTCCAAAATCAATTTTGAAATTATGAAAACGCCCTAACTCAAGAAATTTCGTTATAAAGGTATTGTTTTTCCTTCAATTTAAGATTCTATAGAATTTTTAGAATTTTTTGAGACCACGCGGAGCTCTGTAGGACAAACCGTTCGCTTCCTACGAAAATTTAAGTGTTTATTTTGAAATATATATATATAAATCAAAACACGAGTGTGAATCGCAAAAGAGGCCTAATATCCGTTCAAATTAGAGCTGATCAAAATGTAATCGATATTTGGTGATTTTGATTTTTAAAAAAAAAAAATTTTTTTTTATTTTTTTTTTATTTTTTTACTTATTTATTTATTTTTTCTTCATATTGGATGGTTGGTGATTTTGTAGACGAGTGATCTAAATAGAAAAATAATAAACCATTGTGTAATAATTTGCAGCGTTTTTGGTTGTCATTAATTCATTGGCTGCTTGTGCAGATTCATCGGTTGGTTGTGGTAGATTCATCAGTTGGTTGTAGCTGATTCATCTGCTGGTTGTGGTTGATCCATCCGTTGGTTGTGGTTGATCCTTTTGTTGGTTGTGGTTGAACCATCTGTTGGTTTCGGTTGATTAATCTGTTGGTTGTGGTTTATTGATATTTTGCTGGAGGTTGGTTCAACTATTGCTTGTGGTTGCTCCATCTGATGCTTGTTGTTGATCTCCAGTTGGATGTGGTTGATCATCGGTTGGTTGAGATTGATTCATTTATCGAATTTGGGTTAATATTTTGGTTGTGGTTTACTGATCTGTCGCTAATGGTTGGTTCATCCGAAGCTTGTGGATGATTGATTAGTTTCTTTTGGTTGATTTATCTGTTGGTGGTGGTTGTTTTATCCGTTTGTAGTAGGTTCAGGTTTGTTCGTGCTCCTCTAAGGAAACATTTCCAATCACTCTCTAATTTTCAACATTTTGAGCCATCATGACGTGATTAGTTCTTCTGTTAGTTGTGGTTCATACGTACTAGTTGGAAACAGTTATCAATGCTAACTCCACCAATCACTCCGTACTCTGTACCACATTCTGACACTTGGGAGTAGTTGATGTATCTGTTGGTTCAGCCATTTTGCCATGATTGGTTAATTCTTACTATGGGAACGAAATCGCCAAATATCATTATTATATCAATTCTAGAACAACCCGTCTGAATGCAATTCCTCCATTATTTTAAGAAGTTTTGTACCAACTTGAATGGTTTTTAGGACGTCCCACAGTAAGACTTGGGCGTCCTTCTGCGATCGATCTGGGGTGAAGTTGGACAACACTCAACAGAAAAAAAAACAACCACACAGTAATCCGTTTTAGACCATTCTGAATCCAAATCCGCGAAAAAAACCATAGGTGTATGTCTGTGTGTGTGTGTGTGTGTGTGTGTGTATGTGTGTGTGTGTGTGTGTGTGTGTGTGTGACAAAATCTTGTGTCGTCTGCACAGGCCTTAGTACTCAACCGATTTTCCTGGTTCTTTTTTTGTTCGACGCGGAAAACTATCTAGTTGTGCACTACGTCGCCGGAATTTCGAATTTTGCCTTCTAAGGGTGGGAAAGGGGGGGTTAATGCTCAAAAAACGTGCGTTTTTGGGCATAATGTTATATAATATAAGGAAAACATAATATAAGGAAAAGCCCCCTAAAACTCTCTGTACTCGGAGTTATTCCGTAAAAAGGCTCCAGTAACTTTATTTAGCCAACTCCGAGTGAACTTTGTTTTCTCAAAATAAAGTCCACTCTTTATGAAATTCATTGTTGATCACATTGTTGTTGATTGTTGATTCATTGTTGTTATTATTGTGGTTTTTAGGACGTCCCACAGTAAGACATGGGCGTCCTTATGCAATCGATCTGGGGTGAAGTTGGACAACACTCAACAGAAAAAAAAAATAACCACACAGTAATCCGTTTTAGACCATTCTGAATCCAAATCCGCGAAAAAACCATAGGTGTATGTCTGTGTGTGTGTGTGTGTATGTGTGTGTGTGTGTAACAAAATCTTGTGTACTCTGCACAGGCCTTAGTTCTCAACCGATTTTCCTGGTTCTTTTTTTGTTCGTCGCGGAAAACTATCTAGTTGTGCACTACGTCGCCGGAATTTCGAATTTCGCCTTTTAAGGGGAGGAAAGGGGGGGGGTTAATGCTCGAAAAACGTGCGTTTTTGGGCATAATCTTGTGTACTTTGCCCAGACCTTAGTTCTCAAACGATTTTCGTGGTTCTTTTTTCATTTGACGCGAAATACTATCTAGTTGTGCACTACGGCGCCGGAATTTTGGATTTTGCTTCTTAAGAGGAGGAAAGGGGGGGTTAATGCTTAAAAACCGTGCGTTTGCGTGCGTAATCTTGTAAACTCTGCCCAGGCCTCAATTCCCAACCGATTTGCGAGTTTCTTTTTTTGTTTGACTCAAATAACTTCCGAGTTGTACATGATTTTACCAGAGTACCAAAATTCGCAAGGGGAGGAGGTGAGTGGGGAATAATGTTCACAAAATATCCGATTTTTCAATATTTCGGTTCCTTTACAGCTTACTAATTGTACCCAAGCTTTGAAATTGAGGAAAAATTCTCATTATACCTCCGGATTGTCATGAATTATTCTCTGTACCTCCATGGAACTAATAAAGGTGCCACCATGGTGCCAGGACATGGTGCCATGATGCCATAAACCGCTTATTTCGTGTTTTTTTTTTTTTTTTTGTGTTTCACCTTGAATACGGATGTGAACTTCGACGGACTGCCTACCAAAACTAACAGATGAAAGTTCAATGTTACGACGTATTTCCGCTTTGGTGCCAGACTGGCACCATTGTTGGCGTTGGGAGGCGGTGTGTGGGGGGGGGGGGGGTGAACTCGAATTCGCATGTTGGGTTTCGTAGATCATGGATTTTAAAATGCTCTTCAGATTCGAGGCTCCCATGCCGCTAGAAATGTTAAGGTGGATAATAGTGAGGGGGGTGGGGGAGGATCACAATTTCTTGCCTAAAGTAATAAATAAATTACATCGAGTGAAACAGTTTTATCACTTAACAACTGGTTAAACTGATCTAATGCTTATCCAATGGGACGTCCCCTGGAATGCATGCATTACTAAACAATATGTTTTTGCAACGATCTCAAAATCAAAAACATTGGGTCATTGAATGGGATAAAAATATTTGTGCTCATAAACGATAAAAAATGATTTAACATTCAAAGTTTTCATCTTTATGGTATTTGTATAATGATTCGTAATCAGGTTGTTAGTTCATTCATGAGCATGTTCTCTTTCAACCGACATCTATGAATAAAATCAAACATTTATTTCCAGACTACGATTATATACACGTAGAAAGTATTTTATCAACCGTGAGTAAACGGAGGTCTGAACAAGCAAAGAAAAGTGTGGCACTTAGGCAAAGTGAGATAAACAAATTATGCTATTTATTTCTGAAATGGTTGTGTAAATAAGAAGTTAGGTTCTTATAAGCTTGATGTCACTTACCATCTCATTGCAGTAGACTTCATTTTGCAGTTGGTCAGCGAGCTGAGATGGGGATTTGGGTTGAACGATTTCCAAAATGTGAGGCCAAGATACGTTTCCATTGATAGCTATTATTAGTTAAGATGATAATACCATGTTCTTACCCACTCACTTTTGTAACTACAGGTTGAGAATCGATTCCACTTCTTCAATTGAGTTCCAACTGGAAGTACTTCCGTGCTATTTTTAAGCCTTCGTTCTTTTGGGTTTTTGTTTCAAATTTTTTCTCGTGTTTTCAATCTTATACTACCAAAGTTTAGTCAGTCCATTCATTGGTCAGATGGACAGATTAGAAAGCACATTTATTTCACAAATTCAAAACATTTTTGATTTTGATTTTTGATTTTTTGATTTTTGATTTACTATTGAATAAGGGCTACTTATTTGAAGCCTAATGGCTCGACTTGACCTGACCAACACTGGAGGAACTGTTTTTTGTATAATTTTCATCGCTGGATTTGGTTATAATGGTTCTATTTCAATACAATTGATAGAAAATCGATGATGGAAATAGAGAAAAATTCGTCTAGCATATCTTACCTTCGCTCTTATAAATCTTGTTTTCAAATTTTGCACACATACTAAAACGCTGCAAATTATGTCACAAAGGTTTATTATTTTCCTGTATAGATCACTCTTCTGCATATATCACAGCTTTGCCACTGTTACTATTTATTTATTCTTCAATCACCAACCATACGTTAATGAGCGAATTTGAAATCTTTATAGCTATTGCTAAGAAAATCAAATTACTTGTTAAACATTGTGAGAGAGTATTCAGTCTTGTGGGTGTGGTACATAGCTTGAATCGTTTTTCAATCAACCTATAACTTGAGAATCGGGGGGAAAAAATAAAAAAAATAAATACCTAGTCTACTCGTCATCCCGAATTCATAGATTACTCACTCGGCTATTAATTGTTTAGGTACAACGAATAGATGCAGGTTTCATTATTTATGTGAATTGTTCACCTTCATTCACAATTTACTTTTTTTAATTGTCCTTCAATAACTAATTGTGTGCTGAATCGAAAAATAACTTGTATCACTGTGATAGAATAGTAGTTATAGGAAACAGGCTGGGCGGAGTAGGTACACAAGATTTTGTCACATTTGGCACGTACATCCTTCATTTCTTCGCGGTTTTTTTTAGAATGGTCTGAAACAGATTTACATGTTTTTTCCTCCGTTGTGGGGAACGAAAAAATATTTATTCACCAAGTTGCATGATTCCGACAGTTGTGCTCCTTGTATTGTTCAATTCTCATTCATTAAACTTGTTAACGTAAATATTGTCATTCGACGTAAATATAGTCAGTCACATTGACATTCTAGTGGATTTCATCTCGCGGAACCTTCCTTGGAACCATCCCGACATCACCAAAGTGTGGAGATGGCCCATCGCGAGGTACCTCAACACCTTCGGTTGGTGGGCAGAAGACTACACTCGCCCATCGGTCAGGTTCGTCTTTCGTGCCATCAAGTTCGTATTTCTCACGGTGAATCTCGTCTACATGATCTCGCTCACCATCGGAGTTCGCAAACAGCTCCAGAGCACGACCAACATCATGGACAACATGTTTTCGTTTTTCGCGGCCACACCTTCGTTCTTGGGGATGGGGAAAATCATATGTCTGTTGAGGCAGAGGCGCGCGTTGAGACGAATATGGAAACGCTTGGATGGTGAGTACAGTAGAATTTCCAACGATCATATCCAACTGAATTAGTTGTAGATGTACCTCCATTCAAGATAACAAAATAAGAAAATAAGATAACAAAAGTCCAATACAAAATTAGTTGCATCTCACAACTACAACTGTAGCAGTTATTCTAAGCTGCATCTCACAACTACAACTATATTAGTTAGTCTAAGCTTCATCTCACATCTACAACTGTAGTAGTTAGTCTAAGCTTCATCTCACAACTACAACTGTAGGAGTTAGTCTAAGCTGCATCTCACAACTACAACTGTAGTAGTTAGTCTAAGCTGCATCTCACATCTGCAACTGTAGTAGTTAGTCTAAGCTGCATCTCACATCTACAACTGTAGTAGTTAGTCTAAGCTGCATCTCACATCTACAACTGTAGTAGTTAATCTAAGCTGCATCTCACATCTACAACTGTAGAAGTTAGTCTAAGCTGCATCTCACATCTACAACTGTAGTAGTTAGTCTAAGCTGCATCTCACATCTACAACTGTAGTAGTTAGTCTAAGCTGCATCTCACATCTACAACTGTAGAAGTTAGTCTAAGCTGCATCTCACATCTACAACTGTAGTAGTTAGTCTAAGCTGCATCTCACATCTACAACTGTAGTAGTTAGTCCAAGCTGCATCTCACATCTACAACTGTAGTAGTTAGTCTAAGCTGCATCTCACATCTACAACTGTAGTAGTTATTCTAAGCCTCATCTCACAAGCACAACTGTAGTAGGGTAAGTGCACCAGTGTTCGACGTCTTAACGATTTTTTCCTAGCTTTTTAATCACAGCACCTTTAGTATCCAACCAATTTTATGATTTCACCACTTTTCTAATGGGCCAACATCTCAGGAATCGGAAACCAATTCAATTTTTATTAATAATCAAGAATTTAAGCTTTAAAACCTTCAAAACTGAATGTGGTTTTTTGTACCAGTTGTCGACATGCGATGCCCAGTTTCCGACAGGGGTTAGACCCTGTATTCGACACCCACCATCTTTCCATGGTTTATGAGGTAGTACCTATCAGGTACATGCAAATAGGTGGTACCTATCAGGTACATACAAATAATAGTCCAAGACAACAACTTTAAAAACATTTTTAATCATTTAAGAAACTCAACTGGTATAAAAATTGAAATTACACTATTAGAGATCATTTTTCAGAATGGAAATATTGAACTTAAAACTACTCACATAAAAAGACAGCCTCATTTTGTTTTAAAACCCATACATAATATATCAGCTAACAGTCTTTCAAGTATTACGCATTAGTCTTAGAATCAGACTAGAAATTTGTGTGAATAAAATCACTCGCGATGAGATTGTGGAAAACTATTTTAATCAAAACGGAGTTGAATAGAACGTTGTCTATTTCCACAAAAATAATGTGTTACAAGTTAAATCGATTTCAACGGTTAGGTCATCATCAGTAACAAACAATAACTGAAGATACATCACAGAGAGCATTGCTTCCAGGTCCCTTCACTTCTCTGAGCCAATAGGATTCTCCTTTCACCAATCTGATTGGGTGAAAGGAGAACCCCAAAAAAAAAAGTGAAAGTGAAAGTCATACCCCATCAGATAAGTGAAAGGAGAATCCTATTGGCTCAGAGAAGTGAAGGGACCTGGGAGGATCATCAAATGCCAATCAAAGCGGACAAAGTGAAAGGGAGCTCAAACATTGGTGAGGGTAACATTGTGAAGGGGAGACCAAGCTATTGTAGGAAGGAACCCATCAACGGTGAAACATGTTGAGGGACCACCTCATTCTGACATTTACCAGACCTATCACTCTTAAGAATCTCGAACATTTCAAGCACATCCAACATACCTCCCTTCGGGCAAAAATGAGGAAATTCTATGTACCGTCCGCTTGTTAGATCAAAACTAAAGTTATGATTGGATTCTCTTAGGTGATTCGCAAAAGCAGAATCCCCTTTGTCATCCCTGAAATCCTTTTCATGCTCTTTTATTCTTTCCCTAAATTTCCCACCAGTTTGACCACAATACTCAAGCCCACAAGAACATTTCAGCTTATAAACCCCACTTTTATCTTGAACGCTAATTTTATCTTTAATAGAACCCAATGAAGCTTTAAGGTTATTTTTATTTTTAAACCCTACTTTGAAACCTCTAGATGATAACATTTTGCCAATTTTGTCAGAAATCTTAAGATTTCCATAATATGGAAATTTCCGTAGGTTTCTTCTTTTTCGCCTTGCAGTTTCCTAAAGCCTCGCTCCTTCACTTGACTGCCATTCTTAATAAGATCACTGGAACAAACAAAAGTGTCATTCTAAAGTAAATTCATGAAGC
This sequence comes from Apolygus lucorum, assembly GCA_009739505.2. Classification (NCBI taxonomy): domain Eukaryota; kingdom Metazoa; phylum Arthropoda; class Insecta; order Hemiptera; family Miridae; genus Apolygus; species Apolygus lucorum. Next base: position 29,801,016 of record CM019181.2, read on the forward strand.
CTGTCGGTCACTGGATCATCAAGGTGTCGATTACTGGATAATTCATTTCTCAGTTTTCGACATCAGATAAACCAGTTTCCGACACCCCCTGTTGAACACTGGATCCAGTTATTATAAAGTATAATCTCAAACACCATTGGAATCACCGTTCATCAACGGTTCACGCTGCAATCAAAACTAAAAATTACTCTGAACCCCAGTATTCGACACTTGCGTCGATAACTGGTAAACAACGATTTTCGAGTACCCAGTTTCCGACACCCCATATTTCGCTCTATAAAACCCATTTTAAAGCATGCAAAGAAAGGAACACATTCCTTCAAGTATAATTAACTAGAATAACATTAGAAAACAATGATATTTTCAAAAATACAGGAGAGAGACAGCAAAATGTTCACTTACCTCCTTACGAGAAATAATAGCACAGGTGGAAGTCTGGAACACACTAACTTTAACACGTTTTCGCACAGTGAACCTCCCAAGTAACTCCTTTGAATTGGTGGGATTCGGCTTAGAAATGTTCAAAGCTGTTGAAGACGCCAAGTTTAAATGGGTAAATAGCACCAAACGCTTATTTTTCCAAATTAAGTTCGTGACTGTCGAATACTGGTTCACTGTCGGAAACAGGAGCATTTACCCTAGTTATTCTAAGCTGCATCTAACAACTACAACTGTAGTAGTTATTTTGAGCTTCATCTCACAACTTCAACTGTAGTAATTAGTCTAAGCTTCATCTCACAATTAAAACTGTAGTTGTTAGTTTATGCTGCATCTCACAACTAATACTTACTGCAATGTTTGTTATTCGAAGCTCTTCAAATAATACAAACAACTAATTATTTTTCCAAGCTTCGTTTCCTCAACTGAGAATTCGCATGATCGAAAGGTAATCCCAAGTTTTGGGAACCAGTATAAAGAGTTGGTGAGAAAACCAAATTATTTCATATTACTTTTATCTTCTAGACTTGTAACTGTTCTGCATCATCTTGCCAAATAAATTATTTTGGTAGGATAATAAATCATACATGGGCATCATTTACCTAAAATGTTTTTGATTCATCTATGTTTTGATATTTCCTTTCTCTCGCTGATCTTTAGATTTGTTGGAGAACGTATTGAAGAGAGATGTTGACGAGCAACTGGAAAAAGAGTTGAGATGGAGACTAAAACGTTGCTGGGCCATGTACAGCATTTTTTTGACTGTTGGTACTTGCATCACTTTGCACTGGCTGCTTCGTCCGATAGTGTACGCCTTGTATGGAGAACGAACGTCGATAGTGTCCACGTGGCCGACTTATCTGGAATCCTGGATTCAGTGGTTTACCACTTATATATTTCAAGTAAAAAACGCTGCAAATTATTTCACAACTGTTTATTATAATCTTGTAAATTCCTGAGGGTGGTCCCATTTCGTTGTTCAGGAAGCTCAACCTGAGAATCTGGAAATTTGATCACTGACGGAAATAAGCCTAAAACTCGTTGAAATTTCAGCTGATCAAATTCTTTGTAATGAGTTAGCCGATTATAACCGGATCGTTTCTTTGAACAGTTTCATGTCACTCAGTTGGGCTTCCTCAGCAACCAAGAACCAAATTTCGTAATGAAAGCACCTACAGCTCTCTAATAGCGATATTAATTGTTGCTTTCAGATTATTCTAGTAGGTAGCATTAATGGAAGAGCCGAGTTCTCTGCAGAGTTTTTTCAGGGGCCCTAAGCTTAAAACATGCTCCATATCATGAGTGTTTTCTCACCTCATTACAAAGTGGAAAAAGGTTGCATTTCAGGCATGTAGTTTTCTTAAAGAGTGCTAAACGGGGAAGGTTTTGAGGCACCCTGTAAAATTAATTACGAGTGATATTTAGGCACCTGCATACATTTTTAGATATTTGTGTGCCGAAGAAATTAGACTGAATCTTGTATAGTTGAAATCGAATTCGCATTATTGAATTAATTGATTTATCACTATACAAATTATTTACCAGTCCTATGAGAGAGGTACAAGGGAGTTGCCATGTTGCGAATTGAATTGTGAAAAAATGAGCTGCTGACCCTTACTAAGCAATGGTTGTTAAGGACGTATAACTGAATAAAGCTCGATGAAACGAACAGAAATCGCATTTGGTTCAGCTAAAATGTGGATAGAGATTAGGCCTCCGTTGGATTCATACTCGTGTTTCTGATTTATCGTAAGTCCAACCCTTGACAACTCATGGGGGACGAACAGCTTGTCCTACTGAGCTCTGGGTGGTCCTCTTTGATTCTACAAATGCAATACTATTTCAAATTGAAGAAAAAACAATATATTTATATTGAACGTTTTCGAGCAAGGGCGTTTTGAAAATTACAGCTCTTAGAAGAGACTAACATCAACCAAAAGCTCGGGGAACAACTAGACCCCAAATGGAGCCTACATACCAAATTTCATCAAAATCGAATTATGATAACCAACGAAGGTGCCGCGTGCAGCGGACGGACTGCCAAATGTTTATTCGATATTTGGATTCAGCGTACCTCGAAACGTAAACCAGCAAATGTTTAGGTGGGGGGGGGGGGTAAAAATGTGTTTTCTAGGTTGATTCCAAAATAGTTAAGTGTAAAAATTCAACTTAACTACATGAGAAACTTGGTCTTAAATGTCTATTCACTTTTGGTTTATTATTTCCGAAACATTTTGCCTATTAAATAAACCTTTGAAATCGAACAGGGGAAACACTCAACCCCATTCTCCTCTCATATAACCATCAAAATTATATGATAATTAATTTCATCCGTTGACCTTAGCTAATAAAAATGTTTGGTGTGTGGGCTCCAAATGGGGTCTAGTTGTGACCCAAAACTTTCCATTACATTCAATTAAAATCCTATAGGTGAGAAATACGGGAAGAAATTCCCGGGAAGAAAATGTTCAAGTTCGAAATCTATGTATGATGGAGATGGGATAACTCTTATTTCATTCTCCGATATTTCCTCTTTTACCAGTTGGTTGTCAGGATCATAAATCCCTCACATATAAAGAAACAACTGTTTTTATGTTAACCTGGCTCAAAACCGTATATAAATCGATCATATAGCCCTAGATAGTACAAGACCACCGAAACTTCTCTTTCGGTCAGTTCACTGGCTTGGTCTAAGCCCGACTTACTGCAGAGGTAACTAGGGAGATCCGCCCTCTTCTTCCAGGGTGCAACGCTTGAAGATCCAATCTAGATAGCCTTGTACTATCAGTTGCTGGTAATAGGATATTACTGTTGGGGCGGCCAAATATACAAAAGTGTGATTTTTTATGGTTAATTGTAAATGCTATTAAATTTTTAGAATGTAATGAGACACAGAGGATGTGCGTAAAATAAATCAGAAAAATCATCTGTGATTTTTCAAACTGGTCTGTCCCGACTTGTCTAGCTTTAGGTTTTAGTTCCAAGTTTTAGTTCCACTGATGAGCACCAGGATTCAGGTAGAAGCTGAAGAACTTTAACTGACTCAACCAAGTTTACGACATTAGGCTAATACGAGTATTATACATCATTACAGCAGCAGTAATGGGTAACAAGAAATTTGTGACCGAAGATGGATGATCTGTAAAGAAGTATTATACCACTGAGGTACTGAGGCATTGAGGTACCACTGAGTATTATACCACCATTTGAAACGTTTTATGACATATTTCTGTTCTTCGCGATATTTTCCACAGGCCATGAATATCTCATCCATCGGCCACGCTCTGTACATCTACGACAACGTATATTTCTGCATCTGCGAAAACTTGCTCATCCACTTTGCCGTAATAAAGCACCACCTTCATCAAATGGACATCTCCAAAGGCAAACCTGGAGGAGTGACGATGAAATTTTGCATTTCCCATCATGTAAAATTGATGGAGTAAGTCGAATATGTACCCAAGAGTGGAAATAAATGTTGGATTGCCTTTCATCTACATGTTTGGAATTTACGCGTTACAGTATCTGCATGGAATTGAGAGAATGCTCCAAGTACGTCATCATGCAACAAGTGTTTTGGACTATATTCATCCTCTGTCCTGGAGTATTTGAACTAGTTTCTGTAAGTTTCAAACTGAATGACACGAAAAACAACACTGGTAGAACTTTCACTTCCTATTCACATACTTCCCTAGCTGAATATTTGTTTCCAAAAGGTAGTTCCTACTATTGTCCACTTTTTTGTTTACAAATATGAGAAAATCGAGGAAACATCTTCAAGAAACAGGCTTCTTTGAACGCCATGAAATTTTGCCCTTAGAAAGGAATTACCCTGAAAAAAGTTCTAGAGAACCTTCATACAAGATTCATTCTAGCGAACCTTCATAGAAGATTCAATCTAGAGAACCTCCATTCTAGAGAGCTTCATAGCTACCGATATGTAGCTATGATTTTGTTTGTTGGTACCGCGTTGCATTTCTTGTAGCAAGGTTTTTTTTTTCTAAGGTCGGTCCCAACTTTCCTCATTAGTGGGACCGTATAGATACTCCTCACGTTTTTGGTTTCTTTTCAATGATAAATGTCATGGAGTAGACAAGACCATTCTATAATTTTAAACAATCAATTTCCACTTTCGAGGGAAAATTAATAATTTAATTAATAATTAATAAAAACTAATAATTTATGCACCTACCCATTTACTTTTTCTATGAATAAACAGAATTTTTTTGTAAGCAATTTCTTTTACTTACGAGTCTACTAAGGTAGTGGAAGCTATGATTTCACTTTTCAAGGTTGAAAAAAAAAAAATGTTCTCCAAAATCAAAATTTCCACTCGCGTTTTTCGTTTAAGACCTTCCTGAACAATTTTGGTGCAGTGTCTGTCTGTTATGAAATCCTTGCTACAGCCATAACTTCTACAATTTTCGTCATATTTCATGATATTCTCGGGAATTATGCGAATTGGTGTGTATATGGTCTCCTATGAAACTCATCACACCCGGACTGATAGTAGCTGCTACGCATACGCAAACGTGAAAACCTCGCCACAGCTATTACTTTTACAATTCTCGTAAGATTGTATGAATTGGCATGTAGATCGTTCCCTATAGAAGTCATCACCCCCCTGACCGATAGTAGCCGCTGCTCATGCGCATACGTGAAAACCTCGCCACAGCCATAACTTCTACATTTCTCACCGGATTTTGATGACATTTTCGGGAATTTGGCCTGTTGCCGTGTAAATGGTCCGCTATGAAAATCATTGCCCCCAGACTGATAATAGCCACCACGCATGCGCAAACGTGAAATCCTTGTAACAGCCTTGTAACTTCTACATTTTCCAGCAATATTCAGAGATTGTGCCGGCTGATGTGTAGTGAGATTGATGCTTTGAGATAAAATACTACGCATCGGAACATCTGTATAATCTGTTTATCGATCCGAGGAAGCAATGTGCCACACCCACTTGGCAGACGTTTAATACTACATTATAAATAGTTTTTTCGAAAATAAAAATACGTTTTCTATCGAAATAAAGTTTCCTATTATAAGAAAAAAACCTTCCGATCGCAAGTAAGTAATATATCGCAGTATTCTAGAGAAGAACCATGCTTCATAGCTACCGATATGTAGCTATAATTTTGTTTACTGGTTGCATTTTTTGTGGCAAAAAAAAGTGTCGCGAAACATTCCTTGACCCACAGCCAAAAGATATATCCATGTCAAAAACTTTCATTTTCTATTTAATTAATCGATTTCAATGGTCAAATTCCATATATAGCACAACCATCAATATAGGGTGCATTCGATACAATTTATTGCACAAATAATCCAAATATTTTGCAACCCACATTGTCCAATAATATTTTATACAATTCATATCCAGGTTCGTCTTTATTTACGTACTACCTACTTATCAAGTCGTCCAAATTATTTCTGTTGTAGGGAAGACAAACAGACACCACCATTTTGTTTAATCTCATGGAAATCACCACCATCATGACGTGCATACTTTTCTTCTATTCGTGGTACAGCAATGAAGTGACTCTCCAGGTGAGATGAAGCACAGCTTATACCTATCTAACGAATCGTATCTTTAGGAATAATCATATATGGAAATTATATTCATTTTGTTATTATGACAAAAATAACATAAATTAAGTTAATATTGAATGATATCGAATAATGTTTCAAATCTCTTCATGGTTCTCACGTCCCTATTTCGAAATGTCCCTATTTCTAGTTGTTTTGTTCCGTCGTGAACTGATTCGCTGAACTGATATCACGTAAACTGATTCTATTTGAATATAATATTATGGTTTCTGAGAATTTGACACCACTCGTAGAACTTGTTACTTGTTCAGGACAAATAGAGCTGACTGGCGGTTTGCGAGACGCCCATTTACTTGATGGTGTCGAATATGTTGACAGGTAGGTACAGATGTCGGAACGAAGGAAAATTTCACAATTGAGTGGATGAAGGACAACATAAAATAATATCTGCGATTCTCAGAACGTTATAATAATTTCACCAAAGCATTGCGATTGGTACAAAATTCTAAGTGATATTCTGACAAATAATGGAGAGGATATTATTTTGAACACTATGACACCTTCGACAATTTAATACGTTCCATAGTTTAATCCCCACACATCTAGACATGGAAACACATGGTTATTGAACTTTTTAATACACCGAATGTTTTGATACACTGGAAATTTTGATTATACAGATTGATAAATGGAAGTGACAGATAGGTTGGACTCATTGGCGACTATTTATGATTACTATTTATTATTCAGTTACCTATTTTTGGGTGTTAGACAATTGTTGTACGTATCTTGTTGAAGGAACAAGATACGTACTTCACACTTCTGTTTTTATGGGGGAAGCCCAAGAATTTATACTGGTACTTTTAGTTTATTATTTTCAATAATGAACTTTTGGTATCAACCTAGAAGGATATTTTTTGAACCCCCCTCAAATTTTGTTGGTTTGCGTTTCAAGATACGTAGAAGCCGAAAATCGAATAAAAAATTTTCCGTCCGTCCGCCATACGCGGCACATTCCTTAGGTACCATGGACCGATTTTCATGAAATTTGGCATATGGGCTCCATTTGGGGGTTAGTTGTGCTTCGAAGCTTTAGGTTGATGTCAGTTACTTCTAAGGGGTGAAAATTAAGGATTGAAATTGTCAATAGGGCCTGTTGCATCATGAGTTATAGTTATTGTTATCCAGTAGTCATGCAATCACATTGAGAATAGTTTCATAGAAATACATTCATTCTTTCACCAACTCTCGACTCGTGAATATTATCAGTTAGAGATATACTTCATTGGCGAACGAGGAAAATTAGGTATGGCCACAAGAAGACGAGGCAGACGCTCAAGGCAAGATTTAGAGGACGACGTTGGATCAGGAGGGGACGACCATCCGGATGTAAGATCTACTCATAGTCTCAACAGAATCAAAGTAGATATTAGACCATTCAACCCAGATCAACAAAGTTGGGAGTATTATTTGCCCTACTTCGAATTGGAGTTAAAGTTGGCCAGAATTATGGATGAAGATGATCGGCGGGATTTGTTGCTCACAAAAGTTGGTGAGCAATCTTTCAAAATGTTGATCGATTACTTCAGACCAGCTATGGTGACGGAAAAACCATACAACGAATTGATTGTAGTAATAAGTAAATTCTACATGAAAACATTTAGTGTAACCACAGATCGAGTGACATTTGCTAGGCGTATTAGGATAGAGGACGAAGAAATTTCGAAATTCGTCAATGACCTAAGAGCGTTAGCAGGGAAATGCCAATTCGGTGCGTCTTTAGAAGAGAGAGTAAGAGACCAGATCATAATAGGTATTAATGACAGTTCTTGGCAAGGTGAATTTTTGAAGGCTTTTCCTAGTAATGATCATACACTTGCGGAAGTGGAATCGTTAGCTACCAGGCTAGAAAGGGGTAGATTGGAACAGAAGCGTCTAGAGACAACGATAGAGAAGAAAACATTAATTAATGAAATCAAGGACAAACGGAACAATCAAAAGAAATCCGACTCTAAATATATTTTAATAAGAGGGCAACACTGTTTCAAGTGTGGGAGGAGAACCCACAGCGACCACAGTGTATGTCCAGCTTTGAATAAAACCTGTGACCTGTGCCAGAAAAAGAATCACTTTTCTCTCGTATGTTTCAAGTATGGCCGAACTAAGGTACTTCCAGGGAAAACAGAGAAGAAGAGGACGGTGAACGAGTTACAGGAATCAAGACGGAGGGATGGCAGTTCAACATCTGAGAGTGATTCAGGATCGGAATTAGGCATTCGGCAAATTGCTCGTACCGGGACTAGGGTGATGCTGGCAGTGAGTCTCAATAAGTGTGATATAAAAATGTTGTATGATCCGGGAGCTCATCACTCAGTAATCAGCAAGAAAGTTTGGAAACAAATCGGTAGACCAGAATTGACCCCATACCCTAACTTGATTGCATACACAAATGTAGAGGTAAAAACTTTGGGAATGGCGAGAGTTATGGTATCAGCATTTGGGCGTGAATGTGAATTGCCGTTAATTGTAGTGGAAAAGCATGATGTCCCTTTATTTGGTTTGGATTGGGTTTTGAGATTTGATCTCCCTCTACCACCAGGAGCGGAAATTTGTGCCACCAAGAGGGAAACACCAATGGCTACATCTCCTCCCATTCCAATATCCAATCCTAGCAGTGTTCCAGATGACATTAAAAATATTTTGTTGCGTTATCCTGACTTGTTCAGTTCTTCTACGGGTAACATTAAGGGACACCAAATCAAAATACTTTTGAAACCTAATGCAACACCAAAAGTTTTTAAACCTAGGCCAGTTCCATTTGCGTTGAAACCAGCAGTAGAAAAAGAATTGGATAGGCTACTGACAGAAGGAGTAATAGAGCCCATAGATCCAGCTACAACACATATCGAATGGGCTTCACCCCTAATAGCTCCAAAGCCATATGGCAAAATAAGGTTATGTTCAGATTTCAAAGTGACAATCAATAAATGGATAGTGATGGATATGCATCCACTTCCCACTTTTGAAGAAGCGTGTGCTTCGATATCAGGAGGAGAGCAGTACTCAGTAATCGATTTAAAGGATGCCTATTTGCAACTAGCTGTAGCTGAGGAATCAAAGAACTACCTGGTGATATCAACACACAAGGGATTCTTTCGATACCGAAAAATGCCATTTGGAATCAGTTCGGCTCCAGCCAAATTCCAAAAAACAATGGAAATAGTCCTAGCTGGAATTGAGGGGGTACAATGTTATCTAGATGATATAATCATTACTGCAAAAGACAAAGAGACGCACATTAGGAAAGTGGATACAGTGCTTGAAAGACTGAACACGGCTGGAATGAGAGTGCAGCTGTCGAAGTGTAGGTGGCTCCAAGATTCTGTCATCTATTTGGGACATCGATTTGACAGAGTGGGGATTCATCCTACGGAAGAGCACGTTCAGGCCATTAGACAAATGCCTGAGCCGTCGAATGTAAAGGAACTTAGATCGTTTATGGGCAGTATTAACTATTACCAAAAATTCATCCCTAGATTGCAAGGCCGTTGTTCATTGCTTTATAGTTTGCTACAAAAAGGAGCTAAATGGTACTGGACCCAGCAGCATAGTAAAGTAGTACAGGAGCTGAAAGAAATACTCTCTTCGTCCGATACCTTGGTTCATTACGACCCATCGTTACCTTTGGTACTCTACTCCGATGCTAGTGAAACAGGGGTTGGAGGAGTACTGAGTCACCGTTTCCCAGATGGATCTGAAAAGCCAATAGCATTTACGTCACGGACCTTGAACAAAGCAGAGATGCGGTATTCCGTAATAGACAGAGAGGCGCTAGGTATTGTTCATTCAGTCAAAAAGTTTGAAAGATACCTATATGGAAGGAGATTTATACTTAGGACTGATCACAAACCACTAACGTACTTGTTCGGGGAAAAGGCAGAGCTGCCTAAGTTAGCATCCAGTCGTCTTAGCAGATGGGCACTCACGCTCATGGAATTTGATTACGCAATTGAATTTATTCCTGGAAAAGACAATAGCCCAGCAGATGCCCTTTCAAGATTACCACAAAAAGTAGCAAACTACGAGAACAAAATGGTATATGGACGAAAGATTGTACAAACGAAAGTGAAAGATATAGGTGTTTCAAAAAAATTGTTAAGAACAAGAACAGAAGAAGATGCAAAATTGAATAAAATAATAAGGTACCTGCAACAGGGATGGCCAACGAAGGAATATTTGACTGAGGAATTTTGGACGTTTTATGAGAAGAAGGAAGAACTATCGTACGAAGAAGGCATTTTACTTTGGCAAGGTAGAATAGTGGTGCCTGCGTCCCTCCAAAAAGATATCATACAGATACTACACGAAGGACATCCAGGGGTCTCAGCAATGAGGTCCATAGCCAGAATGCATCTTTGGTGGCCGTCCATTGATAAGGAAATAGAAATATTTTTGAAGACGTGTAAACCCTGCCAAGAGAACAGGCCTTGGGATCCTGAATCACCTTTGTACTCCTGGAATATCCCAATGGAATCATGGTCACGGTTGCACGTGGACTTCGCAGAATCTTTCGAGGGACACAACTGGTTGATTATGGTAGATGCAACCTCGAAATGGATTGAGATTGTTCCCATGAAGCTGATTACTACGGAGAAAACAATAGTGGTTTTAGAAGACATTTTTGCAAGGTTTGGGCTACCGAAGGTAATTGTTTCGGACAATGGTCCACAGTGGACGTCTGAAAATTTTAAGGAGTTTTGTAGATATAACAATGTGAAACATGTTCTAACCACTCCGTACCATCCAAGATCTAATGGATTAGCAGAGAGGATGGTAAGGACATTCAAGCAACGTTTTGGATCTAGTAAGACCAGCAAGCAGGATCTGCGGACACGTCTCAACCAGTTTCTCTTCTCATATAGAATAACCAGTCACAGAACAACTGCACAAACACCGGCAGAGTTGTTGTTGGGGCGTCAACTACGGACCAGGATTAGCCTGTTGCAGCCAGATTTGGCTGGAAGACTTGATGAACAGCAGATAAAGCAAAAGCTTCAACACGACCGAGCTACGCTGAAGGAATTTTGTGAGGGGGAGACAATGTGGGTGAAAAGGAAAAAGGACGACAAAACATTTGCAGAAGCAATGGTGAAGCAGAAGACGGGACCGTTATCCTATGTGGTCGTCATTGATGGGGTCGAACGTCGTGTTCATGCAGACCACATGAGAAAGGCTCTGGGTTCCTAAAGGGGGAGGAGTTGTTGCATCATGAGTTATAGTTATTGTTATCCAGTAGTCATGCAATCACATTGAGAATAGTTTCATAGAAATACATTCATTCTTTCACCAACTCTCGACTCGTGAATATTATCAGTTAGAGATATACTTCAGGGCCCTAGCTCAAAAACTTTCGAAGTAAGTAAAGGAATTGTTTTTTCACCAATTTTGAATAATATTGACTTTCTAGAATTTTATGAGACCCTCCCGGAGCTCTTAGGATAAACCGTTTGCTCCCTACGAGAACTTGAGGGTCGGACTCACGATAAATCAGATACACGAGCGTGAATCGCAAAAGAGGCTTAATCTCCGTTCGAATTTTAGCTGACCAAAACGTGATCGTTTTTTCAATTTGTACTCAGTTCTGCGTCTTTAGCAACCAGTAATCGAATTTTCTAATAATTAGAGTATAATAATCATCCCTGATAATCCCTGTTTCTTCGAACTTAGTGTGAAACTTGAAGTAGGTTGTGGTTGGTAGGGAGTAACTATGGCTGGTAGGCAGTGTCGATGCCAAAACCGTGTTCTTTCAGACGAGTGATCTATATAGAAAAATAATAAACCTTTGTGTAATAGTTTGCAGCGTTTTTCTCTCTTCGATCTCCCATTTTCAATTACACGAAAGCAGATTCTTTTAAAATGAATTAAAAATAACAATTTATTAACATAATAAGTTATTTTTCTACTAGTTTACTTTTTTTCGCTTTCTCCTCGTTTTCTCTCTTTTCTCTGACTACGGCTTTGGAAGTGTCAAAAAGAAAGTATGGAATGTTTCGCAGCTCTTAGTATTCCAGAAATATAACAGGTTCAGCACTTAGAAAAATTAGTTACCTATCTCAGTTACCTCAGAGAACGTATTCTATATTTGTTCTCGACGGATTCGCCAACCCCCTGAATATTGTTCTCGCTGGGTCGTGGCTCCTCCGGGGTTGTCGAAATGGCGGAACCCGTTTACGGCCGATATCACGGTCTGGCAAGAGACCCATTTTGCCCCCTGTGCCAGTCAGGGGAGGAAATGAACACGAACCATTTGGACACATGTTCTGCCCTGCAGAACACAAGAATGATATCTACACCGGACGACGAAACCCGCTGGCATCGTAAGGCGGGACTTTATTAGGCTGCAAGAACGCTTATGGCTGAATTGCCAAATAGTGTGACATAGTAAAAAAAAAAAAAAAAAAAAAAAAAAAAAAACTTGTTGGGTTTTCTTTGCAAGTCCTTTGCAGCCATCCGGGAAGTCTCAGTTGCGATTAATTGATGACAAATGGTAATTGTTTTTAGCAAATTACCCAATTAAAACGATTAACATTTCAGTTCTTTTGCATTAGTTCGAATTTAGGTCCTGGAAGATGAGTACCTATTCCATACGATATCTACTTTTTAAAGTTGATACCAATGTTGGAGATGACACTAACAAAAAATATTTTTTTAAATTTCCGTATGTCACAACAGTCCAGTCAGGTCTTCAACACTTGCTACATGTCAAATTGGGTAGAGGGCACTCCAAATCAGAGAAGAACAATGATGACGATGATGACCCGATCTATGAAGCCCATGATTTTTGGAGGACTTGTCAACGTAGACTTGGGAACGTTCATCAGCGTGAGTTCATATTGTCAGTTAAAAATATATAAATACTTTTATTAGTCCAATTGCCACATTATGGCCACCGTTTAATAATCCTGAAGTATCAGTGTTTTTTCAGGTGCTGAAAACAACTTTTTCCTATTACCAATTTTTGGACACCATGGACAAAAATAAAAAGAAATTCGAGTAGACACAGGGATAACAGGAAGGATATGAGTGGATATCAGCGGTACAATATATGCCCACAAGATATAAATTTACGTATATTTTTAAGCATCAATGTAAGGTGGAGTACACAATTAAGAAAGCCCAAGCTATCTGTTAACCTTAAGTATTTATTTAGGTGCACAGGATCAAGCATATTGCTCAACGCACAAGCAGTCAGTATATTATATGATTAGTAAGCAAATAACGAGAGAAATTCGATCTTCATACCCCTTCAGCTTCTCTTCCCTCTTACCTACCTTCCCACTTTCAAACCAGGGGTCAGTAACTTACTTTTCAATACTTTCCCTACCTCATCCAGGAACATCTCTCCTAATCTTAGGGCATCGATCCTGGTCTTAGGACTCCACTTCTTTCCCTTCTAAACGCTAATGCCATAAATTATCATCTACAGAACGGAAATTAATCTTCACGTAGCTTTAATATAATTTTTCACGTCATATTTTGTTTTTATGGTAAACACTGTAATTCGATTAAATTCGAAAAAAATTAATAATAAACAAAAATGCATTCATCTTTGTCGTAGTCTCTCTTTATATTTGTGTAGAGTACCCACTCGTAGATTTTTGGAACCAAAATCAACCATATTGTATGTTCAGGGTATGTTTTTAAAATGTTAGAAGTCCATATTCATGTAATACTAGTCTCCATGATCTCACAGAGAATGCATTCGGCATTTCTTGATAATGTATACACCTATGCCATTCTGATATTCCGGTTGGAGATTCTCAGTATGAATTTTAAAAAAGCTGCTAATTAGTACACAAAGGTTAACTATTTTTCTATATAGATCACTCGTCTACAAAGAACTCGACTTCGCCATTGTAACCACCTACCAACCAGAGGTACAACTTACAAACCTACCTGCCATGTATCTCCAGCGGTCGCGTTTTGGTCAGCTAAAATTTGAACGGAGATTAGGCGTCTTTGACGGACTTCAATGCGCCGAAGGCGCGCGAAAGAAGAGGTACTCAATTCGGGTTGTCGTGGGACGACGATTTTTTTTTTTTTTTTTTTTTACGATTCACACTTGTGTTTTTGATTTATCGTAAATCCAACCCTTAAGTTCTCGTAGGGATCGAACGTTTTGTCCTAGAGAGTTCTGCGTGGTCTCTAGAAACTCTGAAAATTCGATACTATCTTAAATTGATGTAAAAAAATACCCTTATATCAAAATTTTTTGAGCTAGGGCGTTTTCAAAATTTTTAACTTTATTTTAGAAGTGACCGACGTCAACCAAGAGCTTCGGGGCACAACTAGACCCCTTATGGAGCCCATATACCAAGTTTTATGAAAATCGGTCCATGGGAACTAAGGCGGACAGATGTCCAAATCTTGGTTTATTATTTTAAATAATGAACCTTTGGAATCTACCTAGGAACGAATATTTTAACCCTCCCTCAAAATTTGTTGGTTTACGTTTCAAGGTACGTAGAATCCAAAAATCCAATAAAAATTTGCCCTCCGCGGCACTTTCCCCACTTGGCATTGACCGATTTTTATGGATGGGGTGTATGGGCTCCATTTGGGGTCTAGTTGTGCCCCGAAGCTTTTGGTTGATCTACGTCACTCCTAAGAGTTGAAAAATAAGGTTGAAATATTCAAGAGTGCCCTAGCTCGAAAACTCCCGAAGTAAAGGTATAGTTTTTTCACCAATTTTGAATAGTATTGACCTTTTTTGAAAACACTCGGAGCTCTGCTGGACAAACCGTTCGCTTCCAACGAGTACTTAAGGGTTTTCCTTCGATAAAACAGAATCACGAGTGTAAATCACAAAATAGGTCTAATCTCCGTTGAATTTTCAGCTAACCATAACGCGATCGCTGTTCGTTTCTTCGAGTTGTATTGAGTTTTGCTTCCTCAGCTACCAGTAATCAAATTTTCATATGAAGCTCCTTTTTTTTCGAATCGAGTGTGAAGGGTTTAGTTCCTTCTAATAAACTTAATTGTGAAGGTGTGAAGGCAGTATGGTGTGGTAGGTTAAAAAAAAAAAAAAAAAAAAACATTGGCAGGTAAAAGAAAATTTAAAAAAGCAAATTATTGCCGAAGGTTTATCTTTTTCTGTATAGATCACCTTTCTGTATAGATCACTGGTTCTCCATCAATAGCACCCACCAACATATGAAAATTCTCCCTTGATCTTCCCTCTCAAAATTCTTTTCCTGCGTTAAATAGGATTGAACATGGCTTCGGAGCTCGAATGCTGAAGACGCTTCGGAGATCACTGATCAGCTGAGTGAGCTCAGACGCCATTTTCAATCATATTGAACGCAGGAAGTGAAATTTGAGAGGAAGGATCAATGGATGATACAGAATCTGTAATAAAGGTATCTGCCCAAAGGTTTATTGTTTTCTGTGTAGATCACCCTTCTGTATAGATCCCTGGTTTTCCATCAATAGCACCTACCAATATCAGATATTGGTAGGTGCTATCGATGGAAAACCAGTGATCTATACGAAAGGGTCATCTATACAGAAAATATTAAACCTTTGGGCAATAATTAGCACGTTTTTCAAATTGAGTGTGAAGCGTGGTAGGTAAAAAAAAAAAACGCTGCAAATTATTCCAAAAAGGTTCATTATTTTCCTGTATAGATCACTCTTCTGCATATATCACTGCTTTGCCACTGTCACTATTTATTTATTCTTCAATCACCAACCGTAGGTACCTAATACCTGCCTACTAGGGCATTTTTGAAAATTTCAACCCCAACCACCAACCAAATGGAAATGAAGGGTTGAAATTTTCAAAAATGCCCGAGTAGGTAGGTAGTAGTGCCTACCAACTTTATTTTTTACCTATCAACCATTGGCAGGTACTACCTACCTCACCATACTGCCCTCACACCTTCACAATCAAGTTTATTAGGAAGAACTAAACGCTTCACACTCGATTCGAAAAATTATAGCTTCATATGGAAAGATCACAGCTTTGCCATTGACTCTCATTTTGTTTTTTACCTACCAACCATAGGACCTATGGTTGGTACCATATGGCTATAGGTAGTACCTATGGCATAGGTATACTATTGGAATGTGAGAGTGCCGATGTGAATAGCGAAATAAATTGTTTTTCATGCAACATTATATATTCAACGGAATCTAGAATGAAAGTGGACTTTCGTCGTTACTTGGGAAACTTGAACATCTTGTAACAACGTAAATCTTGTCGATAATAACATTAATTAGTAGATATGTGGAGACGAGTGAATTCTAAGATATACCTACTATTTGACTTATGTAGACCTGAATCCAATCGAAACTCAATATAATATGATATATAATGCTCAACCCCCAACCGTGCTTGGAACATACCTGCATTTATATGCCCTTCACAATGTCGTGGTATCCAACGACGACAAAAGGCCTACCGACCAGCCCCCCAATTTCACGTCGCTTGTTTACCGCCATATTGCGAACTTTCCGTCGTCCCCGGAAAATAGGAGGAAAAGGCCCCCCTCTATTCCTCGAAGGGAAAAACACGAGGACAAAAGCTGTGGACTAGGTGTCGTAAAGCTTTCGGCGAGGCGAAGATGCCGTAAAGTTTGGGCGAAAACCCTCTCTCCGCTTGAAATACTGTAAAACTCTCAGGAGCACCCCTGGCTGGCCAGAGTATCGTCGAGGGGCAGGAAAAAGGAAAATCCCACCACTTTTGAGTCGGACGGGGGTGCGGCTAAGGGGGCAACTTATACAATTTATAGCTCTTGCTATTCGATAGCGATTTGTTCGTGGTTTCGTAATAAAAGCCGTCTTGAATAGCGGGAAGAAGGGAGGTGGAAAAAAGCCCCTGTGCAGAAGTTGTTAGCAATATAACTTGGCGGTTAACTGCACAGTAGGAGGAATAAAAACTCCGCTGTCCTTTTTTCTTCGCACAAGCCGAAACTAATTCGATTAAAGTAACTCGAACACTTATATTTTCTCCCGACTCCAACTGCAAGAAAACAACATCCGGGCGGAGACTGTCGTCAAATGCGGTTTGTATTGGCTTGGGAAGAGCCACTTCTGGAACGAACCACAAAGAAAGTCGCTTTATGGCCACTATATGGCTTTTTAAGTATTTAGGATGGATAGCAGTTGTAAAGTAGTGTTGGAGGGGAACAAAAAACATCTGCCAAGTTTGATGGGCAATAAAACTTTCTTACAATAACATGTCGGTACATCATTATTTGGTTTGAGAATATTTGAATGTATAATTGAGCAGAATCTGTATTCTCTCTGGCAAACTCTCATGACGGAAGAAGAAGAAGAAAATACGTTTTATTTAGATATATAACATATAACACGCTACAATAATCTTGAGGAAATATCACTATTTCATTCAAACAATTGGAATGTGATACAACTTTGGACTTAGTCCGTTTGTCGCGGGGGAAACGAGCCAAAATATTACCACCAGATTAATACATGTTGTCATCAATTATTATCACAGTATTTTTTTAAATTATAACAAATCGTTTACTATTGTTCATTATTGATAGTATCCTCCATTATTGTTTATTATTGTTATTTATTAGTGGTTGTTGTTGGTTTATAATAAGTATTTGTTCCGTAAAAGAATTTTCGTTACGGCCTACCAATTAAACTCGGCTATGAGCCGGCCAATCTCCTCCATCCATCAGCCTTATCATTGCGGCCTGCTCCAGCACCGCTGCTCCAAGGTAGCGTACCCTGAACTCTGCAAGAACTGGGCAGACTCCGAGGAAATGGACCATATCCTCTCGCTCTCCAATGTTACAAACAGAGCACAAGGTGCTGGGGTCGTCTTGTTGATTGTGCGGCTTGCTATTTAAACTCTCATGACGGCAAATCGCAACTTTTCAGATGGGAAACAAGTGGATGTGGCACATAGCTTCCTCGTAGGTATCCATAATGCGAATGTATAGATGATCGGATAGCTACTCTCGTAATATCAATCACAAAACATGTAATCGAAATCGGACTATAAATTCGTAAAGTTATGCCCGTTACAAGGATTTAATGACAAACTAAAGGTGCGGACGCGGCACACATTCGGCATTTTCCGAGCACTGAGCCGATGCTCGCCGATTTCCTAGTGGTGTGGGCGCTCGGAGTTCGCCGAATGCCGAATATTGGTCCCCGAGGATGCTCCGGCCAGAGTCGGTTTGCCCACTTCAAAGGAGACGAATATTCGCCAAGTAGCGAGCATCGAGGAATATGGATCAGTAACAATCTCCTTGGTTGGTGTGTTTTTATGAAAATCTGTAATGCCCATCCCACTCGGAGGCGTGATGTATTATTGATCCCTTGAAAATGGGGATTCCATGTTTTTCAGGAAGTGAGTATTCCCGAAGTTTACGTTTCCCTGAATAAATTGATCACTCGTTTGATCGCCTCGCAATGTTGATTGTTATGGATTACTAGTTGATGTAGCAACTCCGAGTTGCTCGTCTCTCTGCCGAGGCGAGCACTTCGCGGGACAAACTCCGAATGTGTGGAGCAATGAGCTCGCCACTCGCCGAGTACCTAGGTGAGTAGCTCGGTATTCGCCGAGTTGCCGCATGTGTGGAGCCG
Organism: Apolygus lucorum; assembly: GCA_009739505.2. Taxonomy (NCBI): domain Eukaryota; kingdom Metazoa; phylum Arthropoda; class Insecta; order Hemiptera; family Miridae; genus Apolygus; species Apolygus lucorum. Next base: position 29,819,631 of record CM019181.2, read on the forward strand.
GCTTATATGAGCTAGTGAAACTGGCGAACGGGGCAAGAACGGGAACACAAATAGTGAATTACAGAAACGTCCTACAGCAAAAAATGTGAATCACAGGGTTAAACTGAAACGCGGTACCATCAGGTTATCTAGACAAGACCCGCATCACTTCCCCTCTTCAATCACGAATATTTGGACGAATGTGTAGCCGGGCCATAAACTCTTTACTCGGCTTGCTACTCCTCTCTTTCGACTTGGCCAAAAAACCACCACTGAGTACCGTCCTCCTGGCTACACATGTAGGAAATCAATGAGCGTTTACTTATAACTCGCCGAGTAGTATCGCATGTGTATCCGTACCTTTACAGACACACGGACAGACACGGAACCAAATTTCTTCAGGGAGGCCTAAATCGTAACCGGAAATTTTTATTTTGGTGAACATTTCTCTTTTCAACCTTGACAAGTGGAAACAAAGCTTCCGCTATCTTCGTAGAATCGGAAGCAAAATTATTGTAAACTATAAAATTGATTATTTTTTTGCCTTTGTTTTCATGAGCCATATATTGTTTCCGATTCTACGAAGGTAGCGGAAGCTTTGTTTTCACTTTTCAAGGTTGAAAACTCTGCAAATTATTACACATTGGTTTATTATTTTTCTATAGATTCCTCGTCTGCGAAGCCACCTACCATACAAAATGAAGAAAAACATCGATCGTATTTCGGTCAGCTATAATTTGAACGGAGATTAGGCCTCTTTTGCGATTCACACTCGTGTTTCTGATTTATCGTAGGTAAGTACGTCCAAACGTGAGCGAACGGTTTGTCCTAAGGAGCTCCGGGTGGTCTCAAACAATTCTAAAAAATCTATAGAATATTAAATGTAAGGAAAAACGATACCTTCATATTAAAATTGTTTGAGTTAGGGCGTTTTCAAAATTTCACTTTCAAAAGTTCATTTTTGAACCCTTAGAAGTGACCTACATCAACCAAAATCTGCAGGGCACAACTAGACCCCAAATGGAGCCTACATACCAAATTTCATCAAAATTGGTCAATGCTAAGTGGCAAAAGTGCCGCGTACGGCGGACGGACGGCCAAATTTTTATTCGATTTTTGGATTCTACGTACCTTGAAACGTAAACCATCAGATTTTGAGAGGGTGTTGAAAAATTTTTTTTCTTGGTCGATTCCAAAGGTTCATTATTGAAAATAATAAGCCAAAATGTACTCCAAAATCAAAATTTCCACTCGCGTTTTACGTTTCAGACCTTCCTGAACAATTTTGGATCCGTATCTGTCTGTCTGTCAATATGTCTGTGATGAAATCCTTGCCATAGCCATAATTTCTACAAATCTCATCAGATTTCTATGAAATTTTCAGGAATTGTGCGGGTTGGCGTGTAGATGGTCCCCTATGAAAATCATCGCCCCCAGACTGATAGTAGCCACCGCGCATGCCCAAATGTATATTTCCTCGTTACAAACATAACTTTTATATTTTTCAACAATATTCAGAGATTGTGTCGGTTGACGTGTAGAGTGCCCTATTTTCTGGATGACCCCAGTCCCGATATTTGACAATGTCTTCATCATGAATAGTTTCTTCTTCTAAATAAGCCCATTGCAGATGAAAAAAAGTACTTTCAGTCTGAATGAATTGATATTATGATCAGTTACAAGGAGTGCCGCGCGCTCCCACTCATGATAATTCGAAAGGCGCGCCCGCCTTAAGATTAAATTAAGTAGTCATAGTTTTTAGTTAGGGACAAAAACTCATTGAAAAGTCATAGAAGTTAATGGCTAGCAGTTTTTCATAAATGGCCCTGTCAGTGCCTTATGTAAGAAATGCGTCACTTTTTTTCGTGGATTTGAGACTTTTGATGGTTAGATACGAGAAGTTTATACCGATATGACCCATATCAATACATTCTGACGATTGTTTTTCTTGGACGCATCGATATTCGATAAAGTTGAGTTCGAGAATAGTAAGGCATACAGGAACTGAGCTGGCAGTGATATTGGGTTCCCGCTTTTCCAATCCGAAAACAGTGGAACCGGGGATTCCCCGGTCTCTTAATATGTGGACGGCCGAGGCAATAGGTATCGGAAGGTAAATAGAAGCGTACGAAAGCAGAAAGGGAAGACCCTGAGATGAAGCAGGGATTAATATCGGAAACTCTCCAAACCTGCCCGGAGGTGCTTTTGAAACCGAGTAGGTAGGGAAGGTCCGTCTACCGGGGGTTGATATCCCACGAGTGCGAGGCCAAACGGAGCAAGCAGTATTGTTTTCTCCCTTCTCCGACCCCATTAATTGCCTCGACCGACCCTTGTAGGTCGTTGCTTGCTCTGGACATTGCCCCAGACAACTTCAGGAAGGAGGGAGAGGAGTCCGATTAATTGGAACCCACCATTGAACGTGAGCGTCTAATGGGTTTCCTTCGGACCCACGACGTCCCGTTTTTAAGTTATCCGTACAGGTAAATTGCCATGTGTGTACCTTGGAAGTCAAAGCATCTGTACCACTAGAGGAAATTAGGGCATGATTTGGTGAATATCTGGTTTGGTCTTACGAATTAAATTTGTCCATTTTCAAATCGAATTAGTTATTTTTCAGCGGGTACTGTAAGCCTTAACGAGATGGTAAAAGATGAGAATCAAACTTAATGACGCAACTTATGATTAGTGCAAAAATATGAGGCGTTACTTATCGGGTAGAACATTGGTGGAGTCAAGATTGGGACCGACGAAGGCGATTCAGCAGTTTCCTGAAAAGGGTTCTTTCCCGAAGAGAATTCACCACGTTGCTGGCAAAAGTTAAAAGAAAAGGTGCGATGCGTCGTTGCGCTGTTAACGACTATAATAGTTAATTTTCCAAATAGTAATTATTTGAAATAAAAGATCACTATTTAGAGAACCAGATGTTGCTAAAAGAATAATAACAAAACTAGATTCGTTGCAAATAATTTATAATGAGCTCAATTGTGGTCGAAAATTCAGATTTTTTTTCCGGGAGTGGGAAAACTCTCCAAGAGCGAAGGAGAAGTTTCACCCCAACAGTGTTGGACTCACCGTCTTGGGCATACCAACTAAAACCTCACTCCCTCTGCTTAGGACTCACCCCGGAACGACTTGCACAGTATTACTTCAGGGTGAGCCCTTTTTTTTGGCCAAAAGGCTGCTCCTACTTCTGCTCTCCAGTCCGATCTCTCCATAAATTCTATTCCTCATCTACTTCCTCTCGTCTTTCATCCAGATTTTTTGCTTTAAGGAATGCTGTGACAAATACTGTCAATGCGTCCCAACTCGATTTGTTCCTAATCATCTCATGTATGATTGTCTGTGGATGCAATGTTCCGATGACCTCTTCCACAATCCTCCTCACGCCCTCCCATTGCTGGCATGTGAAGAAGGTGTGGCAGACATCATCTTCTTATATACCACAGTATCTGCATTCTGGGTCAGTGGCTTTCCAATCTTTACTAAGAAGGAACGGAAGTATCCAGACCCTGAAAGGAATTGAGTCAGGTAATAGTTCACCGCACTGTGTTCCCCCAGATCGTCGATTAGGAGGGCTCTCCACCTTCCACGGGTTTCGCAAACCAGGTCCGCTCCCCCCCCCCCCCCCCGGATGGTCTCCTCCCGCTCTTCCTCCTTTACAATGGATACATCGAAAATATAGATAGAAAAACAAAGAACGACTTTGAAGGTAGCATACCGGGGTACTTCGGTAGGTAGCATTGCTTAACATATTATAGTTGTTACATTATTGTTTTCAAACAGTTCTTGAGGTTTTCCAATTGCTTATTTTGATTAGTTTGGTTTCAAGAATATTTACATTTAAATTCGCATTTGCGTTGCTTTTAAGCATTGTGGCTAAATTATCAATGTTTATTGCTAGAATGAGTCACTTTCTCAAAACACATTTACACTCCGTTCGTACAGGAGGTATTTGAGCACTCACGTTACCGATGTGGCACTCCTCGAAGGATGTCTTTGTGGTGTTGTTGTTCCAGATTGGAAGGTACAGGTTCTTGCAGTTGTCAGAAGAATGAGTGGAGGGTGGACGTGTCCAATTTCACTAACTGACCTGAGGGTGGGACTATTGAAATTAACGTATTTTTGGAGAATAATCACAAAATTGTTCGTTGCTGCCAAATGGTACGGGACTTACGCTCAGATTTGACTGGAAGAAATGTAAAAGTGGGGTTTCATCACAGAGAGAGATAACGTGGGCCTCCTTTGGTTTGCCACATCCACTTATTCAGCATGGATGCTATGGAAATCCACCTTGACTTGAGTAGAGCAGTGGACAGTGGAGCTGCAGAGTAAATGTGCAGGGGTAGTGGTAGGTTTCTAGTCAGTTCCACTTCTTGGGGGTGTTCATGTAGCAAACCATTCCCCCTGCGCCAACCATTTTCAATTCTGTGAGTGGTAGCTCACAGTACATCAGCTATAGAGTGGGTACTCAATGAGTTCGTGGAGACGCTTAGAACGTTATTATTGCAGCCTACTAACATCTTCAAAACATACCCTGTCCATACAGTTTGTTGTTATGGTATACTGAAAATAGACAACAAAAAAAAACAACATTATTCGATCGATGAACTTGTACGTTTGAAATCATTCGTATCAGTGCTCTGAGTTGGGGGTGACGAGAAGAGTATTCTTTGAGGTTTTTGAAAATATTCAACCAAGAAGAAGTACTTAAGTAGTACTTAAGTTAGGTTAATAAATTAATTAAAATAAAACCATTTCAAGTTGGATTTTTGTCCGACGGCCATCCTTTTCGTCGTGGAAGACATCAGCTGACAATGTCAGATGAAGATGTCATCTTCCATAGGGAAGATGAGAATTTGGTTCTGAATGATTTCGTTCATGGTTTCCCATTACGTACCTCACAACCCTTGGTTAGAACGAGGAGGGCGATGAGAGCTCGAAGGCATAAAAAGAGACGGTGTGACTTGAACCCACATCCCTCGCAGAAATCAGTCCAAATCCCACCATCAAAGAACGCGCGCCTCAGTGACCACGGCTACTCCAGACCCTCATTTCTACAGAATGAATGGACTTTTTCTTTCATGAAACTTGTCTGCAACGACTTTTTTCAGCCTTCCTGTTGGCGCACCACCTGAGCTCACACCGATGGTCGCAGGGCGGCTTTTTGACCGCTTTCGAATAATATAATATTTTTGATTTATAAGTGCATGTGTACACCACTGATCACTGACTTTCATATTAAGGAAACACAAATAAGGTACACAGCCATGTATATTAGGTAAAAGAAACACATTTTATTGAAAATAATTTTAACTAGGTGGGTATAAATAAAAACGTAGGTAATTTGAAAAAGTGACCTAATCAGACTAAAAATGTAGGTACATTCAGAATTCCACTAAAAAAGCATAAACTTTTATAATGCAATAGCACAATATAATATTGGTAACACAATATAGTGAGTACATGGTGTACTTGAGCACCTACCTACCCATGTTTACTTAGATCCAACGTCGACGTCGTCAACTTTCACATTGATTTACGAGCGTCGTTCGCGAATCTGACGTAGCCTCTGCCTGCCATCAGGTGTCTAATATTGTAATTAGAGAATACTTGTGCGTTCCGTCGGGCTGTGAAATGCTTTTGTCTATGCAAGATCGTTTTTTAGTTAAAAGGCGACCAAATTGCCGCCCAAGCGCCCGCCCGAAGGTTAAGTACCTTTTTGATGAGGTCAATTCTACTTTCCAATTTACTGAGGAGTGTAATGTAAGTTTACAGTGTGTAAGAATGGGTTAGGACGAGAAAATCTCCAATTGGCTAGAAATACAAAAGTTCTCTCCATCAACGTGGAGCGGAATTCTCAACACGAATAATTTATTCCTTAATTCCTCGGGGAGTTCGTGAAGACGTGGCGGAAACCACATGTGCTGCTACGGAGAATGGCCATTAAACGTCTACGTGGTCTTCCATCCGGGATTCGCTTCCCTGCTCAAAAACCTGACAACATGTAGAAATCAGGGCTTCAGGCTACAGGCCTATGCGTGGGGTGCGGGCCCGCTTTTCCCCGTTTTCGGACGTACGTGACGAGCTTTCCGAATCGACTCTCCACCTCTCGGCGTTACTTTTTGATGAGAGTCGCGGTCTGATTCCTTTTTAATAATTCAGATTCCGCAGAGGAAAACGCACCGAGTTTAATTCGCGGACCAATTAGAGAGATTGCGGAATTCCATGCATCTGCGCTCACTTTTACGAAATGATAGCTGTAGCACGAGTGCACAATCGGCAGTACGCTACGTCGTATATTTGCTTCCATCATTTTATTTGTTAATTCCACTCATGTTACTAAGAGGAATGTTCCGATAAGTTGGCATGTAGTAAAACTATCTACTTCAAGACGAAAAATAAGGGAGCTATAGTCATTTTAGAGAGACAAGGTTCAACATATTAAAAAAAAACGTTTAAATTGAAAAAACTTGAAAACGCTGCAAATCATTACCCAAAGGTTTAATATTCTCTGTATAGATCACCCTTCTGTATAGATCCCTCCCTACTACCTACTAGGGCATTTTTGAAAATTTCAACCCCAACCACCAACCAAATGGAAATGAAGGGTTGAAATTTTCAAAAATGCCTCAGTAGGTAGTAGGTATCTACGGCTGGTAGGGAGGGATCCAGGGGCGGCTACTGATAGGAGCATAGGCGCATGTGCACCCCAGCCAATTAAAAAAGAAAAAAAAATTCAAAGTTTGTTCCTCTTCGTTTGAAGAGTAAGTTGGCTAGTGACAGAAGACATGATTGTTGGTAGTTGAATCTACGCGCAAAAACTGTGGCGGGAGCTCCCTCTTTTCTGACAAATCACACCCATTTGGAGCATCACCTTTCCTCTGCACCATTTCTGGGGAAAGTGACGTCATCTTGACATCTTTCGAGGGAGGCAGGCACGTGAGATTGACCAATCAGAGAGCAGGACATTTTTTCGTCTTGTGCAGAATTGGTTCGTTGCTCCCCCGTCAGAGAGCTCTGCAATCCGGATTTCCTTATAGAGAAATGAGTAAACAAACAAACCTGATGAGGGAATTCCGTTTTACGTTTTTGGTTTACTACCGTTTCGGTACACACCGTTTTGATCAAAGTATTGTGATTACTTAGGAGTGTTGTAGGTACGATGAGTAGTTTACATTAAAGTAAAGTAAACTATTTGCGTTTGTCGATTGTGGAAAAGTGCGACATTCGAGAAACTGGCAGCCCCTTGCTGTCTCTACCTGGACTCCAGCAGACGTTGAAATTTAAAAACCGTGCAGATTCGTACCGTAAGTTTTAATGTCGACTATTATAAGAAGGTAGATTGGCTTTGTGGGTGTGAAGTGACTAACTGATAATGTTGCTTTGCTCGCCTACTGTGTTCTACCAACCGAAATGAGGCTTGAGTTAAAGACGGCATAAGTGATCTCCCATTTAGCCAAAAAATTGAAAAACGCATTGGCTGTCTCCCATAAGAACGCTCAGGTAGATTTGTGTATAGTGTGTCGTCAAAATATAATGCAACAACTCGACAGTGCACATCGTCATAAGATCGAAAAATAGGTACATTTTGCTTCCTCACTACCGAAGGTAGGGAAGCTTTGTATTCGTGAAAGAAGTGAAAAAAAAAAAAAAATGTCCTCCAAAATCAAAATTTCCACTTGCTTTTTGCGTTTTAGAGCTTCCCGAACAATTTTGGTTCCGTGTCTGTCTGTCTGTCGGTCTGTCTGTCTGTCGGTCTGTCTGTGGTCCCGGGCAAAACTATACTAACCTGTGGTCCGATTTTGATGAAATTTTCAGGGATTGTGCGTGTTAGGTCCTAGACGGTCCCCTATAAATTTCAGCACCTTCGGACCAATAGGAGCGAGTGCGCATGCGCAAACGTGAATTTCCTGGGACCTCGGTTTCTCGGTTTCTAATGAACCGATTTTGCTCAAATTTGGAGGTTAGTTAGGGACTAACTTCTAAGAGACACCCTATAAGTTTCAATCAAATTGGTCAAGCAATAGACGCTGCGCATGCGCGAACTTGAAATTTATTGTTAAAACCAAAACTCCGCAACTATTCAACCGATTTTGATGAAATTTTCAGGGATTGTGTGGGTTAGGTCCTAGACGGTGGACCGCTAATATTTTGGTATTCAATAACTCTTTGAATCATATTTTTTTCGCCAACTGATTCTATACGTCCATGTTACAATGAGTGAGGAAGCTATACTGCCCACCCAACTTGGCAGACGTTTTTTATCCCGAATCATTGATTGTACCTATCAAGTTCTGTGGTGTTTTCGAGCTAGCCGTGCATGATGAGAGGGAAGATTCTTCGAATCTCGGAGTTTTCAAGGGGCTCGTTAATTTTTCTTCCGAATTGGACGATGTTTTGAATCGTCACGGGCAAATATACATTTCAGTTATTGCAATTGAATCAGTGAGAATGACAACAGTACATGTCCCCAATCAGCTTATCGAGATATCAGGTGTCAGGTGGTATAAGTCCATGGACTCCTACTGTTTGTTCCCTCAATCATTTTCATTTAGGCTCTGTTCAAGCTTACCGAGTGTGGTTAGCATACTGCTCTTGTGCTCAATGCGTAGTTCTACTGGTTACAACCTACAAAAAGCCATTTTTCAACAATCGTCAAAAATGGACTTGTACTGTTTTTATTCTCATCGATTCAATTAGATGGATGAATTTCTTGGGTTTAAACCTTTGATGATTAAGTATTTCAGAATTTCTGTTAACCACTAGAGAACATGTTTCGTGTCTATTGCACCTACGTATTTAGTACCGTTCGCAATTTTAAGATGAAAAAGTTACAAAGATTTATCCCATTTGCATATCGTTGAAATTTCCATTTGGCAGAGAAAATCACCTATTCTGTCCCTTCTCGATAGCCTCTCCTGATCTCTGTGCACCCCCTGAGTTTCGGGGCAGGAGCCGCCACTGTAGGGATCTATACAGAAGGGTGATCTATCCAGAAAATAATAAACGTTTGGGCAATGATTTGCGGCGTTTTTTACCTACCAACTTCTTTACCTACCAACTATTGGTAGGTACTACCTACCACACCATACTGCCGTCACACCTTCACAATCAAGTTTAGTAGAAAGAAGAACAAACAATACGTACTACCTTTATTTCGAGAGTTTTCGAGCTAGGGCACTCTTGAAAATTTCAACTCTTAATTTTAACCCTTTGAAGTGACTGACATCAACCAAAATCTTCGGGGCACAACTAGACCCCAAATGGAGCCCATATACCAAATTTGATCCAAATCGGTCCAGTGTTGCTGAGAAAAGTGCCGCGTACGGCGTACGGCAGACGAACGGAAAATTTTTATTTGATTTTCGGATTCTGCGTACCTACCTTGAAACGTAAAACATCAAATTTTGAGGGGGGGGGGGGGGGGTTAAAATATTTTTTTCATGCTCGATTCCAAAGGCTTATTATTGAAAACAATGAACCAAAAACAAAGGGTTGAAAGAAAATTGCTAGGAGACATTTTTTTGTTGGAAATACCTTGTAGCATTTGGAAATACATTGACCCCTGAAGGTTGGTCATGTCTTTCTCGGACACCCTGTATGTACATTGGAGTCGGTCAACGAGTAAATAGTGCATCAAAATGGATAAACTGTGAGTCAAAATCGGAACTCAAAACATCTAAAGTTGGGAATCCAACAGCCACTTAGACTGATTATGATCAGATTCCGATCACGATACTCCTTGCAACAACCAACAACACCGGAATTGCTACCATTTAATTTGTCTCAGTGAGATGGGCCATTCTCGTATAAAATGTAGGTACTTGAGATTGAGCACCAGATATGGATATAATATAGTTACCACGGCGGTCCCTTCCAAATTATACCAGAGCCTTATCTCGGCAGTTGAGTATCACTCTCGTTATCGGAAGGACAGTCGACGACGATCTCGCCGGCGGGTAACGGCGATTGCTTCAATACCCGTAACTTCCGACCGGCTGTAAACCCCAGCAGTTTCCAGTCGAACCCTCATAACTTAGAATGATATCTGTTTAATTAATCTCGATGGCTATAATACATGTACCTACTGAAGATAAGAGCAAGTTTGCCGAAGCCTTCTGCTGCTACAATGCGCCCTTCGGAAGAGCAAAAGTTATTACTCGATATGCAACTTCCTAATTGCGTTTTCCTGTATTGATTTAACAACCATTGTTCCAACTAACCCTTCAGTAACCTCAGACGGAATTTCGAAGTACCTTGTCTTTTGAAGGTTTCTGGTTCCCTATTAGATCATCGTAATGGTCCTAGATTGTCAAAAAACCTCAACAGACCGCTTCGACTCAGCACTTATTAGTGAAAGAGGCAATTTCTTCGAGTTACCATTGATAGTATCCGTTCGTGTTCGCTGATCCTCGGCAGTCGGCGGCTTATTGTGATGAAAGGACTTGGTAAACTTTTATGTTCACAGTTCTGGGTCAGGGATTCGTCTTTTCACCAGGCTAACCTGAGAGCCCCCACCGTCACGTGATACTTTTTCTTAAATGATTTGGCGTTGTTAACTAGCTTATTATTGATGTACCTACCACAGAGGACCTATGGCATTTACAATTATTGTGCAAGTCCAATAAAAGAATTCTCTAATGAAGGAGTAATCATAGCCGACATGTCATCTGCATAAATATTTCAACTCCAAACAAGGCATCGGTCACGTGTGCTCAACGAACAGTGAAGAATCGATTGGGAGGACAACAAAGAAGAGACACCACAACTTGGAATCCTGCATAACTCCAGCCAACAGCTTTGGAAACTCTCCATTGAGTGTATAATACTGTCATCTTCACCATTCCGAATAATCCCCATGAAGTATAACATGCTGTCTCCTTCAAAATTTGTATGTAATACTTTCCATTGAGTACTAAAAGTTCTCTTTATCCTTCATCCGCTTGCGCTCTCTTGAGTCACACTAGCGATCGTACACATTTTTCCCTATTTCAATGGTTTTTTTGGTACTTCAACTTGATAACGATAAGGATTTGGATTGGTCATCTTGTCAGTGAGTCCATACACGTTATTTAGAATGAAAATCGTTTATTAAAGATAATTATAAACTTTAGTAAAAAAAACTCGGCGCTTTGCGCCTCGGCGGGGGGCTCCGCCCCCCTGCACCCCCCGGTTTATTTCTTTTTCCATACTTTGAATGAAATCATAGGAACACAGAATGTGTTTTTGCGATGCTAGTCATCCGTTAAATAAAACGCTGCAAATAATAATAATATAAATAAATAACGCAGAAAATAATAAACCTTTGAGCAATGATTTTCTATATAGATCACCCTTCTGTATAGATCACTGGTTCTCCATCAATAGCACCTACCACCATCTGTATTCTCCCTTGACCTTCCCCCTATTTTTCGAATTGTATGTACCTTGAAACGCGAAACATAAAATTTTTGGTTTGCTTTGAGCAATGGCTTCGGAGCTCACTCAGCTAATCAGTGATCTGAGAAGTGAAGAAGATCTCCTCGAATGCTGGAGACGCCTGGAAGAGCACTTCCATTCAATAGGATTGAAAATGGCTTTGGAGCTCACTCAGCTGATCAGTGATCTGAGGAGTGAAGAAGATCTCCTCGAATGCTGGAGACGCCTGGAAGAGCACTTCCATTCAATAGGATTGAAAATGGCTTTGGAGCTCACTCAGCTGATCAGTGATCTGAGGAGTGAAGAAGATCTCCTCGAATGCTGGAGACGCCTGGAAGAGCACCTCCATTCAATAGGATTGAAAATGGTTTTGGAGCTCACTCAGCTGATCAGTGATCTGAAGAGTGAAGAAGATCTCCTCGAATGCTGGAGACGCCTGGAAGAGCACTTTCATTCAAATCGGTCCAGTGTTGCTAAGAAAAGTGCTGCGTACGGCGTATGTATTTGAGGGGGGGTTAAAATTTTTTTTTCTTGCTCGATTCCAAAGGTTCATTATTGAAAATAATAAACCAAAAACAACAATAATAAATGTGGAGTCTTTGGCAATAATAAAATAAATAATTGTTAGACATTTAATTTGGTCTAAAACCCTATAAATGTTATATAAATAAATATGTAACTACAAGAAAAATACTATATAAATTGAGAGCTTTCCAACGAATGGTGAACAATTTCTGTGCAATGAACACTGCGGGAGTTCTATTTCCTTACCAACGGCTTGGTTGCACGTGAAAATCATTATAAAAGGCGCGTAACGGTTTTTTCTGTCGCTTTTTCGTGACGATTTTTTTTCGGTAGGTCATCGCAAAAACACATTCTGTGTTAAAATAATAAACATTGTCAAATGGTTCTTCCTCTCTTCCCTCATCCTGTTCATCCGATGAGGGGTGCGCCTGATTTTCTTTTAAATTTTTAATCGAAAGTAGACCTCATCCTGAGAATTTCGACACCAGCCGTTCTCTTTTTGGATGAGTAGATGTTTTCCTAGAATTTTTCAAATGTTTATGTCGTCACGTGCCTCTCCCGTCGTAATAGAAAACAAAAAAAAAAAAATCATAGAAAAAGGTCTTCTCATGCTAGAAGGTCGCGGTTGGTGTCAAAATTCTCAGAATTAGGTACAGTTTAGATTAAAAATAAAATAAACAGTTTTTGCGACCCATGCGAACAGCCAATGGGGGGTGCGCCTTGATTTTTTTTTTAGATTTTCAATCGAAAGTAGAAAATATCCTGAAAATTTTTGCACCAACCGCGACCTTCTAGCGTGAGTAGATCTGTTTCTATGATTTTTCAAAGTTTCGACCGTTTATGACGTCACGCGCCCCTCTCGCCTGGGCGGGACCCCCCAGCCCACTGTGACGTCATAAACGGTCGAAACTTTAAAAATTCATAGGAAAAGATTTACACACGCTAGAAGGTCGCGGTTGGTGCCAAAATTCTCAGAATGAGGTCTACCTTAGATTAAAAATAACAATAAACAGTTTTTCCTAGCCAGGCGCACACCCTATTCACGGATTATGCGGGCGATATCCTCTTCCCTGCTGTATGGAGCCCTAAAAACAAATAAACTGACGAATAAAATGAATTAAGGCGTTTCATTTTCCATGCTCCAAGACATTCATGTTGAAACGCTCTGAAAGTGTGTCCAAACTCTAGGTTTGAAAGAGTGTCCATACAAAAACTTATTTATTCGTACAATACATTATTTTCAAGATAGAATTGGCAAAAACTATTTCAAATGAATATAATTGGAAGGAGGTGAAATAGCAAAGTAAAAACAATGACTCGTAAGCAATACGAGTAAGTGCCAGACCAAACATCACAAACGGATAAATGAAACTCAGATTTTTATCGGCATTTCTTCTGAAACATACATACCTATTCATAACGAGGCTGAACGAAATAAAGAATGTACTTACATTTCACCGTAGACGTTGAACAAAAATGTGGAATTGCCGATCGAGGGGCAACAATGAGGAATTTCACCATGTCGGAATTTCCTATTTTTGACCCCGAAATCGGATTCGGCACATATGAATAAACATTCATAAATAGCACATATGAATTCACAGCATTTATGAATAAACAAAACAGTGTAGAAAATATGAACTTTATAAGAACCGGGAGGATGACGTCAACCTGGAATAGTTCGTTTATGGCCGCTTGAAGCGCTGAGATCGTGAAATCTATAGTCCCCAAATGCAACATTTCACAAAACCAGTAAAGTTTGAAATCGAAAAACTGAAGAAAAAAATAGAAAAAGCAAGATGGGGAAAATTAGGTTTCCCCTGTTTTTGTTTGATAATTTTCCTCTTAGATAACACGATTTCGTCATACCATTGGGCAACACAGGGAGGAGACGGCGATCCGAACAGCCCAATCGGCGAGCGTTCCCGCTTCACGTTGAGAACGTCCGTTTTCCCTGTTATTTTTTGAAATCATAAATTTTGATTGTTTCCCAAAAATAACAGGAGACTTATTTTCCAAAATCAACCCGATTTTCATCTATCCCACACCATTAACTATTTAGGAAAAATGCAAACTGAATTTGGTTAAATTCCTCATTAGTCGCCAAACTAAGAAGGAAAAGGTTAACGACATCTTGATGAAAAGTTTCCAACTAGAAAGTACAACTGCATCTTCCCGCTCTCATGCAGTTATGTTTTGGAGTGCAATATTCATCGTGGGCGGCAGTGTGACCACGCGATCGGATGAAGGTTATCAGCGTTTCGAACACTCTTCTTTGAGTATATTATGCTGCTGTATTCAAAATGTCTGATTATTTATATTGAGAACAACGAATTTCCATCATCAACATTTCGAATACCCTCCATTAGCAACTTCAAAATTCCGAATAATCTCCATTGAGTACAACATAATTCCTTCTTCCACATCTCGAATATTTAAATCCTCCATTGAATACATCTTGCTGCCTTCTTGAACATTTCGAATACTCTTATTGGAACATCATAACATTTCCATCTCTAAAATGACGGATTCTCTCCATTCGGTACAGCATAATGCTACCAATCATACAAATTACTCTTGAAAAACGTCTGTGCTTTCTCTTCAATGACTTTGCTCATTAAAAAAGAAAACTAATAACCTGATGGCCTCAGTTCAGACCATTTAAGTATAGAAGAAAAAAATACTCCAGCTAACACTCAAACGTGGGTCTTCTTTACTATACAGCACTTCAGGAAAAGCAGAATATACGCTCTTTTGAAATAAGTAACTATTCATCTATCACTTAGGTGAGCGAATGGCTGTAATTTGTGAGAAGCGATGCTTTTCATGAATGATGAAGTGAGTCCACATCGGCATTTGAGTGTGACTGAGTAAGAAGTAACTCAACGGATATCAGGGGAAATGTTCTGCGCAATACTGTTGTTTCGAACAAGAATCGGCGTTTTCTCCGAATTACCCACATCCTTTCTCAACTGTTTCTTAGTCAACCCGAATGAAGGGGCCTTATCCGACGGGAAGCGAGTTAATCCAGGTGGTCTTGAGGACTCGAATGAATTGGGATGAGCTCACTGAGTCAGATTAAGGGCACCATCAAATGGAGGGTTCCAATTTTCATTACCCCCTTCCAATCCCCGTTCGTCCACGGGAAGTTCACTCGAGTGGTCTTGTGAGCTTAGACACTCTAAATATATTGAGCTTAAGGCCCGATCACACAGGACGCGTTATAACGCGACGTTAGGCGTTCGAGTAACGTCGCGTTACGGCGTCACAGTTGTATCATGCAATATTGCATCATCCCCGCCACACACGCAGCGTTAAGACGCCGCGATACTTTCAGTAACGCGACGTCACGCGTTCCGGTTGTACAAATTTACAAAAGTAACGCGCGCTGAGGGCGTTATCCTCGTTGTTCAAGGAGTTTATTTCAAGATGAGTGAGGATACAGAAGCTCTCATTCAAGAAGTTCAAAACAATCCTCATGTGATCGCAGCTCCCGACATAGAAGGTGGTATTCCCCAAAATCTTGTCTCTTTTTATTGATTGGGTGCACCCAATGCCGTCTATTTTTGCCATCTAATAAAACTAATAAAAGATGAGCTTCTTCCTCATCAGAATCACTAGAAGTTATCATAGCTTTATGTGAAAGTCAGAAGATACAGAAAGAGGAGAACACTATGGAGTACAATATCACAATGCTGGGTTCTAGGCCAAAATGACGCGCGATATAACGCGATGTGTGTGGCGTAGCAATATCGCCAAACGTCGGGGAGAACGCGCGTTCCCTGAGCGCCGCGTTATAACGCGTCCTGTGTGATCGGGCCTTTAGGTTAAATGGAGGACTGTGCACGAAATGGAACTCTACGAGCAGTCAAATAATGAGTAGCTCGTACAAAGTTTTGAATGAAATCTTTTCATGGTTGTTAGAATAATTATAACATTATTATTTATAAATCAATAATAAAATTTCATGTATGACCTCAAGAGTGACGTCAAGAGAGTTTTTCTTTTAATTTCGCCAAAATTTGCCGAATATTGTGGCTGAAAATTGAGGTTCAGCATATTGGTGGAAGTAGTAGTAGTAGTTTATTTGCAAATATGAACAAAACAAATATGCTGTGTAATATAAACATAAATCAGTACTGTATGAGTACAGAGGCTTAGAAAAAAGACAAATAAGTGACTATGATAATATATGGATTGTTTTGTGGTAATACCTATTGCTTGAAAGAAGGAAGACGGACGGTGATCGGGTACTGTGTAAAAACTAACTAAAATTTAGCATTTAATGCTAACTCAGAGTGTAATGTATACAATCCCTTGTTTGTTAGAATTTACGTGATCGCCAAAGGTTGGTGAGAGCAGCCTCCGAGCAAGCGAAAAGACAAGATTACAAGTAAACAAACAAGGAAGAGATGTCGTCAATAATCTATGTGCATGTAGGATATTCTAGGATATCGGGGAGACATCACACGCTATCGACAGCTTTCCTCCACCTGTTACAACCCCATGATGTTTCGGGAAAGGTAGCCGTTGTCCGATGGGCCTGAAGATGGGGACATTTTTTGAAATTCTTACATTGACACGCAGCAACGAAGACTATTCCGAGTTCCACAGTAGCTTCAACCCATCCCCTACTCACTGACATGGACTGTTAAATGCCTATCTGCATGAAATGGGGAAGGTATCAGCCCCAACATGTTTACACTGCCAGAACAAAGAAGATGATGATGTGCTCCACACCTTTTTCAATTGCACCAAATGGGTGCCTGGAAGAAGTCAGTTGATGGCAGATCTGGGGTTAGCTCCACAGAGTTCGACACCAGAGGGTGTTTTCCGCAGAATGCTGGAAGGTGAAAGGAGCTGGACTGCTGTGGCAGAGTATACAGAGAGCATCCTGACAAGGAAGATACTCTTAGAACGAAAAACAGAGAGGATGGAGCATCGAGTCAGCCCCCTCACCAAGAACTGATCGAACACATCCCACGACTCAGCCCGAAATAATATGTTAAACGGTTCCGGGCTGAGTTCCGACGAGGGAGAAAAGGAGGTGTTTGAACCTTCCAGGTATCTTATGAGATCTAACTCCACCTATGGATCTTGAAGATTTTCTCACCTGTCTGCCGAAAAAAAAAATCCCCTACTCATTGCTACACGTTATGATAATTATAATTGTTGAAGGGTGTTGAGTCGGATGATAATATCATGTTGGTGGTCGAAACGACTCTGGGTCTTCTTTGTGAATAAAAAGGGGAAACACGTTGACTTTTTGGTGTTCAATTTTCAGCTACAGTTTCGCTGGGCAACTTGCCAGCATCTTCAGGCTAAAACAGATATTAGAACAGCAGATCTCTTAGTCTTCTAATACTATGGTCACATTTACTCTAGACATATGTTATATTTCCCTATATTAGTTATTGATAAACGTGCATTTTACCTTGTCAGTTTTATGTAGAATATACTTCTTGTCATTTCAATCATTCATTTCATAATTATAATTTGTAGCAATGGCCAGGGGATTAAAAAAAAAAAAAATAGATGACATAATGTTACCCACTAGTGTAGATAAATGACATCTTACATGAGTCCTCAAGTGTTTGAAACTGTTCCATTGACACGCTGCAAAAACTACACTCTGGGTTCCAACTTAGCTTCAGCCTGACTTGGCTTCACACTGCTACAAATTATTTGAACTATCTCTTAGTGTACATAGGTGCCATTTTTCAAGGGCCCTCTAGAGCCGAGTTATTTCCGACTATTCATTGGTTAGAGTTCTTCTCGTTTGTAGGGCAGATTAACGTATTTTGGTTTATTATTTTCAATAATAGACCATTGGAATTGTGCAAAAAAAATAGTTAACCCTCTCAAAATTTGATGTTTTACGTTTCAAGGTACGCAGAATCCGAAATTTGAATAAAATTTGTTTCGTTAGTCCGCGCATACGCGGCACTTTTCTCAGTAACCATGGACCAATTTGGTTGAAATTTGGTACATGGGCTCCATTTGGGGTCTTTTTGTGCCGCGAAGTTTTGGTTGATGTCAGTCAATTCTAAGGGGTGAAAATTAAGGGTTGAAATTTTTAGGTGTGCCCTAGCTCGAAACTCTCTCAATAAAGGTAGTACGTATTGTTTTTCTACCAATTTAAAATATTATTGAATTTTAAAAAATTATATGACTTTACGACTAAAAGATTCTACGAGTATTTAGGGTTGGACTTGCAATAAATCAGAAACACGAGTGTGAATCTCACAATCCTTATCTCCGTTCAAATTTTATGATGTGTGATCACTGATCGTTTCTTCGATTTGTATTCAGTTTTGTTTTCAGAACAACCAGTAATCAAATTTCTATATGAAGCTCTCTATTTTTCGTCTCGAGTGTGAAGCGTTTAGTTCTATCTAATAAACTTGATTGTGAAGATGTGAAGGCAGTATGGAGTGGTAGGTAGGTAATACGTATGGTAGGTAGGTTAAAAAAAAAATTTCCCGGCAGGTGGGGGAGAAAATCTTAAGGATCCATAGGTGGAGTTGGATCTCGTAAGATACCTGGAAAGGTCCGCGTCTTCAGGTTATGTGGGATTCAAACCCACTAAAAAAAAAACACGTTGGAGCTCCCATGTTGGAGCTCAGCCCGGAACCGTTTAACACCTTACTTCGGGCTGAGTTCCGGTGTGTTTGACTAGTTCTTGGTAAGGGGACGGACCAGGTGCTCTCTCCTCTCTCTTTCTCGTTCTAAGAGTATCTTCCTTGTCAGGATGCTCTCTGTGTACTCTGCCACAGCAGTCCAGCTCCTTTCACCTTCCAGCATCCTGCGGAAAACACCCTCTGGTGTTGAACTCTGTGGAGCTAACCCCAGCTATGCCATCAGCAGACTTCTTTAAGGCGCCCATTTGGTGCATTTGAAGAAGGTGTGGAGCACATCATCATCTTCTTTGTTCTGGAAGTGTAAACATGTTGGGGCAGATACCTTCCCCATTTTATGCAGATAGGCATAAAACATCCCATGTCCTGTAAAAAACGGCAGAAGTTAACTTCTCCATGTTTCCTTTCCATCCACGTCTGAATGTTTGGCACCAGCCGTGCAGTCCACTTTCTATGTTCTCCCGTCCATATATCTTGCCTGTTTGTCATTGTGTCCTCTCTTTCTTTCTTAGCTATGCAGGCCCTGTCTCCTTCATCCCTTCTGTCAAAGATTCTTTCCCTCTCTGAAGCCATTAGCTGAGTGAGAGCACGTGAGGACAAAGATAGCGGGTTCTGATACTGTTCGGTAAGCACAGGCGATTCGTAGGGCTTCTCTTCGCAGCACAGCTATTAATTTCTGACGGAGGTATGCCACACTCAATGAGACTGCCCAAATAGTGACAATGCAAAGCTGTGAGTTTTGTGAAATAATTTACAGCGTTTAGATTTTGAAATAGCACAAAATCAATGCTCGGGTATTATTCCCGTTCTACAATTTCCGTGGTAATGCTTGTTCAAACGACCTAATCATAATTATGTTCCAAGTTGTAGGTACTAGCCAGTAACTTTCACATCCGATTACCAAAATGACGTTCAATCATGACTATACCGGGTCGCAATTTATGTACACCCCCAAGGGCTATAGTTTCCATCATTGCGAGCGCATTGCACGCGGGTCGGACGTTCCGTGAATAGCTGACGTTCCAGAGCAGAGGAGGGAAAAAGCAATTAGAGTTGAGCCAATCACATTACAGGGTGAGTAATATGACCGGGGAACCATTTAGGTTCTTCGAGTGGGCAGTTAATTACGACTTGAATCCGCTGGTCAATATGATTGAGGATCTAATGCACACGATGTGCACAAAGCGCTTAATTCATCGGGCGGTTTACTCTTCCACCGAGCTCCTCTCAGTTACAGTGGCATGAGATAGGCAATAACACCGTGAAAACGGAAACGGCAATAAATGACGCAGATGCAACAGCAATTCCAATTTAAATCCCTCTTAATGTGCTTTGGGTCTCCGTAGGCACAAACTCGCCTATGCCCTCATTTCGCATGACAAGGGTTATTATTACCGAAGAGGGATTAGAGGCTTAAAACGAGGCCTCTGCAGTAGGCCGTGTTACATGCAGAAGAGGGGAGGGGTTCAACGCATAAACAAAAACAAGAGATACATTTTGGGAGGCGAAAAGACCCAGAAGTGGCGGCTGGTGGGTCGCGCTGTTAACAGCTGAGGAAAAGGGTTTGACCGCAAAAACGGACAACGGCTAATGGGGCTTTTATAATACTGGTTCGAGCTGGTGGAGAAGCGTGGGAAAGTTCAGCGTGGAATACATATTATATTTATCCATCCCCGAGTGAACTGTACGATGACGTAATATCACAGTGTGACGTATTACGGACAATACGCGCCTATGTGAACCAAGCTGAAAGCTAAATTATGATAAGTACTCAACTCGGAGGACGTCTTTCATGTAGTAGATACTTCTATATACTATCAGTCTCGATATTAAATTATTATTCCAGTAGCCAAAAAACACGAAAAACGGGGAGAAAATATATGACAATCGTTTTCAGGGAACGAAAAAATGAAAAACGAACTGGAAGCGTTGAAAGTCGAGGTTGGAGAGGAAAGCGGTTAAGGGAAAACTATGGTGAAACTGAACAATAAAGTTAATTGCCCGTTATGAGAGACATCAGTCTCTGAGGGTGAAGGTGATGTGACACATGGTAGCCATCATTCAACTCCGACCTCCTTCGCCCTTATAAAGTCACACAACATTGTTTCCCTCACGGGTCGTTTAACTCGTTGGAAAAATAGCTTAACTTACTATCTTGCCTAACTATCCGTGTAAGGTTATTCGGGGTTCTTTCGGCCGTCAATAACAAGCCACCTCCGCTCGAGAGTTTAGGAGCTCTGAAGTTTTGAGGTTAATCGCTTCACTTATGGTTTTCTTCATCCGGAACGTAGTACTGGTTTAGTTGAATTTTCCGTTTATAATTTCAACAAATCGATCTCACGGAACAGTCGACAAACAGAAAAAAAATAATAAACTTAGCGAAAACACACTGATGTATTAGGTTGTTGGATATAAATATCTTGTCAACAGATGGTTTGTTGGAATACCAAATATTATTTGTAATGTGATTCACACTCATTGTCACACTCATATCCTCCATCATACGATAGCAGTGACGTACTACCCAATAGTTTTGGAACACTTATCTCTACTCGTATTCATGTTTTGTAATACTCACCAGATCATGTGAGTATTACTTAATAACCACAGTGTATCCAGATAGGTAGGTAGGTACGCATTGAAGTCGCCGCCGTGCCCACCTGTAGACACAAACTAATCACCTTCCTTACTCGATGATCTGGTTAGCATTACAAGAGTAAGTACCTACCATTGAGTTACAATGTGCTCCCCAAACTACCAGGTACCTAGTACGTCTCTGCTGCCATATGAGTATGATAGTAAGTGTGAACCTCCCTAGGAATGGTTGTGACGAGTAATTTGAGACTCTATTATTACATGAGACTGTTTATTTTATTGGTGGATATATTATATTGTAGCAACATACCTTCGGAATCGTTGTTACCTAATTAACGTTCAAAACCGTCCACAATTTTAGACAAAAAGATATATACGTTCATACTCGGTGTGGAAGCATGTCTGTGGTATGTGAGGTATGTACCTATATTTCCGAAAACGAATAAAATGTTGGTAAGTAGAACATCTAGGAGACGTTTGTGTCTACAGGTGGGCACGGCGGCGACTTCAATGTTTACCTACCTACCTATCTGGATACACTGTGGTTATTAAGTAATACTCACATGATCTGGTGAGTATTACAAAACATGAATACGAGTAGAGATAAGTGTTCCAAAACTATTGGGTAGTACGTCACTGCTATCGTATGATGGAGGATATGAGTGTGACAATGAGTGTGAATCACATTACAAATAATATTTGGTATTCCAACATACCATCTGTTTACAAGATATTTATATCCAACAACCTAATACATCAGTGTGTTTTCGCTAAGTTTATTATTTTTTCCTTTTTGGTGTTCACGGACATCATTTTTGAGGTCGGTCCATTTTTTTTGTTAAAAAGGTTTTTATTTTATTATTTTTCCATTTTATATTATTTTTTATTTTTCACTTTTCAGTGGTCCTCAATTTGAATCAGAAATTAATTTACCCGCAGTTTTTCGATCAGTTTTCGCAATGTAGATCTACTTCAATACTGTGCATCATTTCAGTAAGGTGAACTAGAAGCCATAGGGTGGACGACATTTTGTAATCCGGATCAATTTCCATACGTGTAGATGAGTTTCCGTTTATGGATCAGTTTCAGGAGGTATTGGGGTCACTTTCCTTCTTAGCCATCTACTCTCATATCCCTTAACTGTTCGACTTCCCTCATAATATGAGGGATAATATATACCTACGATATATTATATCGTAGGTACTTGGTAGTTCTGACAACACAATTCAACAACTCAACCATGACATGATTGACGAGGGAGCTAAGTGCTACATCCACTTGATAGAAAACCCTTTATCACCTAACTGCACTATATACCTCATATTTGGTACGACACTATTCAGTTCTGACGATCTCCTATACCATTACCTACCCAACTATATTATGGATGAGGAGGAAGCTATGTGCTACATCCACTTGATAGAAAACCCTTTATCACCTAACTGCACTATATACCTCATATTTGGTACGGCACTATTCAGTTCTGACGATCTCCTATACCATTACCTACCCTACTATTTATGAATGACGAAGAAGCGATGTGCTACACCCACTTGGTAGAATACCCTCTCATCACCTAACTGTACTATATAACTCATATTTGGTACAGCACAATGTACTTCTGAAGATCTCCTATACCATTACCTACCCAACTATATTACGGATGACGAGGAAGCTATGTGCTACACCCACTTGGTAGAATACCCTCTTATCACCTAACTGTACTATACACCTCATATTTGGTTTGGTACTATGCAGTTATGGCAATCTCCTATACTATTGCCTACCCAACTATATTATGGATGACGAGGAAGCTATGTGCTACACCCACTTGGTGGAATACCCTCTCATTACCGAGTTGTACTATATACCTCATATTTGGTATGACACTATGCAATTATGGCAATCTCCTATACTATTGCCTACCCAACTATATCATGGATGAGGAGGAAGCTATGTGCTACACCCACTTGGTAGAATACCCTCTCATCACCTAACTGTACTATTTTATTTCTATTATTTGGTACGGCACTATGCAGTTCCGACGATCTCCTATACCATTACCTACCCAACTATATTATGGATGAGGAAGAAGCTATGTGCAACACCCACTTGGTAGAATACCCTCTCATCACCTAACTGTACTATTTCATTTCTAATATTTGGTACAGCACTATGCAGTTCTGACGATCTCCTATACCATTACCTACCCAACTATATTATGGATGAGGAGGAAGCTATGTGCTACACCCACTTGGTAGAATACCCTCTCATCACCTAACTGTACAATTATATCCCTAATATTTGGTACGGCACTATGCAGATCTGACGATCCCCTACACTGTTACCTACCCAATCGTGTTATTTGTGTTGAGAGAGCTATGTGCTACACCCACATGGTAGAATACCTAACTAACAGTACTATGATTATCCTTCATATTTGGTGGGAAAACTCACATACTCGAGCATTGATAAACACGTTTGATATGGCTCATGCAGGTTCTGAGCGAATAACCCAGTATAATTTCCCCCTTTCTCATCACCGCAGCACCTTTTAGTTATCGGAACCCCCCTCATATAGTATATCATTTTGAAGCTTACAATCAGACCTTTAATTTGACTATACACAAATGGTCCTCCATCGACTCAGTCGGAAGTCACAGGGCAAGAAGAGTGAATGCGGACCAATATTCCCGAAAACGGGACCCACGTTTTTCAACTTCATTCACAAATTTTCGATACTTCTAACAAAGCAAAATGAAATCTGTTTAAAACGGGACCACCACGGATACTTGTAGAATAAATTTCAAAAAGAACCAGACAGATTGGTACCAGAATAAAGAAATGCAAGCGACTCGGACATACAAAAAAAAAAAAAAAAAAAAAAAAAAAATCGTCGTCCCACGACAACCCGAATTGAGTACCTCCTCTTTCGCGCGCCTTCGGCGCGTTGAAGTCGGTCAAAAAACGATGAGACTGGTAAAACGATTGGATCTGATTTTCAAGGATAATGATGCTGGAAAAGATCACGACGCCTGAGGCAAATCCAAATACTCCATTAAACTGCATTGGAGGCTTACAGGACAAAAATAATGATTTGTTACTCTCTTGAAGTTGTTTCGAAAGACGAAAAAACAAACAAAAAAAAAACAGCTGAATGTCAACCGAAAAGAAACAAAGGAAACCTCGAATTTTTAAAATGGATAAAATCATAGAAAACCGTTGTGTAATACTTTGCAGAGCTTTTCTTTCTTTCAGAATTAGCATTATCAAAAAGCTGATCAAAACTCGTCAGTTGAAGTTTAGTAACGATGTTTTCTGGAAGAGGGGAGTGATGTCTGACAGCTAATATAAGATGACGAATTCAATAGAAGGTGAAATAATGAATACTCAACGCTCAGGATTATAGCAGCTGGAGTACCCCAGGGAAGTGTGATTGGACCGGTTTTGTACTTTCTGAACACAAGGAATCTTCCAGAACCAGTCACAGGATCATTTGCAGACAACACAGCAATCCTTACAGTAGGAAACACAATTGAGGAAGCCTCAACAACATTGCAAACTTCAGTGAACTGTATCCTTAAAGGGACCCCGAACCCACCCCTCTCCCGCCATAAACCGGGGTAGCTTCAGGTACCTTTCATCAGGTACCGTTCATGATGCTTTCCCCATTTTGTACTACACATTGTCTAGTTCGATTTGAGCGTGGGACTTTGTTTATAAAAAGTCTCAATTTTTCTTTATTCGTGAATTTTCAAAGTAATTTGTTGTACTCACACTTGACTGAAATATCGCCTCACCTGAACCAGTTTCCTAAAAATATTTCGCGCTCAATTTGTCCATAGGGAACACAACTACAATTAGAAAAACGCTGCAAATTGTTACACAATTGTTTATTATTTTTATATAGATCACCCGTCTGCAAAGCCACCAACCATCCTACGTGAAGAAAAACATCGATTTTATTTCGTTCAGCTAAAATTTGAACGGAGATTAGGCCTCTTTTGCGATTCACACTCGTGTTTCTGATTTACTTCCAACCCTTGAATTTTCGTAGGGAGCGAACGGTTTGTCCTACAGGGCTCCGCGTGGTCTCTAAAAATTCTACACTATCTTAAATTGAGGGGAAAACAATACCTTTATATCAAAATTTTTTGAGTTAGGGCGTTTTCAAAATTTCAAAATTGATTTTGGAACCCTTAGATGTGACCTACATCAACCAAAATCTTTGGGGCACAACTAGACCCCAAATGGAGCCTACATACCAAATATCATCAAAATCGGTCAATGCTAAGTGGCAATAGTGCCGCGTACGGCGTAGGTACGGCGGACGGCGGACGGACGGCCAAATTTTTATTCGATTTTTGGATTCTACGTACCTTGAAACGTAAACCATCAAATTTTGAGGGGGTGTTAAAAAAAATTTTTTCTTGGTCGATTCCAAAGGTTCATTATTGAGAAAAATAAACCAAAAACCCCATCGCGATATCTTTCTTAGTTCCTGAGAAAAAGGTGAGCTGAAGTTACTCCTGTTTAGGCTGGAGGGGGTGGGTTCCGGTTCCCCTTAAATGGACTTAACTGTGGAGAATTATGTATAAACTTCTTATGAGATAATATCTCATAATATCCTCATAATAGATAATAATATCCTCAGAGATAATATCCTCATATTATGAGGAGAATGATATTATAGACTTCTCGTATCGGAAAATAAACACTATTCCTGTTGAAATCAATTCTTAAGCTAAAGCATAAATATATGCTAAATTAGCATATATTTAATCAATGCAGCTGTATTAATACAAATAAGTACTTGAGTATGACCTTGGATACCAAACTGAGATGGAAATAACATGTGAAGAAGAAGAAAGAAGGAATCAACCAGAATCTACGAGCAAGTGATGAAGCCAGTATGGGTCTACGGCTGTCCCATATGAGGATGCACCAAAAAGAGCAACGTGAAAATCATGCAACCGTCCAGAACAAAATATTCAGGAGTCTAGTTAACGCATGTGTTAATGGCCTTCACCGCGACCTCAAAGTTGATATGGTGAATGAGGTCATAAAAAAAAAGAAGAGCGATGGACCACGGAACTCGGCTCCACAAACATCCAAACGTCGAAGTGTTGAATCTGCTGGACAACAGATTGAAGAGGACCAAGCCCTTGGACCTCGTCACCAACCACTAGAAGAGAAGTATGTCCTGTGTTGTGGAAGTAGGTAGGGGGATGGCACCAGTATCAGACTCTACAAGCGGAGATTCTCCGTATTGTAACGACTTAATACTTTCGAAAAAGGAGAAAATGAAAGAAATAAATCGTCCTTAGCAAAATCTCTGCTACCACCCCAGTTCTCTGGGGAAAAGCACCCAAAATAGAGCCCAAATAAAAAGGGCAAAAGGAAAAAGGAAATGAAGAATAAAAACCAAATAAGGGGAAACGAAATGTACTCAACGAAAATGAGAGAAAAATGAAAGACAAAGATGAAAACTTCTACTGCATGAGGTAATGAAAAAATTGAAAAAACGAAAGAATGAAAATAACGAACCTGAATCCACTGGATTGAATGAAAACAATGAAAAGTAGAAAATCGAACTGAAAAAAAGGAAAACTGAGACCGCGAGGGATTTTAGAAAGAATCCAAAATGGAGACAAAGAGAAAGAGGGAGAAATACTGCGCGAGATGCTAACAGTCTATCAGGACAGAGCTGAGTGGTGAAAATCTTAGTTAGCCAAATGAACTAGGGCAATAGCTAGAGAGAGGGTAGCCCCCTCCAGAGAGTTGAACTAATTCTACCATCTAACGACAGATGGTGTAAGGTTTCTAATTCGTAGAGTAGCGCACTGTCACAATTCTCAGTGTGATTTCATCAGATATTTATCGGGGTGAGGAGGAGGGGGGAGCATAATTAGGTACCCCAACTTCTCAACAACTCACCAAGACTTGGTAATCGAAGGATTGTTTTGTTTTTTGTTTAAATGGTTTTTCCAAAACCGTGTTTTTGCATCAGTATCAAACACGGAAAATTATGAATAGAGCCCAGTATCAGGCGCCATTCAGGCCCATAATCAGACACTTTAATCTGACTCCGAAAAACCCTCTTTTATCGAGTAAATGTTTATTTAACTAAATACGGACGCTGTTCGTATATAAAACATTTTTATAACCTACTTGGCAGACGTTATTTATTTAATAAATAACGTCTGTCAAGTAGGTCTAGATATAGATAATCCGATATACAGTAGTTAATCTCAAAAGAAAGATTTTGGGTAGGTATGAACGAATGAAGAAATTGACCACAGACTTACAGACAGACTCGGAAATTGCGTGGAAGGGAGGAGTGATGGTGGGAAGGAGAAGCTCGGTAGGAGCAGCGAAAGAACAACATCTGCTGAGAAGCACTTTCCCCAAATATTAAACGAGTTGATAGTTGGATCGAGGAGGCGAAGAGAAGTTTATTTGTTTGTTTTGCTCTTCTTATCGCCGACTCACACTGGGATGAGTTGATTCGTTGAGTTTGACACAGAAACTCGTGCAGATGTTTTCCAGGCGAGTTCAAGTTATTAAAGAGAAAAGGAGCAGACAGGAGTTATCTCGAAGGCGTTTCGGGAAATAAGGGGAAAGAGGAGTAGGAGAGGAAGAAGAGTGGAGGGGGGAAAACAGCAAGTTGGAGATTACTCGATTTCGAGAAGACTCGTCGAGATGACTCTGTATCTGCGGCGAGGGATCTTCCCTTCAACAGTTTCGAGTGGAGGGGGCCTTCAAGCACCTTCCGTCGTGACGGCCTGCGGACGCGGTCTGTCTGTCGCCGAGATCCTATCGGTCGGCTCTTGAAGGGGAGAGACGGGGAACCTATTGTCGCGCTCGCCGCACGTTTCGCCTTCACAATGGCGGGCGAAAACTTGACAGAAGTCGGCGATAACGGGTGGGGGTCGTCTATCACTCCCAACATGATGTTCCGTTCAATCGGGTCACTTTTCAAGGTGTTTCCACGGTTTAGAAATTCGTAGAGAGCGAAATCTCTCCTTTTGTTTTTGCTGAATCAGGAAGGTATTTCTGTTGAATTTACATTCTTGAAATTCTAACGATCTGTCAAGCTAAATTTCATTACACGAACATTCCAAAACGTTTGCCAAGTTGGTTGACATACAGCTTCCTCATGATGAATAACATGGACGATAATTTTTGAGATCCAGAGACTCAGGGTCAACCAGAAAAGTGTGCCTTCGACACATTAATAATTTTCGTAAAGGCTATGGTGGACAGCCACTTAGTTTGATTCTCAGAAACTTCAGGACGTCTTCGTCGAATATTTGAATAATTACTAGAAAACATATAAATACAAAATTCAATCAATTACATTTTTTTTTTTTTTTTGAAAATCGGAAGATAGAACTACCTTGACTTATTTAGTTGAGATGAACTCAGATCACTTTGAAAATTTAAAATCGGTAAACCTACAGATGAGATAAATGTTTAAAAAAACTATTGACATCTTTCCTCACACTCGCACACTTGTCGTTTCCCAAGGCCTCATCCCTTATTTTCTAGTGATACGCTTAGGAGGCACAAGACGTCATTCAGAGGAACCCCCCCCCCCCCCACAATGGTAATAGAGAACCATCATGACCAGCCTTACAACGCTGCGGTCCTTAGAGCAATACTTTCAATAGGTACTTATTGCTAAGTGGTTTGTTCACAACGTGCTGTCAACCTTCTAGGCCTAACTTTACTACACAAATCCATAGATTGAAATAAAAATAGCTGGTTGCTGCACATAGTGCCACCCCATTCTATTTCATCCATTGGAGCCCCCCCCCCCCCCAACCGGTGAGTTCCTCTGAAAGGATGTTATGAACCAATTCAATTGGTTCATTTTTATATATCCAATTTACTGGTGAAATTGTGGGTATTGGAGTCAATTATTCATGGCATGAGTGGAGAAAAGGTAATGTATAGATCATTCAGTAAGTTCAACCAACGTTTTCAAGACAAATAAAGTGAGAGTTGCTGATATTGAATTTCATCTCCCCCTCCCCCTTCATTTGCACTAAACAACGCAGTATTATCGTCCTTGGGTTATCAATAGGTTCACTTCATCAAAATACAATGATATATACTGAAAATTTGTCCAATTGACTCCCAATGGACGTTACGCCCGAGAGGTGCAACACTAGCAATAACGATTCAGAAATTCACACTAGCAAAAATAAAGGTTAAGTTCAACCAAATTAGTATATTGTATAAACAAGAACCTATGAATATTAACAGTCGTGTACCCTCATAGGGGACAGTCCAATCTGAACAATCCTAAAAAATTTCATCGGATGGAAAATGTTAAAGTTATGGCTGTTAGAGGGAATTCAAGTTTGCGCATGCGCAGCGGCTACTATCGATCCGGGGGTGATGATATACATAGGAGACTATCTACACGACATCCCGCAAAATCCCTGAAAATTTCATCGAAATTGAACAATAAGTTCGTATAGTTATGCCGGTTACAAGGATTTCATGGTAGACACACAGACAGAGAGAGACGGAAGAAAATTGTTCAGGTATCAATCCATGGAAACTGAAGAAAGTAGAGTCCAAATATTTAATTCCTTCCAAATTCTTGTTAGGAAATTTCACGCAAACTTCAAATACACCACATTGATATCATTTTACACCAATAATATCAAAAATAAAATTATCGTATCTACGGGCTCATAGAGTACCTAATCAAAATAATATTTCGAGTATAATATATTATATTTACATAATATATCATATTGATTTGCTTCCGAGTCTACCAAGGTAGCTGAAGCTTTGTTTTCACTTTTCAAGGTTGAAAACAGAAGTTCTCCAATTTCGAAAGTGACACTTCGGTCTACGTTTTAGACCTTCCTGAACGATTTTGGTTCCGTGTCTCTTTGTGTGTGTATCTGTCATTAAATCCTTGCCACAGCCATAACTTAAACAGTTCTCATCCGATTTCGATGAAGTTTTCGGGGATTTTGCGGGTTGGCGTGTAGATGGTCCCCTATGAAAATAGACTTAAGACCATTCTATAATTTTAAACTTTCTACCTTAGAGGGAAAAATAATAGATCATGGATATATTTATTGTTGTAGGTGTAATTTGAAAATTAAAATGATGAAATAAAATACTCTCAAGATATTTTTTGAATAATAATGTTTTATGTTCTAATAATTTATGTACCTATCTTTTACTTTTTCTATGAATAAACAGAATTCTTTTCCTAAACAAATTATTTACTTCCGAGTCTACCAAGGTAGTACCGTATATATATAACTTTCACAATTCTCATCCGATTTTGATGCAAATTTCAGGGATTGTGCGGATTGGCGTGTAAATGGTCTTCTATGAAAATCATCACCCCCAGACTGATAGTAGCCGCTGCGCATGCGCAAACGTGATTTCCTTCTAACAGGCATAACTATACGAAGGTATTGTCCGATTTCGATGATATTTTCAGAAATTTTACGGATTATGTTGTAGATAGTAGCCTATGAAAATCAAGGCCTTAGAATTGACAGTAGCATCTGCGAATGCGCAAACGTAAAATCCTTGTAACAGCCAAACACTTACATTTTTCATCCGAATTTTATGAAATTTTCTAGGATTGTTCAGACTGGCGTGTATATAGTCCTCTATGAGGGTAGTGAAAGGTACTTCGAAATTGATGTTTTGAGAATAAACTACTATGCATCGGATCATCTATACAATCGGATTATGTCTACGAGGACATGTGCCATGTACCACACCCACTTTGCAGCCTTTTAACCGTTATAAGTAACATTATTTCATCCATTAAAATAATGTTCAATTTTTGGAATTGTTTTTAGAGGTACCGGAGTTGTTTCAACTATATATAAATTATTTGATGATTCTTAATGTACAACATTATCAGTATGAATAAGACGGTAATGCCCACTAAATATGTGAACAAATCTTGAAAATCACGTTTTTTCGAAATTTCGATCCATAATTTTAAAAAACATTGGGAAATTTTATATATTAATCTTTCATATAATTTACGCATTGATTTAGAGCTTTCCAACGATTGGTGAACGATTTTTCCACGAACACGAATAACGAAGGTAAAGTTCCGTATTTTGTAACGTGACCGACTTTGTGAACATTTTTGTGACGCTTTTCGTAACGTTTTTTCGTTCATGTGCCTAAGTAAAGATATGAAATGTCAACATAAAATATCAAAAATTCCTGGTAATGGACTTTTCTTTCCTCTTGTTATTATGTCCATTTTTGCAGAAACTGAAAAATAAATTGATTGATGGGGATACTAAGTTTTTGACAGTAAGTAGTGTAGAAATAGATTTCACCCTGTTTTCGACATTTCAACAACCTGGTTGGGATGGTGTAGAGTCAGCCTTCAAATATCCTATTTCGTGAGGTAATTGATTCTCGCCGTGAACTAAAGGTGAAGCTTTTGTCTTGGCATGAAAGGCCACTTGTTACGCTAATGACCCGTCGAAATTGATTGGCAATTTGACTGCGTCACACGTTCTAATGGCCTACGAGATCATAGAGGGACCTTTATCGGTATATCACACACTGGTGTTCGAGGTGAATGTTGAATGATGATGTATGCTTCAGAGTTACACACCAAGATCAACCGAGGGCAATGGCGGGAGCACAACGGTAAGAGTAATGACGAGCGATTGGGGCTGGCAGGGCTTAGACCGGGTTTGACGTTTGACATGCTCCTTCAAAGGTGTACGTTCAGGAGGGAGCCGCGTCTTTTGTGAGGTATCCCTATAAACTACGCCAAGTCTCCCCTCGTTCTCCCTTTAATGGCTCGAGATGGAAACGGGAAACATGCCGCGGTTTCTCGGGAAGCGCGTTTAGACGAGCAGAAATCTGGTACAGGACGAAGTAGCTCGGATTATGTAAACTCTGGCACATCGAAGAACCTTCGTTATCCTCTCAAACTCTGAAATCACGTCTTACTTCGAAACCCAGGAAACTCATCTAAGGGTCATCAGGAGACAATTTATTGTAGGGCTGAAACGAACGAGTTTAGTTTATATTTTTGAATAAAAGTAAAGTGAAGTAAATTAACCATTTCAGGATGGATTTTCATCCGTCTGCCATTCCTGACGCCGCGGACGTCATCAGCTGTTTTCCAAAGGGGAGATCAGAATTTGTTCTGATGATTTCGTTCGTGGCTTCATACTGCCTCACTGCTCTGGGTTAGGACGAGGGGGGGGGGGGGTAGCTGCTGAGACAGGCTCGCACGAAAATAAGCCAGCGCGGCGAGACTCGAACTCAAGGCTTCCCCGCAGTAGTCGCCTCGAGACTTGTCGCTAAAAAGACTCACACCGTAACGAGCGTGGCCACAGGTGAACCCCGAATCGAAGTAGATTTTAAAACAACTATGCAGTTGTCATGCAGGATAGTGATGATTTCGAACATATTGTGAAACACGTTTCGGAATAGGCTAAATCCTTTCTTGTTAATTCATTGCAGCTAGTATTTCCTTATCTGCCCATTGCTATTGTATAGAATTGAATTCGTTTTACATAGAACGATTTTTGTCGAGAGAATTGAAAATTAATATTTATCAAGCGCTATTTGAGTCGATGGTGCAATATGTCATAGTCAGATGGGGTGGCACTTTCAAGTACTAAATAAATTAAATATTTAAAATACAGAAAATCACTTCTCGGGTGCTGTTCTACAACCCTGGGCGCTATCCACCCGAAAAATTATTTGAAGAATTGAAACTTTCAACTGTTCATCAACTATACGTTAGGAATACGCTCAAGATAATTCGAAAACATAGGCATACGTTTTTCCATGATGTTGGGCAGCAGAAATATTTTAAAAAAACTATGGACCTAAATTACCTGAGATGAGGAACAAAAGGATGCCCAATTAACTACCAAATATGAAGGGATGCAGATGATTAAAAAACCAACGTGTACTTATGGAAACAATGAAAAGCCCGTTTTCACCTTCGATTGTTTGGGAAAGTCGAGGATGAGCGTCGAAATCATCGAAACTTGTTGATTTACTCTAGAGAAACGACCACTTCGGAGTCTTGTTTCCACCTCCGATTCTTGAAAACGTCCAGAATGAACGTTGAAATCATCGAAAATGTTGGTTTACTCGAGAGATATTACCACTTGGGTCATTCTCCCAGAAACCTAGAATTTGAAGTTTTAGAATCTCAAAATTTCCAGGTGCAAATACGTGGCCCCAAAAAATTGGAAGCTGTTCTCTATTGAAAGCGAACATACTGTGATACCCAGCAACTCTGAAGACCACCTAATTAGCGATTTAAAAAATAATTAAGAAAATAGGCATGTGAGTGAATGAACAATGAAGTGAATGAATGAAAGCTGTCAGATGAGGTAATGAATTATGGGGAGGGAATGAAGTTTTTAGTAATAACGAAACATAAAACACTTTTATTTTGCGCCGTATTTACTAAAATATCACAATCAAGTTCAAATAGTCTGACAAGGTATAGGTATACAATACCCTCCTACTCTTGCAGTATATACTAACATTTTTTAAACACTTGGAATATTGACATTTTCGAACATTGCTGAAAAAAATTCAGTAAAAAAAGAAAATATATTGAAGTAAAGATCATCAAGACTAGTGAGAACAGTCTTAATCGTTTTAAAATGTAGGTACATGAACAAAACACAACCTGTGGAAAAATTACTGAGATGTAGGTACACATTGCCAACATGCTTACTTCCATAAACATAAAACCTACGAGACGATAATCTTCAAATCAGATTACGTATTTAATACGTGATCAGTTTCAAATTAGGAACTTTTCAAATTACTTTCATCAGTCTAAAAACTAGGAGTAGTTTTTGGCACATAACATGGTCATCCCTCAACAAGCATGGGCATGGAGAACCCCCTCAACGTACCTATTCTACAGTTACAGAAATAAAATGACTTATTTTCACAGCACGAATAAAATGTGTCTAGGACATGACTTAAAATAATATATGTTTAAAATTTCTTCCAAACTAATTAGTTAATTTCATGCAAAGTTTCTGCCTATGCGTCACAACTGGTGCAACTAATAATAATTGGCTCCTCATAATTCAATTTTCCAGGTGAAAAGAAACAAGTTTTGTGATAAACTACTTTTTCGCATATTTCGCATCGAACACCAACTCTTTTGGAATTAACACAGCCACCACATTTGTGACATAATCCCACAACGCAATATATGTTCCTCTTAGTATCAGAAGTAGTTGCAATATTGTTGACATCAGCCTGTGACGGCTGATCGTTCACTGAAGAAGTGCAGTCGAAGGAGCTGAGACTAGCTTCAGACCCCAGTGCTTCAACACATGTACCATCAGCATCGCTGGAGCCATTTGCTTCGAGATCCTTCCTCGCTAGATTTGGTGAAGAAGGAAGATGATCAATTTCCTGTTTAACAAAAACGGATTCGATTATTTATCTATGGTGTTAAGTGTACCAATTCAAGCCAATATTATACATTTATAAGGTGGTGTGGACATACCAATTTGTCTCTCAGCTTTTTGGCTAACTTCAACTCGTCTTTAGATTTCTTTCTTTTTGGAGCCATGATAGAAAGTGGCGACGAACCAAACCTCCAAGAAACCTGTCTAAATTAAAATAGATCGTGTAAGACCAAAGGAATATTAGCTACCTATAATATACAGGGTGTCCCACAAATAATGATCCAAACTTCAGGGATCGATTTTACAACTAATTTGCAACAAGCATTGTGCTATAGCATTTTTTCCGAAACCCCCATCAAATCGACATTTTTTCACTTTTTAATTTTTTTTCGAGTTTTAGACCTCGAGTCATAAAAATGGCCATAACTCCCTTAAGTTACAACGTAAATTCAAATTTGAGGACACCATCAGAAAGAGCGTTAAATTTTCTTTCTTCTCAATATAATCAAAAATTTGTACGCGAGCTGAGTAAGTAAGTAAGTGAAAAATCACGCCAAAGTGAATATTTTGGGAAACATTTAAAGTGAAAAAAGTCGGATTTGATGGGGATTCGGAAAAAATGTTATAGCACAAAAGTTGTTGCAAATTAGTTGTAGAATCGATCCCTGAAGTTTGGATTCTGGGACATCCAGTATAGGTACCTACCTATTTATTTAGTTATGTTCCTCGAAAAAGCTGCTTATGCTTCAAAATAATATCTACATTCAGTTCAGGATTAAATCCTCTATTTTAAATCGCCAACAGAACACCACCCTTCTACTGAATATTATCGAACATTTAAAAAAAAAAAGATAAATTATTATTGAATGAAGCCACAGTGTTCATTCCTACGCTTCAGTATTCATTCGCCACCAGCATAGTGAGTGAATGAAAGGTGAGTTAATGAAGAAAACATGGTCAATTTTCTTTTCTCGGATTGGGCATGATTTTATCGTGAAAGAGAAGGGAGGTGTATATAGAGTTTCTCATGGTGCACCCAATCGTGGTGCCAGAAAAAATTAATCTACATTGCTTACCTTGTTGATGAGGGTGAGTGAATGAAGCTCTATTTAAACACGCGCACGTTCAGCTGAACACTTTCTCGATCGAAGGTCTGTAGGTTTTTGGCTGGCGTTTCTGCGTGGAGCGAAACATCAGCTGATAGACAGGCATTCGGCCTACAATTCGGTTTCCCGCGAAAATAACGCACTTCCCACGACGAGTGGAGAAAATATACCGAGGTGAGTGAATGAATCAAGAAGCTCGGACACAACTTAAAACAATCACTGCTGTGAAAGTGATTCAGTTAAAAATCTGAACCAGTCTAATTTGGAATCTAGAGGTACCATCGAAATATGTAAGATTTTTTTAACAGCTGAATCAGTGTCTATTAACGACGTAGTGAGAGTTGAAGTAGGGAACTTCCAGTTTGGACAAGGTGAGTGAATGAAACATTCACTATTCTACGATTTTTTAAGAGTATATTGAATTATTATAACATTTCCACTAGATATGGATATTAAAGAACACACTATCTAGTTTTTTATGCATTTTTTTGTAGAACCATAAATGTAACACAAAAGACACAAAGTCTTCTGGACAGCGATTCTAGGTTTCTGGGAAAATGACCCACTTATGGTAATTGTACTTATGTACTTATCTTCCAGGGGAGATTATTTCAGTTCTTATGTCTTATACCAACTCAAGGATGACAATAAATTATGAACTTTCTGACAGCTGAGTACGAATGACCAAGATTCTTTTCAATCAACTGGGTGACCGACAGGATAGCTAGATCCTCTTCTTTGTCCCATGAAGCTGAATTGTCACAAAGTGTACGTTTGTAACTGATTATACTAATGACAAAAACGCTGCAAACTATTACACAATGGTTTATTATTTTTCTATATAGATCACTCGTCCACAAAATCACCAACCATCCAATATAAAGAGAAAAAAAAATTATTAAAAAAAAAATTAAAAAACTCGGCGCTTTGCGCCTCGGCGGGGGGCTCTAATTTGAACGGAGATTAGGCCTCTTTTGCGATTCACACTCGTGTTTTGATTTATATATATATGTATTTCAATATAAACCCTTAAATTTTCGTGGGGAGCGAACGGTTTGTCCTACAGAGCTCCGCGTGGTCTCAAAAAATTCTAAAATTTCTATAGAATCTTAAATTGAAGGAAAAACAATACCTTTATATCGAAATTTTTTGAGTTAGGGCGTTTTCAAAATTTCAAAATTGATTTTGGAACCCTTAGAAGTGACCTATATCAACCAAAAGCTTCGGGGTACAACTAGACCCCAAATGGAGCCTACATACCGAATTTCATTCAAAATCGGTCAATGCTAAGTGGCAAAAGTGCCGCGTACGGCGTACGGCGGACGGACGGCCAAATTTTTATTCGATTTTTGGATTCTACGTACCTTGAAACGTAAACCATCAAATTTTGAGGGGGTGTTAAAATGTTTTTTTTTCTTGGTCGATTCCAAAGGTTCATTATTGAAAATAATAAACCAAAACCCCTACTGATCAACACGTGAAGCTGGATACTTTCCTGTGATTCCATGCAGCAGAAAAGCTACTATATGACTTTTTGTGACTGATGAGTACATTATGACCGTGATCCCTTCTGATCAGCAAAGTGAGCTGAAACCTTCAAATCCCATTCGGCAGTAATGTCACAATTTACCCCTTTGTTACCGCCGAGTACAAATGAAAATATCACTTCTGAACAGTTGGGATAGCTAAATCCTCACCTGTTGGGTCTATTATTAAGCTGAAATTTTACAATGTGTGTCTTTCAGATTGATTTGATCAAATGAGCGAGATCCCTTATAATAAACGGGGTTAGCTATTCCTTTCGTGTTGGACCCATGAAACCAAAATTTCACAAAAATTCATCTTTGGGAATAATGAGTATAAATGAACAAGAACAGTTGATCAGTCGGGGTAGCCAAATCCTTCCATGAAATGAAGCTGGAATCTCACCTGCTAAATACAAATATCGAACTTACCTTCTAGCTGATCAGCTGAGTGAACTAAATAAGACAGAATATCGCATAATTTGGGACATTTATCATGTAAATTAACCCAAAAAAATCCATGGCATAATGCGTTACTTTTATAGCACGGGAGAAAAATTACCATCAAGTTTTTAGCGAATAAATAATAACAATTCAGTGAGTTTTGCAACTCTTAGAAAGATACCAAATTTTTAGTGGTTCCAAATTATTATGTATCTTGCTGAATTGCATGTTAGAGATTTGTCGGTTCAGCTGTACCAGGACTGTGGAACCGAGTATCAAGTTGTAACGGTTCCATGTAGTGACGAAAACTCAGTCCTTACTGGCCCAGTTCCCTTACCAGTTCAGTTCCACGTACCGTGAAGCGCCCTTCAGGATTCAGTTCCACTGACCGAGAAGATCAGTACCGGACCAGGGTATCAGTCTGATCAGTATCATGGACTGGTGAGGGAACTTCATGACTGGTTAGCATGGAAGTTGTCTCCTGTTGTAGCTCCATGTATCTGGAACAGCTCTTATCAAGTAAGTTTCACAAACCATGAAGATAAAGTATCATGGACTGGTGAGTGTTCTTCTGGATCAGTTAGCATGGAAGTTGCCGCCAGTTCAGTTCCATGTACTGGGAAGGGCTCTTACCAGTTTAGTTCCACGGACCGAGAAGATATCGTTCATGGAACGGCTCTGGACCAGGAAGGGATCTTCTAGACTGGTTTGCATGAAAGTTGTCTCCAGTACTCTTGTTCTTAAACGTCAACGAAAAATTAAATGAATGTCTCTATTTTAACGCTTGTTTGAATTCTTTCCTTTTATATTGCAACTTGAGATCATGAGAGTGGGATTTGACCACGTTCAGTAAGCAGTATCGGTAATGGGACTGTACTGGTAGTTTGGAACAGTTACTTCTTTGTCACCTAACTGTTCCGAGTAAATACCTCGACTGACACACCCCTATTGTATATAAAAGTCAAAATGTGAGCTGATGTAGTGGAAACATCTCCCCCTTTTCATA
The DNA here is from genome assembly GCA_009739505.2 of Apolygus lucorum. Taxonomy (NCBI): domain Eukaryota; kingdom Metazoa; phylum Arthropoda; class Insecta; order Hemiptera; family Miridae; genus Apolygus; species Apolygus lucorum. The sequence continues at coordinate 29,858,292 of CM019181.2, forward strand.
TCCTTCTCGGCGGCATGACCCACTGGGGAGAATTAAATTAAAGGTCCATTAACTCGAAGGCGCCATGCAAGACAGTGATCCATCATTCGAAAGCCTTCCCGGTGCATTAGCTCGAATGACAACGGAAACACGAGAACTACTAATATTTCACGGGCGTCCCTCGCATTTTTCTCTCGTCGCCATCTATCAGGTGAACCGGTAATGAACTGAGGAAAGCTGCGGTGTACTCCTCACCTGATTAATGGTTATTGTGGAGCATCTACGCCGCCCGACGCGACTCTGGCGGTGATAAGCGAGTCATCGGATCCCTCGTAATTACGTCATTTGGGTCGCCCCTACCGGAGGTTCCGCGCGTTAATCATAGGATAATGTGAACAAACATGATGAAGTTCTGTGTATGCACACACTCATGGTCTGCACCTTTCGAGCATTGAGAATCCACTCAACATCAATGTGGGCCAACTTCAAGAGTTCCTTCGATGACAAACAGACAGTCTGAAATAGAGTTGGAAATATTCTGATGGAATGAACAACCCGTATTTCAACCCAATGATTTAAACATGATTTCAAGATATTAAAACTAAAAAAGTCTGCCAAGTGGGTGTGGCATATAGCTTCCTAGTATCCATAACCCGATTGTATAGATGATCCGAAGCATAGTAGTGAATCTCAAAACATCAAAACAACCCTGAGAACAACAACAACATCTCAACATCTGTTACATCCCTGAGAATTTCATTGAAATCGGATGGAAAATGTAGAAGTCATGGCCGTTACAAGGAATTCACGTTTGCGCATGCGCAGTCGCTTCTATCAGTCCGAGGATGATGATTTTCATAGGAGATCGTTCAAATACTAATTTGTAACATCCCTGAAAATTTCATTGAAATCAAATGGAAAATGTGGAAGTTATGGCCGTTAAAAGTAATTCACGTTTGCGCATGCGCAGTCGCTTCTATCAGTCCGAGGATGATGATTTTCATAAGGGACCGTCTACACACCAATCCACACAATCCCTGAAAATTTCATAGAAATCGAACAATAACTTCGTATAGTTATGAGCGTTACAAGGAATTCATGACAGACAGACGGACTGACAGACACACAGACAGACAGACAGACAGACACGGAACCAAATGCTGGAGGATCCAATGTGGAGATCTATGGACATCCTCGGGGGCGGAAATCCTTTTTCAGTGGAATTTGTGCAGTTTTGTGTTTATCTGACTCCTTTTGAGATACTGATTCGCTTGTGACAGAAAAAAGTATATTATATTATTATTTCACTTGGAGGATTCAAGGCCGATCCTTCAGCCTCTGGGACAGTTTTTTTTTCTTCTTCTTTTATTGGAGCTGAGGTCCTTTAAGAACCAAGTCCTTCTCTACAATAGATCTCCATTCCTTCCTGTCCCGCGCGTAGCTCCTCGATTTCCTGACACAAAGCCGGGTCAGGTCCTCTTCAACGTCGCTCAGCCAGCGCAAGCGTGGCCTTTTTCAGTGCCATCTTCCAGCGGGCTCTTCATACATGGCTCTCCGTGGGTACCGCTCTGCAGGCATTCTCCCAACATGTCCCAGCCATCTGAAACGAGCCCGTTTAATGAATGATATTAAATCTGGCTCACCACACAGAAGTCTCAGCTCATTGTTCTTTCGTATTCTCCAAACACCCCCTCACAAACGGCGCCGAAGATTTTTCGCATAATCTTCCTGGATAAAAATGGGGTCTAAGTACTCTTATCTTGGTACATTAATTACCTCACTTTAAGAAAAAGGATAAAAGTAAAGAAAAATTAAATAAATTTTGATCTTGCACATTGAAAGGAAAGTTGGTAAAATGTGAAATTATTAAGAATAATAATTATTCTTAATAATTTCACATTTTACCAACATTTACAATTATTGTCTGTCTGACGACGATCGAAATGATGTTGTAGGTGTGAAGAATGATGAATCAGTTGGTGGCCAAAAAATAATTGGAGGATTTCCAGGAATTGAACCCGAGATGTTTTCATTCAGAGTTTGTTACTCTATCCACTACACCAGGTGGGTTAGGTGAGAGACAGTGAATCAAATGTTGTTATGAAGCGTGTGTGTTCGGCGGAAGACGTACCGCAGAAATTGATGGCAATCAAGAATACACTGATTTACTGAATTATTGGTCACAGTACCTTCAGGACAGCGTGATGGAGAAGATGGTACCTCCTGAACTTGATGATGATGGGGCGTAACACCGTTTTTCTCCACTTCAAGCAAAGGAGAAGCTGGCCAGCATGAGTTGAGCGCTCTGGTGTCCTCAGGATGATTTGGAACCTCGCGGAAGTCACCAATATTCACTGTTGCTGAGATGAACTCCGATACTTGCACTCCAGAAGATAGTCAACTTCATTTAGAGAAAGCAAGGTTGGAAACTTAGAAGAGAGAGCTGCAGTTAGGTGTGCTAGACAAAGGACTCAGAAAAGACTGACCTTGTGGGAGACCTTGAGGGGAAGGCTGGTGATGGATGACCTTGGCGCACTGAACTTTGATTTTATTTGGATTTTATCACGGTTTCACTCACTTCTTTAACACTAACTCTCAACCTTCAGTGGTGAATCAGATACCTAGGTACCTACTTTGTGGTTTGCATCTTGGGATTTGAAATGAAATTACTTGTAAATTGGCGAAGTGCCAATTTTTAGAAAATAAATTGGTACTTGCTGGAACACTTCCTCTCCCAACAATTCAGCAAGCGTTATCTCGTGACGGTCAGGGTCCATGTCTCACAACCTATGAAATCACCGGTCGTATAATGGTCTTGTAAATGGTTAGCTTAACTCGTCGTGATAGCCCACAAAATTTGAGAGATCTCTGAACCGCCCAGAAACAGCTACTTTTTGCAGCTATGCGCGCTTTTATTTCTGTGGTCACGTCATTATCCTCGGTTATCAGTGTTCCCAAATACTTGAACTCGTGACACTCAGGTTATTCAAGGTCTCCAGTTGTGAAAGTGGTCTGAGTAAGCGGAGGTTTTCTGGAGGTCTTCATATACATCGTTTTTTGTGAGTTGATATTCAGGCCCCTTGCATTTGCTGCCTTTTCGAACTCCTCAACTGCCCCTGCGAGGGCAAGAGTCCAGTACAGTCGGATTGACAGACAGTTCCGAACCAAAATTGTTCAGAATGCTCTGCGAGGAAAGTTCGAGTGAAGATTTCGATTTTGAAGGACCGCAATTTTCACATTTTCTGCACGACTATGTCTTATTACTGATAAACCAAAAACAGAGTAATTTCAATTGTTAAATTGCGGAGTCACTGAGTGTAACATTGGAATAATCACACTCCCTCCAACAAGAAGGGTACCGTCAACTATGAGAGAGCTGAGAAGCTACCAATTATTATAGTACCGTTTGAGCCGTCCGACTAGCGTAAACCACTTCATAAGGAAAGCTGTCAAGCGAATGATTGCGGGCAGACGTTGGGAGGCAGAGGGTTTGTCGAGCCCTTTAAAGTTATACCTAAGTTCATGAAACAAGGGGAAGGACAATAGAGAAACTATTGTTGGAACGCTGGAAGCTCTCGGTTGATAGATCGCTAATAGCAGAAGCAAGTTAGTCCCCAAACTATTAACATTCATTACTGTAATTGCCTCTTGGGGCTTAGCCTCCTCCCTGGGCTAAAACAATGAAAGCGTCAACTGTTAGTGCTCTCTACCAATTGGTTCTCTTATTAGAAAAGGGGTGATATAAATTACAATTAATAGATTGTTTGTGAAGTATTCACGAAGGTGACAGCATTTTAGCTTGATGAGTACCAAAAGAGTTTGAATTTGTGCAAGAGGTTAGAAACAAACGTCACTTGGGTGAAAATTCAAATTTTTGCTCATATTTTGCGTTTTAGAGCTTTTGACATTTCATGTCTTTACTTTGGCACATAAACGAACAACTCTGCAAATTATTACACAAAGGTGTAATAATTCCATACAGGGTGTCCACACTTAAGATGGGCATAACTTCAGGGTTCGATTCTACAAGGTATTACCAACAAAAAAAGTCTCACAGCAATTTTCTTTTAACCCACTCAAAATTCCTTTTTTTAACACTAAAATTTTTTTCGCGTTTTCGACCTTACGGCACTGATATGGTCATAACTCCCTTATTTTTCCTGAAACATCAAATCTGACTACACCGTTAGAAAGAGCGTTAAATTCCTAAGCTACTTAGTGCAAAATCAAAATATTTCATCTATAAAATCGTTTCAAAAAATCAAGTCAAAAAGCCAACTTTACAAATTTTTCTAAACTTGACTTTCTTCGACCAAAGTTTTCACTCTAAATCCCTCCCCATTTCGACGGGCGCTCTTCGGAGAAAACATGCTCAAATTGTCAGCTTTTCAATGGTCTATCAATTTTTCTTTTTAACATTCAAATTGGAAGAGTAAATGAAGTTTGAATGCCAGAAAACGTGTGTTTTACAAGAAAGTCTAGTGTTTTAAGCGGTTTATGATCCTCCTCGACCTCAAGATGGCTTGGCGATTTCGGTATCATTTCCTGTGTAATTTTTTTAGCTGAATCAAATAGTGATACTTCCGAATAATTCTTACTGCTAGAAAGTGGATTTTCGAAGAAACCTTCGTTTTTCGTACGTAAAATACGCATTATTCGTAAATGTGGTGGTGAGCATGAAGTAACACCTTTCTATTTAACAAAAACACCGAATTTCTAGCTGATTGAAATTTTGTTGAGTTCAAAGGTGTTACTTTATGCTCACCACCACATTTACGAATAATGCGTATTTTACGTACGAAAAACGAAGGTTTTCTTCGAAAAATCCACTTTCTAGCAGTAAGAATTATTCAGAAGTATCACCAATGGATTCAGCGTAAAAAAATACACAGGAAATGATACCGAAATCGTCAAGCTATCTTGAGGTCGAGGTGGACAATAAACCGCTTAAAACACTAGATTTTCTTGTAAAACACACGTTTTCTGGCATTCAAACTTCATTTACTCTTCCAATTTGAATGTTAAAAAGAAAGATTGATGGACCGTTGAAAAGCTGACAATCTGAGCATGTTTTCTCGGAAGAGCACCCATCGAAATGGGGAGGGATTTAGAGTGAAAACTTTGGTCGAAGAAAGTCAAGTTTAGAAAAATTTGTAAAGTTGGCTCTTTGACTTGATTTTTTGTTACTATTTTATAGCTGAAATATTTTGATTTTGCACTAGGTAGCTTAGGAATTTAACGCTCTTCCTAACGGTGTAGTCAGATTTGAATTTTCAGGAGAAATAGGGAAGTTATGACCATATCAGTGCCGTAAGGTCGAAAACGCGAAAAAAAGTTAGTGTTTAAAAAAAAGGAATTTTGAGTGGGTTAAAAGAAAATTGCTAGAAAACATTTTTTGTTGGAAATACCTGGTAGAATCGAACCCTGAAGTTATGCCCATCTAAAATGTAGACACCCTTCATAGATCACACGTCTGCAAATAACTCGGCTTTGCCATTGTCACCACCTACCAATCATAAATACTACCACGTACCTACCAGCTTTGGCATTTTGGTCAGCTAAATTTGAACGCATATTTGGACTGTTTTGTGATTCACACTTGTGTTTCTGATACATCGTAAGTCCAACCCTTAAGTTCTCGTAGGGAGCGAACGGTTTGTCCTACAGGGCTCTGCGTGGTTTCTAAAATTTCTGAGAATTCAATAAAATCTTGAATTGATGGAAAAACAATACCTGTTTATCGAAAAATTTTGAGTTAAGGCACTTTCAAAATGTCAATTCCTCATTTTCACCCCTTAGAAGTGACCGACATCAACCAAAAGCTTCGGGGCACAACTAGACCCCAAAGTCAAGTGTCAAAAGCTGGGTAAAAGCATGTAAGTCTATTTTTTCCTTCGCTGAAGTAAGTTTTGATGAAATTAGTCTCAGGCTCTTTGAGGTACGACTGTTACCACCAGTTTTACGGAATGGAACGAAAAAACTTATTGTATACCATGGAATTAAAACTTGATGATTTAGTATTTAGTGTCCCCTGTAAAATTTGATTAATTCAACTTACATGGTTTTCAAGGTATATGAACGATATGTTGTTTACTGTGTTGAACGCGTTCAACATTAACCATTACAGATTGTACAGACGATAATAAGTACTCCGTCGTAAGTCCGTGTCACCGTCGTAATACAAGGAGTTCTACATGTACATTTCCCGAAGAGTCTTTCACTGTCCTAATTTACATCCTTCCTCATTCCTTATTATTCTAAGCGATGGAAATGGAATTCTCCTAGGGAAGTATCGAACAGAAGAAAACCCGCTCTCAATGACATATCAACCTATAAAGAAAAATATTATTTCCCATAGTTATGAAAATTCATCGGTTTCTAACTCAACAAAATGTACTCTTAGCGTTAAGAAAGCCGTCTTGACTTAATGAAATCCAAACAGAGATCCCAAAGCCGAATGTTACTTGAGCCATAGACTATAATTTTATTCCAAGAGGGCCCATTCCGTGCCCTTTTTTCTTTCCGCTTTTTATCTTTCTCTGTCTCTATTTTTTATTTTGCTTGATTGAATTTGCTTGTCGGGAACCTCCTTTTTCCATTTATCTGCTTTGAAGTATTTGTTTTATTGATTTTATCCTCTTCGGCCCTATAGGTTGGGCCGAGCAGCAAAGAGCACTGAGAGGGGGATGGGAATCAAAGGGCATCAGAAAGCAGATGGAGGGATAAAGGAGAGAAAAGCATCAATCGAGTGATGTTGTTTGTGAAAGTCAGGGAGGAAGTATTAGGGCTGATTCAGAGGGAAGACGCGATACAAAGAGAGCCGTGTTTCACACGCGAGAGTGAAAATATTCGGTCAATAGGATCGTATTTTATTAGTTTACGAGAATAATCTCCTTGTCATCTCCAGCTTCCACGTACCTTTCTCGGTATTCGCACATTTCTCCCTCAAGAGAATTTCAATAATAATTACTTAATGAAATAATTATTATTAATGACGATACTTTTTGGGGAAAATTTCCGGGAGAAACTGGCTACTATGATAACGATTGCTGTACGGTTTGATATTCATTGTTGGACAGTTTGACATCCATTGTTGGTCATCTTTATAATGATCGAAGGACGGTTTAATATTCAATGTTGGATATTTTGGTATCGATTGTTGAACAGTTTGATATCCGATGTTCGACAGTTTTATATCCTATGTTGGACAATTTGATATTGAACGTTGGACAGTTTGATATCGAATGTTGGACAGTTTGATATCCTATGTTGGACAGTTTGATATCGAATGTTGGACAGTTTGACATCCGATGTTGGACATTTTGATATTGGATGTTGGACAGTTTGATATCGAATGTTGGACAGTTTGACATCCGATGTTGGACATTTTGATATTGGATGTTGGACAGTTTGATATCGAATGTTGGACAGTTTGATATCGAATGTTGGACAGTTTGATATCCGATGTTGAACATTTTGATATTGAATGTTGGACAGTTTGATATCGAATGTTGGACAGTTTGATGTCGAATGTTGGACAGTTTGACATCCGATGTTGGACATTTTGATATTGAATGTTGGACAGTTTGATATCCGATGTTGGACATTTTGATATCCGATGTTGAACAGTTTTACATCCTATGATGGACAGTTTGACATCGAACGTTGGACAGTTTGATATCGAATGTTGGACAGTTTGATATCCGATGTTGAACATTTTGATATTGAATGTTGGACAGTTTGATATCGAATGTTGGACAGTTTGATGTCGAATGTTGGACAGTTTGACATCCGATGTTGGACATTTTGATATTGAATGTTGGACAGTTTGATATCCGATGTTGGACATTTTGATATTGAATGTTGGACAGTTTGATATCGAATGTTGGACAGTTTGACATCGAATGTTGGACAGTTTGATATCCGATGTTGAACAGTTTTACATCCTATGATGGACAGTTTGATATTGAACGTTGGACAGTTTGATATCGAATGTTGGACAGTTTGATATCTTATGTTGGACAGTTTGATATCGAATGTTGGACAGTTTGATATCCGATGTTGGACATTTTGATATCGAATGTTGGACAGTTTATATCGAATGTTGGACAGTTTGATGTCGAATGTTGGACAGTTTGATATCCGATGTTGGACAGTTTGATGTCGAATGTTGGACAGTTTGGAATCCGATGTTGGACATTTTGATATTGAATGTTGGCCATTTTTATATCCTATGTTGGACAGTTTGATATCTGATGTTGGACATTTTGATATTGAATGTTCGACAGTTTGATACCCTGTGTTGGACAGTTTGATATCGAATGTTGGACATTTTGATATCCAATGTTGGACATTTTGATATTGAATGTTGGACAGTGTGATATCGAATGTTGGACAGTTTGATATCCGATGTTGGACAGTTTGATATCGAATGTTGGACAGTTTGATATCCGATGTTGAACATTTTGATATTGAATGTTGGACAGTTTGATATCGAATGTTGGACAGTTTGATGTCGAATGTTGGACAGTTTGACATCCGATGTTGGACATTTTGATATTGAATGTTGGACAGTTTGATATCCGATGTTGGACATTTTGATATTGAATGTTGGACAGTTTGATATCGAATGTTGGACAGTTTGACATCGAATGTTGGACAGTTTGATATCCGATGTTGAACAGTTTTACATCCTATGATGGACAGTTTGATATTGAACGTTGGACAGTTTGATATCGAATGTTGGACAGTTTGATATCTTATGTTGGACAGTTTGATATCGAATGTTGGACAGTTTGATATCCGATGTTGGACATTTTGATATCGAATGTTGGACAGTTTATATCGAATGTTGGACAGTTTGATGTCGAATGTTGGACAGTTTGATATCCGATGTTGGACAGTTTGATGTCGAATGTTGGACAGTTTGGAATCCGATGTTGGACATTTTGATATTGAATGTTGGCCAGTTTTATATCCTATGTTGGACAGTTTGATATCTGATGTTGGACATTTTGATATTGAATGTTCGACAGTTTGATACCCTGTGTTGGACAGTTTGATATCGAATGTTGGACATTTTGATATCCAATGTTGGACATTTTGATATTGAATGTTGGACAGTGTGATATCGAATGTTGGACAGTTTGATATCCGATGTTGGACATTTTGATATTGAATGTTGGACAGTTTGATATCGAATGTTGGACAGTGTGAGCCTCCGCTCACTGGGGAACCTTTCCAGTGAAGAGGCTGGGTTAATTCGTTAACTCCCTTCCGATCCGAATTTGTCATAGCCACCCGCGGCGAATATTGTTCAGATTCGGATCCGTGGTCAGCTCAAAAGGTGACGTCACCCCCCCCCCCCCCTCAACGTGAAGACGCCGTCTCCAGCCAGAGCGTCCCTCCCTCGGCGGAGGGAGCCAATCAGAAGACTCCACCTGGCAGGCGCCCGTCCGTCGAGGGAGCGGAGGGGGACCATCCAGAACAAAACCAACGGGCAGCCCCCTCCACGAGCAGACCCCTCCGAGATATTCAGTAAGAGTCACCGTGAGCCCAGCAGCCCGTGAACTTGAGCCTGTTAGAGTCAAACCGCCCCCAAATACTTTCAAGACGCATTTGTAAGATCCCTGACCATCGAAATTGCCGTCCTGCGCCGAACAATCTGGTTGAAGATCCCTTGGAATCCACCGGACGTCCATCGCCACAACCACCACAACCGCCACATCACACCTGGAAGGATACCTCAGGGCCCTGACACGTGTGAGTGAAAACTATAACTTACCTTTAAACCATTGGCCAATGCAGTTAGGACAGTGCGTAGAAGTAATTCTGAAACATTTGAACAAAAGTCGTACTTTGAGAAGTTGTAAACTTAGAGCTAAATACTTACCTGCAACATAAAGATAACCTATACTTACCATACTCACCTTTGTTGAAAACCTGGAACGTTGAACTGATTTACTCTGGAAACCTGAAACATTAAGTCAAAATTGGAGTTATTAAATTGTCTATGGAACTATTACTTGCAACTCATCATATTGAATAATTTATACTTGTGCCATACTTACCTTTGTTGTTTCGCCCATCAGGCTTCTTTTTGACACACATTTCAGTGTGCCTAGTCAGAAACCACAACATTTAATTAATAAAATTACCTTTTATTGTTGTAATCTTGCATTTGATATTTTCTCATTTACCTGGTTCCTCAGTGCGAAATCCGGAGCTTGGTGACGCGTCACACTCCGCCACATCTTCCGAGGTTTCCCTCAGAAACAGTCGTAGGCCCCTCCGGCAGCAACACATTTGGTGTCCGCCATTTTCTTCATAGGACGCCCTTAAGGCTAAACATTTCAGATTGCATCATCCCGAGGAATCCGACTGGCCGCTTCACCGCCTCGTCACAGGTAAATACCTCACGCTACCCTTGTAAATTTCACATTTCACATTGTTTCGATATTTGTTTGTCTTCCCCCTCCCACCTGAGCTCGCCACGTTAGGTTTTGCATCAATCGGGGAACTTGGGATCGGCACGTGGCGTCACAACCTCGGGCCGCTGCCAATTTCACCGCGGATCAAAACCGCAACCCTGTCGAACAAACATCCCGTTTATGACTGGTGTGACGATCGTCACAACCGCCACGAGTAAGCGGGACGCTACCTCTGTGGTCATGGACACAAGCCGCCACAAGTAGCAAGCCTACAACAGTTTGATATTGAATGTTGGACAGTTTGATATCCGATGTTGGACATTTTGATATCGAATGTTGGACAGTTTGATATCGAATGTTGGACAGTTTGATATTGAATGTTGGACAGTTTGATATCCGATGTTAACAGTTTTATATCCTATGTTGGACAGTTTGATATCGAATGTTGGACTGTTTGATATTGAATGTTGGACAGTTTGATATCCTATGTTAACAGTTTTATATCCTATGTTGGACAGTTTGATATTGAATGTTGGACATTTTGATATCGAATGTTGGACAGTTTGATATCCTATGTTGGACAGTTTGATATCGAATGTTGGACTGTTTGATATCGAATGTTGGACAGTTTGATATTGAATGTTGGACAGTTTGATATCCGATGTTAACAGTTTTATATCCTATGTTGGACAGTTTGATATTGAATGTTGGACATTTTGATATCGAATGTTGGACAGTTTGATATCCTATGTTGGACAGTTTGATATCGAATGTTGGACAGTTTGATATTGAATATTGGACAGTTTGATATCCGATGTTAACAGTTTTATATCCTATGTTGGACAGTTTGATATTGAATGTTGGACATTTTGATATCGAATGTTGGACAGTTTGATATCCTATGTTGGACAGTTTGATATCGAATGTTGGACTGTTTGATATCGAATGTTGGACAGTTTGATATTGAATGTTGGACAGTTTGATATCCGATGTTAACAGTTTTATATCCTATGTTGGACAGTTTGATATTGAATGTTGGACATTTTGATATCGAATGTTGGACAGTTTGATATCCTATGTTGGACAGTTTGATATCGAATGTTGGACAGTTTGATATTGAATGTTGGACAGTTTGATATCCGATGTTAACAGTTTTATATCCTATGTTGGACAGTTTGATATTGAATGTTGGACATTTTGATATCGAATGTTGGACAGTTTGATATCCTATGTTGGACAGTTTGATATCGAATGTTGGACAGTTTGATATTGAATGTTGGACAGTTTGATATCCGATGTTAACAGTTTTATATCCTATGTTGGACAGTTTGATATTGAATGTTGGACATTTTGATATCGAATGTTGGACAGTTTGATATCCTATGTTGGACAGTTTGATATCGAATGTTGGACTGTTTGATATCGAATGTTGGACAGTTTGATATTGAATGTTGGACAGTTTGATATCCGATGTTAACAGTTTTATATCCTATGTTGGACAGTTTGATATTGAATGTTGGACATTTTGATATCGAATGTTGGACAGTTTGATATCCTATGTTGGACAGTTTGATATCGAATGTTGGACAGTTTGATATTGAATGTTGGACAGTTTGATATCCGATGTTAACAGTTTTATATCCTATGTTGGACAGTTTGATATTGAATGTTGGACATTTTGATATCGAATGTTGGACAGTTTGATATCCTATGTTGGACAGTTTGATATCGAATGTTGGACAGTTTGATATTGAATGTTGGACAGTTTGATATCCGATGTTAACAGTTTTATATCCTATGTTGGACAGTTTGATATTGAATGTTGGACATTTTGATATCGAATGTTGGACAGTTTGATATCCTATGTTGGACAGTTTGATATCGAATGTTGGACAGTTTGATATTGAATGTTGGACAGTTTGATATCCGATGTTAACAGTTTTATATCCTATGTTGGACAGTTTGATATTGAATGTTGGACATTTTGATATCGAATGTTGGACAGTTTGATATCCTATGTTGGACAGTTTGATATCGAATGTTGGACTGTTTGATATCGAATGTTGGACAGTTTGATATTGAATGTTGGACAGTTTGATATCCAATGTTAACAGTTTTATATCCTATGTTGGACAGTTTGATATTGAATGTTGGACATTTTGATATCGAATGTTGGACAGTTTGATATCCTATGTTGGACAGTTTGATATCGAATGTTGGACAGTTTGATATTGAATGTTGGACATTTTGATATCGAATGTTGGACAGTTTGATATCCTATGTTGGACAGTTTGATATCGAATGTTGGACAGTTTGATATTGAATGTTGGACAGTTTGATATCCGATGTTAACAGTTTTATATCCTATGTTGGACAGTTTGATATTGAATGTTGGACAGTTTGATATTGAATGTTGGACAGTTTGATATCCGATGTTAACAGTTTTATATCCTATGTTGGACAGTTTGATATTGAATGTTGGACATTTTGATATCGAATGTTGGACAGTTTGATATCCTATGTTGGACAGTTTGATATCGAATGTTGGACAGTTTGATATTGAATGTTGGACAGTTTGATATCCGATGTTAACAGTTTTATATCCTATGTTGGACAGTTTGATATCCGATGTTAACAGTTTCATATCCTATGTTGGACAGTTTGATATTGAATGTTGGACATTTTGATATCGAATGTTGGACAGTTTGATATCCTATGTTGGACAGTTTGATATCGAATGTTGGACTGTTTGATATCGAATGTTGGACAGTTTGATATCGAATGTTGGACATTTTGATATTGAATGTTGGACAGTTTGATTTTCCAAAACAAATGTCTTCCAATCCTGTTATTCAACACATTTCACACCCAACATTTTGAAACTATGGAAAATGCGATTTGAAGTATTTGACATTATCTCTCTCTCTCTCTCTCTCGCTCATCCCGTTCGGGAGTGGTTAGGAAAGTAATGACGCAGCGATATTGTGAAGTGACCGCTAAGTGGCGGAGGGCCGGAGGAGGCGGAGGTGCGGTCGCCAAGGTTACGCTAATGCGAGTAATGAGCAGCCAATATACCCAGCTCGTCTCCCAGGGGCGCCTCCGCCTGGCAATACGGTTACTCCGGCCCTTACGGTCAGGGGAGCCTCGGAACATCGTTACCGTTGAGCCGCGACGAGGACCGTGTGCGAAGGACGGTTTTCATGCCTCCCGAGCTCTCCCTCTATCTTAGTTAATATCGTCACCGTTCCAGTCCGTCCGACCCCGCATTCGAACTAATGGCGTCAAACAGCTCCCTAATGCCATCACCGTAACCCGCTTTCACGGTCGGAACAGGAACCGTCGACTCTTCCTGACTCACTTAAAATTAACTCGGACAGAGCGGTCGCTCCTCGCACTGCCGAGTCGCAAACCAAAATCGACCACAAATCTATCTGATCAATTCGAGTAATCGAAATTGTGCCAAATTTTATTTAATATGTCCCACTTTCGACATCCCTCATATCGATATTAGGGTGGGCCGAAATAAACATTTTGCTTCCGAGTCTACCAAGGTAGCGGAAGCTTTGTTTTCACTTTTCAATGACGAAAAAAAAAGTTCTCCAAAATCAAAATTTTCTCTTGCGTTTTGCGTTTCAGACCTTTCTGAACAATTTTGGTTCCGTGTCTGTGTGTCTGTGTGTCTGTCATGAATTCCTTGTAACGCGCATAACTATACGAAGTTATTGTCCAATTTGCATGACATTTTCGGGGACTGTGCGAGTTGGTGTGTAGACGGTCCTCTATGAAAATCATCTTCCCTGGACTGATAGAAGCGACTGCGCATGCGCAAATGTGAATTCCTAGAAACTGCCATAACTTCCACATTTTTCATCCGATTTCGATGAAATTTCCAGGGATGTTACTGAGTAGTTTTAGATGGTCCCCTATGAAAATCATAGAGAATGGTTCTTGATAGAGGGATTCATTCATAGATGGTCCCCTGTGAGAATCTCAAATCCTATTCATTGCATCACTGGGCCTCAATAGGTCAGAGGTAGCGCTTAGAATTATCCCCCAGGGGTCCCGCGTTCGAATCCCAGCCGAGGCTAAGTGGTTTTTAGAGGCTATACAAATGTTTATCAGTTGCATTAAATGATTTTAAGAGGACAGATCGAGTCCACCGCATTCTGTGAAGCGCGCGCCCGGTAGTACAACTCCGTAGACCGCACACGTTGGACAAGTTCGTTTTTTAAGGCAAATGATTTGTAACTATAATTGTTCTTACCATTTATGGGATAGGTATGGGAATATCTCGAAGATTTTGTGATTCAATCAAAATTTTATGATTTATCTGAAATTGTATAATTTTTTTTTGTAAGAAAATAATTGAAATGGGTACGATGCCAATTTTGGTTTATTATTTTCAATAATGAACCTTTGGAGTCAACCAAGAAAAAAAAAAATTAACCCCCCCCTCAAAATTTTTTGGTTCAAGTTTCAAGGTACGTAGAATCCAAAAATCGAATAAAATTATGGCCGTCCGTCCGCCGTAAGTGGCACTTCCCTCAGTTAGCATTGACCGATTTTGATGGAATTTGGTTTATAGGCTCCATTTGGGGTCAACAAATTTGGACAAAAGGTATTGTTATTCCATTAACTTGAGATTGTATTGAATTTTTAGAATTTTTAGAGACCCCGCGGAGCCCTGCAGCAATGTTCGTTCCCTACGACAATTTAAGGGTTGGACTTACGATAAATCAGAAACACGAGTGTGAATCGCAGAAGAGGCCTAATCTCCGTTCAAATTTTAGCTGACCGAAATGGTTGGTGGTAAAAATGACAAAGCCGTGTTCTTTGCAGAAGTGATCTATATAGAAAAATAATAAACCTTTGTGTAATATTTTGCAGCGTTTTTGAGTTAGAAGTTTTGTTTAGCAGATACTCACCACCAATGTCCGATTTGTCCACCGACTTCGTAGTCGTAGACTATTGCTATTTTTGTCAAAAGACTGTATGCCAAGAGACCGTTTTCATACGACGTTCGGTCAAACGACACCTTGTCAATACGACGCTTAGTCAAAGACTTTTAGTCAAACGACTTTCATCAAACTCGTAAACTCAACCCTGTCCTAAGCTAGTGCTCAGCCTGAAATGGCTAGGTTTGCACACGCTAAGCTGAAGAGATCCGGAAGATCGAAACAAAGAACCAAACACAACGATCACCACTGAAAGTGGGATGAATTTGAAAGGTGTAACTGTACCAAACGCATTCTTGATGCAGATCGGGCAGTAGTCCCGTTTCAGTGTAGATGGGACACCGGTCAGTCGCTCTCGTCATACGGCGACTCATCAGCAACGCGAAGCAGCGTTGGAACGACTTGAATATTAAGCAAACTGCTTGCCTTAAGCTAAAAAGCTTGTTTCCGAAGAGTTATAAAGACATTTGTCAAAAGACCGTTGTCATACGACGTTCGGTCAAACGACACCTTGTCAATACGACGCTTAGTTAAAGACTTTTAGTCAAACGACTTACATCAAACTTGTAAACTCAACCCTGTCATAAGCTAGTGCTCAGCCTGAAAAGGCTAGATTTGCACACGTTTAGCTGAAGAGATCCGAAAGATCGTAACAAAGAACCAAACACAACGATCACCACTGAAAGTGGGATGAATTTGAAACGTGTAACTGTACCAAACGCATTCTTGATGCAGATCGGGCAGTAGTCCCGTTTCAGTGTAGATGGGACACCGGTCAGTCGCTCTCGTCATACGGCGACTCATCAGCAACGCGAAGCAGCGTTGGAACGACTTGAATATTAAGCAAACTGCTTGCCTTAAGCTAAAAAGCTTGTTTCCGAAGAGTTATAAAGACATTTGTCAAAAGACCGTTGTCATACGACGTTCGGTCAAACGACACCTTGTCAATACGACGCTTAGTCAAAGACTTTTAGTCAAACGACTTTCATCAAACTCGTAAACTCAACCCTGTCCTAAGCTAGTGCTCAGCCTGAAATGGCTAGGTTTGCACACGCTAAGCTGAAGAGATCCGGAAGATCGAAACAAAGAACCAAACACAACGATCACCACTGAAAGTGGGATGAATTTGAAACGTGTAACTGTACCAAACGCATTCTTGATGCAGAACGGGCAGTAGTCCCGTTTCAGTGTAGATGGGACACCGGTCAGTCGCTCTCGTCATACGGCGACTCATCAGCAACGCAAAGCAGCGTTGGAACGACTTGAATATTAAGCAAACTGCTTGCCTTAAGCTAAAAAGCTTGTTTCCGAAGAGTTTTAAAGACATTTGTCAAAAGACCGTTGTCATACGACGTTCGGTCAAACGACACCTTGTCAATACGACGCTTAGTTAAAGACTTTTAGTCAAACGACTTACATCAAACTTGTAAACTCAACCCTGTCCTAAGCTAGTGCTCAGCCTGAAAAGGCTAGATTTGCACACGTTTAGCTGAAGAGATCCGAAAGATCGTAACAAAGAACCAAACACAACGATCACCACTGAAAGTGGGATGAATTTGAAACGTGTAACTGTACCAAACGCATTCTTGATGCAGATCGGGCAGTAGTCCCGTTTCAGTGTAGATGGGACACCGGTCAGTCGCTCTCGTCATACGGCGACTCATCAGCAACGCGAAGCAGCGTTGGAACGACTTGAATATTAAGCAAACTGCTTGCCTTAAGCTAAAAACCTTGTTTCCGAAGAGTTATAAAGACATTTGTCAAAAGACCGTTGTCATACGACGTTCGGTCAAACGACACCTTGTCAATACGACGCTTAGTTAAAGACTTTTAGTCAAACGACTTTCATCAAACTCGTAAACTCAACCCTGTCCTAAGCTAGTGCTCAGCCTGAAAAGGCTAGATTTGCACACGCTTAGCTGAAAAGATCCGGAAGATCGAAACAAAGAACCAAACACAACGATCACCACTGAAAGTGGGATGAATTTGAAACGTGTAACTGTACCAAACGCATTCTTGATGCAGATCGGGCAGTAGTCCCGTTTCAGTGTAGATGGGACACCGGTCAGTCGCTCTCGTCATACGGCGACTCATCAGCAACGCGAAGCAGCGTTGGAACGACTTGAATATTAAGCAAACTGCTTGCCTTAAGCTAAAAAGCTTGTTTCCGAAGAGTTATAAAGACATTTGTCAAAAGACCGTTGTCATACGACGTTCGGTCAAACGACACCTTGTCAATACGACGCTTAGTTAAAGACTTTTAGTCAAACGACTTACATCAAACTTGTAAACTCAACCCTGTCATAAGCTAGTGCTCAGCCTGAAAAGGCTAGATTTGCACACGTTTAGCTGAAGAGATCCGAAAGATCGAAACAAAGAACCAAACACAACGATCACCACTGAAAGTGGGATGAATTTGAAACGTGTAACTGTACCAAACGCATTCTTGATGCAGATCGGGCAGTAGTCCCGTTTCAGTGTAGATGGGACACCGGTCAGTCGCTCTCGTCATACGGCGACTCATCAGCAACGCGAAGCAGCGTTGGAACGACTTGAATATTAAGCAAACTGCTTGCCTTAAGCTAAAAAGCTTGTTTCCGAAGAGTTATAAAGACATTTGTCAAAAGACCGTTGTCATACGACGTTCGGTCAAACGACACCTTGTCAATACGACGCTTAGTTAAAGACTTTTAGTCAAACGACTTTCATCAAACTCGTAAACTCAACCCTGTCCTAAGCTAGTGCTCAGCCTGAAAAGGCTAGATTTGCACACGCTTAGCTGAAAAGATCCGGAAGATCGAAACAAAGAACCAAACACAACGATCACCACTGAAAGTGGGATGAATTTGAAACGTGTAACTGTACCAAACGCATTCTTGATGCAGATCGGGCAGTAGTCCCGTTTCAGTGTAGATGGGACACCGGTCAGTCGCTCTCGTCATACGGCGACTCATCAGCAACGCGAAGCAGCGTTGGAACGACTTGAATATTAAGCAAACTGCTTGCCTTAAGCTAAAAAGCTTGTTTCCGAAGAGTTATAAAGACATTTGTCAAAAGACCGTTGTCATACGACGTTCGGTCAAACGACACCTTGTCAATACGACGCTTAGTTAAAGACTTTTAGTCAAACGACTTTCATCAAACTCGTAAACTCAACCCTGTCCTAAGCTAGTGCTCAGCCTGAAAAGGCTAGATTTGCACACGCTTAGCTGAAAAGATCCGGAAGATCGAAACAAAGAACCAAACACAACGATCACCACTGAAAGTGGGATGAATTTGAAACGTGTAACTGTACCAAACGCATTCTTGATGCAGATCGGGCAGTAGTCCCGTTTCAGTGTAGATGGGACACCGGTCAGTCGCTCTCGTCATACGGCGACTCATCAGCAACGCGAAGCAGCGTTGGAACGACTTGAATATTAAGCAAACTGCTTGCCTTAAGCTAAAAAGCTTGTTTCCGAAGAGTTATAAAGACATTTGTCAAAAGACCGTTGTCATACGACGTTCGGTCAAACGACACCTTGTCAATACGACGCTTAGTTAAAGACTTTTAGTCAAACGACTTACATCAAACTTGTAAACTCAACCCTGTCCTAAGCTAGTGCTCAGCCTGAAAAGGCTAGATTTGCACACGTTTAGCTGAAGAGATCCGAAAGATCGAAACAAAGAACCAAACACAACGGTCTTTTGACAAACAGTCTTTTGACAAATGTCTTTAAAACTCTTCGGAAACAAGCTTTTTAGCTTTTGCTATTTTGTTTCCAACGATTATTTTGCACTTCGATACCAATTTTGGACTTATAACGATGAAACTATTAGTAGCTATTACTAATCAATCTGTGAAGCTGTTATACAAATAAGAGAAGTTGATTTTGAGAGGAAGTTCGATAAACACATTTTGCAGTTGAGGACAAAAAGTTCCATATGTTTCAAGTTAATAAGCACTGTTTTTGACATTTTATGTCTTTACTATGGCACATAAATGAAAAATCGTCACGCGGTGATCGTTACGCGGGGAGCGTTATGAGGGGAGCTTTACGCGGAAATTTCTGATGATTTTCACTATCACTTCGGGGGTGATGATTTTGATAGGAGACTACCTACAAAGCAGCCCGCACAAAGCAATTCCTAAAAATTTCATCGAAATTGGATGAGAAATGTAGAAGTTATGGCTGTGGCAAGAAATTCAGATATACAGACAGACAGGCTCGGAACCAAAATTGTTCAGGAAGGTCTAAAACGTAATACGCAAGTAGAAATTTTGAGTTTGGAGAAATTTTTTTTTTCAACCTTGAAAAGTGAAAACAATGTTTCTGCTACCTTGTTAGACTCGCAAGCAACATGACTTATAAATGATAAATCCAATGTCTTTTGCAAGCTGCACCGAGTGCGGCGCGCGCCTGGTCGTTTGACTCCCCAACGCGAGCCTGGCGGTAGGTTAAACTTTGAGCGCCGGTTCTTGAGAGAAACACTAACCCGAAACGAGGAACGAACAGCGACCGACTGAGACCCCTATAAAATGAATTCTGGTGAATATCAGACCCAATATTCACCTCACCATCACCAATTCCGAGAGGACTTCCCTCAAGGGGAGCGGGGGATATGCAGCGAGTGGGACGTTATGAATAATTCGCCGAGGATTCAATAGTGTTTGCGGGAAGTACGGACTTGCTTCGAGCCGTCCTTTAGGGACAGGTACAAGACTCAAAACTTATCCGATAACTTGAGAGAGATGTCATTATAAGTGGAGAAGGAGGTGGATTGACATGCAAATGTCACCGACGGCTGCTCATTGCTATCCATACATATTTATCAGGGTTGGTTTGGGTCGACCAGCTGCAACATTCCGTTGTATCCTCCTACTCCTCGTATTCCGCTTTTTTTTACGACGAAAAACTTTTCCCGGCGACCTCAATTCAACTTCAAATTTATTTCAGAAAGTTCGAGGGTCCCTAGAAAAATATTATCCGTATGTAAATAAGAGAGGTACCTGTACAAGCCATTTGCTACGTGAAATGATACACGAGATACCTAATAACATTAAAGGTCCCACCTACTCAGTGGATCTTCTCACCTCAGGAATCCTACTGGTCACCTACACCTTGAGATTTGGAAAAAATATTAATTACATTATTGATAGAAACCGTAGCAAATTATTTCACAGAGGTTCATTATTTTGGTTTATTATTTTCAATAATAAGCCTTTGGAATCGAGCAAGAAAAGAAAAATTTTAACCCCCCCTCAAAATTTGATGTTTTACGTTTCAAGGTACGTAGAATACAAAAATCGAATAAAAAAATTTCCGTCCGTCCGCCGTACGCCGTCGCCGTACGCGGCACTTTTCTTAGCAACACTGGACCGATTTGGTTCAAATTTGGTATATGGGCTCCATTTGGGGTCTAGTTGTGCCGCGAAGCTTTTGGTTGATGTAGGTCACTTCTAAGGGGTGAAAATTAAGGGTTGAAATTTTCAAGAGTGCCCTAGCCCGAAAACTCTCGAAATAAAGGTATCGTTTTTTCATCAATTTTGAATAGTATTGAATTTTAAAAAATTTTTGAGACCACCCGGAGCTCTGTAGGACAAACCGTTCGGTCCCTACGAGTACTTGAAGGTTCTCCCTACATAAAACGGAATCATGAGTGTGAATCGCAAAAGAGGTCTAATCTCCATTCAAATTTTATCGGACTAAAATGCGATCACTGTTCATTTCTTCGAATTGTATACAGTTTTGCCTTCTGCGTAACCAGTAATCAAATTTCCATATGAAGCTTTCTATTTTTCCAATCGAGTGTGAAGCGTTTAGTTCTTTCTAATAAAGTTGATTGTGAAGGTGTGAAGCCAGTATGGTGTGGTAGGTAGTACCTAGCTGGTAGGTAAAAAAAAGTTGGTAGGTAAAAAAAATGTTGGTGGGTAAAAAACGCTGCAAATCATTGCTCAAAGGGTTCTTCACTCTTCAGATCACTGATCAGCTGAGTGAGCTCCGAAGCCATTTTCAATCCTATTGAATGGAAGTGCTCTTCCAGGCGTTTTCAGCATTCGAGGAGATCTTCTTCACTCTTCAGATCACTGATCAGCTGAGTGAGCTCCGAAGTCATTTTCAATCCTATTGAATGGAAGTGCTCTTCCAGGCATCTCCAGCATTCGAGGAGATCTTCTTCACTCTTCAGATCACTGATCAGCTGAGTGAGCTCCGAAGCCATTTTCAATCCTATTGAATGGAAGTGCTCTTCCAGGCGTCTTCAGCATTCGAGGAGATCTTCTTCACTCTTCAGATCACTGATCAGCTGAGTGAGCTCCGAAGTCATTTTCAATCCTATTGAACGCAGGAAGCTGAATGTTGAGAGGGAAGGTCAAGGGAGAATACAGATGGTGGTAGGTGCTATTGATGGAGAACCAGTGATCTATACAGAAGGGTGATCTATACAGGAAATAATAAACCTTTGAGCAATGATTTGCAGCGTTTTACGTATAGATCTGTCGCCTGCAAGGACCAAGCTTTACCAGGTAGCGGAAACTTTGTTATCACTTTTCATGGTTGAAAAAAAAAAAAAAAAAAAAAAAATGTTCTCCAAAATTGAAATTTTTACTCGCGTTTTGCGTTTCAGACCTCCCTGAACAATTTTGTTTTATCATTTCCAATAATGAACCTTTGAAATCTACCAAGAAAAGAAATTGTTTAACCCCCTCTAAAAATTTGTTGGTTTACGTTTCAAGGTACGTAGAACCAAAAAACGAAAAAAAAGTTGACCTCCACCGTACGCCGAGTTTGATGAAATTTGAAATGTGGGCTCCATTTGGGGTCTAGTTGTGCCCCGAAGGTTTTGGTTGATGTCAGACACCTCTAAGGTTTGAAATTTTTAAAACGCCCTGACTCAAAAAATCTTGATGTAAAGGTATTGTTTTTCCATCAATTTAAGATAGGATTGAATTTTCAGACTTTTTAGAGACTACGCGGAGTCCTGTTGGACAAACCTTTCGCTCCCTACGAGAACTTAAGGGGGTTCATGAGTCGGTTCTAATTTAACACTTTTTCATGTACCTGGTTTTCTATATATTCATGATATATTCATACTTTTTTTTAAATTCTTCATCCACTCTTCATATAACCGCTGAGCGAATTTCAACTCTGTTGTGTTATTATTATCTTACCTATAAACAATATAGCAAAACAGTTTTTTTCAAATTTTTCATGCTTATGATTTATTAATTCTAGCCATGTTTGTGTTGGAAGTTTTTCGTCCAAACTTGTTCAATGACTGTAATAAACCCCTCTCGACAATATAAAAAAATTCAAGCTGCCAGCTCTATTTTCTGCCACGGAACAGGTACCTAAGTGACGGAAAACAA
Source organism: Apolygus lucorum (assembly GCA_009739505.2). NCBI lineage: Eukaryota > Metazoa > Arthropoda > Insecta > Hemiptera > Miridae > Apolygus > Apolygus lucorum. The sequence goes on from CM019181.2 coordinate 29,881,004, forward strand.
GGGTTTTCCGGTTTGGAGAAAACCCGCGATTTGTGAAAGGTTACCGTTTTTCGAGGTATTTGATCGATAGTTCGTAATTATTTCATATTGAAGAAATTGAAAATGAGGTCTGATTATTCCTTATCTATGATTCTTATCAGTCAGTGTTTGCACCGGTTAGGTAAGGTTATTTCATATCACGTAGTACTGATGAGAATAATGGTTATACACTATTGGCTCACTTGATTTCTTCATTAGTCTAGTGCTATGCTATTTTTTTACTATTCGGTGGCATGGGAACCAGTGCTGGAACCTTGGAGTAGGGCATAGTAGGTATCAATCAGAACTTATGAACAGCGAAAGCACGGTAGGTAGTTACAGAAATATGGATACTGTGAACCTGGAGAAGGAAACAGCTATCCCCCGGAAACAGCGTTTAGCTCCTCAATCTTTGAAAACTCATATCTCTGTTTTCCACTGCTCAAATTTAACATTTTTATAAACCAAAATGTCTGAGAAATCCTGCGGAATTTTATTAAAATAAAAACGAAAAAGTCGAACAATTTTCGATTTTGACTCACGAACCCCGTTAAGGGTTGGACTTAGGATAAGTCAGAAACACGGGTGCGAATCGCAAAAGAGGCCTGGTCTCTGTTCAAATTTTAGCTGACCGAAATGCGATAGATGTTTTTCTTCATGTCGGTTGGTGGTAACAATGGCAAAGCCGTGTTCTTTTCAGACGAGTGATCTATATTGAGAAATAATGAATCTTTGTGTAATGATTTGCAGCGCTTTTATCTGTTCTTTGGAAATAAAGGACCGTCTGCGAGAGAGATAAATCTCTCGGAGCTCAGAACTTGTGGATATCGCTCTCGCAGTGATTCCCAACAATAATTCAGGTTTGGAAGACGAAGGACTTCAAAGGCTTTGAATCACTTCAAAATTGAAATCGGGCGAAAAATGTAGAAGTTACGTCTGTTACAAGGAATTCACGTCCGCGCATGCGCAGCGGCTACGACCAGTCCGGGGGTGATGCATTCCACAGGGGACCGTCTACACGCCAACCCGCACAATCTCTGAAAATTTCATCAAAATCGGACAATAATCAGTTATGGTGGTTACAAGGATTACATGACCGACACACAGACAGACAGACACGGAACCGAAATTGTTCAATGACCCGATTGTATAGATGATCCGATGCATAGTAAATAATCTCAAAACATCAAACTCCAAGTACCATATTACCGTATTACTGCTGTTTGTAAAAAGTTGCGCCTAATTCTATTTGTTTTTCATCATGCTGCAAGGGTTTTTTACCGTGACAAGCTCCGACTACTTTATATAGCCTTAGTACAATCAACCATACAGTATGGTATTGTGGCATGGGGTGGCACCTTTTCAAGTCACTTAGAGAAAATTAATGTCTTACAGAGGAGTGTTATAAAGATTATTATGAGGAGGGGGCGCCTATATTCCAGTGAAAAACTGTTCAATGAGTTTAAGGTTTTCAGCCCAAGACAATTGTTTTTGAAATCGCTTCTCATTATGTATCATAAAACCCCATCCATGGTTCAAATAAACCAGCATCATGAGTATGATACCCGATTTATATCATTGGGAAATGTGGCTGCCCCTAGATCCGCACTCTCTCTCACTACCAGAAGTCCCAGTTATATTATTTTTATTGTTCATCGAGCTCTGGATTCCTCCCTCAAAACACCACTGTTACACAATAGAACATCTTTCAAGAAAAAAATCGTTGAATGGATACTTAGATTAGGAAGAGAAGCTGTAGAAAACTTAATTCTGAGCGCGTATAGATAATGTTATTTATGATAATTGGAAAATATTGAACTGAAGTTGTGTAGTTGTAAATATGAATAAGGAGGCAACGAAATTTAGTTACAATGATTTGATTTACAAGTTGGAATAGGTTTCGTATTTCTCTCATTTTAATTTTTATGTTTTTTCATCTTTCAACCTGAAATTGTTTAGTTTGGCACTACTCTTGCACGGTACAACAGACTTTTTAGTCTTTTTCCCTGCAAAAGAGTTGTTTTTGTAGAAGAATAATATATTAAATATTGTATTGATATATAACTATTGCAAATATAATGATAAATAAATAAACCTTCTTCTACCCTCATAGGGGACCATCTACACGCTAATCTAAACAAACTTGAGAAATTTCGTCAACATCGGATAGAAAATGTCTGGGGGAGATGATTTTCATAGGGACCATTCTGAACAATCCTAGAGAATTCCATCAAATTCGGATGAAAAATGTAAGTGTTACGGCTGTTAAAAGGATTTCACATTTGCGCATGCGCAGAAGCAACTGCAAATTTTAAGGCCTTGATTTTCAAGGGGGATCGTCTACAACCTAATCCGCATAATCCCTGAAAATTTCATCGAAATCGGATGGAAAATGTGGAAGTCATGGCTGTTACAAGGAATTCACGTTTGCGCATGCGCAGTGGCTAATATCAGTCTGGAGATGATTATTTTTTTTAGGGGACCGTCTACACACCAACCCGCATAATCTCTTATATTTCCATTGAAATCGGACCATAACTTCGTATAGTTATGCCGGTTACAAGGATTTCATGTAGGACTGACAGACACGGAACCAAAATTGTTCAGAAAGGTCTGAAACGTGAAACGCGAGTTGAAATTTCGACCTTCATTTCGAGAGTTTTCGACCTAGATCACTCTTTAAAATTTCAACCCTTAATTTCCACCCCTTAGAAGTGACTGACATCAACCAGAAGTTTTGCGGCACAACTAGACCCTTAATTATTGAAAACAATAAACCAAAAGAGCGGCTTCCATTTGAAAAAATGAAGTTACTGTCAATTGTACCCAATTCCGCGCAAGTATTTTGCGCGAAAGTATTTTTCCTGAATTCCTTACAAAAAAAAATCATGAAGAATTGCGTTGGTCCCAATTTTTCACGCTGTATTTTGGGGAAATGAAGGGAGTGTAACCTTTTCGTGAAACACCCTGTATAATATAAACAAACATTTAAGACAATACTATTGTCTAAAATTCAAGGTTGTTGAAATTATACTTACTGTTATGACTAGAAGAATCAGACATAAATTATCTCGTTACAATGAGAATAATAATTGCGTGTGCCTTCAAAACTTTGACCAATAATTTCTTACAAGGTGAATACTCTTTTCAACTCCTCTACTCTTTTCTCATCCTACTTTTACAATAAATTAACGGAGCGATGAATGGGACTAGTTCAATTTTGCCAAACTCCTCTTTTCAGGAGGTTGGAAATAATAATCTTTGACCCGCTTCTTTAGTTTTCCAAGCTAAACTAAACTCTTAAAAGTCAGCCCTCCAAGTCCAGGAGGGGGGACCCACCTCCTCGTACTTTGATCTCTGAATTCTTGTCGTTTAATTAAAAGTTGAATAATGGGACAGAAGAAAAGCGCGGGAGTTGAGGTAGGCAGGCAGGCGGGGACCCAGTGGTAGATTACAAGATGGCGGGTACAGGAACCACTGACTTCTCTCTTTTCAGCATTGCGCTTCTCATCCTTTTTAATCTTAGCAGCTCTTCTCCAGTCAGCACACTAATCACTGGGATGAGAGGAAATATACGCTGCGTTCCCACTAAATTACAATCAACATTCCAATAACATTACAGTAATGAATTCCACGGAGATCTCTTCAATTTCGAGAAAAATTCTCATTCCACTGATCCGTCACCGTCGTAATAAAAAATGTCTGCCAAGTTGGATGGAAAGTTTAGGTATGCCATATCGATATATCGATGTACATTCTTCAGGAGCTCCATCATTAAATTCTTCATCATAAAATTCTTGTTAGTGAAAACATATTTGCCTAGCACTGTACGAGTCTGAAGACTATGGAATTAGCAGAGAACCGTCGCAGACTCATTGAAAACGCTGCAAATTATCACACAAAGGTTTATTATTTTTCTGAACAGATCACTCGCCAGCAAAGAACTCAGCTTTCCATTGTCACCACCTACCAACTGAGTTTTTGCTTCGTAATCGAGTTTATTTAGATGAAATAAAGGCTTCACACTCCTTTCGAAGATTTAAAGTATTCCTTTATTTGGAAATTTTATTACTGGTTGCTAAGGACGCAAACTGTGTACAACTTGGAGAAACGAACCGATCTCATTTTGGTCAGCTAAAATTTGAACGGAGATTAGGCCGCTCTTGCGATTCAGACTCGTACTTCTGATTTATCGTAAGTCCAACCCTTAAATTGTCGTAGGGAACGAACATTGCTACAGGGCTCCGCGTGGTCTCCAAAAATTCTAAAAATGCAATACTATTTAAATTTGGTGAAAAGATGATACCTTAATTTCGAGAGTTTTCGAGCTAGGGCACTTTTGAAAATTTCAACCCTCAACTTTCACCCCTTAGATGCTGTAATCCTAATCCAACATCTTCTTGCCTTTTGACATCTACTTGTCTGACGTTTCTCCTTCACGAATCTATTGTGAGAAAGTCAGTATATTCCTTGACTCGAGTAGAACTTTCCTGACCACCCTTCATCGGGTTAAGTTTAAAACCGCAGGGAGGAGCCACTGAAGAAGTAGAACATGAAATGTAATGTTTTTGTCGATTGATAATGGTAGTGACTCGCCCAATGAATGAACACTTAAGCTCTTAGCACACTAGTGACGAACTTTAATGTCTATAGTTCTTAAAGTTGCAGTACTACACTACTTGAATTTGTCTGATGTTGTTTAAAATTATATAAGGAACAAGAATAGCATGGGAGAAGACGAGAAAAGTTGATTTTTATAGCTAATTTTCCAATATAAAGGAGTTAATGTATTTCACCCCATGAATGAACACTATTTCCTAGTGAATGAACCCTGAAATTCCAGTGAATGAACACTCCATTCCCAGACACATTCACCTGTTCATTCACTAGATAGGATAGTTATTTAAACAAGTTGAGGCAAAAAATCAGGAGTTTAGTTGCTTCTTCACTTGGGAAACCTCCATTCGATTTGAAACCGTGAAATAACCCTCCAGCCAGTGATCGAACAGTCGTTCATTTACTGGTTGGAGGTCATATTTTAGCTCCCACAGTATGAACACCCAACAAAACATATCATAATCGAAAAAATTCCCTTCTACCCAATTAGTTTTCTCTAGAAAAACATATCAGCTACAATAATAAAGCATGCCATTGACTAATTTAGCATTTTACTTACCACTAAAGACTAATCCCCACGTAATGGCCAACTCCAGTTGTTACCCCCAGAGACGTTCTTGGAGACTGACCTGTTAGTAACATCAAAACCGAAGAAGATGGCAGACTTCTTTTTATCTACTGCTTTACCCTGCTATCTACGATATGTTGATGAAACTAATGAAAAACACCGTTATCACCAGGGTGCATCACAAGCCTTATTATTCCCAAATAACCTCGTACTGTTCCTTCACTGGGGGTGTTCATTCACTAGGTTTTTAGGTGCTTATCGTTCGTTACGATAAGGAATGGTTGGAGCGTGAAATTTCACTTGTAACTTATCTTTCACTTGTACCACGTATTGTTTATTGTGTCGGCTCTGCAGGATTGAGAAGGTGGAGGCTGTAAGCTTCTCAAAGTTTCGTGGTGTTATCATAAGCTAGTCGGCTTATAAGCTAGACATTATGGGCTTAGTTGTACGAAGGAGGCTGGGGTTTCTAAACACGGGTAGCGAAACTGAATACTTTGAACAATGTAACCCTGTAAATCAGTGTTCTTCGTCAACAGTAAACTTCATCATTGTTGATTATTGCATGGGGCTCATCCAATTTCGAGTGGACATTTTGATAAGGAAAACAAATGTGTTTGATCTGCTGCACAAATACAAAGCTTCTCTTTTTCCAATAACTTCCAAGAAAGCAAAAACTGGGTCTAAATTGTACCATTTTGACGGACTTTCAATTACCCAGAAGAAGAATGTCCTTCAGTTTTGTTAATGGTTGGGCGAAAACCTTTTTTGAGCATGATTTTGACTTCAAGAAATGCGAAAAAATACATTTCATGGAAATGTATGATAATAAAAAATATCATCATAACATATTGTTGCTTGGCTTTAGATTTGTCAACATCTACAAACAAAAACTCTTCTTCCAAATGAACTTGATTGTAGAGGTGTGAAGATAATTATGTAGTAGGTAGGTTGATAGGTTAAAAACAACGCTGCAAATTATTTCACAAAGGTTTATTATTTTCCTGTATAGATCACTCTTCAACAAAGATGATGATTGCTTTGCCATTGTCATTATTTATTTATTTTTTGTTTTTCACCTACCAACCATATATTGAAGTCATTAAACTTGTTCACACCTGCAGGGCCAATGGAAAGATGGTGAACCTTTTGTGGGTCAGATCACACGTCGGTTTGACGTTCAATGAGCGAGTCGATGTGGCGGCAAAGAGTGCTGCTCAGGAGGGTAATGTCCTTGATAATTTACTGCCAAAAGAAGAATTTTATTCAATATCTAAAAAGGAAAAGTCTCTCGTATGGCAAAAAAGTATGAAAATGGTGATAGGGGTCTGTTCTATAAAAACTTGAACCCGCATATTAGACCCTCATGCTTCAAAATAATAAATAAAGAGAAAAGGTTTGTACGTATAATGTGTCGGTTAAGAGCAAACCACGCAATATGCCCAGTGTATTTGCATAAGATTAATAGAAGAGAAGATCCTGCATGTGAATGTGGAAACCCATACGGCAATATGGAACATATAATAATGGAATGTACAGAAGTTAATTATACGGAACAAATGTTTCGCAAAATACAAAGTATAATTGACAATTCATTCAATTACGTTAATTTACCAAGTTGTACCTAAAAACCAAGAAGTATGGGAAGAAATATATAATTTTTTAAATGTTAATAACGTTGTTATTTAATAAGGTTTATGTTTTGTTTACATTGTTGAGTTAGTTACCCCATTCAACCCCGATGACATCATATGATGTCAGGGCGGAATTTCGGTCGGCCCGGTGACAGCATATGATGCCATGGCTCACAGGTTACCTCTATCTCTTCAAAAATGTTGGCTGAAGCCTGGGAAGGTTGTATAACCTTGGCCTGGCAGTTTTCCCGTTAGCACCCTTTGCTCGACCTAGATAACACGATGGATTGTGGAAATCAGCTGGTTTGCGCCTTTACCAGCCTCCTGTTGCATGGCCCCTCCAGTTCTCCCATTCCTCGCATTTTGGACGTTTATTTCGAGTCATCATTCATCCCGAGAAAGATTTTATTGTTTTTTCGATCGTGAGTTCATGAAAGTCGTGGAAGGTAAACGGAAAAACAAAAGATTCCAGCAACAAATTGGGAACTTCCGTCTCGTCATATCAACCCCAACCCAGCACATCCTACGGTGATACACATCCCTGTGGCCCGATGACATCATATGATGACATTTCGAAAAAATACATAAAAACTGCTTTTTTCGTTTACTATAGCAATGAAGCACTCTTTCGAGAAGAAAATACGCCCCCTATATCGAATGTTGTGGAAGGAGCAGCATGGGCCATGGGGTGGGAGCGCGTATCAGGCTCGGGGTTGAATGGGTTACCCGTGCCATCAGTTCTATTTTGAATTGAATTATTGTAATATAGAAGCATTGTATTAATATTTCTGCAGTATTGTTGACATGTAATACATACTATGGCTGAATGTAAATAAAAACTATGCCAAAAAAACCATATATTACTTACCTAGTAGGGCATTTTTGAAAATTTCAACCCTTAATTTCCATTTGGATTTCAAAATGAATTTTATGTGCCAAAGTAAAGACATAAATGTCAATACCCCTGAGTTGAAAGATTGTTCAGATTGACGTGTAGATCAATGGCTGCTCCTCCCCGAAACTCAGGAGGTGCACAGAGATCAGGAGAGGCTATCGGGAAGTGAAAGAATAGGTGCTTTTCTTAGCCAAATTGAAATTTCAACGATATGCAAATGGGATAAATCTTGGTAACTTTTTCATCTTAAAATTGCAAACGGTACTCAATACGCAGGTGAAATAGACACGAAAAATGTTCTCGAGTGGTTAACATCAATTCTGAAATACTTAATCATCAAAGGTTTATACCCAAGAAATGCACCCATCTCATTGCAATAGCTGATATGTGTATTTGCCCGTGAGAATTCAAAACATCGTCCGATTCGGAAGAAAAATTAACAAGCCCCTTGAAGACTCCAGGATTCGAAGAATCTTCCCTCTCATCATGCCCACGCATGGCTAGCTCAAAAACACCACAGTACTTGATACAATCAATGATTCGAGATAAAATATACCTATTTTTCTTAACCGTTTCTTTTTTTTTGCATCAGATTAAGACGATATGCACTGTCGAGTTGTTGCATTATATTTTGACGACCCATTAAACGCAAATATACCAGAGCTTACGGCTTACGGTTTCTGCACGATTTTTAAATTTCAACGTCTGCTGGAGTCCAGGTAGAGACGGCAAGGGGCAGCCAGTTTCTCGAATGTCGCATTTTTCCACGACCGACAAATGCGAATAGTTTACTTTAATGGAATGCACCGAATTATTCATCGTACCTACAACTCTCCTAAATAATCACGATACTTTGAACAAAACGGTGGACTGAAAACAAAAAAAAACCAGAAACGAAAATCTGAACGAAAAAAAAAAACGAAAAAAAACCTGAAACGGAAATCCCTTATCAGTATTCTTTGACTCCGGTACTCTGTGTTCATTTATTACTCGATAACGAAATCCAGATTGCAGAGCTCTCTGACTGGAGAGCAATGAACCAATTCTGCTCAACACGAGAAAATGCCCTGCTCTCTGGATGGTCAATCTCACGTGCCTGCCTCCCTCGAAACACGCCACCATGACGTCACCCTCCCCTAAAACGGAGCAGAGAAAAAGTGATGCTCCAAACGGGTGTGATTGATCAAGAAAAAGGGAGCTCCCTGCTTCTGTTTTTTCGCGTAGATTCAACTAGCACGGCACCTACGATCGAGTCTTCTGTCACTAGCCAACTTACTCTTCAAACAAAAAGAAAAGAACTTTGAATTTTTTTTTTTTTTTATTGGCTGGGGGTGCACATGCGCCTATCAGTAGCCACCCCTGATCTGTACAATCGGGTTATGAATACGAGGAAGCAATGTGCCACACCCACTTGGCAGACGTTTTTCTTCTTTTTTTACCATTCATGTGTCGTGTCACACATTTAAAACACAGTGGATTTTGGAGCCAAAACATTTACCATTTAGGGTATCTAAAGTTAAGTATTGCGCCAAATGTATCAAATCTGATGGCTCGAATAAAGGGCGAAGCATAAATCCCAAAAAGATGAAAATCACGCCATCGTAGTTTCCCGGTGATAGCTGCCAACTCAACATACGTTTCGCCATGATGGCTTATAAAATATCTCACCCGAGGAAACACCCGAAAGCTGTTGTGAGAATCTCGCGGGATAATCCCGCTCCCTCAGAAGATTGGTAGTTGCGAATGAAGAACGAACGGAAATGGGGTTGAAAAAAAGAGGATGAGACGGCGTGTGGGAGGGAAAGAGGACAATTTGAAAGCGTTCCAGCCTCGTATGTAAAAGATTGAGGGCGGTTGCTTCGAGACGGATCTTAGCCAAGAATTGTTTATAGTCCACTTTCCAAGACTTTCCCGGGGAAAAGCTGAACCCGCCCACCGGCACGCCGGATAATTGAAAAACAATCCCCCGTTGCACTGGGCACATCCATTCTCCTTTTCGATCTGTCTCCCACCAGTTCTACCCAACACAACATCAGCCACCAACGTTGTTTCCCCTCCTTTTCCCTCCCCCGAAAAGTCATCGGAAACAGAGGTTCTCCATTTCGACCGACAATGGATTATTTCCGAGACAATGAGAAACTGCTGTGATAAAGAATATAGTATGGCGTCATTTTTCTTCCTAATATACACGCCTGTTTTCGGGATGGAGTTGCATGGGGGTGTGGCTCACCAACTTCATTATTGGAGTTGTTACATTGCTCCGGCCTGAAACATAAATTTTGGTTTTCCTCTGCCTCAGCGGGATTGAGAAAAATAGTCCAGTCTGTATTTCCAGCTTTATGGGGGGGGGGGGGGGGGACACAAAAAAATGTTATTGACTCAAAATTGAGCTGCAGGTGATTCTTGTTACCATTTCAATAGCCAATTTCACCACGTTATTCCGTTTCTAGAAAATGAAAAACATATTGTGATATGAATTTACCTACTTCATTTAATCACTCAGAGAATGGGGGCATACTCGCCTTTAAGGAGCTCTAGGGGAATGATTAACAATAAAAACAAATTAAATTGTAGCACAATTTAGAGATATTTATTAGGTATAGCCTCAACCAAGTTCTCTAAGGGCCTCAAATTTCTGGAAATTGAAATTAAACTAGATGAGAATGTTCGTGACTCGAGAGAGAGAGAGGAAGAAGGAGAGTGCCACTCACCGCGGATGCCCACCAAGTTGGTAATGGCATCAAGGAATCAATTGGAGCGTTTGGAGTTCACAGTAGGTAGATAGTAGGTAGATAGGTAGTAGGTAGACTAGGGTGGATGACCAGGAAGTGCAGTTTCTCCGCCGATCCAAATCCTCTTGATGTTGAAGTCTCCGGACGGCGATCTTCTTGCTTGACGAGGATCCAATAAATTCAAGAGGTATGATGAGGTGATTAAAAAGGGCAAAAAATGCACCAGTTGCGGCTAGACTTGTTCGCTCTCCCATGCAGACTTCCCGAGGAAGTAGGGAGCGGGGGCACCCTCCCCACCCAGCGTCCAGGATCAGCTGACCACTCTGCCATCATTGTGATTACCGAACATCACAATATGTGCCACACTGGCTTTCTCCAAACCTTAATATTGGTATTGAATTGCGCATAGAGTTCTCTATGAGTTCGAGGAGCTGGTTCGCACTCTATCAGAAAACGCTGAAAATTATTGCACAAAGGTTTATTATTTTTTTATGTAGATTCCTCGTCTGCAAAGAACACGGCTTTGCCATTGTCACCACCTACCAACCATAGATACTACCTACTACCACACACCTACTTCACAATCAAGTTTATTTGAACGAAATAAAGGGTTCTCGCTCAATTTGAAATGAAAGGGAGTTGCGAGTGCCTTCACTAGGAAATTTGAATACTGGTTGCTAAGGACCCAAAACTGAGTATAACTCGAAAAAACGAACAGCGATTGCATTTTGATAAGCTAAATTTCAACGGAGACCAACGCTTAAGTTCTCGTGGGGAGCGAACGGTTGGTTCTACAGAGCTCTGGGTGGTCTCATTCGAATCTAAAAATTCAGTACCTTTTATTTTAAATTGAAGATAAAACAGTACCTTTATACCTAGACATTTTTGAGAAATTCAGTAGGTACTATTTAAAATTGGGGAAAAAATGATGTCTCTGTTTCGAGAGTTTTCGATCTAGGGCAATATTGAAAATTCCAACCCTCAATTTTCACCCCTTAAAAGTGACTGACATCAACCAAAAGCTTCGGGGCACAACTAGACCCAAAATGGATTTTTGGATTCAACGTACCTTGAAACGTGAACCAACAAATTTTGAGGGGTTAAAAAAAAATTTTTTTCTTGGTCGATTCCAAAGGTTCATTATTGAAAATAATGAACCAAAATCAAATGGGGGATCAACTATTCTTAGAAATGCACCTAGGATCCGAATTTGCAATACAATATTAGAATTTTCTTTTGAAACTGATACCATCTTTTTCTCTCTTTTCTTCTTTTCTAAAATTTATAGTTTCGCAAGTGAAAGGCTCAATACGTGTTCTTTATCACAGAACTTTTTCTTTTTGGAGAATTTACCTATACTTGAAGTTTGTATCTCCACAATAAATTATTCGGCCTATAGATCTCAAGTTGGTATCAAACTGTAGGATATCACCTACTTTTAAAGGTTACCGGGTGTAAATTCGACAACCTAATCTCGTCTGCGTTCGGTCGCTGTGCGCTTCGTTTCATTGAATAACGAATTTCTCGAATAACTGGATAGTTTCTATTATCCACGTCTGACAGTTCCATTTGTTTCTGCCCGACATGGTTACCTAGCACTAACAACAAAATATTGATTTCACCATTAACAACAACAACAGCTATCTGTTAGGTTTATCAAAATTATCATTCGCGTGTTTATTGTTACTAACTTTGTTGGTCTGTTAGTAGGTACGACTTACACTTATCAAAAATTTCTGAAGTTTTTACAGTATGTTCCTAATATTATGTAGTGAAAAAAAACACGATTTTTTTTTTTTTTTTTTTTTTTTTGTGGAGTGGTCCTTCTAAATTGTTAGTTTAACTTAAATGTTAGGTAGTTCTAATGTAATGTTAGGTAAAAAATCCTTCCGTCCGACCTTCTTTTTGAACCCCAACGTCCTGGCCTGCCTCAAATCCCTCAATCCGATGAAGTTCGATTGTGAAACGCGAGTTCATCCCCAGCACCGATGACATGAGATGGCTATTCAAAGTTGATGACTGATGAGGATATTCAGACTGTTGAAAACGCTCAAAGCGAAACCTTCAGGTGAATTCCTCTTTTTTCTTTCGTACTTTAACCCACCAAGGTCGAGAACTATTTAACTATGAAAAAATATTTCTTCATTTAATTCTCTTTTTAAAAAAAAATTATAAAATCATATTAGAAAGAACTAAACTTTCACTTTCGATTCGAAAAGTAGAAAGCTTCATATGTAAATTTGATTACTGGTTACGCAGAAAGCAAAACTGAATACAAATCAAAGAAATGAACAGCGATCGCATTTTAGTCAGATAAAATTTGAACGTAGATTAGACCTCTTTTGCGATTCACACTCATGATTCTGTTTTATCGAAGGAAAACCCTTAAGTACTCGTAGGGACCGAACGGTTTGTCCTACAGAGCTCCGGGTGGTCTCAAAAAATTTTAAAAATTCAATACTATTTGAAATTGGTGGAAAAACGATAGCTATATTTCGAGAGTTTTCGATCTAGGGCATTCTTGGAAATTTCAACCCTCAATTTTCACCCCTTAGAAGTGATTGACATCAACCAAAAGCTCTGCGGCACAACTAGACCCCAAATGGAGCCCATATACCAAATTTGAACCAAATCGGTCCAGAGTTACGGCGTAGGTACGGCGGACGGACGGACATTTTTTTTATTCGATTTTCGCATTCTACGTACCTTGAAACGTAAAATATCAAATTTAGAGGGGGGGGGGGTTAAAATTTTTGCTTCCGAGTCTACCAAGGTAGCGGAAGCTTTGTTTTCACTTTTCAAGGATGGAAAAAAAAAGTTCTCCAAAATCAAAATTTTCACTCAGGTTTTACGTTTTAGACCTTTCTGAACAATTTTGGTTCCGTGTCTGTCCTATGAAAATCACCACCTTCGGGCTGATAGTAGCCACTGCGCATGCGCAAACGTGAATTTCCTTGTAACGGCCATAATTTCTACATTTCCCATCTGATTTCAATGAAATTGTCAGGGATGTTGTAGATCAGTATTTAGATGGTCCCCTATGAAAACCACCACCTTCGGGCTGATAGTAGCCACTGCGCATGCGCAAACGTAAAATCCTTGTAACAGCCATAACACTTACATTTTTCATTCGAATTTGATGAAATTTTCTAGGATTGTCCAGATTAGCGTGTAGATGGTCCCCTATGAGGGTAGTGCAAGGTACTTAGAGATTGATGTTTTGAGATCAACTACTATGCATCGGATCATCTATATAATCGGGTTATGGATACGAGGAAGCTATGTGCCAAACCCACTTGGCAGACTTTTTTTTCTTGTTCGATTCCAAAGGATTATTATTGAAAATAATAAACCAAAAGTGGATCCCAAACGAGGTTATAGGTCTTTCTTCCTATCAGTCGAATCGCACAACAGTCACTATGATCGAATCTCAATTATGGCTTCGGGATTAAGGGCTCTTGTCCGATTAATTTCCTTTTAAATTTTCTGTCTAACGAAGAGAAAAGGCGAAGGTTTTTTTTAATCATTTGGCTCGAATAAAGCTACGTAATTAAAGAGCAGGTGCTCCTTCCCGCTGAAGGTACAATTGAAACCCTCTCAAGGAAAAGGAATCTCAGGTTTTCGCATGTAGCATGTTCTTCTGCATCCCCTCTTCTAACCCTTGCATACCGCACTCGCCCTGTTTTCCATCCACTTTCTTCGTTGGGTCGAGGCAATCCTGTTTCTTGTCCCGTCTCGAGTGAGTTTCTGGTAATGGAATAAGTTTATAATCCCGGCTATTTCCTTCTCTTGGAAACCCAAACTTTCTCCAAGCGTCTACAACATCGCTCTTGCGCCAATAAAACTGGACATGTTCCCCCGCCCTCCGGAATATTTTCCAGATTCCCTTTGATTACATTGCTGAAGCGCGCTGAACCAACTTCATAAATTGCCGCAAGATTATAAACTTTTGTTTCATCAATCGTTTTAGGTAAAAGTAAAAAATGGTCCTGAGTATACGTTTGATCACACCTGATTCCGATTACAAGTTGTTCAATAGGTTTCTCACACAGTAAATTTTTTTTTAAATTGGATGTATACAGAAGGAGAAGTGTTGCGTTCCTATCCTAGCTTGTGAATTATGGGCTTTGAGTTGTGTCAAGAATTCCCAACGTAGTCCACTGGTGTTTTAGTCTCTGCAAGTTCGTTCAACTTCCATGTCCTACTCCTGATTATAGCTTCGTTATCTATTGATGATTCCCTTTATCTAAAGCGGAGTCTCACCGTCAAAATCACATGTCACCCTTGCGTTGTCTGGAAATGCACAGGCCAAACAGCTGAACAGTTTACCTTCAACAGCCCAAACGAAAAGAAAGAGTCACCACTGTCGAAGATTAGGAACAAGGGCCAAGTCAAGTTTTGACTTTCATGAATTATTTCAAAACTCGACTCTTAACCAATCTAAAAAGCATTTATTCTATCATTGAGCCACAGATTTTGAGAAGATAAGGGGGGAAAATTAGGAAGATTTCTAAAATGCTGATTTTACAGCGAGAATTTAGTGAGAATGCCACCTTAAGTGTCCAACTGTTGGGCCCGTTACCCTATATTTTATATAACATATTTTGAAAAAATCAACTCAAAAAGCAAAGTTAAAATTGTTCACAAAATTTAACTAAAGTTTTTCACAAATTTCACTACCGAAGCTTTTATTATAAATTTCTACCCATTTTGATAAGCACTATTCTCAAAAAAAGCATCCCCGAATGTTAGCTTTCCAACGATAATTATATCGTTTTTTACATTATCTAACAGTGTTATTATAGCAAAAGTAGAGAGGTTTTTCACAATTTAAAGTTGCATTTTATTTGGAATAAAAAAGGGGAAAAATATTCGGGGAAATAAGTTGTAGAATCGATTCTTGAAGTATTGATGATTGATTTCGGGATATCCTGTATAGGTGTTCCCCACATTTTTGCTGGAGTAACACGTTTCTTCGTATAAAAACACCATTTCCCTTCTTGAACTTTATTGTGAACCTGACATGATAGATGGTTGTACAGCTGACAATTTGGGCATCTATTTTGCGGAGAGCGGTCATCGAAATAAACAGGGATTCAGAACGGTAACTTCGATAAAAACGAGTCTAATTTCGAGGAAAAAAACCTTGCTTTCGAGTTTATTATTTTCAATAATGAACCTTTGGAATCGACCAAGAAAGAAATTGTTTAACCCGCCATCAAAATTTGTTGGTTTACGTTTCAAGATACGTAGAATCCAAAAATCGAATAAAAATTTGGCCGTCCGCCGTACTTTCCCCACTTAGCATTGACCTTTTTGATGAAATTTGGTTAGTAGGCTCCATTTGGGGTCTAGTTGTGCCCCGAAGATTTTGGTTGATGTAGGTAACGGTACTTGAGTATTAAACGGAGGCCACCTAACCTATAGAAATATTTCGTACCGGATACCAACAATAACTACATAATTGGAAAGAACACACTTTAATAGATTTACAGGTGAAGTTTAGAATTAATCCGACGCCTGGTTCTGACGTTGTGCAACCCAGAACGCAGCAATTTGGCAGAATACATGTGGCAATCTGATGTGACTGCTAGCGGCGGCGACGCTTTCAACTCCATCCTGACCGACATTGCTGCGTTCTGGGTTGCACAACGTCAGAACCAGGCGTCGGATTAATTCTAAACTTCACCTGTAAATCTATTAAAGTGTGTTCTTTCCAATTATGTAGTTATTTTTGGTATCCGGTACGAAATATTTCTATAGGTTAGGTGGCCTCCGTTTAATACTCAAGTACCTAGGTAACTTCTAAGGGTTGAAGATTAAGGTTTGAAATTTTGAAAACGACCTAACTCAAAAAATTTTGATATGAAGGTATTGTTTTTCTACAAATTAAAGATAGTATTGAATTTTTAGAATTTTATGAGACCACGTGGAGCCCTGTAGGACAAAATGTTCGTTCCCTACGAGAATTTAAGGGATGGGCTTACGATAAATCAGAAACACGAGTGTGAATCGCAAGAGAGGCCGAATCTACGTTCAAATATAAGCTGACCGAAATGCGATCGATGTTTTTCTTCAAGTTGGTTGGTGGTAACAATGGGAAAGCCGTGTTCTTTGCATACGAGTGATCTTTATAGAAACATATTGTTTAGTAATGCATGCATTCCAGGGGACGTCCCATTGGATAAGCATTAGATCAGTTTAACCAGTTAGTAAGCGATAAAACTGTTTCACTCGATGTAATTTATTTATTACTTTAGGCAAGAAATAGTGATCCTTCCCCCCCTCCTCACCATTATCCACCATGACATTTCTAGCGGCATGAGAGCCTTGAATCTGAAGAGCATTTTAAAATCCATGATCTACGATACCCAACATGCGAATTCGAGTTCACCCCCCCCTTCCCCCCTCCAATGGTCTCAGTCTGGCACCAAAGCGGAAATGCGTCGGAAAATCCGGAAAAATAAGAAAAATAATAAACCTTTGTGTAATAATTGCAGTGTTTTTTACTTAATTTTCTTCTTAATGATTTATTTTTAAAAGACATTGGTTTTACACTAAGTACCTACCTTTGAAATTCCAACGATATCCTCTTATTTGAATTTATTTGGTAAATAATTGGAGTTATGACAGTTTCAATGACATAAGATCAAAAATAAAACAGCAAATGAAAACCATTTGCCTGAGTCAGCGAGCGAATGTGACACACATTTGTCTGTTTGTGTTCTTTTGTGACTGAATATTTTTTCTTTGAACGCCAATATAATCGAACTTGAGCAATTAACATATCAAGATATTGTCGAACAAATAGTGCTGAACAGTGAATTTAGTTAGCAAAAATATTTTTGAAACGTTTCTGTATAGAAATCCGTTTAGGAGCATTCCTAGATTTTACCACTTTTAAAACCAAAAATTGATTAAATTTCAAAAATTTGCTTTACAAAATCGCTAAAAATAGTCATAAAGATTGAATATTTTAAATGGAAGCAAATTTCTGTGTAGAAAAAGTTTCTAGGCCATGAATTGAATAATAAATTAAAGTACGCAAAAAAGTTCTCAAAACGTTGAAAAATGTGATTAGAAATTGCTTAAAAATGTCTTACATAATACCAATAATCTCAAAATTCATAGTGAGTGGATAAGTTTGTGGGCTGTAAACAGGATTGTTTCACATTTTCATGCGTAAATGTGTTCTCACATAGCATAAAAGGGCTCTAAATCCACTGAAAACGTCGAAAAATGGCTACAAATTCAAAAGTTGTTAGTTAATAACTTTTTAAAAAAATTCGCTCATGCTGTCGTGCTGCACGACTTTGAATTTTCATTACAATATTTTTTCTCATCGATTCATTTTTGCTAACAAAAACGAGTAAATTTCACATGTAGGTTTGCAAACAAAGTTCTTTAAACTAATATTTCGATTTTTGGTGATTTTTCAGACTTCTTGCCACTGTTATTGATTTTGCCGTCCTCGTACCGTGCGTGGCACTCCACCAATAATCATTCTCAATCTTCTTGATGTGGCCCACTTAGGATTTCTAGTCATATTCCACAGCTTCCATTTTAAATTCCTGAAGGCGTTCAAGTGATAAATCACCACCCGTATTCCTTCCCTTTATGAATATCATTCTTCATTTTCAGCCGAGCCTACCTAGCGAAAAGTCAGGTAAAGGATTTGAGCGGAAGTGACCGAAAATGGGATTTCCCTGGACGAGTGACAAGCTCGGAGGAGGTTGAACGGATATTTTCAGTTTAGGATTTCGTAGGGTTCTCGCGTTTATTCTTTTCGTCGGTGGACAGTAGTTGTACTGTTTAGGTCGAGCCATCAATGTTTCTTTTCTAGCTTTTCTTTTGTCCGGATCCCGACTATTGTTGACTAATAACACGTGTAAGAGCTATGTTTAGCCTTACGTTTTTAATTTCCCTATATTCGAATTTAAATAGGTACTTCTTATTTTAAAGTGGGTTGAAAGGAGCTTTTTCTAGCGGTACCAGGATATTCCTGCCCCGTGTCGCCTAAGGTTTGAGATAGATATAACTCCTCCTTGGTACCTGGCACTATAATGCTTATGCAGCCCATCAAAGAGAAGGTATATTGGAGAATTTGAGCTGAGTAAATTCCGCTTGGTACCTGTCACTATGCTTATGACAGCCCGTCAAGTTGAATATTGGATCGGGTAAGGAAATTTGGAAGTCTTGAAACTGACCAAGTTCTGACTATCGGTTTTGGCAAGGCAAGATTTTTGTCAAAGATACTGAATCTAGAATGTCCAACCACCGAATCCCTGGCCCTTGAGGCCTGGGGCCCTATATACGAGTTCCCCCACTAAGGGTCTGGGGAACACCCAGGGGCCCTGAGAAAATCCAGGAGAATGGCCCCTGGTTTGTTCTAGCTGTGGTTGGATGACCTAAGGCTTTGCATTATTTATGTAAATTATGATGTAAACAAATAGTGGTACCCCACTACACTTAAGCCGACAAAATACGCAACATTCATGTGAGTCACCCATACCCGTGAAACAAAAACGTTGGGCCTCGACAATCGACATTCTCTTCTGGAAAACCGCAATATCAAAAAAGTTTGGAGGAATAACGCAGATTATGAGTTCCCATTTCCCTTCTCAGTCCATACAATTTGCGAATAATACAAACTAGTAGATGGAAAGAAGGAGAGAAAAATGAGTCGGCGTAGGCCTCTAAACGAATAAAGAAGGAACATAGAAGAGAAGAAAGGGGGACCGATACTAAAGAAGACAGTGGCCATATTGCCAGGCTGGCCAATATGCAGTTTGGCGTCCCTCCCACCCTCCCTTTCTCAGACAACTTCCACATATTAGGCCACAAATTGCTTGTGATCCCCCCCAGAGATTGTGAAGAGCTTTCTCTTCGGGCCTCCCCTCCTCGACGACCCGTAGGATTTCTTTTTGCAACTTTCATCCGCACTCCGCATACCATATTTAACGGGGAGGAAAGAAATGGAAAGGAGTGAGGGAGAGGAATATGAAAAAAAAGTCGGGAAAAAAAGTTGTTCCTGCCTTATAAGAATACGGGAAGTAGAGGTCAGACCTACAATAGAGTTGTTACAAGCCTCCGCCCTATACAATAGAGTTTTTTTTTTTTCAGAACCGCTTTCCTTCTAAATTAAAGCCTTTTCAGGAAGTTCCGCTATAAAGCTAGTTTTATGAGATCCTTTTTTTCATTCTAGGTTTGAGTTGTTGAGCAGCAAAACTTTTTCCTGTCGCTGAGATTTGGTCTTAGGTGGGTCGAGAACATACTACCAAGCGGAAGAAAATGAGGTACGTAATAATTATTACGTCACACTTGTTCACTTTCATACTGCATTCAACAGATCAACCGGCTTTCTTCTTTTGAGCCTTCTTGAAGTCCTGGGTGATACCTGGTTAGCTATTACGTTAGCTGCCAATGCAGAGTGATGCACTTTGGACCATGGTGTCGTGTAAAGTTGCACAACCTTCACCGATGGCTAGAGATGGGTATCGTTATAAAAGTATCGATATTTTGAGTCGATACCGTATTATATCCGAGTGTTGATATCCCAAGTATTGTCGGGCATGAGTATCGATATTTTAAAATATCGAGTATCGATACTTTAGTGTCACAAACTGTCAATATTATCCAATTTTTTCAAGAAAAATAATTTTTCAACAATTTTTATTGATTTTTTACTATCAAGAGTCCAAGCAGAGTGATTAGAGAGTTACAGCGGGCCAAGATACGTACAAAAATGCGAGACTCATGTCAAAAACACGAGCCTCGCACATGACGTGAGGCTCACAGAAGAAGGTTGACTCGGCCCTCTCGCGTTTTCGTTGTAGAGTCGCGTTTTTGACGTGAGATAACCTACTTGGTCAACTCCTTGTTTTTGTGGCTGAGCTAATGGCCGCCGTCAATCAGCTGATCATTCTGTTTCTTTTGTTTTGAAGAGTTTCGGTGAATCTTTTGTGAGTTCTTTATCTTTGGGGTCGCGGTAAAGTGAATTGAAGATTGAAGAATTGATCCCTTATACATTTTGCTTG
This sequence comes from Apolygus lucorum, assembly GCA_009739505.2. Classification (NCBI taxonomy): domain Eukaryota; kingdom Metazoa; phylum Arthropoda; class Insecta; order Hemiptera; family Miridae; genus Apolygus; species Apolygus lucorum. Next base: position 29,901,502 of record CM019181.2, read on the forward strand.
AAGTGAATATTGCTCCCTTATACATTTCGGTCTGTTGCGGCGTCTGAAGTGTGGATGGCGGATGTTCGATCTCGATGACATCAGTTGGACGATCAATCTCAATTTCTTCCCCATTGAAGGCAAGTTCCCTCTACCTTTTTGAACGACTTCGTATTTATTTTAGTTCGAAAAGGTAATATTGGAATATAATACGAAAAGATTGATTATTCTGAGGTGGATCATAAACTACCAATCTTGTTGAATACAGTTGTCTGTCATCTACTCCTCAGACAAGGGGATGGACTGAAATGCACGACTAGGTGCTCACATTCATTTTGCATTTATTTATTCATACTTTTACGATTATTTTGGGTAATAAACGAGCGTACTTCGTTGATTTCCTTATATTTTCCTTCCTGTTTCCCTTTATCGGTTCAACGAAAACAAAAACCGCGGATTGAGTTGACGTTACCTATGGAGTGTTGAAAAATCTAAAGCAACGTCAATCACGTGAGTCGCAAAGGATGGACATGAGACTCACGTAGGAAAGTTAGCACCCACTCTATGCTCGCTCTAGCAGCTTCTCACGTCTAAACGGTTCCAAATGTTGCTGTAACTCTCTATTTTCTCCATGATATAAACGTTATTTGTGCAACCTAGGAGTAATGACCCAAAAGCCTCTCTACCTTTTTCATTTTTTGCAATTATGTTGAATTTTCCGCGAGAACTGTATCGATATTCGATATTTAGAAATATCGGATCCAAAGTATCGATATCCAAAAATATCGGATAGTGCAATGTCGATACTAAAATATCGAGTATCGGTATGAAAGTATCGATATTTTGAAATATCGAGTATCGATAATCATCCCTACTGAGCCATGTCTCGATGAAGGCTTGCATTGCTCACGAACCATAGTGCAGTACTTGGTTTGACTTCGTACGGTTCATTTCTATTTTCCATTTTGAGCACCAGGCTTCGAGCTTCTCCAAGTGCGATACCACTTCTTCGACATTTGCAGCCTTAATGAGAACAGCGAATCCGCGAATTGAGCAGTGACCAGTCGGTTGTGAAGTGGTATATCGCTGACATAATTATATTAGGTAGAGGAACGGACCCAAGACGCTTCCCTGTGGACTCCTGCTAGAATTGGCTTTGAATTGGACGAGTTGTGACCTGACAGAAAACGTTCTCGGATTTAGGTGTGACATGATTATTTGATAATACGTGTCAGACAGGCTTGTGTATTAGATTGCGTAATACGTTGTATAATACGGCTTGTGTAATACGTGTGGCTTCAGCTTGTGTACTAGACCTTTGTGCCATACTTTGTCAAAGGCTTTCTCAGTATCGAAGTATAAACCTAGGCAAACCTTTTTTTCTTCGTAGGTATCGACTATCGTTTGGACGACTCTGTATAGTTGGTGGGGGCAGGATTGTCTGGTTCTGAAACTAAACTGTGTATTTGGATGTAGTGGTGACAGATGGACCAGTAATTGCGGCAGTAGGAGTCGTTCGAATATTTTGGAAAATGTCGACAAGAGGCTAATGGGTCGATAGCTTGAGGGATCATTTCTTCGTTTATTTGGTTTGATCGCGTTGATGTGTATCGACTCAGAAAACTATCAATACGATCGTTTTATAAATAATATACTACGATATAAGAACAAAGTTCCTCGAGGCAAAATGAGAAACAACTCAGTTTAAGATAACTGTGTATAGCACAGGAGGTCCCACTTGACAGAGTGATTTTTACGACTGAAGTCCGGGCTATGCTATCTTATAGCTGTCAGTTCTGGGACTTAAATAAGTACGACCAAGTTAAGAGGATGCTCCGGTTCATTATCAAGAAAATTTTGAATCACCCCTTGAACACACCAAACTATATGCTTTTCTTGAAGATACGTAAATTTACCGATTATGAATAGTATCGATTGTCACAGGAAAACCACCAGTAACCATATAGGTGGGTTAACTACCTCACTCTACGCGTAGAATGTGATATCGGTGGCATAACAAGGAATAGCTCTGTCAACGGGATTGAAAAGGGACGTCAAACTGACGGGACGTCGCTCCAAAACGACCGCAAATTCCTATCAGCTAAGACGGATCTGCGATGAGTCCATTACGGGCTTCGGCCATCTTGAAGGGTGATTAGATTTGGCTGCCCACGAATCTCAATTAATGATAATTGAATGAAGCATGTCAACAGGGCTTTCGTCTTACCTTCCAGGAGGGAATAACCAATTCATTCGCCACAGTCTCCAGGCTTTTCAATATTCAATAAAAGGGTTTCCCGCGTCAGCTCGCTTAGAGGAAATCAGTTTCAGGCAGCTGACGAGGCGGAAAATGAGAAAGAAACTTTGACGTAAGGAAAGCCCTGGGGGCTCCACCTAAGAACCCAGAGAAATCCCTTGTTCAGTTTTACATCAATTCTGTAGTAGTTGTCTACCAAATCTTCCGCAACATGAATTCAACGATATAACGCCACTGATAATTCAAGTTTAGGCATAAATAAGAACAAATTGTATTTATTAAAAGGTGGATAAAAGCTGTAAGAGGTGCTCAGCAATGTCTGTGAGCGGTGAACAATAGGACTAAGTCAATCCTAGTGCGGGCCGGAGAAGAGTTGCTGGTAGCAGCAAACTGTCAGAGCAGTCCTATTCACCGGTTTCACATTAGCTTTGTCTCGATTCTCAACGTGCTTCCACCTGGATGTCCCACAATCATACGAACAAACAGTTTCTTAATCACATCCCACATTACTGCCTTGCAGCCATTTCATTTGCCGCCACTCAATATACCAAATGTAGCAAGTTAGTATTGGCTCTGCAGATGTGCACAGGATGGTTCACATCATATCTTCTTCACAAAATAAAGAGCAAGTGTATGGTGGAAGTTGAAAGCTTTATCTAGCAGGAAATCATGTACCAAAGCTGCTCGAAAGGTGCCTCACAGACATAGCTCTGGTAGTAAGATGGCAATCTTGAATTCATCAATAACTTCTTCGTCAATTTTATAAATAGATGTTTCTCAAAAGAATCCTCCCTCTTCTTGGGAATGAGAATTTACTAGTATATTCATGAAGTCAGATAAAGTGGAGGCAGCACCTTGGAATTCCTATCATAGGCAAACGCATCAGCTCTCCAATTTGAAGGGTACGGGGGAAGAACCAGGTATGTCATCTGAACATAGTTTTGAGTAAAATGCTTTTCAATCTATTAAACTCCTGATTCTTCCCCCTTGTACGAAAACTTTAACCTTAATTTTAGCGTTACTAACCTTCTTCTTCCCCCGAAAGGATCACACCATGGTATAGTACTTAACATTAGCCACAAGATAGCGTTGAAAACTCATTTTTGAAAAAAATTGACAAACCTGGTTCTTCCCCCGTACCCTTCATTTGCAAACAGCCCAAAGTGGCACAAACTTAAATCTTATTTATGTTTCTCTATCAAACAAATAACGAATCCTAGAGATGTTTGAATGTACCAACATCAAAAGCCCACTCGGGTCTCAACATTCCTAATCTTGCCAATACTCATAATTGTGTGGGCACTTGTATTTGGTGCCCAAATTCGCCGCAATTGTCTGCGCTTATCAAACTTACTACACAACATCACTCACTTACCTATGAACATTACTTGCTCCATAACCGGACACAGTATAGTTCTTCCTTCGTGTCTCTTCACAGCAGCAGTCTTCGCCTTGATGTGGTCTACATTCTACAACAACTAACTTCTAGTCATAGTTTATTTCAGTGACCATGTGAAGCAACTCCCACCTAACGACTCACGTTCACCCTTCAAGTGATCCTCCTAGTACTTCCACTTCATCATATCACAATATTCGTTCATGACTCTCTTTGGACTATCAACCCACTCTAAGAGATCCTGCAATTCCGCTATCCACGGGAAAAATCAATTTATGTTTAATATAACTTTCATTATTTATTTCAAATTCTTTCTTGAACAGAGGCTGGAATCGGTCGGAAGGAGACGCAATTCACATGATTCTGTTTATAAAGCTGATGAAGGACGGCCCATTAAACTGCCAACATTTCTAAGGCGTTGGTTACCATCCTACTTGGTGAAAATATTAACTATTATGAAGGCTCATTTCTACGACGTCACAAAGAAAGGCTGATTGTACTTCGAAGAATATAAAAAACTGAAGACTATGTACCTACATGATGAGTTATTTATTCAGGTAACAATGTTGGTCGTTGACAATACTAAAAAAATAAATAAATAAATAAAGTTTTTATTATTTAATCTGCTTTTTTCGCTTTCTTGGACTTCGGTTTCTCTGCGCTAGAACCAGTTTCGGGCTTCTTATTCCTTCTACACATCGATACCAGACACTTCAAAACAGCCATCAAGATCCAAATTGGCACCACAACGATGATTACTGCCACTGCTAGCAGATCTAGACCAAACCTCTGATACCACGCAAGGTTCAAGGCTCCCGAGCGGAGGAAAGGAGCACCTTTGGTTCGGATCACGTACTCAGTCCAGTAACAGAGTTCATCCAACGTAGGCTGGGGTAAATCTTTCATCAGCTTCGAAATTTCAATAACATTTTCTTTGAATCTGTAAAATTAAACATAAATCTTTGAACGGAAATCAATGCATCAACAAGACAAAAGGTCGATCATGTTTTTGTTATCGGCCAACAACAATACAGTTTCAGAACATCTTGAGAAATGACCAATTAAAAAAAAAAAAGTAAAAAATTGTCTTCCCATGACACACCGAATTGCGATCTCTCCTTCGTCGGGCCTATGAGTGTTTTTTCTTTTTTTTAATACATTTTATTGGTTTTTTACGGGTGTACATGTACCACCTTAGGCAGTTTGAAGTAGTTCAAAAATAGCTTTTCTTCTCTCAGCTCTTATTATTATACGAGTTGGTACATGTTGCAGTCAATTTTTCTAACGCAGGCATTCCATAAATGACTAGCAGTTCTGTACGACAATGACTGTTCATTTTATTCAGGGTGTATAATTTCTTCATTTTTCGAGCTTCTCTCTTCTTCATTGAGGAGTCCGCCATTCCTTCAATTCTATTTTTGGGGAAAAAAGGTACCTACAATTCCTAATAAAAAATTCCCAGTTGATTTTGGTATACTATTTTGAATAATGTACCTTTGGAATCGACCAAGAAAAAGATTTGCTTAACCCCCTTTCAAAATAAGTTTGTTTGCGTTTTAAAGTAAGTAGAATCCAAAAATCGAATAAAAATTTGGCCGTCCGTCCGCCGTAAGCGGCACTTTCCTCAGTTAGCATCGATCGATTTTGATGAAATTTGGTATGTGGGCTTCATTTGGGGTCTAGTTGTGCCCGAAGCTTTTGGTTGATGTCAGTCACTTCTAAGGGTTGAAAAATAAGGGTTGAAATTTTGGATACGCCCTAACTAAAGTAAATTTTGATATGAAGGTATTGTTTTTACATAAATTTAAGATAGTATTGTCAAGAACAAACCGTTCGCTCCCTACGAGAACTTATGGTTTGGACTTACGACAAATCAGAAACACGTGTGTGAATTGCGAAAGAGGCCTAATCTCCGTTCAAATGTTAGCTGACCGAAATGCGATCGATGTTTCTCTTCAAGTTGGTTGGTGGTAACAATGCGAAAGCCGTGTTCTTTGCAGACGAGTGATCTATATAGAGAAACAATAAATCTTTGTGTAATAATTTGCAGCGTTTTTCGTATTTCTTTCTGACTCCTTCATTCTCTAATTACCTCTATTTTTTTCTATATTTTGAGTAATCTTTTCTATTCATTCAAATCCAACTGTCATGTCAATCGTACGAGTAGTTACAGTCATGTAATGTTATTCACAAACAGTTTGTCCGGTGTCACTTCAGGCCACAGTCATTATAGAGAATTCCTACCTGGCCATTTTGGTGATTCTACAGAATGACAAGGCATTATCATAAGTGTGGATTTTTCACACTGACTATAACACCTACACCAGGTAGGATAATAGAGTGATCCATTACCATCCCTAACCCATCACTAACTTTCAAGAAATTTATCCTTATTTTCTAAGACGCGAATCTTTCTGACCATAAACAATTACGACTTATAAGAATAATATAGACATGCTTACTTTCTGTTGCTGATGACTTCCTTGATTGTCTCATAGGCAATATCGGGTGTGACAGTTTCGATGTCGATAGACAATCCCACGCCCTTCTCTCTCACCCATTTTGCGAAGAAATGCTGATCAGCAAACAAAGGAACTGATATTACAGGAACAGCGTGATCCAGGGATTCGACGAGCCCATGAACTCCTGTGTGCGTGACGAAAGCTAAGCAGTTTTTGTGAGCTGGAAATTGAAGAGAGAGAATTATTGTACTTTTCGTCCGCTAAAGCGATTCATTTCATCGGATGAAACCGAACTGGCTCCCAAGAGGAAATAATCAGCCCGCGTTGGGCCAGCGAATTCGCACGGCCGTATTAGATGATGTTGCTGCTCCCCAGCCTCAGCCCGATATACTCTATGGTTCGTCTCTTAGTCCTTTTACTGAGCTACTAAGGACACTACACAATGTTTAGTGGAATAAATGAGAAATTGGTGGTAGCACAAAATCGACTTGACTGACAAACTGAATTCCCCTCGTGGGTTTTAGGCACAAACAGCAGGAAAAAGTTATGAAGTCAGTGATAGCAGTTGAAAATTTTGTCTTGGGTGAATTACAAGAGCCAAAATATGTCACGGCTTGTGTAGAACTTAGAGGGTAGTGAATTAAGTGATAACAGCCCACGACAGTCACCTGCGTGTGATACCGACTAATCCACATATCATCGGGAAGCTTATAGATTATTTGCTTCAATTCGGAATTACATCTTGTCAGTTGATTCCCCTTTACCACCCAAATCACTCACTAAGGCGCTAGGTCCGAAGTTATGTGATGCAAAATAAATTTCATACTGCCTGCATGCGAAATAAAAAAATGACCAATATCAACTAACCAAGGACCGCTGATTGAGGGAACCATTTTTGTGTTTTGACATTTGGCGACAGACCCGCTGGAGGTTCGTCTTTATCCCACTTCATCAATATTTTGTTTGGTAGCCTGGCGAAAGCTTCAAGCAGAGCCTTCAGTATGTGCGGTCTCAGAGTAGACGTTTGGAAGTGAGATCCCAGAGTGAAGAATATTACGCCATCTTTACCATCGTCCATGAATTCTTGTAATTCCTGTAAAAATAATGAAAATATATGGCAATTTTGGTACTTCTCAATTGAAGATAATTAATATCAGTATTTATGCTGCAGGGAAAGAATGCTTACATTGGTATTATAATATGTTGGTTTATTGTTTTAATAATGAAACAATGGAATGGAGCAAGAAAAAGGAGATTGAAGTCGTCTCCAGTGACCAACTGAAATTTTATCTTAATTATGAGAGTTAAAATCTAGAATCATAGAAGAAGTTCCAACATGGATAACGCTGTCCTGTTGTAAGAATAAGCCAATTGGGTAAATTTCCTTAACATGTAAGTCGCACAAATGAAATTTTCATGCAGATACATCTGTACATGGATATGTCTTATTATGGCAATTTAAATGATGAGCTCACTCAGCTGATCAATGACCACTCAGGCGCCTTCAGCATTCTCCATCGACCCGCCCTCTCAAATTTCAGGTTCCTATGTTCAACAGGAGAGGAAATGGCCTTGGAGCTCACTCATCAGTGATCATCAACTTTGATGATGTATAGAAGTATGTATCTATTGACCCTCCCTCCCAAATTTCAGCTTCCTGCGTTCAACAGCATCAGAAAAAAAACGTTGCATTGTTTTGTGTGTCGAAAATTTTGGAATGACCCCCAGAACTGAGACATATCCATGTCAAAAAAATCGTAACCTCCCTCATAATTTGATTGTTTACGTTACAAGCTAAGTAATATCCAAAAATCTAATAAAAAATTGTAGTCCGCCCACCGTACGCAGCACTTATCCCGGTTTCCATTGATAGAGTTTTGGTGAGTATGTTGGTTCCATTTGGGGTGTAGTTATTTTCATTAACGGCTAGGAGGTGAAAATTTTAAAACGCCATATCTCGAAAACTTCCTATCTCCATATATTGTTTTTTTATTAATATAAAATGGTCACGATTTTCAAGAATTTAATGACACCACCCAGAGGTCTGTGGGACCCACCGTTCACCTGATTAGGATAATTTTACTTGATTAATTAATGTTCAAGACGTTTTCTCATCGATATAAGATAGTGTTCTTGAAACGAATGATACCATTCAGACAATTAAAAATTGTTAAATGCTCGTTTAAGTGTGATATTTTATCAGATCACTTGGATGCCTGCTAGGCTAGGATTCCAGCCTCCAACGCCGCCACCCCTCCCCCCATAGTTGACTGTTCTCTCTAGTTGTGTCAGTTTAACTGTGTAGGACGAATGATGAGTCTGAAACACGAGTATGAAACACACAAGAACGTTCGCTGACAGGAGTGAGTCTGATTTCAGCTTATCAAATTTGGTCATTTTCCGTTTGTTGTATTAGAATTGCACGTCACTAACTTTTTTTTATGGCAATAGGTGCAACATAAAGTATCCATGTCGCCAGGTATTTACAATGTTACAGGTTACAATATGCTCACACACCAAGTATGTATAAAAATTATACTTAAAAATTATAAATAAAAATTATAAATAAAATAAAAATATAAATAAAATATAAATAATATAAAATATAAATAATAAAATAAAAAATATATATGTACATATATATAAACCAAGAATCGAAAAAAAAACAAAATCTCTTAATCTCCCGAATCCTTTATAATTTCCCATATTTTGCCCCCATGGCATTATTCCATCTCTCTCTTCTTTTCCTTAGGAAAGACCTTCACCCCAACTTGCAATTCCCATTGAAAACACAAACGGTGGATACAGCTTTCGTACAAGTACGCAACCACGAGAGACATTTTATGTCTTTGCGCCCCCTTTCCCCTACATATGAAACCTCGTATTGTACTTTTGTTTGTGGAAATTTGATTGTGCTCGTTGATGGTTGCGATGTAATGTACGTAAACATTCATTTAAACAATCACGCTCATGCCGCAGCTTGTTGGCCACGCACAACGGAGTGTTTTACGTAATACGATTGGGCAATTTAAATGAATCGAATGTAGCTCCCTGCGTTCAACAGGAGAGAAAAAGGCTTTGGAGCTCACTCAGCTGATCAGTGACCACTCAGGCGCCTTCAGCATTCTCCATTGACCCTGCCTCTCAAATGTCAGCTTCCTACGTTCAACAGGAGAGGAAATGGCCTTGGAGCTCACTCAGCTGATCAGTGACCACTCAGGCGCCTTCAGCATTCTCCATTGACCCTGCCTCTCAAATGTCAGCTTCCTGCGTTCAACAGGAGAGGAAATGGCCTTGGAGCTCACTCAGCTGATCAGTGACCACTCAGGCGCCTTCAGCATTCTCCATTGACCCTGCCTCTCACATGTCAGCTTCCTGCGTTCAACAGGAGAGGAAATGGCCTTGGAGCTCACTCAGCTGATCAGTGACCACTCAGGCGCCTTCAGCATTCTCCATTGACCCTGCCTCTCACATGTCAGCTTCCTGCGTTCAACAGGAGAGGAAATGGCCTTGGAGCTCACTCAGCTGATCAGTGACCACTCAGGCGCCTTCAGCATTCTCCATTGACCCTGCCTCTCAAATGTCAGCTTCCTGCGTTCAACAGGAGAGGAAATGGCCTTGGAGCTCACTCAGCTGATCAGTGACCACTCAGGCGCCTTCAGCATTCTCCATTGACCCTGCCTCTCACATGTCAGCTTCCTGCGTTCAACAGGAGAGGAAATGGCCTTGGAGCTCACTCAGCTGATCAGTGACCACTCAGGCGCCTTCAGCATTCTCCATTGACCCTGCCTCTCAAATGTCAGCTTCCTGCGTTCAACAGGAGAGGAAATGGCCTTGGAGCTCACTCAGCTGATCAGTGACCACTCAGGCGCCTTCAGCATTCTCCATTGCCCTGCCTCCGTAACGCTGTTGGATGAAGATACCTATTTTCCTCTCACGATCATGTTGACATCTCATTTGTTGCTCACATCATACTCGTATGTGAGTGCGCATAATTCATGCGCATAATTCAGCTTTCCGTACAGGCGCATTCATATTAGGGACCGTGTACCATGATTAATAAATTGAGAGCTTTCCAATGAGTGGTGAACGATTTTTGTGGGGTGGAAAATGAGGAAGTTAGTTTTCCCTAGGAACGATTGGTTGTACGTGAAAATCATCAGAAAATTTCCGCGTGACGCTCCCCTCGTGACAGTGCCCCGTTACAATGCCCGCGTGACGATTTTTCATTTATGTGCCATAGTAAAGACATAAAATGTCAATATAAATAATAAAATATAAATAAAAATTATACTCACACACCAAGTATGTATAAAAATTATACTTCTGTGATCAAAATGACACTGACAAGGACTGTAGTAAATTGTGGTATCTAGGGATGGCATATCGAATGAAATATATCGATATACTGGTCAAATGATATATCGTCAATAAGATATCGATGCCTACGATATATCGGAGAAAATATTTCGATATATCGGAAGATCTAACTTGGAAAAACTTGTCGAAGTTGATACGTGCGTTAAAACGTTTTAAAGCAGTACAAACATCATTTTGGGAGAAATGTATCGATACATCGGAAGATCCACTAGGAAAAACGGTTGAAGTAAGTATTTAACCTGCTATAAGAGTTACTGGGTATGAATTATCGAAATTATCATATCTAGTTGAAAAAGTGCGAAAATGTCATGGTTGTCAGAGAACTACGTCAGTAGCAAAAGGGTTTTTGTGGTTGCAAATTTGGGAATAAACTACCCTCAGGGGTCCTAAAACATAATATAAAAACGCTGCAAATCATTGCTCAAAGGTTTATTATTTTCTGTATAGATCATCCTTCTGTATAGATCACTGGTTCTCCATCAATAGCACCTACCACCATCTGTATTCTCCCTTGACCTTCCCTCTCAAATTTCAGCTCCTGCGTTCAATAGGATTGAAAATGGCTTCGGAGCTCACTCAGCTGATCAGTGATCAGAAGAGTGAAGAAGATCTCCTCGAATGCTGGAGACGCCTGGAAGAGCACTTCCATTATATAGGATTGAAAATGGCTTTCGAGCTCATTCAGCTGATCAGTGATGTGAGGAGTGAAGAAGATCTCTTCGAATGCTGGAGACGCCTGGAAGAGCACCTCCATTCAATAGGATTGAAAATGGCTTTGGAGCTCACTCAGCTGATCAGTGATGTGAGGAGTGAAGAATATCTCCTCGAATGCTGGAGACGCCTGGAAGAGCACTTCCATTCAATAGCATTGAAAATGGCTTCGGAGCTCACTCAGCTGATCAGTGAGCAATGATTTGCAGCGTTTTTTACCTACAAACATTGTTTTACCTACCAATTTTTTTTACCTACCACACCTACCTATTGGTAGGTACTACCTACCACACTATAATGGCTTCACACCTTCACAATCAAGTTTATTAGAAAGAACTAAACGCTTCACACTCGATTCGAAAAATAGAAAGCTTGATATGGAAATTTGATTACTGGTTACGCAGAAGGCAAAACTGTACACAAATCGAAGAAATGTACAGCGATCGCATTTTAGTCAGATAAAATTTGAACGGCGATTAGACCTCTTTTGCGATTCACACTCATGATTCTGTTTTATCGAAGGAAAACCTTCAAATACTCGTAGGGACCGAACGGTTTGTCCTACAGAGCTCCGGGTGGTCTCAAAAATTTTTAAAAATTCTGTACTATTTAAAATTGGTGAAAAAACGATACCTTTATTTCGAGAGTTTTCGAGCTAGGGCACTCTTGAAAATTTCCACCCTTAATTTTCACCCCTTAGAAGTGACCTACATCAACCAAAAGCTTCGCGGCACAACTAGACCCCAAATGGAGCCCATATACCAAATTTGAACCAAATCGGTCCAGTGTTGCTAAGAAAAGTGCCGCGTACGGCGGACGGCGGACGGCGGACGGCGGACGGCGTACGGCGTACGGCGTACGGCGTACGGCGGACGGACGGAAATTTTTTTATTCGATTTTCGGATTCTACGTACCTTGAAACGTAAAACATCAAATTTTGAGGGGGGGTTAAAATTTTTTTTTTCTTGCTCGATTCCAAAGGCTTATTATTGAAAATAATAAACCAAAAAACATAGATACCCTCGCCATAGCAATGTTTCATTAATTTATAAATTGCTTCAACTCGTATAAGTATTAGGTAGTTTTAATCTCGACGCGCCACCATTACTCATGGCTCAAGTCAAATACTTGAGCGCCACTGTAGGTGTGAACCATCATGTTTCAGATGAATTCAACAGTCTGAAATCAACCCATCACGTAGGTACCTAAAAAAGTTGGAATAAAATTACTTGATGTTTTTACAGGTAAAGGCGTCCCTTCTCATCTATTCATTTTATTATTTAACTTTTACTTGTTGAGAACAAGTCGCGATATATCGGTAAATATATCGATATTGACCGATAATATCGGTTCTCTGTATCGATATAAATACATCGATAAATCAGACGTCATATATCGATATATCGTTGCCATCCCTAGTGGTATCCTCGTCAACAAAGTTGGCTTGAGGCGAAGCAGTATGAATTTAAAATTTTACTTTTTTCCCATGTCCCGTTCTGATCTGAATGAGGGTTCCCAATTTTTTTTCGGGACATTTTCCATTTTTTGAACCATAGGATCGTTCTGATGCGTGGGCACACTCGGAAATGAAATTCGCTCACAGTTGCCGAAAGGTGCTCATATACCCTTTGCCATGTACGAAGCATTTTGGTGTTGCAGGCAGATCTAGCCTCATGTTCGGGGTTTTTGATAGTCAAGAGTTGAACGGCGTCTTTTGCAATCTTATCTACTCGTTCATTTCCCACTAATCCAAAGTGGCTAGGTACCCATTGTATTATTATTCTGCATGGTTGCTATAATTAGTCTTGAGATTTCGACCACCATATATTGTCCAGCTCGTCTCTCTCGAACACCCTGGATACTCATACATGCAGATCGTGAATCAGTTATTATTACTGCATCTTCGACGTATTTATTTCTCATTAGTTGGACAGCAAACCATATTGCTGCCAGCTCCGAGTTCATCATGTTCATGATCTGATTTTATCAGATCACGTGGATGCCTGATAGGTTAGGACTCCAGCCTCCAACGCTCCAACCCCCTCCCCCCTCACCAATCACTGGTCCTTGAAAGGTAGTTGGCTGTTCTATCGAAAGTTGGTTAAGTTGTTTCAGTTTCCCTGAGTAATACGAATGATAAGTCTGAAACACGAGTGTGAAACGCACAGGAGTGACGGACAGGAGTGAGTCTAATTTCAGCTAATCAAATTTGGTCATTTTTCATTTCTTATAACAGAATTGCACTTCACTAACTTTTGCTTCTTACCAACAACCAGGAATCAATTCGATTGAAAGCACCCACAACTTTGGGATAACGATGATTACGTGTTAGGAACATTTATTATATTCCTTTTATTAGGAACTTTTATTAGGAATTCATTTATTATTTTGGTCAAAACAAACTTGATTGTTAAAATTACTCAAATATATTCCTAGTAGAAATACCTAGTAGAAATTTAAATAATTAAGAATCTTCGATGTTCTTACCTGACTCAGTTTACTTGTCGGCTTAGTGTTGATCCCAAGAAACTCCCTGATGTTGTTCACTCGAGGGTATGGATAACTCAATATGTGATGCGAATCAATGAAAGTGAATGAAATGTTGAACAGCATATCACCAACGTATGGTAAGTCTTTTTTAGGGAGATACTCTCGCATCACACTATCCTGCAATATTGTGTGAAAATATGTACATGTAAATATAATCAACTTCACTCGAAGCCCACATCGTATATCGTAGGTATCGTATATGAGATATGTAAAATCTAGTTTTATCTGTTATTTTTGTATATTTTTATGTTAGTAATATCAAGATTATCAGGCCCAGCATAAACAAGGGATTGGTGAAGGTTGCACATACCATTACTGGAACAGTTCTCAAATTGTACAACCCGATTTTGAAGATATTGAAAGCGGTGTTGATTCCTCTCTCCACGAACGACATGGAATTCGAAAACGGGAAGAACATGTTCGGGACGTACGTCGACGTCATGACGGGATTTCCTGTGTAGTAAGCCACTTCGGGAGGTATAAAACTTGGGTACAACGCGATCACAGGAGCTTTGAACTTGTGTCCGAACACAAGTAGAGGTTCTTGGAAGAATTGAGCTTCTACGAAAACTAAGTCGAACCTGCGGATCGTCCAAATAAACATGAGTTGACTACGAAGTGTTTCAAAAGGAAAATATTGGATCAACATTTGAATTGAAAGACAAAACTGTTCCATTCGAGTAGCGTGAGTGAATGAACAAACTTTCATGAGAATTTTTAAATCCATGTCTGGTCATTTTTCAACAGTTATATTGAGTATAATCGGTGGTTACTACAATAGTTTGTTTGCTTCATGAGGCAAATATCTAACAGGGATATTCACGCTCGTCCTGGTTAATCAGCTCAAGAAAAAATTTTATAAATAAAATTTCAAAAATTATCCTTCTTGTATAAATAGACTCATGGAGTATTCATCCATAAATTTTGGATTTTTTTTCGATTTTCCGTTAATGATGATTTTGTAGTATGAGCTGGGACGTTTTTAACAATGTCAGCAGTCAATATTAAGACTATATTCGTCTCCACGGACTCGAAGTACTCACTCAAAAACCATCCAAATTATTACACTATGGTTTACCTACCTACCAAATCATGAAATTATTACACAAATTATTAGGTACCTACTAAGTAGCAATAACATCGCTATCAACATACTCAAACAATTTGATCAGCTGAAATTTGAACGGATATTAGGCCTTTTCCCGTCAGTGAATCCTCAAAGATCTTTTGCTATCCACACTCAAAAAATAAATAACAAGATATTCACACTAGCTGCCCCTGATTCAACCATGTCCTCGAAGGGAGTGAATGGTCGGTCTCTGATAGAGCTCTCTGATGAGCTGAGAGTGGTCTCATTAAAATCTGAAAATCCACTTATATTTTAAATTGATGGATAAACCTTTATATTAAGAGTTTTTGTCTAGGGCGATTTGAAATTTAGGCAATTATTCACACTTAAAAGATGACTGACAATAACAAAAGGCTTCAGGGCGCAGCTAGATCTCAAATGGAGCCGATATATCGAATTTCATCAAATTCGGTCTATGGGAACTAAGGAAAGCTCACTGCGTACGGAACATAATATGTTATCATTTGATTTTTTTTTTTTATTCTGCGTACCTTGGAACGTAAATCATCTAATTCTGAGGGGGGGGGGGGGGAATGCTAAATTTGTTTTTTGCTCGTTTCCAAAGATTTATTATTAAAAATAATAAACCATAATTATTCATTTTTACGGATTCGGGTGATGTTGAGGTTTCAACGCATCGTCGGTCCCGAAAAGAACTTTTACATCACTTTGATGGATATACAGCGTGGTGCACGAGTAGTCCCCCCCCCCCCCTGCTAAAATCGTCCAGATAGTGGTTAAAAAAATAGAATTTTAGACATCAATCGATTTTTTGTGGTTGCGCACAACCCGTTCAGTTAGCGCGAAAACATGCGCAACCCCTGGATTGTGCCAAAATTGAAATAAAGGTAAACCCCAAGTGTGATACATGAATTTCAATTAATTTTCGACGCTGGTGGTATCCATTTTAAGATTTTACCGGAATTTTTTGAAACGGCGGACGAAAATAAGGTGGTTTTTAATGGGAAATCGCTCGTATTCCATCCTTATGAGTACGACGCAATTTTAATTAGTTCGGGTGGCTAACTTTACCCCTAAATTTTATTGGCTTTCCCTCCTTCTTTCTCAAAATTAATTCGTCGTAACTCTTAAGGATAGAATAAGAGCGATTTTCCATCGCTGTAAAATCGCTCTTATTCTATTTAAAAAAACGGAACCGAAAAAATCGGTTGAGGGATTCATGAACTTTCACGATGAATCGAAATCTGCAATAAAAAATAGGGGATTTCATTTGAGATAACAAAGTTGGTGTGTGTTGCACACGTGTGGAATACGCAACGTGGTCATATTTGAGATCCTTGGGAAAAACCACGCAGATTAAAAAAAAAATTACCACTATCCGGAGGATTTTACCTGGCGGAGGGGGGGGGGGACAACTCGTGCGTCACCCTGTATACATAATAGATGGTTTCTAGACCGATTTAAATTAAAGACATTTTCCTGAATTTTATGTACTGAATTTTTTTCTTCCAAAATCGCCAAATTACACTATCATTTCCAGAAACATACTCAACATATGTATTATAAAGCTTATCAATTTAATAATACGTACTGTCGAGAGTCGTCATTGAAAAGATCGGTAACTTCCTTAAATTGAAAAGCCATTCGCATAGTATTCTCTCCAAACGTGAGGAATCCGGAAATTTTGTGGAAGAAACCCTGATCCTTACTGAAATCTGGATCTGGCATCAGCGCTGTAACCGACAAAATAATATAAACACTCGAAAAGGATTACAACAATCCCACGATACAAAAATCCGGCGAGACAACGATCCCGTAAAACTGCAAAAACAACTGTATGAGCAAGTTCAGTGACCTACGAGCTTATGAGCGAGCGAAACAAGCGGACGAGAGCTTGTCGAGTATATTCATGGCCAAGTATACAGGGTGTCTACAAAACAAGTCTCATTCCTTCAAGAGGTCAATTCTACAACTAATTTGCTACAAATAACGTCTCTTAGCAATTTTTTTCAGAGGCTTCTTTTCCGAGTTATTTCAATTTTAAAGTTTTTTTTCTCGTGATTTTGACTTTATGCCATTTAATTGGTAATAAATCCTTTAATTTGCTGTGATAACTACAATTTAAGGACACCGTTGGAAAGAGCGTTAAATATCAAATCTCCTTAATACCAAATGACATTTTTTCACTTGTGTTTTAAGGCGAATAAAGCAACCTAAAAAGTGAAATTAGTAACTTTTAGAAAACTTTCCGTTTTTCAATCCCCATAATGTTCAAATGATTCCAGATAATGAACCAATGCCGGGAAGCCAAGAAACTGCGCCAGAATCTCAGCTTTCCAGCGGTATAATCAAATACAATTCAATATCAACTGTCTAAATCGATATCCGAAAAAAACTTGTTGGGTAGTGATAAGTATTTTTCAATCCAGAATCCAGCGGAACCACTTTAATATTGGTTTGACGTCTTTTTTGGGTTGACAATCCAAAAACTTGGGCAATATCGTGAAATTTTTGCAAATAAAATGATTTATTGGTTAGCTATGTTGCCAGAAATTGTGAGTTTGTTCTTTTATAAGTCATTGAAATTTGAAACATTGTTTACGAATCACTAAACGATGATATTAAAGTAAAAAACAAAAATTCTTCAACTAATATTTTAAAGTAACTTGCTGCCACTTCACCACCATCATCACTCGACGTTTTCATCGCCTTCCTCAATGTAAAGTTCGATTTTAACCACGTTTGAGGGTCTTGAAAGTGTCGTTTGTATTGACTTTGGCTCGAGGAACCACCACAACCATACATCCACTCCAAAATTAAATCATCGTGTTGTTGGAACATCGGCTGTAAGTGGATGCTGAGTGATTTCAGGTATCGTGTAGAGGTTACATCAAGTAAACTTTGGAAAGGTATACTCACTTTTTCAAGATGAATACGTCTCTGGAGCCCAAGAATGCGAGTGAATGCAGCTAACTAATGTTGGAGGTGTTTCTAGATAGGTAGATGACTATGAATCGTGGAAATTCAGGTGCGCAAGGATGCGCAAAAACTGTACAGTGAAATGAATATAACCACTACTAATACTATGTAGGATGATACAATATTATAGCGCAGAAATTTTTTATTCTGATACTGAAAACTGATTCTATAGTATAGCCGTTTGGCACTTGATTTTTTGGCAAACAAACCATTTCCTGTCATCACTTGGACCAAATCTCGACTTTCAAAAATTCTACTCACAAGCGGTTTTTTTAGCATTTTCGCCCCAAGGTGGTGGTTTTGACCCCGAAGTTCCCCCGTTAAACCATCGATTTCGTTCACAAAACTTTTTCGTCAAACATGAATTTCTCCCTTAAATTCGATTGTAAAATATTTTTGATAATACAGTTCGAAAGCTGAGATTTTGGCACAGTTTTTAGGCTTCCCGACAAAAGTTCATTATCTAGAATCATTTGGAGATTATGGGCGTTAAAATACGAAAAGCTTTCGAAAAGTTACTAAGTTCACTTTTTGCATTGCTTTATTCCCCGTAAAATTCAACTAGAAAAACCGAATTTGGTATTAGAGAAGTAGGAAATTTAACGCTCTTTCCAACAGTATCCTCAAATTGGACTTATCAAACCAAGTTAAAGTAGTTCTTACCAATTTAATGACATAAGGTCAAAATCACGAAAAAAAACTTTAAAATTGGAAAAATTGGGAAAAAAGCCTGAAAAAGATTGCTAAGAGACATTTTTTGTTGAAAATTAGTTGTAGAATCGACCTCTTGAAGTGATGAGGCTTGTTTTGTGGACACCCTGTATAGATTTATATTCACGACTGATCTCACGAATGAAGAGATTCTACTCACCCATAATCTCCTTCAGTATGTTAGGTACGATAATTTCCTCCCAATTCGGTAACGACATGTTCTGGGGAAACGGGCTGAGCACCGTCAGGTGATGTCCTCTCTTGGCAAGCTCCTTGAATATCGGCATGAAATTTTGCGTATGACTGTAAAACGGCATCGGCAGCACCACGAGGATTCTGGAAGGCTTGATGGATCTCACGTTGGATACCTGAGCAGTCACGTCAGGTACTTGCTTATTGCTCACATCTGGGGTCGGATCTTCCCTTTGGGGTTCGGCAGTAGTTTCTGCAGTTTTGGTTCGTTGGGCTGCTTCATTTTTCTTTTCATTCGAGGGTGCTTCATTCGTTTGTTTGGTTGATTTTTGAGCACTGTCACCAGTGGGTCGAACACTTTCGGTTGGTTTCGAATTTACTTGAACTGGTTCAACCTTCTTGGCTGCTGGTGGTGTTTTTGTATCGACAGGATTCAAGCCTCCTGCTCCGGGCCCTTGAGCCTTAACTGCTGCTTCCACATTTCCCAGAACAAAGTGGTTGGTCAAAAACAACAGAGCAATAGTGCCCAACATGAAACGCACCTGCATTATCTGAAAAGCAGAAACAATTATGTTTATCTTAGGTTGTCTAAGGATGTTTGAGGAATTCTCACTCGTAAATTAATTTCATAGTTGAACAATGAAAATTCCATTCATCCACTTTATAGTAATGGGCGAATTTTCAAAGAAATCTTCAAAGCTATGGTTAAAATCGGAATTTTAGTTATATGACGCTGCAAATTATTACACAATAATAAAAATCTCACTCGTCTACAAACACACCAACATCCAACATGAAGGAAAACATCGATCGCATTTCGGTCAGCTTTAATGTGAACGGAGATTAGGCCTCTTTTGCGATTCACACTCGTGTTTCCGATTTATCGTACGTAAAACCCTTAAATTCTCGTAGGGAGCAAACGGTTAGTCCTACAGGGTTCCGCGAGGTCTCAAAAAACGCTAAAAATTCTATAATATCTTAAATTGATGGAAAAACAATACCTTTATATCGAAATTTTTTGAGTTAGGTGGTTACGAAAAAAATGGCGGCTCGGCATCAGCTGATTGTTTCAATTTCCTCCCGATTTTATTAGTTATCGGGAACATTTACCTAATAAGCCCTTATTTATTATTCACATTAATATAATAAGATATAGCTCGGGCACGGAAATAATCCAGTATTTAAACACCTATCTGGTGTTCACAAAATTTAGCTGGAAACGAAAACTGCGGCAAAAGCTATCCTGACTACTTGGTACTGTACTACCATGATTGTCTTTAAAATGACCAAAGCTATCTACGTTTCTCCAGTAGATGAAATAGTTCAACTATTATTCGAACAGATAACATAAGAATATAAATCATATGATAGGTAGGAGGACCTTTTGGATACAGCGGGCTTCATTTTTTGTAGGTCCTGTTTTGCAATTTGGGATATAGAGTATGCAGGTAAAACTATTAAAAAATCACTGATTTTCAAACTAGTTTTATTCATTTGAACTAGAAACGAACACGGATGGTGCGATCAAATATTGAAAAGCAAATGAAAAGATTTTCAAATCGTGTTTATAATCAAGGTAAAGTAAAAAACATAATACCGACTACTCAAAATCTTCCCGAGAAAAAACAGTTGACTAGACTCCAGGACTTCACACGCGACTTTTCATTCCCAATAATAAAGAATAATAAAAACAATCACGTTGTTTTTCGACATTATAATTACATTTCAACGAACCAGATCGCGAAAGTGAGAATCACTGTTTACTTTGTGCGAGACTAAGATAAATTGACTTGCGTCTCGGTGCACCGCCCTGAGGGATTCCGAATGCACTCTTGCGAGACTGCGAGGAAGTTCTCCTCAACTCAAACTCTTCTAATTTTAATGTCTTGACCGGAGCTATGCCAGAAATTTAATGATTACTTTGGTGACATAGTAGATGATGTCGCGAGAGTCAGAGTTAATAACTTTTGTATTAGTTACGATGTGATTAAAAAAAAAGAATCATAATCGTTTGTGATTTGCGGGAATTACTAGGTGTGAGTAAAGGAATGAGATGTATGTAAATGTTTAAGGGGCATGAGAGTGATAGTGGTCGGAATGACAATTGGAAATCCTGAGCAAACCGATATACCTTTTCCATTGCTGTAGAATCGAAATTGATTTTGAGATGGCTCAGGATGATTTCTATCATATAAAAGCAATACTCTTCGTTGTGATGAAAGTTTCGTTCATATCATCTACCCACTGAACATTGTGGCAGTGATTACAATAAGGAGAATCAATTTCTCCCATGAGGCACCGAAAGACTGGAATATTTCCAAGTACAATCATTATTTTATCAACGGTAGAGAAAAAGAAGCCCAACTCAAGGTCTCAACTAACGGTCCTAGCATTCAATCACGAAGATTCATTCTGGCTCAAATAGATGTCAAAAAGAGAGTAGGTGGAAAGTAACGGCAATAAAGGAGTACTGTTTTGAGGCAACAAAAATATTAATTTCCTTCTTTTCAAAATGTTCTGAAATTACTCCAAGTTTTTTCTAAATTTCTTCTCTTTAACCCCAACGTCTCCTTATTTCCCTCGTTCTAATATAGGTGTAACAGCCTAGTTATCACTTCATATTACCGACTCAGATCAATAGAATGTATTCAGAGAGCTCTTTCTAACTGAGCTACTGCTAGAAGGGACTTGATTATTTAAGACAAAAATATCCAATCCACTGTCTTGTATTATAGGATACAAGATAATATAAATACCTACACCAAACCTTATTTGCTCCCGCGCATCAATAACATTATTGCAAAGCGACAGATAGAAGAATGTAGGAATATGAAAACCAATAATACAAAATTTGTGTGTATTTAATACACAAGCAATATAAAAAAAAGTGTCTTTATTTTTAGTGATTTGACTAGGTAGACCTCCGATGTATAATATCACAACATTTAAATTAGTTGATTAAAAATTCAATCAATTCAGTGAATTTCGACTGTAGATTCATGATGTAAGAAGGGTAAAAATTTACTATTTTCTGTACGGGGTTTTAAACTCACGTAACTGACACTGGGATTCTGCGACTGAAGTTGAGATTTTACGACTCATGCTGAGCAAAAAGTGTCTCTGACATGCAAAGCAATAAGTGACCCTTATTTCACTTGCACAGAACAGCGAGCCAGAAAGAAATCAGAGAACGAGCCGGATGAATAAAGCAATGAGAAGTCGGAGTTATTTGAAACGGGACAGCACAAATCGCAAACGGACGACACAACAAAAATTAATAATCAAACAGTTATCACTGGTAAGTTACCAGTGGTAACCCAACCCCGAAATTACTTTTTGAATGCTCATCTTTTCAACCCCATGGTTGAACCAAACTCGATTTTCACAATGAGTTTACGTAACTATCAAGGTTAGAGATTTTTTGAACCGACCCTTAGGAAGTTTAGTTTTGTGCATTCTTCAGTTTCGATAAAGAAATTTGTGGAGGACTGCCTACCTATTCGCTAACTCGAAAGTCAAGAGGGAACTTAAACTACCTTCATAGGGAACCATCTACCCTCATAACCTGTGAGAAAATGTGGAAGTTATGGCTGCAACAAAGAAAATTCACGTTTGCGCATGCCCAGTGGCTCCTATCTCCAATCTAAACAATCTTGAGAGATTTAGACAAATTCGGATGAAAAATGTAGGTATTATAAATGTTACAAAGATTTCACATTTTTGCATACGCAAACTACTGTCAATTTGGGGGCCATGATTTTCATAGGGGGCCATCTACACCCCAATCCGCATAATCTCTGAAAATGTTATCGAAATCGGATGGAAAGTGTAGAAGTTATAACTTCTACATATAAATATTATTATAACTAGTCATATAAACATGACTGTTACAAGGAGCTAGCTAGGAAGGAGCTAGGAAGGAGATATCAAGGAGCTAGCTAGACTGTTACATAGCTGAGCATGCGCAACAGCTACAATACTGAAATTTTCAAAATTAAATGTTTAAAAAATACCTACTCAATCAGGGAGAGTAATTGTACCATTATCTGGGTACCACTGATGTCCTTTCACTTCTAGTACATGAGTACCTAACACTTCAACAAATTTAAGTAGGTAGCCAAGGTAGAAAAATAATTCTTTACTGAATGTTTTTCACTTACTGTATTGGATTTACTGGATTGCGTTTTGTATGTTATTTTCTCATTCGTTTGTGCAGTTTCACAACATTATTCACTTCAAACTGTACGAACACCGGCAGGAACAGTGATGGGGAGAGCACGCACTCGACTTGAAGGTGTATGAAGAACTGCCTGTATTAGAGGTCAAGTCAATTTTCGTAACGGTCTACGTGAAGATGCCAGCGCAATCTGCTAGTCATTCCCACCTCCAAAGTCACATCACTTTTAGTCTACACCGCACTCGGCTGTTTTATCTAATCTGTTATCACTCAGTACACTTGTGAATACCAAACAGTTTCAGGGGCCTTCGGTGAACTGAACATTGTAGTACTCTGGTTCATATGAGTGGTCAATTGAAGGAAGATGACGGAGTAGAATTGAGTGATAAACGAGTCTGCATTATGAAGGTCGTGTGTTGAGTCATTCTGCAGTCTCTGCGTTACGTAACATCTGTCCATTCCTCAACTCATCTATGAATGAAGTGGAATAATTAATTAGTCTGGCAATCGGAAGATTTCTTTAAAATAACTTTTTTAAAAACACGTCGAGTTCACTCAAGTTTTAAAAGTGAACGTGGTACTACCTTCACGATGATTGCTCATTCATATTAACACGATCCAATCAGAAAGTCCCATGTATACATGTATAGTATAGGTACCTATGTATAGTATACATGTATGTATAGGATTTCCAAGTCCAATTCGTAATTTTCCAGACCAATTTCGTAAATTTCTAAACCATATTCAGAACTTTCCGGTCCAGTTTCAGAACTTTCCAATTCGATTTCAGAACTTTCCAAGTTGAATACAAAATTTTCCAAGTCAAATTCAGATTTTTCCAAAACAATTTTCCATTTAAATTTCAGAATGTGATCAATATTTCTGTGTGGTGATATTAGAGAGTTACAGCAACATTTGGAATCGTTCAGACGTGAGAAGCTGCTAGGGCGAGCATTGAGTGGATGCTAACTTTCCGACGTGAGTTTGGGGATTTGAGGACAAAATGGTTTGGAGCTCTCGGAGTATGCTATTCATCTTCTGGGCCCCGAGAAAGGATGTTGTGAACAATGGCACTCGATCTGAAGGAGCAGATGAATTCCGCCTGTAGCAGAATCTTGCGGGAATCATTCTATCTTGGAGGAATCTCAAAGATATCTAGATATCTCTCTCTCCTGTAGTTTTCCTCGCAATCCTACCAAAAAACGTTCCAGATCATTCCGATCGCTACAAATTCTGTGTCCCCTAATGGACAATGATCGAGGACAGAGCGTTTAGAGGGGGGGGGGAGGCAGCTATCGTAAGGCAGATGCAATTGTTTAATCGTATGATTAATATGTACTGTTATTTTCAATTTTGAAATGGTTTGATCAGCGAAAAAATATAAGGTTACCATAGCAAAATGGGACGTAGTAAGTCGAAGGGCCCATATTTTTGGTGATCCACAGAGTATCAGGTTTCTAATAGTATGGAGATCCGACAAGGAGGAGAAACGCAGTTAAAGTGGCACAAACATTGAGGAAAATACTTCCAGAAAGGAAATTCATGATCGAACATTAGTCTGATGTCTTAGAAAGACTAACAGAACGCGACATGTCTGATTCTGCAGCTGTGACATAATATGTATTACGCCATAACATATATTATAATATAATATATTATGTTACGCCAGACCAAAATGGGTTAATTTCATTTTCACTAAGTTTGATTCATTTCAAATAAATTATAATCAATGATTCAATAATAACAAGGAAAAGCTGTGCTCTTTGGAGTATAATATTGAAGCGTTTTCCAAAGTTCAACACTCCTGTTGTTCACACTGCTGATAGACTCTGTAATTCAATTAGTTTCCAGTGGTTTCATAATTACCGAATTCCAGCTTCAATACTAACGAAGAAGATTTGACTCATCTCAGCTATTCGTCATACAATTTACTGTGTCCAAAAAGTGTGATTATAAATTGCACTTATAGGGATCAATAGGTGTAGGGTTTCACCATTGTAAGAAGGAATTGGAGGAGCGATGAAGGCTGCCAACAACCATCATGTTTAGAAAGAAGGCTCTTAGCCGACAGGAAAGAACTTAGAGCACCTCCTACCCCTAATGGGGCCTGTATTGTGTTTCATAGAGTATCAACAAGTCATCCGTCAATACGTCATATCGATCCCGCACGCAACATCCCTTGGATCCTCGGAGATCATTTTTCTCTTCCCTCACTCCAGACCTAAAACCTTCACCTCCCGCAGCTATAGCCCTTTTCATAGTTGACGAGCCGAGCCATGGCCTTCTGAAAGGAGTGGGCTCCAGCCAAAAGCTGAAGGGACTCTGTTATTATACCAATTACCTTCCTTTCATTGTGCTGTTCTCTCATCTCTTTTTCCCACCGACGTTTTCCGCCTTTTCATGGTCGCCTTTGCCTCAAAGCTTTTCTTGGATGGGGAAGGGCGAACGTCTCTCGCCCTTTGGGCCTCTTTATAACGTATTGCTGTAACGTTACACGTACGTCCGACATCAGACGTATTGTGTTTTGCACGTGCCATAGTTAAGGAAACTAAGTTATCACACTGTGTTATTTACTCAACATGTCCACTAGAGGCGCTAATTACATTGTTTCCTCCACTTCACCAACCAGTTCTTTCTTTTCGACAAGGAAATCATTACACAACGGTTTATTATTTTTCATTAAGTACAGATCACCCATCTGCAATGCTTAGGCTCTGCAAGGGTAGTTGCTTTTACATTGATAGCTGGCATCTCTAAGACGGAGTTGGCTGAAGCTCAGATAGAAGATTCTATCATGTAGGCAGTCTTCACTGAAGTTATCAAAACGGACGACATAAAAAAGTCTGCCGAGTGGCTGTGGCACATAGCTTCCCCAATTCATAACCCGATTGTATAGATGACGCCAATCTGAACAATCCTGAAAAATGTCATAAAATTCGTATGAAAAATGTAGTTGTTATGACCTTTACAAGGATTTTTTTTTTGCTCATGCGCAGAGACTACTGCCAATTTGGGGACCGTGATTTCCATAGGGGATCTTCTACACCTCTATCCGCATAATCCTTAAAAATTTAATCGAAATCGAAAGGAAAGGTTGAATTTAATTATGGCTGTTACACGTTTGCGCGATCGCGGAAAATACTTTCACCTTGAGGGCCATGATTTTCATGGGGCCCATCTTCACCTTCATCCGCGTAATCCCTGAAAATATCTTCGAAATCGGATGGAAAATGTAAAAATGTAGAAGTTATGGCTGTTTCAAGGATATTCACGGGATCCATTAAAATTTCATAGAAATCGGGCAATGACTTTTTATAGTTTTGCTTTTCATAACGATTCCAAAACAGAGAGACACACAGAAGATACTCATCACACAAACACGTCTAAAAGGTGAAACGCAAGTGGATTTTTTTTTTAACCTTGATAAGTTGAAACAATGCTTGCGCTGCCTTGATAACGAAAAATGTTAACAATTTTTTTTTTACCAGAAATTTTGAGGCAACAACCATCAGCATTCTTTCCATTCCTTCATTTTTTCGGAAATTCCCTAAAATCGTCCTCCTCCCTTCGAACCGTAACTGAATAGGAGAAGACACTCAACGATATTTGCTCGAAGATAATTTACAGAGTGACAATTTTTTAGGCCTCTCTGGAAATCAGCCGGAGTCTGAACGGGCGAAAGTCACGAGAATGAAGTACGATATGGGGTTGTGTTGAAGGCAAAGCGATGGGAGGGAGCCCTGTGACAAATTTACCGCATTACTCTTCTTCTTCATTCCTTCCCCTTACGTCACCGGGAGGGACTCAGGTAAGTGATGTCACCTCCTAGAGGAAAAATGCCGGAATGAAACGACATGCCTCCCGTTATTGGATTCGCCAACCGCGCACACGTAGTTCCATTATGACGCGTTAAAACCT
Organism: Apolygus lucorum; assembly: GCA_009739505.2. Classification (NCBI taxonomy): domain Eukaryota; kingdom Metazoa; phylum Arthropoda; class Insecta; order Hemiptera; family Miridae; genus Apolygus; species Apolygus lucorum. The sequence goes on from CM019181.2 coordinate 29,928,304, forward strand.
TCAATAAGGTGATACCTGAATTGATTGTTCAATACCCAGACATGAGCTAGTTTTTGTTGGTACTTACCATTAAATTGATATTGAAGGTAACTGAAATTTTATCTTTAAATTATGCGTGAGTAGGAATGGTAATCAATTATAAGTTTTCTTCTGAAATTCGATTTTTCATGAAAAATAGTGAATTGATTTTCAGGTTACATATTCCGGTACTCTGGACACCTTGAATGAGATACTCTCCATTTCTAATCGTTTCATGACTTGAAGCCTGTTTTGCCAATTAGTACCTACGACTAAATCACAGAATCTCACGCGATTTTTGTGTAATTATGATTTTGAAGAGTGAGTGACGTCACGCAAACATTGTATTCCCTACAGCATCAACTGCACGTCTTTACTCTACTAGGGGGGCGGGGGTCACTATTTCTTGCCTCAAGTAATAAATAAATTACATCGAGTAAAACAGTTTTATCGCTTACCAACTGGTTAAACTGATCTATTGCTTAGGTATCCAATGGGACGTCCCCTGGAATGCATGCATTACTAAACAATATGTGTTTTCCTTTGATTGGCGTGTTCAATCGTAATATTCATTGACGCCGAACATAATACGGAGTTATACACATCATCATTTTGTACAAAAAGTTAAAGTTAAAGTTGATAGTAAAAAGTTAAAGTTGATAGTACAGCGAAGAGAACTTTAACGTACAGAACAGTTTTTTGGAATGAGTAGAATCGTTCCCCAACAGTTTGCTTAGGTTTCTCGGGATTTCGGTTGAGGTTGTCGCTATGAACGATGGGCATTCGATCAGGAGATGATGGACTGTCAGTTGACAATCGCAGATTTCAAAAACAGGAGGAGGTTGTTTTGGCTGGGAAGTCAACAAATATCCATGTGTAAGTCGTGAGTGTCCGATCCGTAGTCGAGTTACATTTACTTCCTCTATTCGGGAAAGCGTCATTGTTCCGTCATGATGTACTTTCGTCTTACAAGAAGAGCTTCGTGGGCGAACATTTTTTTTATATGCCAGAGTTTTTGGTAGTCCTCATAAGGACTATAAATAGCCATGGCTATAAATAGCCATCAGACATTTTTGTGTATATATACAATTGAATACACCTTTGGAATCGATCAAGAAAAGTTAACCCTCCCCCCTCAAAATATTTTGTTTTACGTTTCAAGGTACGTAGAATCCATAACTCGAATACAATCCAAAACGTAGAATCCAAAAGTGTGGCCTTCTGTCCGCGTGGTACTTTCCTCATGGACCGATTTTGATGAAATTAATTTGGTATGAGGCTCCATTTGGGGTCTATTTGTGCCCTGAAGCTTTTGATTGATGTCAGTCATTTCTAAGGGTTGACATTTTGAAAATGCCCTAGCTCAAAAACTGTGTATGTAAAGTTATTGTTTTTTCATCACTTTGGGATAGTATTGAATTTCTAGAATCGAATGAGACCACCAAGAGCTCTTTAGAACCAACCGTACGATAACTATGAGAACTTATGGATTGGATTTATGATAAACCACAATCACGAGTGTAAATCGCTGTGGAGGTCTGATCTCCGTTGAAATATTAGCTGAACGTTGATCGTTTCTTCGACTTGTACTCAGTTGTGCGTCCTTAGCAATTGGTGATAAAATTTCCTTATGAAGGCCCCCTTAACTCCCTTTGAGTTTGAAGGGGGGAAATAAACTATGTTTTGAAGCGAAAATGTGGTTGGTAGGTAGTGACAATGGCAAATCAGTGTTCTTTACACGCGAGTGACAAACACAGAAAACACTGCAAATTATTACACAATGGTTTATTATTTTTTATTTTTCTATATAGATCACTCGTCTGCAAAGCCACCAACCATCCAACATGAAGAAAAACATCGATCGCATTTCGGTCAGCTAAAATTTGAACGGAGATTAGGACTCTTTTGCGATTCACACTCGTGTTTCTGATTTATCGTACGTCCATGCTCGTAGTGAGCAAACGGTTATTCCTACAGAGCTCCGGGTGGTCCCAAAAAATTCTAAAAATTCTATAGAATCTCAAATTGAAGGGAAAACAATACTTTTATATTGAAATTTTTTGAGTTAGGGCGTTTTCAAAAAATTAAAATTGATTTTGGAACCCTTAGAAGTGACCTACATCAACCAAAATCTTCGGGGGACAACTAGACCCCAAATGGAGCCTACATACCAAATTTCATCAAAATCGGTCAATGCTAAGTGGCAAAAGTGCCGCGTACGGCGTACGGCGGACGGACGGCCAAATTTTTATTCGATTTTTTGATTCTACGTACTTTGAAACGTAAACCATCAAATTTTGAGGGGGGGTTAAAATTTTTTTTCTTGGTCGATTCCAAAGGTTCATTACTGAAAATAACAAACCAAAATAATAAACAATTGTGTAATAATTTGCAGCGTTCTTAAATCCAATTTTCCTGTAAATCGAAAATATAGGTTCAATTTTGAAATTTTTTTTGTCTTCTAAATCCTAAAAATAATTCTGTTTTTTGCTCAAAGGTTTATTATTTTATGTATAGATCATCCTTCTGTATAGATCACTGGTTCTCCATCAATAGCACCTACCACCATCTGTATTCTCCCTTGACCTTCCCTCTCAAATTTTAGCTCCTGCGTTCAATAGGATTGAAAATGGCTTCGGAGCTCACTCAGCTGATCAGTGATGTGAGGAGTGAAGAAGATCTCCTCGAATGCTGGAGACGCCTGGAAGAGCACCTCCATTCAATAGGAATGAAAATGGCTTCGGAGCTCACTCAGCTGATCAGTGATGTGAGGAGTGAAGAAGATCTCCTCGAATGCTGGAGACGCCTGGAAGAGCACTTCCATTCAATAGCATTGAAAATGGCTTCGGAGCTCACTCAGCTGATCAGTGAACAATGATTTGCAGCGTTTTTTACCTACAAACATTGTTTTACCTACCAATTTTTTTTTACCTACCAACTATTGGTAGGTACTACCTACCACACTATAATGGCTTCACACCTTCACAATCAAGTTTATTAGAAAGAACTAAACGCTTCACACTCGATTCGAAAAATATAAAGCTTGATATGGAAATTTGATTACTGGTTACGCAGAAGGCAAAACTGAATTCAACTCGAAGAAATGAACAGCGATCGCATTTTAGTCAGATAAAATTTGAACGGCGATTAGACCTCTTTTGCGATTCACACTCATGATTCTGTTTTATCGAAGGAAAACCTTCAAATACTCGTAGGGACCGAACGGTTTGTCCTACAGAGCTCCGGGTGGTCTCAAAATTTTTTTAAAATTCTGTACTATTTAAAATTGGTGAAAAAACGATACCTTTATTTCGAGAGTTTTCGAGCTAGGGCACTCTTGAAAATTTCAATCCTTAATTTTCACCCCTTAGAAGTGACCTACATCAACCAAAAGCTTCGCGGCACAACTAGACCCCAAATGGAGCCCATATACCAAATTTGAACCAAATCGGTCCAGTGTTGCTAAGAAAAGTGCCGCGTACGGCGGACGGCGGACGGCGTACGGCGGACGGCGTACGGCGTACGGCGGACGGACGGAAATTTTTTTATTCGATTTTCGGATTCTACGTACCTTGAAACGTAAAACATCAAATTTTGAGGGGGGGTTAAAATTTTTTTTTTCTTGCTCGATTCCAAAGGCTTATTATTGAAAATAATAAACCAAAACTTTTTAGGTTCAATTTTTTAGTTTATTATTTTCAATAATAAGTCTTTGCAATCGAGCAAGAAAAAAAAATTTTAACCTCCCCTCACAATTTGATGTTTTAAGTTTCAAGGTACGTAGAATACGAAAATCGAATAAAAAAATTTCCGTCCGTCCGCCGTACGCCGTACGCCGTACACGGCACTTTTCTTAGCAACACTGGACCGATTTGGTTCAAATTTGGTATATGGGCTCCATTTGGGGTCTAGTTGTGCCGCGAAGCTTTTGGTTGATGTAGGTCACTTCTAAGGGGTGAAAATTAAGGGTTGAAATTTTCAAGAGTGCCCTTGCTCGAAAACTCTCGAAAGAAAGGTATCGTTTTCTCACCAATTTTAAATAGTAATGAATGTTTAAAAATTTTTGAGACTACCCGGAGCTCTGTAGGACAAACCGTTCGGTCTCTACGAGTACTTGAAGGTTTTCCTTCGATAAAACAGAATCATGAGTGTAAATCGCAGAAGAGGACTAATCTCCATTCAAATTTTATCGGACTAAAATGCGATCGCAGTTCATTTCTTCGATTTGTATACAGTTTTGCCTTCTGCGTAACCAGTAATCATTTCCATATGAAGCTTTTTATTTTTCCAATCGAGTGTGAAGCGTTTAGTTCTTTTTAATAAACTTGATTGTGAAGGTGTGAAGCCAGTATGGTGTGGTAGGTAGTACCTAGCTGGTAGGTAAAAAAAAGTTGGTAGGTAAAAAAAATGTTGGTGGGTAAAAAACGCTGCAACATTTTTTTGTCTTCTGAATCCTAAAAATAATTCTGTTTTTTCTGAATCCAAGTTTTTAGGTTCAATTTTTTTCGATTTATGGTGTATCAATTTTTAGGTATTATTTTGAATTCATTCATCAAAACGATTTGCCAACACTGTAAATGTATCCGTGCAGTTTACTTTGAGCAGATAAGGACGCGTTTTATTTAGTTCAAACCTAAATAAATAAATAATTTGAAGGTACATACGGTAATCAGATCACCGTACCAGTGCACGCCGAAGATAACGCTGCAAATTTTTACACAAAGGTTTATTTTTTTCTGCCCTCGAGAGATCCAATAAAATTCCAACCGTCGTTAGGGAACGTTTTCAATTTGAGTTCAGAGAAACAGGCAAGGGAAAGGTTGTGTCAGGGAAGACACGAATGTTGGCCAAATGAGGCATGAAATGGCTTTTAGACTTTAAGGAATTTCTAAAGAGGCCTTTAATAGAGTTTAAAGAACGTGCTCTGGTTAAAGTCGTGAGCTTCAAGACCTGACTTTTGATAGGGGTTTCTCGACGTGGCCTCTCCCCACGTCATTTGGTTTGTAAAAAATAGTCCATTGCAGCAGTGGGATCCTCCTCCCGCAATAGTTGTATACGAAGTTCCATATCCTCCAACCCAACCAAGTATGATGTATGTGTAAGTACGTTTAAAGGCACATATTCTAATGATTAACAAGGAAACTATTGCTGTACTTACTGAGATCATCTAAACTTGCCAAGGATAATGAGAACGACATAAACGTCTGGTGCGAGGCTTCACTCTACATTCCCCAGTCCTTAGAATCCAAAAAACGCTGCAAATTATTACAAAAAGGTTTATTTTTTTGTGTATAGTTCACTCGTCTGCAAATAACACGGCTTTCCCATTGTTACCACCAACCAAAAAGAAGAAAAACATCGATCGCATTTCGGTCAGCTAAAATTTGAACGGAGATTAGGCCTCTTTTGCGATTCACACTCGTGTTTCTGAATTATCGTAAGTTCAACCCTTAAGATCGTGTGCTCGCTTAAAATTCTAAAAATTCAATACCATCCTAAATTGATGGAAAAACAATTCCTTCACATCAAAATGTTTTGAGTTAGATCGCTTTCCAAGTTTCAACCCTCATTTTCAAACCCTTAGAAGTGACCTACATCAACCAAAAGCTTCAGAGCACAACTAGACCCCAATTGGACTCCATATACCAAATTTCATCAAAATCGGTCAATGCTAACTAAGGGAAGATTCTACGCACCTTGAAACGTAAACAATTTTTTCGTTTATTACAATTTTGTTTAGTGAAACAAATTTGAGGGGGGATTAACGCAATTTTTTTCTTGGTCGATTCCAAAGGTTCATTATTGAAAATAACAAACCAAAAGTCTCCCGAGCGGGTGTGGCTTACAGCTTCCTTGTATCCTTTACCCGATTGTATAGAATCTATACATCCTAATTCGATGACATTTTCAAAGATTGTGCAGGTTGTTGTGTAAATGGTCCCCTATACTATGAGGTTACTGCAAGTTAAATACAGATTGATTTTTTGAAATTAGCTACAGTGCATCGAATATCTGATATTCGATGCACTGAAGCTAATTTCAAAACATCTATCTGTATTTAACTTGCAGTAACCTCATAGGAGACCATTTACACGACAACCTGCACAATCTTTGAAAATGTCATCGAATTAGGATGGAAAATTTCGAAGTTATGGCTGTTATAAGGTTTTTTTTTTCGCATGCGCGGAGGCTACCTACTATGAATCCGGGGGCAATGATTTCCATAGGGGACACCCTATTTTTCATTGCATAGAAGTGACTTACAATAACAGAAGCTTCGTGGCACAACTAGACCCCAATTAGAGCCCACACACCAAATTTCATCAAAATCAGTCCTTTGTAACTAAAAAAAAGTCCCATGTAAAGCGAGTTTACGATTTAAAAAAAATTTGAATTCGGTTTTCGGATTTTACCTTGAAACGTAAGCCATAAAAATTTTTCTAAATGTCTCGCTCGATTCCAAAGGTTCATTAATGAAAATAATAAACCAAAATGGAGGAGAGGAAACTCTAATATTTTCAAGGGTCAGCTCACCCAACTTTTTGTTTGTAGCTTTTACAGGATAACTCCCATCAACCTTTTAATCGGGCTGGCTGAGTGCGTTCCGAGGGCCCTCCGTAATTAAATTTTCCCCGTTTTGTTTTCCATACCATTTGCACTATATGTAATCTACTTTCCCCCTTTCAGCGTATACCGTACTCTCTGCCTATAAATTGACTATGGGCAGTCTTTTGGAAACCACTTTCTCCGTCACTTGCGAGCAAATATTTGCTTGCGGAGAAGAGTTGACTTACGTGGGCAGCATGTTGTGATTTAAAGCCAGGAGGTTTCATCTCTCGTAGGTTACAAACCAGAAAGCGTTTGTGTCGCCCAGGAACACGGGGATGTTCCGTTAATACTGCGAACATTTGGATTACCTCGGGCGCATTCACAAACACATTTGTCAAATTTGGCGAATCGGGTTGCGAACTCCCGAAAGAGGGAAAATAGGTTTTTCCGCCCTTTCGGTGATATATTCCTGTTCTCCATCTGCCCTACACGGATTGTATTGAATTGCTTTTGAAACTGGAGCCACTTTATCAAATGTGTTTATTCGGATGAAATGAAATTTATTTCAATCCGATCTTGTTTTCCCGAACGGTTCAATCCTTTCGCTTTATTAACGGAGCATCGATCTCAGCTCAGATTACATCTAAAAACCCACGTATTTTGACCTACATCAACCAAAATGTTCGGGGCACAACTAGACCCCAAATGGAGCCTACATAAGAGGGTTTTTAGATGTAATCTGAGCTGATATCGATGCTCCGTTAATAAATATATTATATTGCAATATATTGTATTGCAAATAAATATGAAAATTGAATTTAGACAAAAAAATTTATTTAAACAAATTTTGTTCAGTGAAACGAATGGTCTCTAAGGCATCTCTCACTAAAACAAACCGAATCTAAAAAACGCTGCAAATTATTACACAATGGTTTATAATTTTTCTATATTGATCCTTCGCCTGCAAAGCCACCAACCATCCAACATGAAGAAAGACATCGATCACATTTCGGTCAACTAAAATTTGAACGGAGATTAGGCCTCTTTTGCGATTCACACTCGTGTTTCTGATTTATCGTGCATGAAACCCTTAAATTCTCGTAGAGAGCGAACAGCTTGTCCTTCAGGGCTCCGCGTGGTCTAAAAAAATTCAAAAAATTTTATAGAATCTTAATATGAAGGAAAAACAATACCTTTATATCAAAATTTGTTGAGTTAGGGCGTTTTAAAAATTTCAAAATTCTTTTTTAACCCTTAGAAGTGACCTACATCAACCAAAATCTTTGAAGCACAACTAGACCCCAAATAGAGCCTACATACCGAATTTCATCAAAATCGGTCAATGCTAAGTGGCTAAAGTGCCGCGTACGGCGTACGGACGGCCAAATTTTTATTCGATTTTGGTTTATTATTTTCAATAATGAACCTTTGGAATCAACCAAGAAAAAAAAATGTTAACACTCCCTCAAAATTTGATGGTTTACGTTTCAAGGTACGTGGAATCCAAAAATCGAATAAAAATTTGGCCGTCCGTCCGCTGTCCGCCATACGCCGTACGCCGTCCGCGGCACTTTTGCCACTTAGCATTGACCGATTTTGATGAAATTTGGTATGTGGGCTCCATTTGGGGTCTAGTTGTCCCCCGAAGATTTTGGTTGATGTAGGTCACTTCTAAGGGTTCCAAAATCAATTTTGAAATTTTGAAATCGCTTTTGAAATCGATTTTGAAAACTCAAAAAATGTTGATATAAAGGTATTGTTTTTCCTTCATTTTAAGATTCTATAGAATTTTTAGAATTTTTTGAGACCACCCGGAGCTCTGTAGGACAAACCGTTCGCTCACTACGAGAATTTAAAGTTTGGACGTACGATAAATCAGAAACACGAGTGTGAATCGCAAAAGAGGCCTAATCTCCGTTCAAATTAAAGCTGTCCAAAATGCGATCGATGTTTTTCTTCATGTGGGATAGTTGGTGGCTTTGCAGACGAGTGATCTATATAGAAAAATAATAAACCATTGTGTAATAATTTGCAGCGTTTTTAGATATACTTACCTTGAAACGTAAACCAGCAAATTTTGAGGGGGTGTTAAAGTTTTTTTTCTTGGTCGATTCCAAAGGTTTATTATTGAAAATAATTAACCAAAACGGGCTCTTTGAACAAATTCAATTGTAGACAGAAGGTACCCCCCGAAAAACACTATTTTTCTCAGAGGTCAGGGAGGTTCCCGTTTCTTTGAGTAGACTCCATCGGCGACCACTCGCCCGTAAAAAAGGCGGTTTGCGATCAAAATAGCGTGCAAAGGACAGCGGGCTGCTTACCTATCGCGCTCCCAACTTTCATTTCCGCCACCTGAACGTTTGCGAGCGCCACCAGTCATTGGCAATGATCGCTATCGGGGACCCTGTCAAGGGACGGGGTGGCCTTTCGCCTTTTTCTGCCAGGAAATTGTGGCGAGAGGCCGTAAAAACCTTCGTTCAACCTTAGTTGAAGGGCAGAACCTGAGCCTTATTTTCGCTTTCTTATCCGCCCTTAGGCTTCAGAGCGCGCTGTTTCTACAAAATACCTGACTCGGTGACGAGATAGGAGCATTTCACCTCTCTGTGATACACCAAGGCAACTGTCTACTGTGCTACATCCACGATACCAGAAGAGTTTTTTGGAAGGAGGAAGTCACTTCGTGAATAAACCTTTGTCTCCTCGATCATCGGACATCAGTACTCAAGTTGCTCAAACTGCCCCTCATTGCTCTCCAAGGATCTACTTCCATGTTCCACGCGAAGCTGCCCGCTCATTTCCTCTCTTCTATGTTCCCTTTTCCCCCTACAATTATCAGCAAAATCGACCCCTCTACCGTCTACCACGCAGTGCCAATCTTTTTCTGTCCCTTCACCCAAATTTTGACTTTTTTAACTTCTCCCTCGCAGTCTTAAAGTCACTAGTTGCCTCCTCTCATATGTGATATAATTAGTTGTTAATTCCTTCCTTGTCTTAACTCCTATATTTTGACTATCTGCAGATAGTTCAACATTTTGAATTATACAATTGTATTAAATTGGGCTTGCCCGTACTTAATTAAATAAATAAATAAAGTTGATTGGTAGCAATACACAGACAATCCCAACCGAAACCAAGTAACGAGTTTTTGGGGCTGTTTTTGTTTATTATTCTCAATAATGACGGAAATAAAATAAAAACAGTTGTATCAGTGGGGATGAATCCACAAAATTTATTTAAAATACGATAAAGAGAAAATTAAAAGCCCTATTTCGCAGAATTCCACAGATTTTTTTTTACAAAAGATCCCAAACTATGAACTTAATACAGTGTGCGCACTTTTTTTCTTTCTTAAAGAAAATGCCATGGAAGAAACAAAATTTGGCTCCCATACAAAAATAAAGTCCCCAAAAAATTCCAGGTGGTAAGGAAAATGGGGTATTTCGGTGGGTCGGAAATTCAGGTTTTTGACGTCAAATTTGGATTCAGCACCCTTGAAAACCTATATACTACAACTTTAAGCCCAATGATACTATAACATGTGGTAGAAAAATTAATTAAAGAGATCACACGTTTGAAAAAGGCGGGCCGCTATAAATGCACACACACTAGGCAAGGACTTCGCCGCGCGCCTGTGTGAGTAATATTTTGTAGTATCCAAGACGTCCTCCAAGGGTTTCTGTGCATGGATACTTTTTTCAAAGACAGTTGGCTAGCTACGTCACGATTGGCTAGCTACGTCACACCATTCAAATCTTCAACTTTCCTTAGCTTCTCTGATTTTTTAAAAACATTTTCTCGACGAACAGACCCGATTACCGTTATTCCTGAGCCTTACTCTTTTGAAAAAATAAAAAATAAAAAAAAATTGACCGAAATACCCCATTGTCAGTTTTACATAATTGAATTATTTTTTTCTGACCACTCGTTCTAAGACCCGGATTGTCCGGGTAACATTAATCTCTACGTCATCTATCAACTGGATATTTTCGCTAATTCCTTGCCTTTTTGACATTTTATGTCTTTACTATGGCACATAAATGAAAAATCGTCACGCGGGGAGCGTTATGAGGGGAGCGTTACGAGGGGGAGCGTTACGCGGAAATTTCTGATGATTTTCACTTACAACCAATCGTTCCTAGGGAAAACTAACTTCCCCATTTTCCACCCCACAAAAATCGTTCACCACTCATTGGAAAGCTCTCAATTTATTAAACATAAGACATAAAATGTATCTCGTGGTTGCGTACTTGTACGAAAGCTGTATCCACCGTTTGTGTTTTTGTTGTCAATCTCTCCCCGGTGAATTTCCGAAATGATTTTAACCAGCAAAAACTTTAGTCTAGATTTTCTTTCTGACACTCCGTTACGAAATCGGTTGAAGGGAAAGGAACACACAATGGCCTAGAAAAGTCACAGAAATAGTTTTGGAAGCTGAAATTTGTGAGTACCGATCTCCATTAATGTAGGAATGTAGAGACGAGAAACGGAAAACAACGATTGGACGTGAAATGTAAACAAAGTACCAACTTCTGTAGACCACAACTGAGTGACATGAAACTCTATTCAAAGAAAGAAAAGGTAAAGAAAAAAAATAAAATTATTCCTTATAAATTAATAAATTATTAAATTAATAAATTAATTGTTATATTAAAAATAAAAATTTATTAATAAAAATTTGATGTTTCACGTTTCAAGGTATACGTAGAATCCAAAAATCGAATTAAAAAAATTCTCTTTCCAACAGTATCCTCTAATTTTTATTTACATAGAAAATTAATAGATTTATGACCAATTTATTGAAATTATTGATAGTAACACCAGGATTTTTCTTTCTAATTGATTGGTTCTTGATCAACCAACTGCATCAAACTTGAAAATTTACGAGTTGTCTGATGGTGCTAACGATGATCATTCCAGTGACACAATTTGATAATACATTCCTAGTAATATAGTTACTCGAAGGAGTTCTTACATGAAACTATAAGTTGATTGTTACAAAGAGCTTCATGTCTACTAGTTATTTATGATAACTCTAGGCTATAAAATCAGTCTTGAAGTGTTTTTACGGGGAGCAGTACAGACTTAGTGGTAGAAATAACTATCCCATTAGAATGATTTCTTAGCGGTGAAGGGAAAACTGATGCATGTAACTTACTCTCTACATAAATAGGTCTGGTACGAGATTCCCCCAGTAGAAAAACTGCTGTGGGCAATGTTCAATTTCTTCTTCTTTTCATTAAACAGTAAATTTTACTGTTCAGTAAAAACACGCTCAAACTGGAGGAATACCAAATCTGGTGTAATTTGTCATCATTAAAGAAAATTATTTCAAGTTTTAATCTATACTTCTATAGCCTTTATTTTACTACTATTCTATTTAGTGTTGACAACTTTTGAGGATACATTTTTCAAAAAACACATTTACAACAAGTTTTTCATCTCAGGGACATCGAAAATCATCACTGATATCGTAAACAATGAGCCAATGCCACCATTGAAGTCAGTTCACAATTTTATACTAAACTTGGTTATACATATAAATTGACAGTAAACATGATCTACAGTGCTAATGTACTAATCTCTTTGTTCGTTCTGAAAAGATTACGGCCGAACAACTCAACCGACATTCACCAAATTTGGGCAGTTTGTCCGAACGACGGGTACCTATAGGAAACTGAGGAACAAAGAGCGAAATACTAAACTGCCAACGATTATGATGGGAATTATCGCATTGTGCTTTTTCATACCGTTAATGAGGGATCCCGATATCATAATCAACCTTGCCTGGGTAATAAGCGAAGCAAACAGCTCATCCTAAATGTACCCAATTAAATGAATTTATGCACTATGCGGAACAGAGAGGAATAATCATGCTATTGAGCTCAACTGTAGAGCGGCTTAATATTTTGACGGTAATACCACTGTTCGTATTCAGTTCCAAAATCGAATCGAGTTATCTGATAGGAATTTTACATCGGAATTACGCGATACTGCTTCCAATAAGTAATTTTATTTTAAATTCAAAATCCGTAGGTATTTCAGACTCTGATAAACCATATTGAAGGATTGACAACGAATAAATTCTGTATTCTTCAACCGCCATTCTGGAGTCCCCTACCCAAATTATGAGGTCTATTGGATTGTAGGTCATTTTGTTGTGAGGAGAAATGATATAGTTGACTGTGCTGCTAAATATCAATCAGCACGAGTTGAAGACACTGACATCCCCGTTCCTTGTTGGGAGGCAGCATAATTCACATGGAACTAGCAGAGTGCGAAAATAAAAGTATCGGTACAAATGTAGGACTTAACATATTGAATAACCCTGCTAAATAAAATACACTGTTGTGGGTATTGAAATCGGGATGTGACTAATTACGAATGACACTAGAATTTGATTACTTTTATTGACACAACTGTTTACGAAACCAACTTGAATTCAACTTCATTCAAATCTTAAATTCACAACTCATAATTCATACTTAATAATGACACGTCATACAACTTTCATCGGAATTCTGGAAACAACGGTAACCAGGCAACGGAATAATAATAACAACTGGTGACGCTTCTCGCTAATTCCCGCGATTCCTACACTCGACCATCTTGATGGCTCCTCGTCCTCGAGGAGATGGGACTAGCATCTTCACCATTGAATCCATCTCCATCCGTGTCGGATTCATCATCTGAGTTACAGCCTAAATTTCCAGCCACCCATGGTTTCATATACTGGACCATGGTAGTTGTCTCGCGAGGCCCTTCTGAAGATCCGATCCTTTGGACCTCATATCGTTCATTGGGCTTGGTTCGCATAATCCTATAAGGACCAAGATATTTTGTATCCAACTTTGTTCCAGGTTGTGTTCGTCTTATTGCAACCAAATCTCCAATATTGTACAGTCTTGGCTCCTTGCGTCTCCTGTTGAATGTTCTTCTGTTTTCCGTCTGGATCTTCTCAATGTTCTTCTTCGCCTTGGTACGGATTTCGTCTCGCTCTTCATTAAACATAACCAGCATCTCTTCATCAATCATTCGCCTCAACTCGGCTACGTCGTTCAGTCTCATTTCTGTTCCCGTCATCAGCTTGAAGGATGTATATCCAGTGCTTCGGCTAGGTGTCGAATTAATCATTTGCTGAGCACTGTCAACAAATTTCCACCAATTTTCAGGCCTTGGGTGAGAGAGTTTCGTCAAGAGAGGTATCAGCAATCTGTTCACTCTCTCCACCTGTCCATTGCTTCTGGGAACACCAGTGGTGATCAAGACGTGCTCAATCCCTTCTGCTTCGCAATAACTCTTAAAGTCATTTGATGTGAATGCTGAACCTCTGTCACTGACAATCCTGCGTGGGTTTCCAAAATTGGCAGCTTGCTTCTTCAGTCTAGACAACATCTCTTGAGTTCCAGCAGTCTTCGTTGGGTGTAACCACACATACTTTGTAAACGCATCGATCACGACGAATATGTACCGGTAATTTTTCTTAGTGGGTGTCAATGGACCAACGTGATACATGCCTAAATGATCAATGTGATATGTATCTGATGGCTTCTCACTCTTCGGTATTGGGTGAAGAAAACCCTCTTGCTTGCCATGTTTGTTTTCAGCCAAAATGCATACCACACAATTTTTGACCACACTTTCAACCTTCTTCTTCATGTTCTCAAAATGATAATCTCTCTTCAATAAAGATATGGTTTTAGCAACTGAGAAATGGCCATTAGCGCGCACAGCTTGGATGATCTCTGACTGCATCATCTTTGGTATCACAAACAGTAACTCATCATCATTGACCTTGAACAAAATACCATTCTTCAATATAAATCCTGGTGTTTTGTCATTTATTAAGGTGGAGATCTCTTTGTCTTGTGCTTGTACAGCCCTGATCCGAGCTAGGAAACAAACTTCTCCCTGTTGTTCAACTGCCAACGCTTCTGGTAGAGGATTTCGACTCAATGAATCAACATGAAGCATCTTGGAAGCCGGACGGTGGATCACTTCAAAATCAAATTCCTGCATCATCAGAGCCCATCTCGCAACTCTTACGCAAATGTCTCTTTTCTTCATTGTCATCTGGAATGCCTGGCAATCAATCATTAATCTGAAGCGCAATCCATGTAGATAAATCCTGAACTTCTTAAGGGCCTTCACAACAGCCAGCACCTCCAACTCATAGCTGATATAGTTTTTCTCAGCTTGGGACGTAGTACCACTAGCATAGTAGACTGGATGAAACTGTTGATTTTCTGCATTTCGCTGTAATAGAACTGCGCCATACCCAAATTTTGACGCATCTGTATGCAACTCAGTCTCTGCATCCCGACAGTATATTTTCAATACATTATTATCAGTTAAACTTTCCTTCAATTCCTTGAATGCTCTCTCTTGATCTTCACCGAAGTGAAATGGTACATCTTTTTTCAACAAGGAGGTCAAAGGTCTCGCAATCCCTGAGAAATTGGGGACAAACTTCCGAAAGTACCCAGATAGGCCGAGAAAACTCTGCACTGCTTTCACATTCTTCGGTTTGGGGAAGTCAATAACCGCTTTGGCCTTGGATTCAGAAGGCGCAATTGTTCCATCCTTGATTTTGTGCCCTAAAAACTCAACTTCTCTCTTCAGGAATTCGCATTTGTTCCAGCTGAAATGCAATCCGTATTCTGCAGCACGATCGAGTACCATTTTTAACTTCCGTATATTCTCTTCCCGGCTTTTTGATGGGATTATAAAATCATCCACGTAAATGCTCACGATTCCTGCAGTAGTCATATCTTGGAATATAGCATTCACAAATTTAAGGAATACCGGGCCTGAGTTGCACAAACCAAAAGGTGCTCTTGTGAACTCATAATGACCGTTAGGCACTACAAATGCTGTAATCTTCTGACTTTCTTCCTCTATTGGTACATGGAAATAACCATTTTTCAAATCGAGTTTGCTGAATACTGTAGCACCCTGTAAAGTATCTAGCTGATCATCAATCGGTGGTGCATAAAATCGTTCCTTCACCAGCTTCTCATTGATCCGACGATAATCAACGCAAATTCTTGATTCGCCATTTTTCTTCTTAACTATGACGATTGGGCTTGCATAAGTAGATGAGCTTGTCTTTATTATCCCTCCTTCCATCCATTGCTGCAGCTGCTTGTCAACTGTAGCCTTCTCACCTGGGGAGAGGCGGCGAGGAGGTTGGTACACTGGTTCATCATCTGTCAATATCAGCTTCATCTTCACTCCAATTTCATGAATAATTGCAGGTTTATATGATTCAATCAAACTCATTATGTCTGGATCATTGCTGATTTCATCTTTGTGCAGTCGTTCCACATCTATTCCGTATACATCTGGAACATGTATCTCCATCCTTTTCACAGTTATCACTTTGCCTTCTTGTAGTGAAATGGCCGTCTGCTTGAAGAATCCTTGTCCTAAAATGAGTGGGTATCGACTTACTCCATCAGGAATTACGTGAACCTCTAGCCTGTACGAAGAACCATTAATGACAAAATCGTCATAAAAAGATCCCAACGTTGACAGCTGCAACGAACCCACACCTCGATATCCTACTGGTAATCCGAGGAGTTCAACATTTAACCTGCGATAGTGCGGTTCGGTCATTAGCGTCAAATCGCTACCACTATCTAATAGTGCTGTTTCTTCCTGTTCCCTTGAAACACAATTACTGGTAGGACACTTCGGAGCAATATGACCAAATAAATTGCATTTAAAGCATTTAGGTCCTTTCTCTATATCAGGACAAGTATCAACAACGTGAGATTCAGATCCACATGAGAAACAACGCTTTCCAATATTCTCAGACCTGACAACTGGATGCCTGTTGTGGTTAGATGTTACTACTCTTGAATTTTCAATCTTTTTGTTCTTTCGACCGTCGTTATTCTTCATGCCATCAAACTTGCGCTCTTTCATTGTCTCATACATGTCCAATTTTTTCCGGAACTCCTTGTATGTGCTGGCTCCATAGAGTATGGTCTTTGATCCAATGTCATCATCAATACCATCGATTACATATTGTATGACAGATTCCACCTCAACACTTTGACATTGAGCGGCTATATCCATCATTTTGTAAAAATATTCCTTTAATGTCTCGGATCGTAACTTTCCCCTAGCAGTAAGTTCTTTATGAACAAGTTTGCTGCTTACCTTATTCGTAAATTCGTTCTTGAGAGCCCTTGACATTTTACTCCAAGTCTTATGTGTTCTTTCGTGCTTAATAAACAGTGCTGCTGACCCCCTCAACAAACGACGACAGTATAGGATCATCTGTAAATCAATCTGGCATAACTCGCTCAACTCCTCAAATTGTCTCAACCAACTCGTGATTGTCTTCGTTTTATCATCTCCACTGAAAGTTGGAATTGATTCCTCTATATCTTTGAACGAAATCACTTGGGATACTCTACGCTGCTCATGGGTTGGTTTTGATTTACGTTTTGATCGTACGCTGCTATTAGAATAATATTCATCATCATCATCTGTAATTGGCTCTTCCTCGTAAGTCTTTTCATCACCAACAGACTCCTCGGTATCGTTCGCATCGTCACACTCTTCGTCCTCATCGTCATCTTCATTTCCATCGACCGCCTCTTCTGGTTTAGGTTTAGAATTCTCTACAAGAATTACGGCCTTCAATCTTTC
Source organism: Apolygus lucorum (assembly GCA_009739505.2). Taxonomy (NCBI): domain Eukaryota; kingdom Metazoa; phylum Arthropoda; class Insecta; order Hemiptera; family Miridae; genus Apolygus; species Apolygus lucorum. Next base: position 29,945,530 of record CM019181.2, read on the forward strand.
AACCAGTTCGATCTCCTTCCCATCATATCTAAATCCTCGCTTCTTCAGTTCATCTTTCAATTCGCTCACTTTCATCTTTCTAATTGCATCTTTATTCAACTTGTCCATCTTGAGAGTGATTATAATCAACAAATAGCATCAACGTTAATCGTAATAAATCGGTATGACAGGAATTTAATTGTAAATTTGACTCACCACTTGCTGACAGGTCATATACGTAAACGACGAATCACAAACATCTTGAAATTTCTAAAGTATCTTCACAACTTAAAAACGATCCGCACAAAAATCCGAAACCAACATCCGTCGCGAATTTCGGTCGATCGCGTTAGTCACTAGGTTCGATTCAATCCCGGACAAGCCCCCATAAAATATGTGGGTATTGAAATCGGGATGTGACTAATTACGAATGACAATAGAATTTGATTACTTTTATTGACACAACTGTTTACGAAACCAACTTGAATTCAACTTCATTCAAATCTTAAATTCACAACTCATAATTCATACTTAATAATGACACGTCATACAACTTTCATCGGAATTCTGGAAACAACGGTAACCAGGCAACGGAATAATAATAACAACTGGTGACGCTTCTCGCTAATTCCCGCGATTCCTACACTGTTGTACGGTATCCACAAAGGAAACAACACCTACGCTTCCTACAATAAAAAATACGGTAACGTTACTATAATATCAAATAACAACTCATGAACATTTATGTTGTAAGTTTTGATTTCATGTGATCCTACTTGTGTTTAAGCTGCAAACGATGTGAGTGCGATACAAAATAACCATCTGGGTCGAGATAAATCCTAAAAGAAAAATGGTCCTCAGTCCCGCAGGCATTGCAAAAAACCACCTGACCTAATCTTAGGATCAACGCTAACAGGGGATTTCGGGTGAAGCTCAAACTCATCGTCAGTCATGTATGAAGTCGCTACCCATTACTGCTGCGATGCATACAAAATGAGCATGAAAGCCTAGCTTTGTCAACTCGTGTCTTTTAAACGTGAAACCTCTTTTTTTCTGCTCCCTAACCCATAATAAACGACACGCCTCAGCTTTATGAGTGCGAAAAAATCGCGAAAAATTATACATTTTCTAAAAAGTTCATAATGACATCAAAGCACATTTTTAAAAACCTAAATATTAACATGGTCCTTCAGAATTCTCCAATTTTATGCTCCGTACAAAACAGATGCCGTTCAGGAAAAGGCGTGATAGGTATCCGAGTTGAGCCACGTAAAGGCTTCTAGCTTTTGGTTTATTATTTTCAATAATAAACCTTTGGAATCGACCAAGAAAAAAAATTTTAACACCCCCTCAAAATTTGATAGTTTACGTTTCAAGGTACGTAGAATCCAAAAATCGAATAAAAATTTGGCCGTCCGTCCGCCGTCCGCCGTACGCGGCACTTTTGCCACTTAGCATTGACCGATTTTGATGAAATTTGGTATGTAGGCTCCATTTGGGGTCTAGTTGTGCCCCGAAGCTTTTGGTTGATGTAGGTCACTTCTAAGGGTTCCAAAATCAATTTTGAAATTTTGAAAACGCCCTAACTCAAAAAATTCGATATAAAGGTATTGTTTTCCCTTCAATTTAAGATTCTATAGAATTTTTAGAATTTTTTGAGACCACGCGGAGCTCTGTAGGACTAACCGTTCGCTCCCTACGAAAATTTAAGGGTTTACATTGAAATATATATATTTATATATAAATCAAAACACGAGTGTGAATCGCAAAAGAGGCCTAATCTCCGTTCAAATTAGAGCTGACCGAAATGCGATCGATGGTTGGTGATTTTGATTTTTATTTTCTTCTCTCCATATTGGATGGTTTGTGATTTTGTAGACGAGTAATCTATATAGAAAAATAATAAACCATTATGTAATAATTTGCAGCGTTTTGTATCCAAAGTGTAAGGAGAATACCTGGACAGAGGGTTAGCTCGAAAAGGAGAAATAAACCAAAAAACTGGGGTGCTGGACAATCCATCACTGCTTCGCCGGTCAGACAACGGAATTGTGCTAATAAACAGCTGTATTTTTGTGCTGATTATTGACTTGTGAGTGATGATGAGTGGACCTATGAGTTTGGATAAGGTGACAGGATACAATCTTTAGTATAGAGACCAATTCACAAATTCTTTGAAAGTTTCAAAAATTCGATCAGTACCTAGGTATTTGAACTTGTGAACTTTAGAACGGAACATGAAAGTGAATAACATGAAAATAATTTTACGTCCACATTTTTCACAGTCGTCACCCATATCCACTTTCAGCTTAATTTCTGGGTCCGAATCCGACCCCGGACATTAAGGTTGCGGGACAAGATTTAAATACCTGCTCCCCGAGTTGATGGAGGGAAGATCGTTCCCCTTCTGGCAATGGCATCAGCGGACGCTCCTCCTCCCCTTGGGGTTTGAGTTCAGCTCCAAGTCCCAGGGGGGTAATTCGCTCAAGCCTTGGCACGCGTTTGAGTAACGTTAAGCACAGAATGTAGACCAGCTGAATGTTCCACCTTTCAGGGCTCGGGAGGTCATCCATTCAAGTATGAACAATGGGTAGCCAACTCGTCCTAGATCCATGGCTCACCTGCGATGCCATATCCCACGCCAAGTTATCGTTGCCCCAATTACGCAGTAGGACTTCTCTGCAGATTGACAGTCTCTAATAGAGCATCAACAGATTTCTGAATTTTGGCAGCATTTAAGTGATCTTTCTCCTGATCCGTAGACGACTGAGTCACAAATAATGAAGGGCGGAGTTATGGCGGGCACACCTGGCTCATACCTTGGATGAGCAGCTTTGGGTATTTGGCATCTAATTTGGCATAGGTGACTGTCGTCGTCACGCCCGTCTCTCGTCTTCTTCGCTCCTATTGCAGAAAATCCAAATGACCTCCACCTCTTACCATTCCCAACGACCTTCATCCCTGTAATTTCTCTGAAGGACCCCTGATCCATGTTGTGCTAGCTCTGCTACTTCGCGATATCGCCAATACAGCTCGAGAATTAGATAGTTTGATGGATTAGTTTTGCCCTGGATTTGACAGTCAAGTCGTGATGTCCCTGTTTGCTATTGGTGACTAGTTACTTCTTCAAAAAGTTGTGAGCTTGCACCCCGAGCGTTTTAGTTCTCGTTACTAGTATCTGACCGAGCAATTCTATAAGACCACCATAATCTACTGATCCCTGAATATGCAATAGCTGAACCGAACGGCAGGTGTAACCACGTACTAAGACTCCCTAAATTTGAAAGTGAGAAAGCAAAAAGGTCGAAATGTCATTCCATTGAGGGAGGCCAGAATTGTTTATTCATGAAAAGGTAGAGCTTTCGATATTCGAGGTGAGAAGTATCACAACCGACACACCTGCCGCAGAGAATACAGAAGATCTTCCTTCCTTTGGAGCTGTCTCAGAAATTATTGACGAGAGGTTCGCACCCTCTGAACTATTTCGCACGTTGATTCGTTAAATCGCAAGGAAGGCGAGGGTCTGGATATTCGGAAGAGTCTGCAGAAAGGGCATACTGTAACAAGGGACGCCACCCGCAGGTTTTGTTTTATAAATCGGCTCTCGCTGCTTGGAAATATCCTCGCCCATATGAGAGAGGATATTTTTGAATATCTTGAAGAAATACCGTTAAAGATGCAGCAACGGTATCTTGAAGCTATGCATTACGGGAGTACGATGACATTTATTTGCCTGGTAGAAATAGCGAGTCGGTCACATAGATATCGATCCTGCAACAAACTTTGTGGTGGGGGGGAAGATAAATTTTTTAAACATTTTATGTTTTTGCTTTGGCACATAAACGAAAAAAAGCGTTAAGAAAACGCGTTACAGTGATCGGGTGGGGAGGGGGGCTGGGAGTTGGGAGCCGCTCAGTGGGCGGGGGAAAGGGCGGGGTAGTTTTTGGGGTTGTATGTCAATATATAAAGGATGGTCCCCTATGAATTGAAAGATGGTCTTAGAAAAAGTGACATTAAATTTCCCGATTTGCTGCAGACTCGTTTGCAAGAGTTTCTTTTTTTAGAGGATTTGATTCCGAGTTATTTAAATTTTAAGATTTTTTTCCATGATGTCGTTGGGGCGTCGTTGTTTGGCGGTGGACTTTGGACCAACCTCTGCGGAGATCGTGGGTTCAAGGTTCATAGCCGGCCGCGTGCGTTTTTCGGAGGCCGGGGCTTTCATTGCCCCACTTGTCCCAACCCAGGGCGGTCAGGAAAATCCAACCTGAAATTGTTGTTTACTACTTCTACTTACATTGCGCTGGTGCAATCTCTTAACTTTAGTAACGCCTCTGTATATCACACTAGATAATTATCATTATTAACCATGAACTCGTTTTCCATGTAGAAAACCTTCATGCTATGAAGTTGTGTACTTGAGAAGTGAAGTCACGAGATGGGACGTTTGTATTAAAGAGTAAATTGTTGTCAATCACTATTTGAGCCCTGGGTGTCACTACTTGTATTGCGTACACGCTGAGGAGTTTCTTTACTTTTTTCACGCTTTACCAATAAATTTTGGTTTATTATTTTCAATAATGAACCTTTCGAATCGACCAAGAAAAACGATTTTTAACACCCCCTCAAAATTTGTTGGTTTACATTTCAAGGTACGTAGAATCCAAAAATCGAATACAAATTTGGCCGTCCGTCCGCCGTCTGCCGAACTCCGTACGTGGCACTTTCCTCACTTAGCATTGACCGATTTTGATGAAATTCGGTATAAAAAAAATAAATAAATAAAATTCAAAAATAAAAATAAATAATTAAGTAGTTAATTAGTTAATTTAAATGTTGTATTCGGAATCTAGTTGTGCCCGAAGATTTTGGTTGATGTAGGTCACTTATAATGGTTGAGAAATAAATTTTGAAAGTTTGAAAACGCCCTAACTCAAAAAATTTTGATATAAAGATATTGTTTTTTCATGCTTGTTTATTCATTTTTGACATGCTTGTTCATACTTTGATATTCTGATTATTTCTGGAGGGAGGAGCAGAGGGAAAGGGCATTGCACTCGAGTAATCCCATGTACAGCCAGCTTACCCTGGACTTTCGGTGTGCCAGCCTGGTCTCAGTGGATGAAGTGTATCCGTTTCATGCAGCCAGATGGCTCATCAGATTGAGAGGTGCCCTTTTTTCATTGAAGTCCCGTCCTTATGAAAGAGAACCAAGGTTGAGGCAAGATTGCTCACTGTGCAACCTCCATGAGCCAGAGGATGTTGCCCATTTCCTTGGAAGGTGTCGTGTGCTGGGGAACTTTCGAGTGGGAGCCTTCGGAAGAAGAGGCCCAAGAGGCCACCCCAAGAGGTCACTTTAAGTATCCTAATTGGGCAAAATTTGAAGGAACTAGTAGGTTACTGTCAGTGGGCCTGGTTCTATCGCGCAGAGCTTGTGAGGGAGTTCAATTGGTAGGCGATCAGTTTTTTAGCTAGTATGTAGAGGGTATGTATGTATAAGGTTTATGTAAAGTGTTCTTCTGTTTTGCAACAAATTTGGTACATACATATTTTGTTAAATTTGTGTTGTTAGTTGTGAAAGTAATCTGGTGGATTATGTCATTACCACGTTTTTCTCTTTGTTCAATTCAAATCATGACAACACAACATGTTGTCAGAAAACAGAAAAACGTGGTAATGAAATAATCGGAATATGAATGAATGAATTAATGAAAATATGTTTTATTATTACGGATAAATTGAACATAAGTATAGAGTGTGAACCTAGAGAAATGACAATAGGTGAACCTGTCTGTCGAGATTTATTTTTTGGTGTTTATCTTTCTCAGACAACTCTCAGACTCTGATGTTACCATTATACTTGTTTTTAAATAATGGAAGACACTTTTAGAATCCTTTAAAATCATTTCAATTGGCGAGACTCTTCAAGTGCACTGATGATAGAGTAAACGTGACTGACAACAAGGTCACCAATGGAAACGATATACCAAATTTCATCTAAATTTGTCCGTGGTAACTGGGTGAACTATAACAGCAATTTGTTTATATTAGAGATTGAATGATCATACGGTTGCTAGGGATACTTAAATACGTTAACCATTCCTAATTACAATTCCGATACTTTACTCTGTTCTCATAATCATGTACGTGAAGTTTAGCGAATTAAAGCCTTGTTCCAGAAGGTTAACTTTATAACACTGGCCAAAGTGGCGCGTACGGCGTGAATAATCAAATTTTGAGGGGGTTACAATAATTGTAACAAAAAAACTCCCTCAAAAAACAATTATTGTTTTTTCCTTGGAAATTGGAGGGAATGGACTTTCCCTGCTTATAACTTGGTAAGTTCAATGGAGTTCCTAGTTCATGTGATGGATCTCACAAAGAGAATTGTAATGCAAACTTGCGTCAACTAATGAGAACAACTTTTGAGTACAAAGTGAATTAAATGCGTTATTTACGGTATAAAGAGGGAGCGGAATTGCGCATATGTACTTCACACGCTCAAATGTTCTGAAAATACGATCTAGTCGGTAATACTCATACATAATGCACCTATGAATAAATTTACCGCTGGCTTTTCAGAAATGGGAGATTCATCTCGAACCGAGCGTTCCAACGCTGAGCAGAGTTGATTATGGGTTTACCCGCTTTGTAATCCTACACCCTATGAAGACAGATCCCCATCCCTTTATTGTAGTTAAACCGAGTTCCAGAGGGTGAAACTTTATATGAAGTAACATTCCCCGTAACTTGATATTACAATCTGGCATACCGAAAAGTTTTTTGGCGCTTTGCGGAACCAGACTCCCAGCTTTTGCTTTCCCCTTCTAGACGAACTTCTCGTGCCAGGAATGTTATCCCGTTTGAAACAGCTCACCAGGTTTTAAACAGCTTCCGGGAGAGACTATTTTCGATCAAGAGGAAAAATATACCAAAAGGTAGATTCGTTTAATGAATTGCAATATTACTGGTTGGAGGCTTTTGGTTTATTATTTTCAATAATGAACCTTTGGAATCGACCAAAAAAAAACTACCCCCCCCCCCTTCCTAAAAATTTGTTGATTTACGTTTCAAGGAACATAGAATCTGCAATCGAATGAAAAAATTTCCGTCCGTCCGCCGTACGCCGTACGCGGCACTTTCCTTAGTTACCATTGACCGATTTTGACGAAATTTGGTAGGCTTTTTTTAAGTTGTGCCCCAAAGCTTTTGGTTGATGTAGGTCACTTCCGAGGGTTGAAAAATAGGGGTTGAAATTTTGAAAACGCCCCAACTCAAAAAATTGTGATATAAAGGTATTGTTAGGAAGTCCCACAGTAAGACATGGGCGTTCTTATGCGATCGATCTGGGGTGAAGGAGGACAACACTCAACAGAAAAAAAAAATAACCACACATTAATCCGTTTTAGAACATTCTGAATCCAAATCCGCGAGAAAAACCATAGGTATATGTCTGTGTGTGTGTGTGTGTGTGTAGGTGTAGGTGTAGGTGTATGTGTGTGTGTGTAACAAAATCTTGTGTACTCTGCCCAGGCCTTAGTTCTCAACCGATTTTCCTGGTTCTTTTTCGTTCGACGCGGAAGACTATCTAGTTGTGCACTACGTCGCCGGAATTTCGAATTTTGCCTTTTAAGGAGGGGAAATGGGGGTTAATGCTAAAAAAAACGTGTGTTTTTGGGCATAATCTTGTGTACTCTGCCCAGGCCTTAGTACTCAACCGATTTTCGTGGTTCTTTTTCTCTTCGACGCGGAAAACTAACTAGTTGTGCACTACGGCGCCGGAATTTCGAATTTCGCCTTTTAAGGGGAGGAAAGGAGGGGTTAATGCTTAAAAAACGTAAGTTTGCGGGCATAATCTTATAAACTCTGCTCAGGCCTCAATTTCCAACCGATTTGTGTGTTTATTTTTTTGTTTGACTAAAATAACTTCCGAGTTGTACATGATTTCACCAGAGTACCAAAATTTGCAAGAGGAGGGGATGGGTGGGGGGATAATATTCACAAAACATCCAATTTTTCAATATTTCGGTTCTTTTACTGCTTACTAATTGTACCCAAGCTTTGAAATTGAGGAACAATTCTCATTACCTTAGGATTTGCATGAATTACTTTCTGTACCACCATGGAAATAAAAGTGGTGCCACCATGGTGGCAGGGCACCATAAACCTCATGTTTCTTGGGTTTTTTGGTGTTTCACCTTGAATACGGATGTGACATTCGACGGACTGCCTACTAAACCTAATAGATGAAAGTTCAATGTTACAACGTATTTCCGCTTTGGTGCCAGACTGGCACCATTGGTGGTGGTGGTGGGGGGGGGGGGGGGTGAACTCGAATTTGCATGTTGGGTGTCGTAGATCATGGATTTTAAAATTCTCTTCAGATTCGAGGCTAACATGCCGCTAGAAGTGATATGGTTTATAATGGTGGGAGGGGGGTGTCACTATTTCTTCCCTAAAGTAATAAATAAATTACATCAAGAGAAACAGTCTTATCGCTTAACAACTGGTTAAACTGATCCAATACTTATCCAATGGGACGTCCCCTAGAATGCATGCATTACTAAACAATATGTTTTTTCCATCAATTCAAGATAGTACCTATAGAATTTTTAGGGACCACGCGAAACCCTGTACGACAAACCGTTCACTCCCTACGAGAACTTAAGGGTTGGACTTACGATAAATCAGAAACACGAGTGTGAATCGCAAAAGAGGCCTTATCTCCGTTCAAAATTTAGATGACCGAAATGCGATCTATCTTTTTCTTCATGTTGTTTGGTGGTAACAATGGCACAGCCGTGTTCTTTGCAGACTAGTGCTCAATATATAAAAATAATAAACCTTTGTGTAATTATTTGTAGCGTTTTTGATGTTGTCTCTCAATGATCAAACACATATAATAATCACTTACCTATCTGTAAGATATCACAACTTCCTACAATTTTGGATAAGGAACATTCAGGATCTTATGAAAGTTATGGAGAGTCAGGAATGGGAGCCACTGACTCTTGAGGGATGTGTCCTCACTCGTGTATTTAGAAGGTAGAAGAACAGATATTGGAGGCTAAACGTGAGCACCACTGCAAACATTTACTGAAGATTCCATTAGCACAAATATTGCTTCTGTATGCACTGAAGTACCTGAAGCATTGTTTTCATTTTTGATGGACTAAAAAATGTCCGCCAAAATAAAAAATTTCACTCGAATTTAACGTTTCAGACATTCATGGACAATTTATTATGATTTTGAGTCTGTTTGTCATCAAATTCTTGTCTACAGTCTGATTATAATGAAACTTCGACGGATTGTGAGGGTGCAGATGATCTAAAGATTTCATGGTCCTCGAATACATTCCAGTCTGCTCATGGACAAACACAAAAACATTGTAAAAAATATAGCTACATACGAGGGCTGTGCAAAAAGTAAGTTTCCCTTATTTTTAGAAAAACAACCACAACAGATATCGAAACAATTCTTTTATTTTCGGGTTCCTTGACTCAAAAACTATTTTTCTACGTAGCCACCATTCCTTTCAACACATTTTTGTAGCCGTGCACAAACTTTTTCAGTCCGGCCTCATAGTCCACTGACGCCACTTCCTTCAAAAATGTATGGACCTCTGCCTTGAGATCGTCATCTTTACTGAAGCGGTGTCCACTCAGGTGAACTTTCAACTTTGAAAACAGGAAGTAATCACTTGGGGCAGGGTCTGGTGAGTAATGGGGATGAGGAATAACGTACTGGTGAAGCAGCTCAACAGTCTTTCCTGCTGTGCGAGGGCGTGCAATGTCTTGGAGCAAGAGGACACCTTTTCAACACCTCTCTAGGACGTCCCACAGTAAAACTTGGGCGTCCTTATGCGATCGATCTGGGGTAAACTTGGACAACACTCAACAGAAAAAAAATAACCACACACTAATCCGTTTTAGAACATTCTGAATCCAAATCCGCGGGAAAAAATCATAGGTGTATGTCTGTATAGGTGTGTGTGTGTGTGACAAAATCTTGTGTCGTCTGCACAGGCCTTAGTTTTCAACCGACTTTCGTGGTTCTTTTTTATTCGACGCGGATAGCTATTTAGTTGTGCACTACGTCGCCGGAATTCCGAATTTTGCCTTTTAAGGGGGGGGGGTGGAGGTTAATTTTCAAAAAACGTGCGTTTGCGGGCATAATCCTGTAAAATCTGCCCAGGCCTCAATTTCCAACCGTTTTGAGTGTTTCTTTTTTTTGTCCAACTCATAAATCTTCCAAACTGCACACTATTTTACCAGAGTATCAAAATTCGCAAGAGGAGGGGGTGATAATATTCACAAAATATCCGATTTTTCAACATTTCGGTTCCTTTATAGCTTACTAATTGTATCCAAGTTCTGAAATTGAGGAAAAATCCTCATTATACCTCTGGAGAGGTATAATTTGTGCGTTTGCGGGCATAATCCTGTAAAATCTGCCCAAGCCTCAATTTCCAACCGATTTGAGTGTTTCTTTTTTTGTTCGACTCAGAAATCTTCCAAATTCCACACTAAATCACCAGAGTATCAAAATTTGCATGAGGAGGGAACAAGTGGGGGGATAATATTCACAAAATATCCGATTTTTTAAAATTTCGGTTCCTTACTAATTGTAACCAAGATTTGAAATTGAGGAAAAATTCTCATTATATCTTCTTAACTATTATACCTCTATTAGACCTTCCTATATTATACGGATCCTTATAAATTAGCCTCTGCCCCACATGGAACTAATAGTGGTTCCAACATGGTGCCAGACCACCATAAACCGCATATTTCGCGTTTTTTTTTAATGTTTCACCTTGAATACGAATATGAACTTCGACAGACTGCCTACCAATACAAATTAATTGATGAAATTTCAACGTTACGACTTATCTCCGCTTTGGTGCCAGACTGCCACCATTGGCTGGTGCGGGGGGGGGGGGGGGGTGAACTCGAATTCGCATGTTGGTTATCGTAGATCATAGATTTTAAAATGCTCTTCGAAATTGAGGCTCCCATGCCACTAGAAATGCTATGATGGATAAGGATGAGGGGGGGGGGATCACTATTTCTTGCCTAAAATACTTAATAAATTACATAGAGTGGAGTTTTTTCGCTTACCAACTGGTTTAAATGGACCTAATGGTACGTCCCCTGGAATGCATGCATTACTAAACAATATGTTGTTTTGTGGAATGTTGATTCCACGATTGATTTTGATGCGAGGAGGTAAAGCTGCAACAACACTATCGAGGGTAAGACGTTCATTGCGTTTTACAATTTCCGGAACACATTGCCCCGCTTTCATCTCAGTGACAGTCGAAGGACGACCCGAGCGGGGTTCATCGGCCACGTTCTGACGTCCCTCCTCAAAAGCAGATCACCATTGCACCCGTGCTGTACTGAAACAATTTCGCGACGAATTTTTGTCGGATTTTTGCCTTTGGCAAAGAGAAAACGAATTACAGAACGCAATTCTACAGTGGCGTAGGTGGGCAGGGTGTGTTCTTATGGTTATTAATAGACTGACGCCCAGCCGTTCGCTGATAACACATTATCCACATGTGTGGTAAACGTCTGTTAAAAGAATTTTTGCGATGTGTATTGTAGTTTTTTTTCTAACAATGATTGAAAGTTACTTTTTGCACAGCCCTCTCATATACAATTTTCAAGGCTGAGTTTGGAACACTTGCCCTTCCAATTATTTTCAAAAATTTATTTGTATGCATGAGTAACAAATTTGCTCTTGGTTTTTGACAGTTGAATTTAATCATATTCTATGTGTTGTTTTTAGGTTAAATGTATCATTGATTTTTATTGACCACGAAATTTTCCCACAATTTCTTGTTGAACTCCGGAAAAAACATTGGAAAGCTCCAAAACGGATTCGAAGAAATGCTCCTTATTTCACAAAGGTTGATGATTAAAAGGTATTATAATTAATTATTATTATTAATTAATTATTAATTATCAATTATTAGGTATTATATTATAATTAAAAGGTTTATAATTAAGCTTTTCCATTAACACTATTTTTTTTTATTACTAACCTACCAGCCATAGGTAGGTACTAGGTACTTGCCTACTACTTACTTCACACCTTCACATTCAAGTTTATTTGGAAGTAATAAACGTCTCACATTCGATTCGAAAAATAGGGAGTTTCGAATGGGGAATTTGATTACTGGTTGCTAAGGGGCGAAACTGAATACAAATCGATGAAACGATCGCATTTTAGTTACCTAAGTAAGTAGCTAAAATTCCAACGGAGATTAGACCACTTTGGTGATTCACACTCGCGATCCTGATTTATCATAAGTCCGACCCCTAAGTACTCGTAGGGAGCCAACGGTTTGCCCTACAGAGCTCTGGGTGGTCTCTAAAATCTTTAAAAATTCAATACTATTTCATACTGGTGAAAAAACAATACCTTTATTTCGAGAGTTTTAGAGCTAGTACACTCTTGAAAATGTCAACCCTTAATTTTCACCCCTTAGAAGTGACTGACATCAACCAAAAGCTTCGCGGCACAACTAGACCCCAAATGGAGCCCATATACCAAATTTTGAACCAAATCGGTCCAGGGTAACTATGGAAAGTGCCGCGTACGGCGGACGGACGGAACATTTTCATTCGATTTTCGGATTCTACGTACCTTCAAACGTAAACCAACACATTTTGAGGAGGGGTTAAAAATCAATCAAAAAATTAAAATCAAATAAAAAATATATTCTTGGTCAAACAAATAAAAAATTCTAGGTCGATTCCGAAGGTTCATTATTGAAAATAATAAACCAAAAGTTGAAGCTAAGCACTAGTTTTCTTCGCAAATTCGACCGACTGTAAGGGAATTTCTAATTTTGAAGGACTTAAATTAAGAGAGCAAAACTCTTTCCATGACACATAAAATTGAGAAACCTCCAGCTACTGGTTTTAGGTTTTTAAAGTAGTCGAAAAAATTATTGTTTTATTCGACGTACCCGACATGAAGTCCATATTGAACGGATTCATTGGGAGCTAGAACCTTAAATCCCTCTCAGAATCCTAATCACTCCATCCTTACTGAAGCATGAACCCGCCGATAGTGCTGCGGAGAGATAAATCGGAACAAGGTACAAAACGGTCACGGAGCCGGGCAAATTAACAGGTTCCTCGCCCAGAGCTGGGGGATACTTCTGGCCGATAAGACCATCCGAGTTCCCAATTAAGGGAGCTTGGCTTGCGTTAAGTCCGTAGGGCGGACCTTCGTCCTGATAAAATCTACGATTTAATGTGCGTTGTGTCACCTCCCCGCCCTACACAGAGCTAATCTAATAATATCAGGTTCGCGCGACGAGGAGAGAATTCACCCCTGAGGGCTCCCAAAACTGCAGAATGGACGGTTTCGTGGAGAATCGAGATCTAAGCTGATACTGCAAATTAAACGAGCGACGGACGGAAAAATAATACTTCAGATGAAAATCGGGTTACGGCGGTTATCTCCAATCGCGGACGATAAAACTATTACGGTGGGTGACTCGACGGATGAATTCGATATGAAATCATTGATTCGACACACCAGAGACCATCAGGGAGAAATTAAAATCCTCTTTTATGATGTTTTATCAATTAATTTAACTTGCCATTGAATCTGATTAGATTTTAGATACCGTATGAATAGTACGCGACTCCCAATATCAGCTAAAATAATTTTTTGTCGATATTGAGGTATTGAAAAGTTTTCCACTACGTTGAGTCTTGAGATTATCAAATTTTCTCAAGACTGGAAACTCGGGCTTGAAATCTGGTAACGCCGTTCAGTAGGGTTTCGACAAATCATTAATTTGTGGTTTAATTAGGTTCAAACATTTTGGAATCATTTTTCATTAATCCCTAGTAACAATGAAATCAAACAAATTAAAACAAAGAAGGTTTTGGGGTATAAATTCGATTTATTCATAAAAATTTCGAATTTATTTTCAGCCTCAACAGCGTTAGTAAAACCGCCTATAATTAATTATGTGGTGAGGAAAGTAAGAACGTACGCTTTTAAAAGGTCTTTAGCCCTTATCAGCCCAAGAAAAAAATTCTCCTTCGCCAATTACTTATTCATATTTTGTTACATGTAGTGCTTAATATACTTTAAAAATATTGGACCCATACCGGGCCCGTAATTTTGAAAAACAAAACGGTATCTCTTTGGATACCGCGAGCATGTGAGCATGATGTGGGTGTCAATACTGCCCCTTGATTGATGCCAAAAAGACACGCTGAGATACGGTGGGTCCACCTTATAGCAAGAAACATTGTAACATTTGAACAGTTTATTATACAACGTGAATACAAAATATCGAAATAATAGGAAATTTATCATATCGTTGAATTGTATAAACGCATTGAGAGAAATTGGATCATTCAAATTGGTCTCAACCCATCACAATCATATTCTGCAATGTAAAAACTAAACAAACGTCTAAATCAAACCTACAGCATTAGTCCATAATACGAACTAATGCCGTAGGTGTGATTTAGACGTTTGTTTAGTTTAGTACATTGCAGAATGTGATTGTGATGGTTTTAGTAAGGAAATATTATTTCCTCCACTAGGGAGAGCAAAGAATTTTTCCATTGAATCAGCTGCATCGCATTATCTTAAGCTTTACGCAAATAGGTAACTGAGCTTCTCATCTATTTCAAAGGAAAAACGCTTTATTATCCCTAGCGGAGGATTCATGAACTAATGCTGCAGGTGTGATTTTTTAATTTATCTCACTCCTAATCACCAGAGTATTTTACTTCGCTAGCAAAACTACCACAATCGTTCTATCAATCGACCAAATGAAACAAAAATTGTGGCTTTCAATCTTAGTAAGAATATCCTTTAGAAAAACGAACTTCCTTATGTAAATCGCTGCAAATCATTGCCCAAAGGTTTATTATTTTCTGTATAGATCACCCTTCTGTGTTGATCACTGATTCACCCTCAATAGCACCTAGCACTGTATTCTCCATTGACCTTCCCTCTCATATTTCAGCTTCCTGCGTTCAAAAGGATTGAAAATGGCTTCGTAGCTCACTCAGCTCATCAGTGATCAGAAGAGTGAAGAAGATCCTGGAAGAGCACTTCCATTCAATAGGATTGGAAATGGCTTCGGAGCTCTCTCAGCTGATCAGTGATCTGAAGAGTCGACGACTTCAGTTGTCCTTCGAAGTGATTTGCCGCAGAGGATGTTATCGTGTACGAATGGTTGAGAGAGACGATGGTAAGACACCACTGTGCATTTAGAATGATTGAGGTAGAGATGGTTCGCCTCACCAATCCTCCAAACGAGCAACCGCCCCATGCAACATCCTTGAATCATCCAGGGGAATGTGACGTAGTAGTTTGAGATCACCTGCAAAGAGCAAAACACGCACACCATCGGCCTCAATGAATTCCACAACGCTATTTATAAGAATCAGGAAGCACAACGGACCCAAGTGGCTACCCTGTGGGATTCCAGAGGTGGCAGTGAAAGGGGAAGAGAGCGAACGGGAACCCTTCACCCGTACAACAAGCTTCCGCCCAACAAGGTAAGTGCGCATCCACTCCAAGAACGACCCGTGGACCCCCGAAGACTAGATGATTTCCACTCGCGTTTTACATTTTAGACCTCCCAGAACAATTTTGGTTCCGTTGTGAGATGTTCATAGGAGACCATCTACCATCTACATACCTGAGGGGAGGATTCGTCTTGAGGGGGATTTTTGGTGAAGGGGCCCTAGGACTTTTTCTACGATGTAAAAGAGAGTTTTCTTTTTACCTAGAGGGGGGGGTCCGTCTCCCTTAGAGGGGGGAGTTTTGTTGAGGGGGGTTTTGTTGAGGGGGGGCATTTGGTGAGGGGGGAATTTTCCAGGAAAAGTCCCCTCCCTTACCGGTGAGGGGGGGGCTAATTTTCTTTTTGATTGACAGGAAAAACCCCCCCTCTTTGTATATACGTGGGGGGGGCAATTTTTGACAGGAAAAACCCCCCCTTCTTCTCCTACTGTGAAGATTCATCATTCACAGAATCTATTACCGTTACATTCCAAGTATGTGAAGAAGGTATACCTGCTGCTCAAGTGATTTGGCCGACTTACCTTGTTAGTAGATACGGGAACGTAAGAGCCTTGCCCGTATTCCTAATCTCGAAACTTACTAGAAAAACGTCCACCCTTGAGGAAATCCTGCAGGATTTGCCCCCTTAATATTAAGGGACCGGCTAGAGGCTAGAAGGCTTTGCTCTCGAATACTTTGGTAATCTCCTTATGTTTTAAGACAGCCTGCTCCTGCGAATCCACTCCGTATCTATTTTCAAGGGACGAGAAGCCGATTTGGCAACTTTACAACGGAGGATCGGCAAATCTGACGGAAAAGGCTTAGGATGGCGTGAAGGGAGCTAGAATACGAAAACGCGCGTGGGATTAGCCGAGAGAGATGTCGGAGCTCCGATCAATAAATTTGTTCCGGATGTTGGGATCCGATCCTTTGTTCTACAATTCCTAGGCAGTGTTTTCCTCGAGTCAGACTACATGGGTTTTGCTGGTTTGCTTCGGGAGCTGCAGGGAATAAGTGCATTTTCCGTGTATAAAATGTGCGCTCAATCATCGCAACATGCACTATTAATGGCAATTTGGAATGAATCTCAGTTTTTCTTAGATGGAGAGGATAGGAAAGCGGATTCATGAACGTCAACACAATCGAGGATCCATCATAACGTTCTGTTCCATGTAAGAAGACTCAAAATCCGAAAATTTCAATTGAAAAATGCCATCCGTCCGTCTCACACTGCACTTTCCTTACGTCCAAAATTGATGAAATTTATGTGAGCTTCATTTTGGATTATTTAGTTGTAATCCGAAATTTTCAGTTATAATCAGCCACTTATGAATTGTTAAAGAGTTGTTTTGAGTTGTTTTTGTTGTTGTTGTTGTTGTTGTTGTTGTTGTTGTTGGTTCGTTATTGTGTAGATGGTCCCTTATGAAAATTATCATCCCCGGATCAATAGTAGGCTCTGCGCATGCAAAGACGTACAATCCTTGTAACAGCCATAACTTCTACATTTTTCAACCGAATATCATGAAATTTCCAGTGATTCTTCAGGTTGGCGTGCAGATGGTCCCTTCTCCACCTTATTCCTTGGTTCTGTACTTTATGGGAAATAGCAGATCCTAACATCCCACCAAGGACTTTCCCAAGATTCCTTCTTTTAATCCATCAAAATTGGGTTTATGGACAGATTTTGCTGACGCAAATAGCCCTTGGAAAGATCCTTCTTGAGGTGACAGATTGTGTTGGACCTTTGAGGTACCTTCTGCTCAATTATTCTGTAAATTTGAATTCAAAACTCGAAAAAACTTTTTTTTTTAAACAAGTGGAAAGTTGAGTGTTAAAGGAAAAAGTTGTTGAAAATTTGTTCATCGATTTCTTCGGAAATTTTTGTCAACACTCTATCAAAAGCCCACAAAAATGTCTGCTGTCCATTAAATTTAGAATTTTAATTTAATTTTGGTTGCGCCGGTAACACTTAGGGACAACAGTTGAGTTCCTGAGATGTTTTCAGTGACACTAGTGACACCATGGTCCAATTCAAGGGAAGGTATTCATGGGCAAGGGTACATGTAGGTACCTGACACCTTTGGGCTTTGTGGAAATTTAACAGGAAATGCTGGTTTCGGCTTAAAGGCATAGTGGGTTTATTTCACAGTTGGAAAGGTTTGGTTCAATTTCATAACATCTATGCAATCGAGTTATGAATACTAGGAACGTACTATGTGCCACAGCCACTTGGCAGACGTTTTTGATTTTTTTGTGTTTCTTGAAACTAATCATTAGTTGAACTAATAAAATAACCAGTGGAAAGCGCCCAACGTCTCCTGATTATTTTACACCTGAACGGTGTCTCGAAGAGTTCTGTTGTTTTCATCTCATGTTCTATTTCTGGTGGTGTTTGTCAGTGTTGGAGGGCTGAGGCCGAGACCCGTGTTCTGTCTGCCCTCAGGGCAGAGCTGTTCTTCGATTCCCACACAATTCTCCTTCCCCGGCGACAGACCGGAGTGAACCTCGTGGAATTTCCGAGTTGTCGACGTGAGAAAACAGTCGCTTTTGCGCATCTACAAGGGAAGTGAACGTGAGTTGACCCAGCTATGTGGACGCTGTTTTTCGTAAGTCCTTTGATGTACGTCCTCTCATGGCTCTTGAAATATTCGAATCATCTCGCTGAAAACAACCTAAATACCTTCCCACGAAGACGGCGAATTCTTCAAAGTTGCCTTTTGTTCGTCAGAAGCATACATCGTTATGTTTTACGACAAATTGTCAAGTGGGTTTGGCACATTACTTCCTAGTGAAAAATGTGATTTATGGAGAACCCGTCTGTCACTGATGACCATTATAAGTCCTACGTCGCTGTCTGGCGAATCACAATGTTTTTTAGTTCTGTGAATACCTCATAGAGGTCTCTGTAAGATTTCCTGTGACGTAAACACTAAGTTGGCAAGTATAAGAAACTGATTGCGTAGAATTGATTCAAACTTTTTCCTACACATGTAGGGTCTTTTTTAAATATTGAATAATTATGTATACTATCATACATAATGATTCTGTCTTTTGAATAATTATGTATATTATTATATACTATCTGAAAAGCCTGCTAAAAGCAGGCAAAAACAAATCGTAGATGAACACTTAATTTATTTTAAGAAAAAAATTGTGTCACGGCCTGGAATCGAACCCCGGTCCCCCACGTTCGTAAGACATACGACGGTACGTACGTACGTACGTACGGTTGGGGTTTTATGTAATTAGATAATATTGTTATCTAATTACTTATTAATAATTGATTATTTATTAGTTATTATTAATAACGTGTCTTACTGGACGTCCTAATGACGTCCGTTATTAGGACGTCCAGTAAGACACGTCACGTACAACTTGGGCGTCCTTACGCGACTAATCTGGGTTAAAGTTGGACAACACTCAACAGAAAAAAATAACCACACACTAATCCGTTTTTGACCATTCTGAATCCAAATCCACGAAAAACCCATCGGTGCATGTCTGTGTGTGTGTGTGACAAAATCTTGTTTACTCTGCTCAGGCCTCAATTTCCAACCGATTTGCGCGTTTCGTTTTTTTTTTCGATTCAGAAATCTTCCGAGTTGAATTCTATTTCACCAGAGTATCAAGATTGGCATGGGGAGGCGGGGAGAGGGGGATAATGTTCACAAAATATCTAATTTTTCAATATCTCTGTCCCTTTATAGCTTACTTATTGTATCCAAGCTTTGAAATTGAAGAAAATTCTCAATACACTTCCGGATTTTCATGAATTATTTGTGTACCACCGTGGAACAAATCAGTGGTGCCACCTTGGTGCCAGGACACCAGAAACCACGTATTTCGTGGGTTTTTGTATGTTTCCCCTTTTATCCGGATGTGTCCTTCTACGGACTGCCTAAACAGAGGAATGTTTTCCGTTACGACGTACGACCGCTTTGGTGCCAGACTGGCACCATTGGAGGGGGGTGCACCCAAATCGCAAGTTGGGTGTCGTAGATCATAGATTTTAAAATGCTGTTCAAATTCAAGGCTCGCATGCCGCTACAAATAAAGGGTAACGGGGAAGAAGGATCAAACTCCTCTTTTCCTAATTATGATAAAATCGAAAAACAAAGTTTGAAGTCTTCCTAGGCAGACGCTATGCATAAAAAAGTGGGCTGTGGCGGAACTGTATGGGCTAACTGACCGTTAACTTAATTATGTTAAAGTTACAAAAAAAGGAAATTGAGTAGATTGAAGATAATTTCCAGAAATAATTAAAAATTTCAAACAAGGTATGGACTTTGACCTTTTGGTTTATTATTTTCAATAATAAGCCTTTGGAATCGAGCAATAAAACAAAATTTTAACCCCCCCCCCCCTCAATTTTGATGTTTTACGTTTGAAGGTGCGTTGAATCCGAAAATCGAATGAAAAAATTTACGTCCGTCCGCCGTGCTTTGTATGCAGCACTTTTCTTAGCAACACTGGACCGATTTGGTTCAAATTTGTTACATGGGCTCCATTTGGGGTCTAGTTGTGCCGCGAAGCTTTTGGTTGATATCAGTCACTTCTAAGGGGTGAAAATTGAGGGTTGAAATTTTCAAGAGTGCCCTAGCTCGAAAACTCTCGAAATAAACGATCGTTTTTTTACCAATTTTAAATAGTATTGAATTCTTAAAAATTTTTGATACCACCCGGAGCTTTGCAGGACAAGCCGTTCGCTCCCTACGAGGTCTTCTTTAACCCATTCAGTCCGGATGACTTCATGGATGAAGTCATGGCATTTCACTACCTCGCTTGATTCAAACGCGATGTCAGGGATGGACAAGGGCCGCTGGTTCTCCGTCTGGTGGTTTTCTCGTTCAAGGTACTAAACGATTCGGTTATGCTGTTCGTTTGGGGTTCGCCCAGTATCAACTTTGTCTACAGAGCCGATGAGATAGCTCGGTTGGTGGGCTGGACGTCTCCGAGAATGTAGCGTTGAATGGATTAAAATCATCACCCCCGGACTGATAGAAGCTATTGTGCATCGCAAACGTAAATTCCTTGAAACAGACATAACTTCTAAATTTTCTAACCGATTTCAATGAAATTTTCAGAGATTGTGCGAGTTGGCATGTCGATGGTCTCCTATGAAAATCATCACCTCCGTTCTGATAGTAGCTACTGCGCATGCGCAAACGTGAATTTTCTTGTAACAGCCATAACTTCTACATTTTTCATCCGAATTTGATTAATTTCTCAGGTAGTGTTCTGATTAGCGTGTAGATGATCCTCTTTGAAAACTATGGCCCCCAAATAGATAGTATCCTCTTGGCATGCACAAACGTAAAATCCTTGTAACAGTTATAACGTCTAGATTTTCGACCCAATTTCGATGAAGTTTTCAGAGATTGTAGGGATTTTGACGTTGATGGTTACCTATGAAAATCATCGCCCTGTACTCATGGTAGCTAGTGCGCATGCGCAAACTTGAATTTTCTCCGCCAGCTGAATTCAATATGATAGAGATGATTTACTTACGGCAAGCGGTGTCGGAGCTAAAAGGAGTGGCACCTAACAACATCAGGGTTATGACTGCAACGTTATCATGGCGCGGAGTATGGTGAGGGAAAAGTGCCACGGAGTTTCGTGAGTTGGTCATCTCAGTAGGTGTACGCCGTGGTGTCACAAGAAGCTTACTGCTCGGCTCATATTTTAACTGGTGGTATTTTTATAGAGGATTTCCCTTCATCCCTCAACAAAAAAGAGAGAGTCATATTTTCAATATATTATTCGGTAAAATCTTCAGAGATTGACGTGTAGACAGTCCCGTGTTAAGGTACTTAGAGATTGATGTTTTGAGATTAGCTACTATGCATAGGATCATGCATACAATCGGGTTAAGGAAACGAGTAAGTTATGCGCCACACCCACTTGTTTTTTTTTCTTGCTCGATCCCAAAATTATCATCAATTCAGAAAACCATTATAATGAGCGGGAAAATAGAATAGTCTCGTATTTGGGAAATCATCAGTGTTGGGTTCAAAGAATCGAGCGTTTTTACAAAAACAAATACTCAAAGTAAACATTCATGTTTTCAAAGTGAAGAAACTACACTTCTCACCCAACTTGGCAAACGTTCTTTCTGAAAACTCACAGGATTAAGGACTTCTCAGAATTGAGCAAGATTTTGGTAGGTAAAAAAAAAATTGTTCTCACTTTCAACGAAAATATTCGCCCACATTTCATCCTTCTAAATTAAAAGAGTATCCTGTAACAAGACCTTCATTGTAAGAACCAAGTTGTATTTTTACTGCTCAAACTCTCAGACAAGTATCAACTCCGAAGCTCCCTTTTCTCTTGGAAAAGCGTCACGCGGTGAGAAAGGAAGAAGTATAATACCAAACAGACCTTCAGGGGGAAACCACGTCGTACACGAATTCGTTAATTATTATTTCACAAGAAAGAAAGAAAACAGGATAGGTCCGTGTTTATAGAGCGACGGAGACAGGAATGAGAGAGACCCGCACAGTTCTCTACTCTCGGGAATTGGAAAGGAAAGCTTCAGGGCAGAATCACTAGCAACGTTTTTTCTTCTCTCTTTTTCGACTCTATTTTTCTCCGTTCTCCGACCGGAATGTTATTGTTCAGGGAGAACTAACATAGAGACCAAAATTCACTTGCCACCATTCTGAAAAAAAAAACCAAGTGGGTGTGGCACATAGCTTCCTCGTATCCATAACGCGATTATATAGATGATCCGATGCGTAGTACCTTTCACTACTCCCATAGGGGACCATCTACACGCTAATCTGGACAATCCTAGAAAATTTCATCAAATTCGGATGAAAAAATTTATGTGAGTAGATGTATGTGATTGGATCAAAAAAATGCTTAGCCTCGGCTGGGATTCGAACCCGGGACCTTTGGGGGACAATTCTAAGCGCTTCCTCTGACCTATTGCGGCCTATTGATGCAATGAGTAGGATTTGAGATTCTCTCAGGGGACCATCCCTCTATAATGAATCCCTCTATGGAAAACCATTCTCTATGATTTTCATAGGGGACCATCTAAACACTACTCAGTAGCATCCCTGGAAATTTCATTGAAATCAGATGGAAAATGAAGAAGTTATGGCTGTTACAAGGAATTCACGTTTGAGCATGCGCAGCAGCTACTATCAGTCCGGGGATTATGATCTTCATTGGGGACCATCTACAACCTTATTCGCATAATCCCTGAAAATTTCATCAGAATCGGGTCGAAAAGGTGGAAGTTATGGCCATTACAAGGAAATTCACGTTTGCGCATGCGCACTGGCTACTATCTGTCCGAAGGTCCAAAGTATTTCTTATAATTTTCTCCGTTCAAGAATTTCATGACAATCAAACATACACCTATAGTTTTTTGGAGGTTAGGATTAAGATTATTGTAAAACAGATGTGTAAGGCATGTGGTTATATTTTTCTCCTTTGAGTGTTGTCCTCTTTCAGCCCAGAAATGTAAGTCTGAATCCCTGCATTTTGAGGCCTCTATTTGTAGGGATTTTGGAGGTACGAGTACTTATCTCATTATCCATTTACCGGGGATTACTAAAAAATAAGATTCGTTAGGGTCTTTTCTTTAAGACACTTATTGAGTTTATTTTTACTGTAATTTCGTGCTTTGTCTCGTTGCTTGATATCGCGAAACAACCGACTCGCTTGACACAGACAGTCTGCATGTTGTATTTGATTAGTGAGAGAAACTAATTTTGCAGGAGATATTATGAGAAAATATTAAAGCCTACGTACCCAGCCCTTTCCCATCCGGCTTCCTCTGAACCCCGCTCGCTTGCAAGAGGAAATTAAGGCCGAGAAATATTCAAAAGTTCCACGTCATTATGTAAGAGAGAGTTTCAAATTTACGGCGAAACGAGCCACAACTTGCTGCACACCCTCTGCAACTACAAACCGCGAGTTTCATCCTCCCCGAGCGAAATTAGCTCCGAGTTATTAACCGAATTAAATCTACATGCAAATCCGAGAGATGAATAAATTTGAATTGATCAGGTTTTCTCTTCGCCGGAAGGAAAAGGAGAAAACCGGAGAGAAATAAAGGAAGGAAACAGCCTTGATTGCTTGTAGGATGAGAAGTCTTGACGGGCCAAAGATTTGATTGGATCTTGTACTCCTTATAATGCGCCACCAAACGAGTAGGATGAAAAAACACTTCAGAAAGGAGCCTTTGCGATGGAAAAAATGAAGAAAATCCAAGAAAATTCTGAATAATTCAAAGTGAGGTGGTGTTTGTTCCAGTAATCGCGAGAGGGTCGAGCCACGGTAATGAGCCACTTTCGCTCATCCCCTTTTGCTCGTTCATCTTTATTTTCTACTCACAATTTTTTTTTGTCGCTCCACTTTTCTCTTCTCTTTTGAAATGGAAAATACGTTGTTTGTTGGCCGGTCAAGGTAATTGGATGTTTGTCAGGAACATGCTTTTAATTGCTTAATGAATGTGTATAGAAAGAAGAAAGAGAATGAAAAAAACCTCGGAGAGACGGCCCTTCCTTTACGTCCCACCTCTTAATTGAATTCAGCATTTCATTTCATTCAACCTCATGCCCAATTAGTCGGGATTCGATCTCGATGTTGAAATGAAAGAAAACTCAACCGGCGGCGTGAAATATCTCTGTAAATCGCCTTAACTCTGCGAGGGGTTCAGAGGACTAAAAATTACTCTGAATTGAGCCTATATAAAGAATCCTTCACTTGAAACCTCCGACCAGCTTTAGCGAGGAACAGCGCGCTCAGTGAAGATTCTTCGTAACGAGAGCGATTGGGATTTCAAATAGTGATGAAATAATTTGAGAGGATTAGGTGTAAACGTATACAAACAGTATCGATTAATAATCTCTCAGATCTTAGTAATAAGCAGTGTGCACATTATAATTTACAGTGAAATATTTTCTACAAATTTATGGAAGCGTTTCACCAAAGTATTATGAACTACTTACCTAAATATGCTGCAAATTATTAAAAAAGGTTTATTATTTGTCTGTGTCGATCACTCGCCTGCATAGAATACTGATTTGCCATTGCCACTATCTACCAACCATATTTTTGCTTCCCATTCAAGTTTAATTTGAAAGAATAAACGTTTCACGCTTAATTCGAAGAAATAAAGAGTTGTGGGTGCCTTCTTAAGGAAATTTGATGTCTCGTTGCTAAGGGCGCATAACTGAGTACAACTAGAAGAAACAAAAACGATCGCATTGATTTTTTTTGATTATTTTTAGGCCTGATTTGCAATTCACACTTGTGTTTCTGATTTATCGTAATTCAAACCTTAGAGTTATCATAGGGAGCGAACGAATGGTCCTACTAAGCTCTAAGCAGTCTCATTCATTTTAGATATTCAATAATTTAATTTAAAAAAACCTATATATAGAAAGTATATCAAAGTTTTTTGAGCTAGGGCCTTTTGAAAATGTCGACCCTTAGTTTTCAACCTTGGAAGTGACTAACACCAGCCAAAAGCTTCGAGGCACAACTAGACCCCAAATGGAGCTCATTTACAAAATTTCATCAAAATCGGTCCATGGTAACTGAAGAAAGTGCCGCGCCGGACGGACGGCCGAATTTTTATTCGATTTTTGAATTATACGTACCTTTTGCTTTATTATTTTGGTTTATTATTTTCAATAATAAGCCTTTGGAATCGAGCAAGAATAAAAAAATTTTAACCCCCCCTCAAAATTTGATGTTTTACGTTTCAAGGTACGTAGAATCCGAAAATCGAATAAAAAAATTTCCGTCCGTCCGCCGTACGCCGTACGCCGTCCGCCGTACGCCGTCCGCCGTCCGCCGTACGCGGCACTTTTCTTAGCAACACTGGACCGATTTGGTTCAAATTTGGTATATGGGCTCCATTTGGGGTCTAGTTGTGCCGCGAAGCTTTTGGTTGATGTAGGTCACTTCTAAGGGGTGAAAATTAAGGGTTGAAAATTTCAAGAGTGCCCTAGCTCGAAAACTCTCGAAATAAAGGTATCGTTTTTTCACCAATTTTAAATAGTACAGAATTTTAAAAAAATTTTGAGACCACCCGGAGCTCTGTAGGACAAACCGTTCGGTCCCTACGAGTATTTGAAGGTTTTCCTTCGATAAAACAGAATCATGAGTGTGAATCGCAAAAGAGGTCTAATCGCCGTTCAAATTTTATCTGACTAAAATGCGATCGCTGTTCATTTCTTCGTTTTGTATACAGTTTTGCCTTCTGCGTAACCAGTAATCAAATTTCCATATCAAGCTTTCTATTTTTCGAATCGAGTGTGAAGCGTTTAGTTCTTTCTAATAAACTTGATTGTGAAGGTGTGAAGCCAGTATGGTGTGGTAGGTAGTACCTAGCAATAGGTAGGTGTGGTAGGTAAAAAAAATTGGTAGGTAAATCATTGCTCACTGATCAGCTGAGTGAGCTCCGAAGCCATTTTCAATGCTATTGAATGGAAGTGCTCTTCCAGGCGTCTCCAGCATTCGAGGATATCTTCTTCACTCCTCACATCACTGATCAGCTGAGTGAGCTCCAAAGCCATTTTCAATCCTATTGAATGGAGGTGCTCTTCCAGGCGTCTCCAGCATTCGAGGAGATCTTCTTCACTCCTCACATCACTCATCAGCTGAGTGAGCTCGAAAGCCATTTTCAATCCTATTGAATGGAAGTGCTCTTCCAGGCGTCTCCAGCATTGGAGGAGATCTTCTTCACTCTTCTGATCACTGATCAGCTGAGTGAGCTCCGAAGCCATTTTCAATCCTATTGAACGCAGGAGCTGAAATTTGAGAGGGAAGGTCAAGGGAGAATACAGATGGTGGTAGGTGCTATTGATGGAGAACCAGTGATCTATACAGAAGGATGATCTATACAGAAAATAATAAACCTTTGAGCAATGATTTGCAGCGTTTTTAATAATGAACCGACCAAGAAAAAAATAGTATTAACCCCCCTCAAAATTTCACGTTTCAAGGTACGTAGAATTCAAAAAGGAAAAAAGGGAAAAATTGGAATAAAAAAGCTGCAAATTATTGTCCAAAGGTTCATTATTTTCGGATAGATCACCCTTTTGTATAGATCACTGGTTTTCCATCAATAGCACCTACCAACATGTGTATTTTTCCTTGAACCTCCCTCTCAAATTTCAGCTTCCTGTGTTCAATAGGATTGAAAATGGCTTCGGAGCGCACTCAGCTGATCAGTGATCTTCCAGGCGTCTCCAGCATTCGAGGAGATCTTCTTCACTCTTCAGATCACTGATCAGCTGAGGGTGCTTGAACTCCCTGCCGCTTCAACAATGGTGATTTCAAATCATCCGCCAAGACCCGGTTCTGAGGCGCCCGAGAGGCGCCGGTTCTGAGGCGACAGAGATCAGCGCTACCGCCCCATTCCGCCCAGTTCTCAACCCGATTAAAAGCCATAATCCGTAAACCGGACTACAAGAACCAGTACGAGTACATTATTGCACAATAGAAGAACGTTAAATATTACCGATTAAGTTTACTCCCCAAAAGTACTGAATCAGAGAGACATTGTTGGGCCCCTCGGTTCCGCCCCGCTCCGCCATATTTCCTCAGTTCAGGCAAAACTGTTACCCTGATCACCCGCCGTTTCATTTTACGCTGCTTATTACCGTTTTATATTACCGTCTTTACCGCCTTTATCTGTACCATTAAACCCCTCTTATACCGATAATTGCCGAGATCATTACCCCGTACCCCGTGGTAAATACATGGGGGTTTCGCAGGTTTTTACAAATCAATAAGACACTGCCATCTACTGCAGACCAGGGGTGACACCTCAGATGATCCTAAATGGTAATAAATGCCGCTAGAAGCTGTCTCAATGTTTACCATCCAACAGGTTGAATCTGTTTTTCGATCATGGACATTGATTTATCAGCACTGTTAGGTCAGTATTTCGTTGTTCATTTATAA
This sequence comes from Apolygus lucorum, assembly GCA_009739505.2. Taxonomy (NCBI): domain Eukaryota; kingdom Metazoa; phylum Arthropoda; class Insecta; order Hemiptera; family Miridae; genus Apolygus; species Apolygus lucorum. The sequence goes on from CM019181.2 coordinate 29,972,993, forward strand.
CCTTTCGAGTTCTACAACTATGGGACCAAAAAAATGGACTAAAAAAAAGTCCAAGGTGCCGAATCTGTTCTCAGCAGAAAAATCATAAGGACAGAATGGTTGGTCCTACAGAGCTCTGCATGGTCCCATTCGAATCTATAAATTTATAACTATACCAAATTAATGAAAAAACAATCAACTTCTATATTTCTTCAAAACAATTAAAAACCTTCAATTAATATATCAATTACTTCTTCTAAGTTTTAACCCTAGAAGTAACACATATTAACCAAAAGCTTCAGGGCACTACTAGACCCCACATGGAGCCCATATACCGAATTTCATCAAAATCGGTCATTCCTAACAGCTTCCGATAATGGCACAGGCAAAAAAATTAGAAATTTTGTTAAGAAAAAAAGAATTCTGTAAGAAGAGACGTTTTTTTTTTCTATTTGACTACATGAGTATTACTAATAGTACTATCCCATTGTTTACTTATACTTACATTGTATTTGCAATGGAAAATGTTATTAAACTAGGTACCAGGAGAGGAAATGAATGAGTCGCACAAAACTTGGGCCTTTTCACAAAGTGCACGAAAAACAAGTTTATTCGCTAAATAGGTAGTTACTGTATTTGGTTTATTATTTTCAATAATGAACCTTTGGAATCGACCGAGAAAAAAATTTTTCAACGCCCCCTCAAATTTGTTGGTTCACGTTTCAAGGTACGTAGAATCCAAAAATCGAATAAAAATTTGGCCGTCCGTCCGCCGTACGCTGTACGCGGCAGTTTCCCCACTTAGCATCGACCGATTTTGATGAAATTCGGTATGTATGCTCCATTTGGGGTCTAGTTGTTGCCCGAAGATTTTGGTTGATGTAAATCACTTCTAAGGGTTGGAAAATAAATTTAGAAATTTTGAAAACGCCCGTACTCAAAAAATTTTGACATAAAGGTATTGTTTTTCCATCAATTTAAGATAGTACCTATTGAAATTTAGAATTTTTTGAGATCACGCATGCCCTGTAGGACAAACCGTTCGCTTCCCACGAAAATTTAACTTTTGGACTTACGATAAATCAGAAACACAAGTGTGAATCGTATAAGGGGCCTAATCCCCGTTCAAATGTTAACTGACCGAAATACGATCGATGTTTTTCTTCAAGTTGGTTGGTGGTAACAATGGCAAAGCCGTGTTCTTTGCAGACGAGTGATCTATATATAAAAATAATATACCCTTGTGTAATAATTTTCAGCGTTTTTGTTACTTAAAATTGATGAAAAATGACACAAGAATGTAATCGAAATCAAAAGTGTTTGACTCATCGGGCGAAGTGCGAGATTTTGGCGACGCAGTGAACGTGTTAACTAGATTCGTAGAAATAATCTTAATAACGAGTTTGATAGAGGTTCTGGTTAAATGCAGAATGAGCATCAGGATCTTGGCAATGTTGCTTCAGAACTACGCCTGTAGAGTTGAAGATTGCAATGGTCTATGGTCATAATGTTTTTTCAATAGCATTTTCTCCTTGTTTGTCAGCGTATTTGGCTCAAATAAAAGAATATTGAAACGATTGGTCGACCTGCATTTTCCTTGCCAAGTCAAGGAGTAATAAATTAAGTAAGTTGGTAAATGCATCATTCTGAAAGACAAAATGGCTCATTCTCTGGATGTGCCATAATTTTCAAGGAATTATGGTGCTCGCAAGAAACAAGGTCATTTCTTTTTTTAATACAACAGTGGACTAAAACTTTTTCTGGACTAGATGGCGAAATTATGAAAAATATGCCACAAAATATGAACAGCTTTTCTTCCTTGTGCCTCACCCAGGGGAATAAGGGTTCGCGTGGCGCAGTTCTATAAACAGTTATTATTCTCCCCCGAGTGGCAGAACCGCGGTCCAGAAAGGCCTTTTCGTTGCCACATTCTAAACTCTCAACTTCACCTGCGGCATCTTCAAATTAATAGTTTCTGAGTGGAAGAGGAAGAAGTCTGAGTCAACACCCCAAACTTCCATTCCGCAGTTAAGATATGAAAAGTTCTCTTTTCCGTCTGGAAGTTGGGAGGATGAAACGAGACTCCGCGTCTTTACTCCTGGTTTCACCACTTTGAAGCTTCCTTTCCATTTGAGCCGCTAGGAGGCGCTGAAAGCTGTCAGACGGAGCGAATTACATGACGCTCAACTTTCGAAAGAGAGACCTCTTCAGCTTGCTACAAAATAAAGTTTCGGAAGTTTTGATAAACGGTGGTGTTACATTTGAGTTTGAGAGACGTTCGACGCTGAAATATTATTGCGGGATGTTGAAATATTCTATTGTCGTTGGGTGGTATTATCGACTCTTGACTAGATCCAATTCTCCTCCAGCTTGTGATATTTGCTTGTAGAGTCATGGTGACATGCGTTTTTGGAAGTTTCAATTTTTGAGGATCGCTTTTGCAGTATTTTTTGGTAGATAGTAAATTTCATCTCGTAAGGTTTTTTTAAATTTTTTAGAAAGGAAACGTCCGATGAAGTGGTTTTTAACGTCTCCTACACCGATGATCCTTGGGAAATCAATAACCAAAATGTAAAATGATTGAGCACATGGGAATTTAATGCAAACTATATGAAAAAAAAGTCTGCCATGTGGGTGTGGCACATAACTTCCTAGTATCCATAACCCAATAGTAGGTAAAGATAATCCGATGCATGGTAGTTAATCTCAAAACATTAATCTCTAAGAACCTTGCACTACGCTCACAGGGAACTCTACATGTCAACCTGCAAAATCTCAGAACATTGTTGGGAAATGTAGAAGTTATGACAGTAACAAGAAATTCAGGTTTGCGCATGTGCAGCGGCTATGATCAGTCCGGTGGTGATGATGATTTTCATAGTGGACTATCTACACGCTTACTCTCACAATCCCTGAAAATGTCATCAAAATCGGATGAAAAATTTAGAAGTTATGGCTGTAGCAAGGAACAGACACGGAAGGTCTGAAACGTAAAACGCGAGTGGAAATTTTGATTTTGGAAAACATTTTTTTCCAACCTTGAAAACTGAAAACATAGCTTCCGCTATCTCGGTAGATTTGGAAACAAAAACAATGGAAATGGAATACTTTATTAATTATTCTGTATCCTGAAAAGCTAATGACACGTACGAATGAAAACACGTTATCAGGGTAGGTGTCAATGTCGATTCAGGAGTCTACAACACCCTTTTCTTGTAGATTCAGCTGTTTTGGTAGGAATCTTGTTCTTTTATGTCTGCTGCATGGTTCTGGGTATGGAGGGAATGTTGGTGGTCTTCTGTCTAGAAGATGTACCAAATGGGATTGAACCTGTCGAACAATACTGCCTTAGGCCCACTTCCACCAAAACTTTGAAACACGTTTAAACCAAAAGAGGCGAGATAAGATAAGAGGTAACCGCCGTTAAGCCATCCACGTCTTTCACCAGAGCGATTTACGAGTTTAAACGCCATCTCGGGGGGTTCGCGTTTAAACGGTCGAAAATCGCCCAAATAAACTAGTTAATCTCTGTTAAATTCATATTCAATATGGCCGCGCACTGATACCAAGTGATATTAGTTTTTTATTTGACGTGTTGTTGTTTCTCGAGTGTTTACCAAATGAATTTGCCATTGCAAATTATTTTCGACAAATGATTTTGGACTCTAATATACAAGATTCCCTTCCCACGAGCTCCGCCAAAATTAGTTTTTCTGTGGCCGTAAAATTGGGGGCTCTCTTCTTTGTATCCATCTGCAATAATTTAAAATATCGAAGTATTTTTACATGCCTACTATCAACAACAAGGCGGCAGTCATTGTGTTTCACTAGGATTCATCATGATTCAAGTAATGCGCTCGTAGCAGCTCAATGTGATGATGCTTAACAAAGGTAATAAAAAGAAGTATTACTTACCACAAACCGGAGCAAGAAAAAAGTTTATTTCTTTTTCCATACTCTGTTTTTCCATACTTTTCCATACTTTACTTTCCATGTTTTTCCATACTTTTTCTTCATACACTGTATGAAATCATAGGAACACAGAATGTGTTTTTGCGATGCTAGTCATCCGTTAAATAAAAAACAACAATAATAAATGTGGAGTCTTTGGCAATAATAAAATAAATAATTGTTAGACATTTAATTTGGTCTAAAACCCTATAAATATTATATAAATAAATATGTAACTACAAGAAAAATACTATATAAATTGAGAGCTTTCCAACGAATGGTGAACAATTTCTGTGCAATGAACACTGCGGGAGTTCTATTTCCTTACCAACGGCTTGGTTGCACGTGAAAATCATTATAAAAGGCGCGTAACGGTTTTTTCTGTCGCTTTTTCGTGACGATTTTTTTTCGGTAGTTCATCGCAAAAACACATTCTGTGTTAATATCCGGAAAAACTCCACCAAAATCACTGCCCGCGGGTGCGAAAAAAACTCCACAACAATCGAAGATCAGGCCTCTCTTCAAGATAAGAGGCAGGAATCTACTGATAACAAGCGCGGTGGTGGTTATTGTTCAACGCTTCTATTGTCTCAACACGTCTTGATGTCCAATTTTCATTGTCCAATGTTCATTCCGCTCAACATTTGAAGATTAACTAAACTCCGTTGTTTGTAACGGAGTTTAACGATGGTATCAGTTGGTGAAAGACGCCCGCCCTGTCGCCCGGTTTAACTGTCTCGGTTAACTATAAATGAGTTCAGCTAAACGTCGTTAGAACAATCTTTGGTGAAAGTGGGCCTTAGCCAGCTTCAACGCGGTAAGATCTAGTAGGTACTATTCTTCTTCTTGAAGATGACTTTCTTGTTGCTTCAAACCACCAATGTACACACTTCATAAAAAGATTACCATGACCAGGAATAACCACAAGAAAATTTGGGGGTTTGGATTTTTGAAAAAAAAATTATTTAATCACAAAATTGGAACAAAAGAAGAAACTTTCTTAGGAATAATTTATCCATTTGAAATTTTTCTCTTAAAAAAATAGCAGAAACTAAAGCCTTTTAAAAATTTCGAAAAAAAAACATAAAACTTACTCTAGTACTACTATTACCTATTAACAGTATTACCTCCTACGAGAACAGATAAACTGCACTTTTGATCAGTTTGATCTTTACAATTTTTTCCTCTGATTCAGCGCATGCCTGTTAGCGTGCGACTTCAATAACACCCGCAGGAGAAAATATAATGTAATGAAATAATTTTTTTTTTGGCAATTTTATGTAATAAATGTTTCATTTTTTGCCTTTTAATGATAAGTTGATCCAAATAAAGTTGATTTATGTTGTTTCAATTTTGTAATTAGATGAGTACACTTTTCAAAAATCCAAATCTCAAATTTTTCCCGTGCACATTTTCGACTGAATGTTGCAAAACTTGTTTTGATGTATGTAGACAAGTTCCCCCACACTGAGATGTCCGAGTCTTCGGTCAACGTATTGTTCTCACTTCTCTCGATCTTCCCTCTCAATACTACAAGTTTTTCCCTGTCTGGAAGTTTTTGTTCTTAGATATCTGAAGAGGTACCAGGAATCTCATCCGGCGCACTAGATAAGCGCAGAAGAGGAAAATCCATTCTTCGAAGGATCTTAGATACAATGGAAGCCCGTTTCTTACATTTTCACATCCAATCAGGATCTTCTTTGCTGTGTGGACGGCTTCTGCCTGTCTTTTTGGCTGAGCAAAATGTGGGCTGCTGGTAACAGTCAACCCCATGGAGCCCCATGACTTCGCAGATACTCTGAACTCAGGAACAATTTGAAGTCTTACCGAATAACTTGAGGGACTCCTATCTGGCAAAAGAATCTCCGGATAACGGATATCAACCATGAATAGTAGTTGTACTGTAATGGACTTAGTAGTAGTTTTAGACGAACTTCAAAACAACCGAAGGCCTGATGGAGAAGGGATATTAATTCGGTATATCATAGGATTACGATTTTAGAATGGAACATGCTTTAGCCTTGACCTAACTGGCAAAAAGTGTTGTTTTTCGGGAACGGTAACTAGGAACGATATCGAGTCACTTAATTTTGCTTAGTCATTGATGCGGAACTAAGGATTATGTAGCGTGGTGGTACCTATGCGATACTTCCATTAAAATACCTTCCTATCTGAAGACTGATTTTTTAAAAGGCTATCGATTTGCAAAATAGGTTTGATCGCATTCTTCCAAATAAAAAAATTAAATTAAACAGAATAAGAAAGCGCGGCTAAAGCATGTTCCATGTTTCTTGAATTTTAGCCGTAGGCTGTAAGCGAAAAGCATCCGGGGGTCCTGGGGGCTTGCTTTTTTATATGTTTGAACAGCTTGCATCTTTATTCTTGCATATTTTTATTATTTTCTAGGGGTAATGGTTATTAGTCCCTACAACACAAACTACCTCCAAATGAAGGATTTTTATATTTCTAGTCCGTAAATGATGCTGCATTATTTGCATCCAATTATGAGCCACAATGACCGAAGAACCACGTACCAGATGAATAACTTTTATCAACCAACTCCGAATTGAACTTTAATTTGCAGATGTATATGTATTTTTTTGTGGACACTATCGACCGATATTCATGCGAAAATTAGAAAATGCAAATACAAAAAAAAAAAAAAAATTTAAATCGTCGTCCCACGACACACCGAAAAGAGAATCTCCTCTGGTCAAAGTCGGTCAAAAAGAGTAGTGGAAGACTTACCTCTACATTGAGTTACCTCTTTCTAAAACTTCTGTATTATGAAAGACAACATGTTTATTAATCATAGGTACTAGTGTCTAATAAAAATATTATTAAATAATATTCATATATAACAAATTTATGTATAACAAATTTTGTTGCAGTTGGTCGTGCTGTCCAGTATCGCTGACGACTGCCTCTCAGCGGATGCAACAGAAGAATGTCAGATCCTACAAACAACGGATCCGCGTACTCCTTGCTACATTTTGATTCGCCAAGGAGTTCAAGTACCTCCTTTCATATACATGCTGAACATTCCCCGGCCGACGCCTGAACTCCCGTGTCCAGCTTCTCAAACTTTGGACTCAAAGCTGACTTGCTACATTCCCAACAACGAGCCTGATGCGCCGGCTTTTGTCCTGAACGCTCCGTTGCTGCCAAATAGCGACGAACTCGACGAATCTCCTTCGGGCAAGCTTGCGTTGCGAGAAGCCAAAGCCAACCCTCTCTTCAAACCCATAAAAACTGAAGAGACCAAATTCCGGCATCAAACGAGCGTAACTGGACCACAGCGCAGTCTAGGACCGCCATCTCCTCATCTTACAATGGCCGTTTTTAGACCACTAAATCCTTCTCCATCCTTTACAGAAGCTCCAATGTTCAGAACCCAGTCACATCACGACTTTTCAACGGGGTTTCCTTCACCGAAAACCTACCAATTGAAATACCGCATAATTCATTATACCAGTCCACTGAGGAAACAACCGTTTTACCAAGGACGTGAGCAGTCATCGGGCTCTAATTACCCTTACCCTGCTGGAAGTAGCTCATTCACAACATTCCAAGGCCCATATCCGCCTTCCACCTGGACAACTTTCTAAAATACAGAAATGGTACACAATTAGATTAAACAATAAGGAATATTATTATATTATTTATTTATCACTGATAATAATATTGTAATGACCGAGTGGTTTCATATTTATGATAAATACGTGTAAATTGTGAGAATACCCATGTATAATTCATCATTTTATGCCATATAGATGTAAGTTGAGAGAATTTCAAGCCAAATAATTGCTATTTATTGTTTAATAAAAAAACTGATTAATACTGCATCCTGTTTATTTCCTCCTTGATATCGATTGAGATCAAACATACGTACTCTAAACGTAGAGTGAAGTGAATGGGACGATCGCCTCAAAAGCATCTCCAACTTTCATTTTCGAAGTTGTTCATTTTAATAAGATTATTTTAGTCAGTCTAATTGGGCTATGGGATACATTTTCCTCACTTCTATTGATAATAAAAAATTAAATTCTACATTTTCAGTTGGAATTAGTTTTTGGAAAAATTGCTTTCAGCTTCGTGTCTATTAGGTATTGATGTAGAGACCAACTTTCGTGTAGCCAAGCTTCAACAAAGTAAACAGGGAATCGAAGCCGAAATCTCGGGTTAGGAGGCTAGAAAATCGTCGGAATCGAACATGCGTAGGTCCAGAATACCTAACCACTGAAATGTTCTAAAATTTTTATCAAAACAAGGAATTATCATTAGGTATTTGACCCTGCGACAAAGAAATAAAATTTTCAAAAGTAGAGAGGGGATGAACCTAGAGGAAAATTGAATTTGACGTAGTTCTGTCTTATTTTTGGATTTAACAGGAATTTTTCGAAACGGCAGCCGAAAAATGGGTGGATTTAACTAGAAAATCCTGTTTTTTCCATCTTTATAAGTTACGATGCAATTTTCAATTAGTTAAGTAGTAATTTAGGGGTAGAGTTAGCCACCTGAACTAATTAAAATTGCGTCTTAACTCTTAAGGATGGAAAAAGAGCGATTTTCTAGTTAAAACCACCTACTTTTCGGCCGCCGTTTCGAAAATTTCAGTTAAATCCAAAAATACATAACATCACACTTGGGGTCTACCTTTATCTTAATTTTGGCACAATCCAGGGATTGTGCATGTTTGCTCGCTCACTGGACGGGTTGTGCGCAACCAAAAAAATCGGTTGAGGTGTCTAAAACTCATGAAATTTTGTGAAGAATCCAAATCTGCAATAAATTAAATTAAAAAGTAGAGGTTCCCATTTTAGATACCTACCCAACAAAATTAGTTTGCGTAGCGCAATGCGCACGTGATCATATTTGAGATTCTTGGGAAAAATCATGGAGATTTTTTAAAAATCTTTTTCAAACACTGTGTGGACGATTTTAGCAGCGGGTGAGGGGGGGGGGGGACAACTCGTGCGACACCCTGTATAAATATCCAGGAGGGCGGTACTTTTACTTGACCTTTTGCAGACGTATGACATGTGTGACATGCAGCCGGCCATTGTTAGCCTGGACGTCATCTATTGACGAGGTCGAATGGCTAGTGGAAGTATGGCATGTGTTACGTGCAGCCGCCTTTGTCCATAATTACTTATTTCTAAGAACTTCTAGGTACATTCAATTCAACCTATCACCCTACTTTTTTTTGTCAAGTATATTATTCTGAAGAGATGGAGCCAAGGGAATTTCCGAATGATGATTAGGAAAATTTGCAAGGGGTTTTTTAAAAAACTTCAAGTTTAGGCTTAGAATCTTCGAAAAGCATTAAAATATGTCTGATGTAAGAATAAATACGCAAAATACATGGCACAGTTTGTGTATTAGGCTAGAAGTTGTACAATAACGGAGATAATGGGGCAGTTGTGCTGAAAAACATCGTTTTTCAGGAGACGCCATTTTCTGAAGTTATGATTGTTCCCTCCTGATGTCGCAGCATCCTGCAGGCTTCAACTCACTTCATCATTTTCACATCTATTTTTTAGATGTCTTTATCTAGATTACAGTATCCTTGACTTGGAAAGATTATAAAGAAGAAGGAGAAGAGGAAAACTTATCAGCTTTGTTTACTTCTTGATTCAGTGCGATTTTGGTTCATTATTGAAAATAATGAACCTTTGGAATCGACCAGGAAAAATTTTTTTTAACACCCCCTCAAAATTTGTTGGTTTGCGTTTCAAGGTTCGTAGAATCCAAAAATCGAATAAAAATTAGGCCGTCCGTCCACCGTACGCCGTACGCGGCACTTTCCCCACTTAGCATTGACCGATTTTTATGAAATTTGGTATGTTGGTTATCAAGAGGCGACTTCATGGGAGCGTTTCCTTGCAGCCTGCCGCTTGTGCACAAGCTCCGGAATATCCCTGCATACAGTCCAGCAGTAGTAGTCTGTCAGCATTGACTCATTTCAATGCCCTGGTATCTCTCTTCCTCTGAAGCAATGTCTTGATGAAATCTTTCCATGCTCATCACTAACCGCTCCACGATTTCCGGGGGAAAATCCAAGTGACAGTGGAGAATATGCATTTATAGACATATAGACATATTACAACCTAGAGCGCAGTGATTTTCAAGATGTTCTTCAACTGTGGGTAAAAACTGGCTCTACTATTACCGAGAAATCCATGCACTACATTTTTGAATACTTCCCAAGCTGCCTTCTCTTTCCCCTTCAGCATTTGATGAAAGTGAGGATCTTTAAAAATGTCTCGCATTTGCGGTCCAACGAAAATTCCTTCTCTGACCTTAGTCTTGAGAATTTTTCTCTCTAGTACCTGCTTTTTAAGCATCTTCTTCTTGGTCAATAGCATTTACATAGTTCTTCATAAGACCCATTTCATGTGTAAGGAAGGTATAAAGACGATTTAAGGATCTATAGAAGGCTCATTCTGGACATTTTTTTCTCCAGGCTTGAGATTTCTTGCTGGCCGTTCAGCTTTTGGTTTATTATTTTCAATAATGAACCTTTGGAATCGACCAAGAAACAAATTTTTCAACACCCCCTCAAAATTTCAAGGTCGGTAGAATCCAAAAATCGAATAAAAACGCTGCAAATCATTGCTCAAAGGTTTGTTATTTTCTGTATAGGTCACCCTTCTGTATAGATCACTGGTTCTCCATCAATAGCACCTACCACCATCTGTATTCTCCCTTGACCTTCCCTCTCAAATTTCAGCTTCCTGCGTTCCATAGGATTGAAAATGGCTTCGGAGCTCAATCAGCTGATCAGTGATCTGAAGAGTGAAGAAGATCTCCTCGAATGCTGGAGACGCCTGGAAGAGCACTTCCATTCAAAAGGATTGAAAATGGCTTCGGAGCTCACTCAGCTGATCAGTGATCTTAAGAGTGAAGAAGATCTCCTCGAATGCTGGAGACGCCTGGAAGAGCACTTCCATTCAAAAGGAGTAAAAATGGTTTTGGAGCTCACTCAGCTGATCAGTGATCTGAAGAGTGAAGAAGATCTTCTCGAATGCTGGAGAAGCCTGGAAGAGCACTTCCATTCAATAGGATTAAAAATGGCTTCGGAGCACACTCAGCTGATCAGTGATCTGAAGAGCCTTTGAGCAATAATTTGCAGCGGTTTTTACCCACCAACATTTTTTTTACCTACCAACTTTTTTTTACCTACCAGCTAGGTACTACCTACCACACCATACTGGCTTCACACCTTCACAATCAAGTTTATTAGAAAGAACTAAACGCTTCACACTCGATTGGAAAAATAGAAAGCTTCATATGGAAATTTGATTACTGGTTACGCAGAAGGCAAAACTGTATACAAATCGAAGAAATGAACAGCGATCGCATTTTAGTCCGATAAAATTTGAATGGAGATTAGACCTCTTTTGCGATTCACAATCATGATTCTGTTTTATCGAAGGAAAACCTTCAAGTACTCGTAGGGACCGAACGGTTTGTCCTACAGAGCTCCGGGTGGTTTCAAAAATTTTTAAAAATTCAATACTATTTAAAATTGGTGAAAAAACGATACCTTTATTTCGAGAGTTTTCGAGGTAGGGCACTCTTGAAAATTTCAACCCTTAATTTTCACCCCTTAGAAGTGACCTACATCAACCAAAAGCTTCGCGGCACAACTAGACCCCAAATGGAGCCCATATACCAAATTTGAACCAAATCGGTCCAGTGTTGCTAAGAAAAGTGCCGCGTACGGCGTACGGCGGACGGACGGAAATTTTTTTTATTCGATTTTCGTATTCTACGTACCTTGAAACGTAAAACATCAAATTTTGAGGGGGGGTTACATTTTTTTTTTCTTGCTCGATTCCAAAGGCTTATTATTGAAAATAATAAACCAAAATTTGGCCGTCTGTCCGCCGTACACGGCACTTTCCACACTTACCATTGTCCGATTTTGATGAAATTTGGTATATAGGCTCCATTCGGGGTCTATTTGTGCCCCGACGATTTTGGTTGATGTAGGTCACTTCTAAGGGTTGAAAAATAAATTTTGAAATTTTGAAACCGCCCTAACTCAAAAAATTTTGATATAAAGGTATTGTTTTTCCATCAATTTAAGATAGTATAGAATTTTTAGAATTTTTTGAGACCATGCGAAGCCTTGTAGGACAAACCGTGCGCTCCCTACGAGAATTTAAGGGTTGGACGCACGATAAATCAGAAACACGAGCGTGAATCGCAAGAGTAATCTCCGTTCAAATTACAGCTGACCGAAATGCGATCGATGTTTTTCTTCATGTTGGATGATTGGTAACTTTGCAGACGTTTTTGATGTGATTTCGCCTTGTTTCGTGTTTTTGTTAAATTCTCGCTTTCTCACTTGATTTCTACAATGACACGTTCAATTCAATCGTCCAAACAATCGAAAAAAGTTCGGTCCGAAAATGTTATTCTAAACAAAGTCATTCTTGTTGACTTACGGCAAGAAAATCAATATTTATTCGGCAATAAAAAATTGATGTTTTTTCGGCCCTCATCAAGCAAGACTTACGCTTCTCATTTTCAAAATCATCAACCAATTGGACTCAAGAATACACAAAAGAAGAAAACCCGTCAACTGGCGGGATATGGCGGACAGATTGGCGCCTCGAGTGCCGGCCTAGACCATTTTCACCGTCACGTGCAAACAGTAGGTAATCTCAAGGGTTGATTGAGATCATAGGTCTGGATGGGAGGATTGGGTTAGAAGTTAGAAGGGGTGTAAGAGGTCTAAGGAGTACATCTCTCAAGATCATTGCACTTTTTCCAATGAGACGGCACTCAGTGCCGCCTGTCAGTCCGTTTAGGGTTAATAGCTTAAGAATACGGTAACATAAGAATCCGGAAGGGGTCCGGATAGCCGTGCTCGTTCGTCGACGCGTTTCTGGGTCCGAGACACGAACCGATCCTCGCTGGAAGGTCGTGAGTTCAAATCTCGGGTGCCGGGCGCATTTTCGGGCGTTCGAGGCTTGCCTCCTCCCTCGTCACAACCCAGTGTGGTGAAGCAATGGGAAGCCATGAGTGAAGTCATCAGAACGAATTTTGATCTTTCCTTTGGAAGACAGCTGATGACGTCCGCGACGCCAGGAATGGCAGTCGGTCGAAAATTCAACCTGTAATGGTTGTTTACTACTTAAGAATGCTCAAGTCGAACTGTGGCACGTCCAAAAAAAAAAGCTTTATTTGGTACTTCACAAGAATTTGACACGGGTGGCCCAGTTGCCAGCGTTAATTTTTGGGAATTTGTACGGTTATTTTTAATGGAAAATTAAATTTTTGCCCAGATTCTGCAACGATAAGTCACGATTTTTGGTTTCAATTCTAGTACTCACTGCTGTATTTTTTCCCTTGTGGCACAGTGGTCCCGATCTACGATTTCTTAAGTGCTGCTCCACCGAAATTGACGATTTGAAACATTGAAACGAGCGATTCGGAACGCTTGAAAATTTGGACCTAATTTCGGAATACTTCGAGTGGAAATGTAGTAGTGAAACGAAGTCCATCTTACTGTTTTCACAGATCTGAGGTAAGTTTTTCACATTCCTACGGCTGATGTACGCTATAAACACTGACTGAAACACGAAACTTCTAAAAAGTGCTGCTCTGTGTTGGTTCGCGAGTCCGAGTCGTCTTGAAAATGATTTTACCAGAGCTCTTGATTCGTTTCCGCGGCTTCCTGAATTCCCAAGCTCAAATGACATCACGATCTCGATTATCTCGAATGACGGTCCTCTCATCAATCGACTTCCTCATTTGCGGGAAAACTAGTAAACAGCCTAGTGGAGTACGATTGCTCTCATTATTGAATCATCCATTCAAGCTTACACAGTTATTATTCGTCTTCTAATCCGCGGTTCGATCTATTCCTGTAATTTTGAGCTCCTCGAAGATGTTCCGGAAACAGAAACCTATCTCGAAATCACGGATTTTGAAACAAAACAAGGTCGGGAGATTTGCCGAAAACGGGGGTCCCGTCTTAATACCGGTGAAAGGGAGATTCTAGGTATATAAACTCTCTACTATCAATAATGAGACACAGTTCTTGAGATCCACAGAACAATGAGATTGGTGAGTAAAGACACATGCGAATTCCATAAACTAAAATTTCAAACTTCCAGAAAGTCTCAAAATCACTACAATTCTGAAATTTAATGGAATTTAGCAAACATTGATAGAAACCGCAATTTGCTTCGGAGAACTAAAATTGCTTCAATTGATATCTGCATGTAGAAATATAATTCTAATTAATAAATAATGAATAATAATAAAAATTAATAAAATAATATTTGAAAATTTTAAAATAGTAATAAATAATAAAACAATTTTTAAAAACACAACCAATTCCCATTTTTTGAACAATTTGAAATTTTCAGAGTCCATGCTGTTTCAGGAAGCTATACCACCACTCAGCAAACTATTGTTCTGATTCATCCATGATTCGTTCATGATTCTTTACTTTACCTTAACTGTTGAGTGCAGCAGCATGCACCTGCATCTATTACAATCCATTTCAATCAACTGTGAAGCTCAGAATGTAGGAATATTCTCATTTTTCCCCTGATACTCTTCGTATCATGAAGCTGATGGAAGTAGCAGATCAAAGCTGACAATACTCACAGTGCACCTGTCGATCGGATTCTGAATAGTGTCTTCCAGACTGAGTAATAGCCAATCGCGAAAACATCTTTGAGGTGGTGTAGCACATAGCTCCTTTCTGATCAGTGAGCAGAACAGGACAAGCTAAGGATTGAGTTTAAACTTTTCCAAATCGACCATCAACAATATGATTGAGCTATACAGCCCGTTTCAAATGTCTGTAGAAGTGACAGCGCATCTTGTGGTCAAGTTTTGAAACTCGTGAGAACTGATTTCCCATAGAAGCGAAGAAGTCTGAAGAATACTATTGTGGTCCTAACTCAAAACAGTTAAATTTTTAGTTATATTTTCAATATCTTAGAAGATTTTGAAATGTTTTGATATTTATCTCTAGCTGTGGTTGCTGGGATTCCTGGCACTGTCCAGTGCAGCGCCAGATTTGGCCAGCAAGAGGAACAACCGAGATGCTCCGTACCCAGCGCCGTACCCCCCAGAAGTGGTGAGAGTGGATGATCCGTACCCAGCTGCTCTACCTTATCCTCCAGCTAGAGAGGAGTTCCCGTACCCAGAAGCTCTGCCAGCGCCACCGCCACCACCACCTCCACCACCACCACCACCGCCGCCTCCACCACCACCACCACCGCCGCCACCACCTCCAGCACCCCACGTAGAATATGGACCACCTGAACCAATATTTTATGCTCCTCCTCCACCACCACCACCTCCTCCGCCGCCACCGCCTCCACCACCACCACCTCCGCCTCCTCCACCACCACCACCACCACCGCCTCCACCACCACCACCTCCACCTCCAGTACCTCATGTAGAATATGGACCTCCTGAACCAATCTTTTACGCTCCACCTCCACTTCCTCCGCCACCTCCACCACCACCACCACCGCCACCACCACTGCCAATCCAAGAGTATATAGAATACGCTCCTCCTCCTGTTCCTCAAGTTGAATATGGACCTCCTGAACCAATCTTTTATGCTCCACCACCACCTCCTCCACCGCCACCTCCACCACCACCTCCACCTCCTCCTCCTCCACCACCACCACCACCACCACCGCCAATCCAAGAGTATATAGAATACGCTCCGCCTCCTACTCCTCATGTAGAATATGGACCTCCTGAACCTATTCAATTCGCACCACCACCACCTCCTCCTCCTCCACCACCACCACCGCCTCCTCCACCACCACCTCCTCCACCACCACCACCTCCACCTCCACCTCCAAGGCAACCTTTTTCTGAATATGGAGTTCCCAGCTTCTGAACTGACTAATCATTTGGACCACAATCACAAAAACGACTGTTAGATAGGTATTTATTAAATGTGTGAAAAAATTAGCAATTAGTCTAGTTGATAAGCACAAAACTGTAAATTATTAAATCGAAAATATACGCTGCGAAATTGTAAACATTTGTTTTTCCTGACAACCAAGTGTAACCAAGTACTAGCAATTCATCCAAACATCCTTAGAGCCGGTTCAAAAAAAATCAACCCTAAGGTTGATATTTACCATGGGGTTACGTAACCCTGGTATGAAAACTCCTCCAAAATAACTGGTATTGTAAATCTTTCTTTCTCGATACAATCGAGAAGTTTACCTGGGTTTTTTTACCTGGGGTTGGATGAAGTTTAACATTATCATCTCCTTAGAATCAAGAAAATTAATAGCGGCTCGTGGATTTTTCGATTCTTCTTCGATTTTTCAGCTACGTAGCTTCAAGGTTACAGAGTTGTTTGAACCAGGTATTATTCGTTTAACACGTTAACAGCGGAGCTGAAAATCGTGACTTTTCCACAGTACGATAGGGGGTCAATTGGCCACATGCGGAACTCTCCCACAGTGCGTTGAGGGTCAATCGACCCTTCATACCTTACGCCATTCATTCTAGTCTGGGACACTGAAATCAGAGCCTTTTGGCAAAAACTCATTTGATTCCTCTAAAGTAGATGTACCTCTACAGAGCCAGGACATCAATATGACGTTTTTTCCAGTGAACATTGCCAAATTGTCAAAAATTGCGTATTTTCGGCGTTTATTACTAGTTTTTGATGCTTTTCCAATCATTAAAACATTTTGCCGATTCAATATTCTTTTCAAATCATTCCATTTTATAGTTCCATAAATTATTGTAAACCAAATACAGATTGCATGGTTTATAAACTTCTGATTGTAATCTGAACCAATTGTTTATTTATTATTAGTTTATATATGTATATATAATATACCAAGACCAAGAGAACAACAGGTAGAACTGAAAAACAATGTAAATAACACTCTTTCCATCAGAGGTACCGTATGAAGGTGGGAAACTGTGAAGTACATTATCGAGTCCGATTCTAGGCGTTTTTCCTAGGGGGTTCTTTGACCCCATCCCGCATTGTGAATCAACTTACCATCCCTACTGCGTTGAGGGGTCAATCGGCCCCTCACGTTTTTATATAATTGACTGGCTATTTGATGTGGTCAGTTAAACATTCAACATGTAACTATTTTTTTATCGAACGGAAAAGTAGTCTAAACACAACGCAAATAGTGACGGACCAGCCTTGTAGCTCCCGCATGTAGGGAAGTTCCGCATGGGGCCGATTGACCCCCTATCGCAGTAACCGTGTTAATGACAATCTCATATTAATAAAATCAAAACTTGAAATCTATTCTAACTTGCGAAATAGAAATTCAAATCACAATTTGGCAAAGTTGGACTGTATTTCAGCCGATAATGAACTTTTCAACATTAAAAAACCACCATAGCAGCATAAACAATAACACTTGAAGAAATGAAGTTAAGGGTGGAATTCATAGACAACGCTCAAGCGCACCTCCCAGACACGTTTATGAATTCGCTCCAAGCGGATGAACCTGTACTTGAGCGTTCTCTTGCGCTTAAGTGTCGTCTAGGAGTCATAAATTGTATTCTTCATTATTACTACTCGTTCACTAGTTGCAAAAAGGAGCATTTGATGTAGTAATTGAGAAAATATGGAAATTGTATTAAAAAATCAGTACTCTCGAAAGAAATTTTCTCAGATTCTTTGATGATTTAGATTGGTTAATTTTGAAGAATCTGACATCCCTAAGAAGAGCTCCAATCCCCATTAAGTTTCCAATAATTCCAAAATCATTCACGAAGAAACCATTCAGAAAAGTTAAAGGGAAGACTAACTTAATTATATGTAGAGATGGCAACGATATATCGATTTATTACATAGATGTAGAGGACCTATATTATCGGTCCATAACGATATTTTTACAGATAATATTGCAACCTTTTACCAACAAGTAAAAATTGAATGGATGAGAAGGGACATCTCTACCTGAAAAAACAACAAGGTACCTAATTTATTCCAATCTTTGCAGGTACCTACGTGATAGCTTGATTTCAGACTGTTGACTTCAGCTCAGGTGTCAAAATTTGACATATTTAATTTACATATTTAATATGTGTACATGGATGGTTTACACCCACAGTTTAGCGCTCAAGGCTCAGTAATTTGAGTTGAGCCAAAAGTAATGGAGGCACATCTTGATTAACTCTAATTGCACCATGGTATAGTGCCATCTAAAATATCTCAGGAACTCCACAGACATCTCAAAGTCCCACCGGAGTAACTAAAATTAAATTGTAATTTTTTGTTTGCTATTGGAAGTCTCAAAATAGAATTAGGACAAAAATTGCCGAGGAAATCGATAAAAAAATGTTCAAAATTTTTGTCATAACATCATTTTGGTTTATTATTTTTAGTAATGGACGTTTGGAATCGACCAAGAAACCCTATCTCGAAATGTGTTGGTTTACGTTTCAAGGTACGTAGAATCCGAAAATCGAATAAAAAATTTTCCGTCCGTCCCCCGTACGCCGTAGGCGGCACTTTCCCCACTTAGCATTGACCGATTTTTATGAAATTTGGTATGTAAGTGATCAAGAGGCGACTTCATGGGAGCGTTTCCTTGCAGCCTGCCGCTTGTGCACAAGATCCGGAATATCCCATCGACCCAAGTTACCATCGACCAATTTTGATTAAATTTGGTATATATGGACTCCATTTGGGGTCTAGTTGTGCTCCGATGCTTTTGGTTGATGTCAGTTTCAGGGTTGAAAAATAAGGGCTAAAATTTTAAAAACGCCTTTGCTCAAAAATCGTTACCCAAGTTGATAATATGAGAACCACCAAAGTGACAGCTTATTACGAAAACGCCGACATTTCTCTTGCGTCTCGTTCTAGTCAGACGAAATATTCATTTTGAAAAGATGAAGTGTTGGAAAAGAGGCATTAATTTGAGATATAGGGATGGACTATAGGACCCAACCGACTACACTGTTACAGCGGATAATATTTAACTTATTGATTCAATGATGTGAAAGTGCCATCTGAAAAAAAACGCTGCAAATTATTACACAATGGTTTATTATTTTTCTATATAGATCACTCGTCTACAAAATCACCAACCATCCAATATGAAGGAAAAAAAAAAATCAAAAAAAATCAAAAAAAATTTAAAAAAAAATCAAAATCACCAACTATCGATTACATTTTGATCAGCTCTAATTTGAACGGAGATTAGGCCTCTTTTGCGATTCACACTCGTGTTTTGATTTATATATATATATATATATATATTTCAAAATAAACACTTAAATTTTCGTAGGGAGCGAACGGTTTGTCCTACAGAGCTCCGCGTGGTCTCAAAAAATTCTAAAAATTCTATAGAATCTTAAATTGAAGGAAAAACAATACCTTTATGTCGAAATGTTTTGAGTTAGGGCGTTTTCAAAATTTCATAATTGATTTTGGAACCCTTAGAAGTGACCTACCTCAACCAAAAGCTTCAGGGCACAACTAGACCCCAAATGGAGCCTACATACCAAATTTCATCAAAATCGGTCAATGCTAAGTGGCAAAAGTGCCGCGTACGGCGTACGGCGGACGGACGGCCAAATTTTGGTTTATTATTTTCAATAATGAACCTTTGGAATCGACCAAGAAAAAAAAATTTCAACACCCCCTCAAAATTTGATGGTTTACGTTTCAAGGTACGTAGAATCCAAAAATTGAATAAAAATTTGGCCGTCTGTCCGCCGTCCGCCGTACGCCGTACGCGGCACTTTTGCCACTTAGCATTGACCGATTTTGATGAAATTTGGTATGTTGGCTCCATTTGGGGTCTAGTTGTGCCCCGAAGATTTTGGTTGATGTAGGTCAGTTCTAAGGGTTCCAAAATGAATTTTGAAATTTTGAAAACGCCCTAACTCAAAAAATTTTGATATAAAGGTATTGTTTTTCCTTCAATTTATGATTCTATAGAATTTTTAGAATTTTTTGAGACCAAGCGGAGCCCTGTAGGACAAACCGTTCGCGCCCTACGAGAATTTAAGGGATTTTTATTGAAATATATATATATATATATATAAATCAGAAACGAGTGTGAATTGCAAAAGAGGCCTAATCTTCGTTCAAATTTTAGCTGACCGAAATGCGATCGATGTTTTTCTTGATGTTGGATGGTTGGTGGCTCTGCTGACGAGTGATCTATATAAAAATAATAAACCGTTGTGTAATAATTTGCAGCGTGTTATTCGATTTTTGAATTCTACGTACCTTGAAACGTAAACCATCAAATTTTGAGGGGGTGTTAAAATTTTTTTTTTCTTAGTCGATTCCAAAGGTTCATTATTGAAAATAATAAACCAAAACCCTAATTTGATCTGGCTTGATAGAATTTCTTCACAAACGTCTTCCATCTCAAATATATCAATTATTAATAATTCCTACACAAACATTCATCGGGGGTTCCTGTGACAGAGATCTCTGGTGGATAAATTGCCAACTAGAGCGTCACTACATTACTAAGAGCCTAAGCACAGTCCCTCAGCTTGAAGTGAAGTCCTGAGAGGTGGTGTAGCGGAAGGGGATCCTAACTGGGGATGTGTTTTGACCTAACAAAGCCGTACTTGATCATTCGAATCTCAGACGTTGGTCATTCAGGAAGTCGAACGTAATTTGGTGGCAGTTCTCACGGAGTCGACTGGCGGATGTGTTTATTCGGTATTCTCCAAACTCGATACCATCTAACGAGTCGGGACAAGGCGAGTGAAAACAACACATCATCGAGATATTTTGGAACCCGTCTACTCGCCAATTACCAGATTTTCATCGACACGAAGGTTCTTTGACGCAGGACTGGAATTTCCATGGATCGAAAGGTACGATTAATCTGGATGTTATGAATCGATGACTAGCTTCTCATTCACCACTTCTTTATTTCAACTTCGGAGTTATATTGAAGCCAGTAGTAGTAGTTTTGCCATTTTATGCATACAAAAAAAAACTCGAATTTTTTCACCATATTGAAAACTAGATGGTTTCACTATTAACAGGTGACCTGAATGAACTTCGTTTTCTTTAAGAGGAATCTTATCATCCATCTGACCTTGATCGACTTATTATAGAAAATGAGAATCTTCAATAAATCTTTCTTATTGCTCCACCGACTGCATTCAAGTCATACTTATTAGGGTAGGCCGAAAAATAATTCCGTATTCTAATACTGCGGAAAATTTGCGAAATGGTTCCAAATGAAGGGACAATTTTTTTAGAATTTTTTCTACCAAGTCTTCCGTTCACTCAAAGCCGAAGTTTATCAAAAACCGTAAAAATCGCTCATTTTCAGAAATGTTAAACCATCATTAGAATGGCCCTTGGTTGTTCCAATAGTGTGGGATTAACACGTGTTCAAATCTATGAAAAATTATTGTCAATACAATGATGTTTTCACCTCGCGCAATGAGCTGATAATATAACATTTTTCATTTAAAAACCCGAAAATTGCAGAATTTTGGTTTCACATAAAAATACATTCAAGTGCCTGTACCTCTCTTGTCTGTACTTAAAAACATTAGTAAGTAACTAATGGTTGAGCGTATTCGCCTTTAGAAAGTACCTAGTGAACACCACAAACCTAGATTTTCCAGAGTTCTCAATGCATTTTTTGGGGTCTCATATAAGTAATAACTACCGATTATTCAGTAGCTACCTATCTACTGGTTCATTAGTTGTCCAACAACATATCTCTAGATAGTTTAGAGCAAGTGTTTTGTTTCTAACTACCACGCACAAACAGACTTTCACAAACAGGGAAGTAGTACAGATCAATCCTACTATGATTGATACACGAACTTATAGACGCAACAACTAAATGCAGATATCCATAATGAACCAAATCCCTACCATTACTAGAAAAGAAGGTATTTTTCAAAGGTAAACTTCATAACTATTGTAACTTCATTCCTTGAAACCCTAAATGGTACTTACTTACTTGAGCTGACTCCCATCGTCTGTTTATTGTAGATCTGTAGTTAGGTGTGTTGATATAATGGAATAATGTACAACATTCAATGAAAAACACGCAATTTATTCAGGAATTTCATTGTACATTGAAACAATATACAATCCGCACAGAATTAACGATAGGCAGTACCTACACCATGAACTTGATGTGAAGATTACAGAATTTTCGTGATGAGCAGTTGGTTTCGAGAGGTGAACAACATGATATTTCCCGGGGAAACAAACAAATACCTAACTGATGAAAAAGAAAACGTGTACAAATAATAATAATAAGATAATTTGAAGCTGGTTATAAAAGTGTCAGTTCATCGAAAATCATGGTTGTCAGAAGGCTGGGAAGCAGCGACGTCAAAAGGCTGATATTCTTCTTTTTTCGGAAAGTTTCTTGTCTTTGCACACTGTTTCTAATCACTTTTGGCAAACCAAAAAATTAAATACCGCTTCCGGGACGAGAAGAGCAACTAATAACCGCACAGATTGGCATAGTGAAAAACCTATGCAATATTCCATACAATCTTTGTTTACAACGGAGTCGACATGGCCGCCTTTCAGGGAGATTAGTCTTATTCTTCTTCTTCTTCTTCTCCTTCTTCTTCCAACATCCATTCTGTGTGACGTCACAGGGATAAAACGAATTGGGAACGTCCCAGAAACGACTTTCCCGGTTTTCACAACTGCAGTTGTGTCTGCATACAACCGCTGGGGTATGCCTATCATTGGTCCTGATACTCTCATTCTACGCAGTGATGTCTACAGACGAGACACAGAGGAGAAATTTTGGAGATATTCCCCAGCCCTGTCGCATACCTTTGGTTACTGGGAACGTCCCAGAAACTACCTTTCCGGTTTTCACAACTCCAGTTGTGTCTGCATACAACCGATGGAGTACGCCAATCATTGGTTCTGTTACTCCCATTCTACGCATTGATGTCTACAGACGAGACACAAACGAAAAATTTTGGTAGACGCAAAAAAGGAGGATTTGATGTTAACGAAACTAGGAGGTTGGTCAAGAAATAGAGAGCAAAAATCGGGATGCACCCAAATAAGAATGTAAGTTTATACACAATCTTCATATCTTGCCTTCAATCAAAGCTTCCCCTTTATTAATAGTAGCTTCCAAAATTATAGTAGCTGTCTGGAAGTTCTGTTTCATTCTAGCTTCGGTAGCAGTTAGAATAGAACCCTTTCCTTACAAATCATCAGTCTCTTACTAACAATATCCAATATTTTAGCAAACCTGGGGTTTTTCGTGTTTGATTCCCTGCACAGTTGCAACCTTCCCTCCATACAACACCTCGAAACATCTTCATAGGTCGTGAGCACGACTGAAGATTTGTCCATTGTCTTAGCTCAAAAAATTGGGCACTCAAAATCACGTCTGATGATCTTCTTTCTTTCCATCCAATTAACCAAGAGCTCACACGATGGATGAAAAATCACAAATAATAAACGTGAGCGCAATAATTTTACAATTTGCATCCACCGCGGAAGACAGGGAGTGAGTGGGCACACAAGCGCGATCAACTAAATCACTAGTTCTCAGAACATGTTTTGTCACACATGGATATTGAAAAAATTCACAAATGAACGTCGTAAGGGCGTCAGCCTTGCCTTACTAATGTTTTTAAGTAGGTACATACAAGAGAAGTACAGGCACTTGAATGTCTTTTTACATGAAACCCAAAATCTGCGATTTCCGGGCTTTTAAATGCAAAATGTATGTGTATGCAAAAATGTGTATATTATTAGCTCATTGCGAAAGATGAAAACATCATTGTATTGACAACAATGTATGATATATTTGAACACGTGAAGGTCCACAGTGTTAATCCCGCACTATTAGAACAACCAAGGGCCATTTTAATGATGGTTTAAAAATTTCTGAAAATAAGCGATTTTGACGGTTTTTTATTAAATTTTAACGGCTTTGCGCGAACGGAAGAATTGATAGAAAAAATATTTTAAAATATCCCCTCATTTGGAACCATTTCGCAACTTTTCCACACTATTAGAATACGGAACAAAAAAAATTGTTTTTCTGCCCACCCTAATACTTATAATTGATCTTCTCGGTTTGAAAGCTCTGCAGACCAAGGAGTTTTTCCAGGAATAAATTTGAATTCTCTAGAGCATCGAACGACCTCCGTTCCCCAACTACAACGATTTTTCCAACCATCTCGCCGTAAAGAGCATCTCCCTACAAGGCGAGGCGTTAAACGACAATTAGCAAGGCTGTCTAATAGCTATCATTACCTACGCTAAATAATTCATGAGACGAGCTCCAAATTAATTTTTCCCTCGACGTCAAACCTCTTTCCTTCTGGTTGTCTTCGTGGATAATTCCGGAGGAAGTAAATGGAACTTTAAGACTCCCTCGTCTCCCCTCCCAATCCTTTACAGCCCGGTTTTTCCTTGGGGTTAATACCAAGAAATAACCGCATTTGTGTAATTGGTGATTTGGCTCCAGAGGCGAGGAAGAGGGTTTTATGCCGAGCTCGCTTCCTCGCTTTCAGAATCCCCCTTTCAACTTTATCTTCTCCAACTCCCTCCACATTAGTTGTCAGACTTGCACGTAGCGTTTTTTGACAAAATTAAGTCCATTTGTTACGATCGTTATCAACGAATTTTTAAGAGGTCGAAATGAAATAATAAAAACCCTACGAAGTAAGGATGGCAGTCTGGTTTCTTTACGAAGTGTAACATGATGACTGATCATTTGATAAGAACATTCACTTCATTATTAGGTTTTTTTGGGATTCAATATTTTTGTTTTGTGTTTCAATGTTTTTTTGAGGACAATATAGCATTATCTTTCTGTTGTATATATTCGAAATAAGGATGAAACAAGGACACAGTTGTAGTTGATGCGGTCATGACTGATAGTAGACTGACTCGCCTTTATTATCCGTTGATACATATCGATTCGAGATATCAATAATAAGTACATCGAACAATTTCCTTTTTTTTACAAATTTGAAAAATTGAATTATTTTGGTAATGGATTAGACGAGGCAAGACAAGCTAGATGTAAGGATTACAATATATTAAATCGTGCAACAAAATGGATTAGAGAAGGCAATAAGTGTTAGCCATAAAATATCATTATGAAACATTAGTGAGGATTAAAATAATTTAGATTGTATCACTTAAGGCACAAATGTATTATTCCGCATTTTCACTATTCATTACTTTTTTTAATTTTTCGAAAATGTTAGTCGTTTTGATTTTTTTGATTACTCTGCCTGACTTCGTCTGCAAAGGTGCGGGTGGTTTTAGACTGATACTCGGACGTTCGAATTGGTTTTGGCGAGTTGAGGCTTTTTGAGCTGAGATTTCTTCAGCAGGGTGGTGTTGGTAGCTCTTAGTTGAAGTTCTGGGTTTGTCGGTTGACTGGATAATTTTCTTATTGGGCGAAGTCCGGGGATGATCCGGGCTGGGTATAGCTTGTTCCGGCGATATTCTATGAGCTGGAAATGATGGTCTTTGAATGGGCGACAGAGGAGATGCGAATTCATTATGCCTCTGATAAAATGGTTTCAGCCAAGTTCGGTCTCGGCGGAAGATCTTTCCTCCAATTTCAACGTCGTACGAATTTCGGTATGATTGTCGTAATATATAATAGATGCGATCAATTTGCATCTATTATATATTAGCCCTAGTCCTAGATTGGTCTCCAACAAGGAATAGGTTCAAACGAAACGTATAGTTCGCCAGGGGAAGAATCGAACGCAGATTTGATTATTCTAATCAATTAGTCAGATTCTCCAGATCCGCTAGAACAATACCGTTTCATGGCAGCAGAGGAATAGGTTAAAAAAAGATTCACGAACACCAGTAAAATAAAAATAAAACGTAAACAACCCAAATTGATTTAGGAAAGATAATGCTACATTGTCCTATAATCAATAAGGCTTGAATATATAGATTGGGGGAAACAAGTATCAATAGAGTTTATCTATTAGATCTTCGCATTTGAACCAGAAGGGTAAGGGAAATGATATTGTATGAAAGTATGTACTTACACGATCGATGTCTGCAAATAGACTGGAGAGCTATCCCTGAGTAGCGATTCGATAGAGCGGAAGAATCGCTCCATCGAATCACGAATCAGGTGACAGAGTAACTGGTGCTCCGCCACAAAACGGAACGGCACTCAGATCCTCCAGTTTCCGTCTTCTTTAGTTTCTGTCTTTGTATGCACACAATTATGTATGAGCAGTCCATGGGAAAAGGGGATATTTATCAATAGAATCATAAGAAGATCATCGATTATCATCGGCTTCATCGATTATTGCTTCTGAGTCTACCAAAGTAGCGGAAGCTTTGTTTTCAGTTTTCCAGGTTGAAACAAAAAGTTATCCAGAATCAAAATTTCCACTAGCGTTTTACGTTTTAGACCTTCCTGAACAATTTTGGTTCCGTGTCTGTCTGTCTGTGTGTCTGTCATGAAATCCTTGCTACTGCCATAACTTCTACAATTCTCATCCGACGATGACATTTTCAGCAATTGTGCGGGTTGACGTGTAAATGGTCTCCTATGAAAATAAACCCCTGGGCCGATAGTAGCCGCAAAGCATGCGCAAACGTGAAATCCTTGCCACAGACATAACTTCTACAATTCTCGTCTGATTTCGATGACATTTTCAGAGATTGTGTGGGTTGGCGTGTAAATGGTTCTCGATCAAAATCATTTCCCCTGGACTGATAGTAGCCGCTGCGCATGCGCAAATGTGAAATCCTTGACACAGCTGTAACTTCTACATTTCTCATCCGATTTCGATGAAATTTTCGGGGATTTTTCGGGTTGGCGTGTAGATGGTCCCTTACGAAAATCATCGCCTTCAGTGCTATACCCACTTGGCAGACTTTTTTTGTTTTGGATGCGTGTTCTTTTTTGTAGAAACTCGATGTACTCAGTAATTTTGCCTGGAAGTAAAATGTTGGTAGTCGCCCGACCAGCTTAGGAGCAGGACGGCCACTTCCCGAAAGATGGTTGGACGTAAAACGGTTAAAAACAAATGTAATCACTCTCCAAATAGAGCAAGATTGAAAAATGAGAAAATTTGTGTACCCCTTGAGCTTGTGCGAACGGTCACATTAATGACGAGCTAAGCCGACTCTATTGGGAATAGAGAAACAACAGAAACTTTTCCTCTCTCACTACGTTTTCGAAAAATATTTTCATCAGGCCTCAGAGGATGTTAAGTCTATGGAAAGCCATTAGCGAAATCATCCGAACCAATTCTGATCTTCCCTTTGGAAGACAGCTGATGACGCCCGCGACGCCAAAAATGGCAGTCGAACGAAAATCCAACCTGAGATGGTTGTTTACTTACTAGAGATAGCCCTGCAAAACCACCATAAATATACTTACGCAGAAATTAGAGATTTAAACTAAGAGTATTCTATTTCTTAAAATCTCACTCCTTTGATTAATATACTGCCGTGCTAAGCCAGAAAGTCGTAACGTGAAAATTTGACCAAATTGAGTTATTGGTGTCCGAGGGTTTTGGGGGTCGATTTCTATCGATTTTCGGAGTTTTAGAGTCGTATCTCGGTACACGTCTTATGTGTTACCTACGCGAAGATTGGAAGTGGCGTGTGTTACCTACGGCCTCCACCTTTGCCTACCGATGTCTACAAGCGATGCCCTTTCACCTTCCGTCCTCGTATTGGCTTCTGGATCAGTCTACTGAAGACGAAACACCTAATGAGCCAACATCTCAAAAGAAAAAACGGAGATCGTGTGCAAGGCCCGTAGGTATTTGGCATGTGCAGTAAGAGAGCCGACGGGCTATTGGAACGAACTTCACATCAGAAGAGAAAAATACGCATATGAACGGCTGTCTCCAGTTCAGAAGACATAAAAAGGTGAGCCGTGCCGTGAGTAAGTAGGTAACACACGATACCACCAATTGCCAGTGGTAGGCAACTCGATGCCGTAGGTAACACGTAAGACGTGTACCCGTATCTCTATTAGAAATGCCTCAAAACAGCTTAACTTTCGCGTTAAGGCGTGTTAACTTGATTCTGCTAAGGAAATAGTCGTATCGGAGCGATTCAGAAGAAGAAATCTCGTATCTTGACACTAATACGGGAATCTGCCTATTTCGACGATACGACCTTGCATTGAATCGGCATGATACGACTTTTTGCCTCTGAAAACTCAACATTTAGTGGTGACTTTATGTTTATAATCTAAGTGTATAAAAATTTATTTTTATTGATTCAGCAGTTTTTTATTACACTCTGAACAGAGATATGAAATACGATTGACTTTGAGCCAAGTAGGATGACAAAATAATCAATGTAAAATGGTTTCTTGAATTAAAATGTTAATTCAAATGAATTAATGTTTCAAGAATTCGGGTTTACGAGAGCGTAATCTCGTATCATCGTTTTTTGACAATGGGGTATTTCGGTGGGTCGGAAATTCAGGTTTTTGACCTCAAATTTGGATTCAGCACCCTTGAAAACCTATATACTCCAACTTTTAGCCCAATGATACTATAACATGTGGTAGAAAAATTAATTAAAGAGATCACACGTTTGAAAAAGGCGGGCCGCTATAAATGCACACACACTAGGCAAGGACTACGCCGTGGACTGCCCCGCGCGCGTGTGTGAGTAGAATGTTGTAGTATCCAAGAGGGGTTTCTGTGCATGGATACTTTTTCAAAGACAGTTGGCTAGCTACGTCACGATTGGCTAGCTACGTCACACCATTCAAATCTTCAACTTTCCTTAGCTTCTCTGATTTTTTAAAAACATTATCTCGACGAACAGACCCGATTACCGTTATTCCTGAGCCATACTCTTTTGAAAAAAAAATTTAAAAAAATTGACCAAAATACCCCATTTAGACTCAAAAATGTTTAATTTTGACTCCAGAATTCGATTCGGCTACTAATTTCTTTTAAGAAAAACCTATACTTGTGGTAAAAGGAGGGAAAATAATCCCGCGAAAGAATTATTTCGCCTCGAAACCTATTAGGTCGTTTTCCCGAAAGTTGGGTGAAGTCAAGATACGACTTTCTGGCTTAGGACGGCAGTATAAATGTAACTGAAGAGCTCTCTTAGTGTCAACCAAAAATTTAGTCTATATTCCACAACTCATTTCACACCACTTTTCCTTTATCAACTTGTAAAAATGTTTTTCAGGCTAAACTTGACAGATTGGAGTCTCTACTCAATCGTGATCCAATGAGTTGATCGTCCAAGTCCTGAAGATCAGAACGAGCATGGAGTTTGAAAAGCTGGTCTTGCTTTTACTTCTCAACTCCTTTCATGTAAGTTTGGTGACCTTTTTACTCGTGAATTTATCAAGTTCAACGAGTGTGAAGAGCGATATAAAAAGTATGTTACAATCAAAACCGAAGCTTCATTTCATTCTTTTATTAAACGTTAAGTTTTAAGAAAAGCTGATTAAGTGGTACAACAAGGGACACAGACACTAAATTACACACTTTTCCATTGACGTAGACGATTCTGAAGGTTGTGGAATCAGGAAAAGACTAAAAGAACCTTTAGGAAGTAAAGAAAGGATTGAGGGAGAGGGAGGTCGGCCAATATGGGTTGATACCGGCAAAAAGGGGTGAGAGGCTCTAAATGTGGAATTTCCCAAAACTGGAAATAATTTTTTCAAAACGTAATTTACAATATTAATGACAATGTTTCGTGCATTTAATTCAAAATATTAATAATGATTTGTGCTTCTAGAACATTATGCAAAGACTGAATAAAAGAGGGGGGAAATCCTCTACATTTGGAAATATCGATTTCACTTTTTAACCATCTTTAGCCTCCGAGTTTTTGACATTTTATGTCTTTACTATGGCACATAAATGAAAAATCGTCACGCGGGGAGCGTTATAAGGGGAGCGTTACGCGGAAATTTCTGATGATTTTCACGTACAACCAATCGTTCCTAGGGAAAACTAACTTCCTCATTTTCCACCCCACAAAAATCGTTCACCACTCATTTGAAAGCTCTCAATTTATTAAACATAAGACATAATATGTCTCTCGTGGTTGCGTACTTGTACGAAAGCTGTATCCACCGTTTGTGTTTCCAATTTTTGTATTGGGTACACCAACCCAATGTGGGGTCATTGTGGACTTGGAGTGTTTGAGCTC
Source organism: Apolygus lucorum (assembly GCA_009739505.2). NCBI lineage: Eukaryota > Metazoa > Arthropoda > Insecta > Hemiptera > Miridae > Apolygus > Apolygus lucorum. The sequence goes on from CM019181.2 coordinate 30,003,036, forward strand.
GTGGACGTTTGGACGTGCTTCGTTAATTTGCTGTTATTGTTGCTCTTCTTGGTGAAATTGGATTTTCAAGGTTATGTTATGTTGATGGAGTCCAAAAACAAACAGAAACACGATTGAGAAATCGTTTCGTGATTATATTTATGATTTTTTCACTTATTCGAATTCACCGTGATTATTATACAGGGCATAATTCTAACTGGTCTGCCATACTGTACGAGTCGATTCTATAACTAATTCGCAACAAAAAGGCTTCGTTTTCGAGTTATTTTAATTTTAATTTTTTTTTTCCGTGATTTTGATCTCACATCATTAAATTAGTAATAACTCTTTTAATTGGTTGTGACAATTACAATTTGAGGATACCGTTGGAAAGAGCATTCAATTTCCTATCAAATAGGTCCTTACTTTTTTTAAGTCAAGGTGTAAGACATGAAAAAGTCCTCTGAAAAGAGAATTTTACGTAATTTGGGAACTCTCGAATTTTTTAAATCGCAAATTGAACTCCAAGGGTCAATATTTGTCACCTGTACCTCAATTTTATTTCATTCATTGTTTAAATTTTTTTTAACACAGAATGTGTTTTTGCGATGACCTACCGAAAAAAAATCGTCACGAAAAAGCGACAGAAAAAACCGTTACGCGCCTTTTATAATGATTTTCACGGGCAACCAAGCCGTTGGTAAGGAAATAGAACTCCCGCAGTGTTCATTGCACAGAAATTGTTCACCATTCGTTGGAAAGCTCTCAATTTATATAGTATTTTTCTTGTAGTTACATATTTATTTATATAACATTTATAGGGTTTTAGACCAAATTAAATGTCTAACAATTATTTATTTTATTATTGCCAAAGACTCCACATTTATTATTGTTGTTTTTATTTAACGGATGACTAGCATCGCAAAAACACATTCTGTGTTCCTATGATTTCATACAGAGTATGGAAAAAGAAATAAACCGGGGGGTGCAGGGGGGCGGAGCCCCCCGCCGAGGCGCAAAGCGCCGAGTTTTTTATTTTATTTTATTTTTTTTTAATTCTAGTATTTTTAATAGGAAATTTGACTTTTCACTTTTTCAATCCAAAACTCCGCACAACTGTAAATTTGTTCGTCAGAATAATTGATACCTATCAAAATATTATTGTAGGTCAATGTCTGTTGCGACCAATAACTTGGAGATTGAAATTTTTGTTATGCAACGGATGATTTTCCATTCAATCGTGTTATGGATACGAAAAAGCTGTGGCACATCCACTAAGTAGACTTTTTTCTGTATTCCCAGGTGTTGAGAGTGGAAAGCTCGAGAATCGCAAAGCGACAGGCGTCGTCGCAGTACTATTTAGCTTACTGTCCGGTCCGCCAAGGGAATTACATCACTTACTCCGGCAGCTTGTGCTACTGCAGAAGAGGAGGTCAACAGTACGATTGTCGACCAGCGGGGAACGCAAGCACCAACACCGCAACCCAGGTGAGTTCCGGTGAAAACTGGTCCCCCGACAAAGGCCGTTTTCCCGTCATAATAACGACGGTTACTCTAACCACCCCTGACTCTCGGGCTTTCTACTGCTACCCTTTAACCCTCTAATTGGTGAACCAACTGCAATGGCCTGGCCCTACAAATTACGGCCACCTCGCTTGTGTTCGCCTCTCGCCACTGATGGGGTATGTAAACAGCGCTAATGGCTCCCAGGGAGGTGCGACACAACCACATTCCATGATTTTATCGTCACTGTCGAGAGACACTCATTCTGACAGTATATCGCAGACTCTGTACCTGTGAAGCCAATATAGTATCGTTGTAATACGTAATTAGAGCAATTACTGCGTTTTTTTTTCTTCGCACTCCTACACGTACGTAATTCACACCCTACATTACAGTAGGTGTATTGCAGCACGACTAACGCCTTAGATTCAGTGAATTTTCAAAAAAAGTTAATCCAATCTAAATTTCCAAATATTTTTAGATTAAGAAAAGTGTTCATTGAAATTCGTTTTGGAACGATCTTAGTTGCTTCCTGAAGTTTAATACATACACATATAATTGTGTGTGTGTGAGAGAGTTATACGAACCTCCAGTAGACAAGAGTGGCAGCCAATAATTCTCATTAGGGTTGGTGCGACATGTAGTTTGAGCGAGGTACCACAGAGTTTCGTGATATAATGGGGTATTTCAGTCAATTTTTCTTAATTTTTTTAATTATTATTATTTTTTTCCCCAAATAGTACGGCTCAGGAATAACGATAATCGAGTCTGTTCGTCGAGAAAATGTTCAAAAGAAATTAGGGAAGCTAATAAAAGAGATTTGAACGATGGCAGGGTGTGACGTTGCAAGTTGTGTGGCGTATTAAGTTGCTCGCCTTGGAAAAAAAACCCTGTGTTGTTGCCTGTAAAGTCGGTATACGGGCGAAAGTTTTACGTGACAACGACTTTGAGTGGTAAAATAATTTTAATGTTAATATTCATTCGTATAGTAGGAAGAAGGATAAAATAAAATTCTTTGTCAAGTTGCACAGAGTAGGTATTTCCCGTAGGTAGTAGGTATTTCCCATGGGTGGGGGGGGAGTGAGTGCCAGGGAAGGGGGGCGGGGCGCTCCCGCTTTTGTGAGCGCCGGGAAAGGGGAGGGGCCGCCCGCCTTTAGGGAGCGCCGAGCTGCACCCCCTCCGTGAGCGGAGCGTAACGCAGTTTCTTGAAGTGTCTCCCGGTAAACCAATTTATAAGACGTTATCACGTCAAAATATCTTTGAAAAAAGTATCCATGTACAGAGAAATGATAAAACCCTTTCCTGAGGGTAACCTATATAGGTAACCACCTCAGAATATCTTGGATACTACAAAATACTACATACAGGATGCGTTCAGGGAGGCGTTCATTCAAACGTGTGATCTCTTTAATTAATTTTACTACCACACATTATTGTAACATTGGGCAAAAAGTTGGAGTATATAGGTTACTCCATGGTGGTGAATCCAAATTTGGGATCAAAAACCTGAATTTCTGACCCACCGAAATACCCCATTGACCCGAACAAACCTTAAAATTTCAATAACTTTTTTCACCTTTTAGGAATGATTTACCATAAGCCACACAGTGCAACTTGACCCCGAATGGAGCCCATATGTCAACCAAATTTCAGCTAAATCTGTCCTTGTATTATTTATTAACCCTTATTTAGGTCATTCGGAATGACCCCTCCCCACATTGGTAACTGTGAATCCCCCCCCCACCCCCTGTGAGTTCCTCTGGAGCAATGGTCTGTTGCTGGCAATTCAATTGTTTTATTTTTACATAGTCAATTTACTTATGAAATGGTGGGTATTAGAGTCAATTATTCAGTTTCGTGGAATTGGTGTGAAAAATTGCTGTACATTTATCGTTTGTAACTGCCGTAGTTTTCATTGATCGACCTCATTTTATTTATAGCATGAGTGGAAAAAGGTAATGTTTAGATCAGTCAGTAATTTGTCCTCAACCAACGTTTTCAAGACAAAGAATGTGTGAGTAGCTGATATTGAATTTCTTCTCCCCCTCCCCCGTTCATTCGCACTAACCAACGCAGCATTATCGTCCCTGGGTCATCAATAGGTTCACTTCATCAAAACCCTGCAAATTATTACACAAAGGTTTATTATTTTTCTATATCATCAGATATATCGGATATATATCAGATCACTCGTCTGCGAAGAACACGGCTTTGCCATTGTTTCCACCAACCAACATGAAGAAAAACATCGATCGCATTTCAGTCAGCTGAAATTTGAACGGAAATTAGGCCTCTTTTGCGATTCACACTCGTGTTTCTGATTTATCCTAAGTCCAACCCACAAGTTCTCGCAGGGAGCGAACGGTTAGTCCTACAGGGTTCCGCGTGGTCTCTAAAAATTATAAAAATTCAATACCTACTACTCCAAATTGATGGAAAAACAATACCTTTATATCAACATTTTTTGAGTTTGAGCGTTTTCAAAATTTCAACCCTTATTTTCCAACCCTCAGAAGTGGCCTACATCAACCAAGAGTTTCGGGGCACAACTAGACCCCAAATAGAGCCTACATATCAAATTTCATCAAAATCGGTCAATACTAAGTGAGGAAAGTGCCGCGTACGGCGGACGGACAGCCAAATTTTTATTCAATTTTTGGATTCCACGTACCTTGAAACGTAAACCAACAAATTTTGGAGAGGGTTACATTAAAAAAAAAAAAAAAAAAAAGCAATGATTTATACAGAAAAGTTGACTTCTAGTGCACCTTACGCCCGAGTGACGTAACACTAGCAATGACCATATAAAAATCCACCCTAGCAAATATAGGTTAGTAAACTATTTATTCGAATTTTATGTTTTACGTAGCTTGGAAACGTAAAACATCAAACTTTAAGAGCTGTTTTTTTTCTCCAACCATAGAAGATAATAGATAGACCTCGGGTAGTCATGCGACATGACGCATAAACTGGAGAAGTTGAGTGATTTCTCTTCCAACGCCGGGCTCAAAATAAACGTCGGAAAGACAAAGGAGCTACAGATAAATGTTCCACCGAGGGAATTTAAATTAACCAAAATTTAAAGCAACCAAAATTAACGGCCGTTAACTGGTTTAATAAGCCGGTTCCCGTGAGATCACCGAAGTAAAGGCTTTGATTTGTGACCAAGGATGTGTGACCAATTGAGGACAGTATCGCAGTTCTTGATAATTTTTCAGGTTGAGCCATTGGTGAACCCCGCTCCTTGGGCGGGTGAGGCGATACGTAGCCATGAGTCAAATCATCAGGACCAATGGGGTATTTCGGTGGGTCGGAAATGCAGGTTTTTGACCTCAAATTTGGATTCAGCACCCTTGAAAACCTCTATACTCCAACTTTTAGCCCAATGATACTATAACATGTGGTAGAAAAATTAATTAAAGAGATCACACGTTTGAAAAAGGCGGGCCGCTATAAATGCACACACACTAGGCAAGGACTACGCCGCGGACAGCCCCGCGCGAGTGTGTGAGTAGAATGTTGTAGTATCCAAGAGGGGTTTCTGTGCATGGATACTTTTTCAAAGACAGTTGGCTAGCTACGTCACACCATTCAAATCTTCGACTTTCCTTAGCTTCTCTGATTTTTTAAAAACATTTTCTCGACGAACAAACCCGATTACCGTCATTCCTGAGCCATACTCTTTTGAAAAAAAAAATAAAAAAAATTGACCGAAATACCCCATTCTGATCTTCCCTTTGGAAGACAGCTGATGATGTCCCTGACGCCAGGAGTGGTAGTTAGACGAAAATCCAACCCGAGATGGTTGTTTACTGACTGCAGATAGCCCTGCAAAACCACCATAGACATACTTACGTCGAAATCCGAAACTAAATACTAATTTGTATGCGTGGAAGGGGGGCACAGAAGCTCCTCTTTCGATTCACCACAGCTCAGACAAACCAAAATGTTGCAGAGTGATCGACCCACTCCTGTTGGTTCGTTATTATGATTTCTGTGCTCCACAACGAGCGTCGAGTTTCAACAGCTAATTACCTCCTCTAACAATCGACGATGTAAGTGATTTAATTACTCGCCGAGGTTCGAAGGGTGTTGCTGAGGGGTGGCAAACGTAAAAGCTGGGAGACCTCAACTTCGCCTACACCAGTGAGGTGTCGAGTATCAAGGGAGGGATAACAGGAGCTTCCTAGTGATTAGAAGGTGCGAGGATGTGACGAAGTTCTCGTTAAAGGGGAAACACGAATCCGAAAAGCGATGGGATGCGACTTCAAAAGACGTGATTCTCGCCTTGAGTATTCGAAGCGTTGTTCCAGTCGGTTTACAACGAGTTCGTTTCAAAAGCCGAATATTATCTATGCGAATCAGGTTACCACAATTTAATTTGTTGGGTTTAATTGTGGCGCAGAATAACGATCCGATTCCAGCAAAAGTGTGGTCAAGTGGGAATGGCACATTGCTCCTTCGTATGCTTGTTACAAGAATTTCATGTTCGCACATGCTCGGCGCCTTCTAATGTTGAGATTGATTGACAGTAATTTTACTGGTGATTCACATCATTCCGAGTCGTTTTATTTTAAAAACGCTTTTGCTCAAAAACTTTCGATGTAAAGATATTGATTTTTGGCCTATTTAAATTAGTATCGAATTTTTAGAATCGAATGAGACCACCCAGAGCTCCGTAGGACAAATAGTTTCGTAGCGTCACTGCAGTTATTGTTGACGAAATTCCAAATTCCTAATTAGAACACATGCCACAAAATTTCAGATTTGGTTGTTCCACATCAACTTTTGCCATCAGTTTCATTTCTTAAAATTGCTTGTTCGGCTTGTAGGGCGATCCCTCTGTGGATTCGCAAATGACTTAGCCTTGTCTTCAATATTTTTGGACTGTAGAACTGAAACTAGATGAAATAGGGAGGAAAGAAAAGGTAAACCTTGGTAATATATTTTATGGTTTAATAAAGAAGGATATCAATAACCTAACCTACTGCAGGCCTGACAAACTAGAAGCGGTATTAAAGAAGGTATGAATATAGATTTAAATTAACATGAAATTAAAGTCTTTTAGAGAAGTCCTCAACAAATTGCAAATTCTTCGCGCGTGTTGCTTGTGGTGGGACTTTAGGGGTCTTTGATGGGATGAAATGAGTTTCCACTCACCTCTCTCCCTCTTCAGTTGGTACCTTGCTGGACCTCTTGGTCTCTGCAGGAACTTCAAGAGTAGATATCTCAGGAGCAGCCAGATCACAGAGTTGAGATTTCAGGGCTCCAATGGAAGCTTTCGTGCACAAGAGCTGGGTTTTAGCGAATTTTCAAGGAAAATGAAGCTATTGCAATGGCCTCAAAATTTTTAGAATCGACTTTTTCGAAAAATTTTCACACTGAAATCCGTTTTGGAACATTCTGAAACGATCCCTGAAGTTTTTCCAAAAATCATATGTATATATATATATATATATACACATATGTGTCATTCCGGACGATAACTTGAGTAAATGTTTAAAAATTTTTTTTTAGTTTTTGCCAAAATGTTTGTAGCACCAAACCATAGGTCAAGTTCGTTAACCAGCAATTTTGGACAATCCAAAGTGGTCCAAAATTCAAAAAAACTCCCAAAAAAATGGGTTTTTTCCCGTTTTTTGTGGTTTTTACATTGAAAATCATGGTAATATATGGTATATTCGGATTCAGCACAAAATTTCTGATATGAATGCATTTTTCAAAAATGAAAATTGTCCAAAATTAAGAAAAGTTTGTAGCTATATATATATATAATGAATACGTGCGTATATTTGTTGTACCCAGAAATGCAGTAGCCGTGTGGGTACTCTATGAGTTCGTAGAGACGACTAGAACATGAATATGGACTCCTAACATCTTCAAAGCATACCCAGCAATAATTTGCAGCGTATTATTAGCGAATTTTCATGCGAAAATCATGTTTTGGGGAAAGAAAAAAGAAAAGAAAGAAAGAAAGAAAGAAAGAAAGAAAGAAAGAAAGAAAGAAAGAAAGAAAGAAAAAAAAAAAAAAAAAAAAAAAAAAAAAAAAAAAAAAAAAAAAAAAAAAAAAAAAAAAAAAAAAAAAGAGTCCTCGTTCAAATATTTTATCGACAACTGCCACCGATAGAAACGTTTAAAACCCAGTGTATTATTGAAAATCGCACGATTTTTTCGTACATATCGCGAATATAACTAAATGTTATCAAATTAATTACTTAGATGCGGTAACGCATCAAGGAGAAAAATGTGTGATAAACAAAAGGTGGCTTGTTGTTATGAGGTTGGGAACATACGAGCATGAACGCGATCTGTCGCACTCATCTTTAACTACGTCCTGGAGCTTCCACAATCAGAACGCTTCTCGGGCTCCCAGATTCAGCTTTCAGCCCAGTGATTTCACGTCTTCCAGGACGTCGATTATTGGTGTAAAAGTATGTAATAAAAACATATATACATATATATAAACCAAGAATCGAAAAAAAAAACTTTCTACAACAAATTGCAACACCATTGGTCCTTTCCTTAACCACACCTTAAACTGAATGATTTCTTTGAAAATTCGCTCATTAATTCATGCTGCATGAATGGACTTTTTTCTTCAAGCAATGGCTTTGAACTGGTTTCCCAAGTCAGTGGATGATTTCTATAGCAGCGGAGGTGGTGAGGTGGAGATAACATTTTTCCTTTGACTTCCGTGGACTTTGGTGGTCTTTCTTGATGTCACTCACACACACACGCACACATGGACTATCTCTTCCTAATCTTCTTCATCCTAGGTCCCAAACATTGCTAAAAGTTTGTTCATTTTTCGTAATACATATTAACATGTTTAATGTTTTAGGGCTGGGGGTCGTTCTGTGAATTCCGACACGCAAATCTGCAACGTTTTTCTTTTTTCATAGTTACCACGGACCGATTTCTTAGTTACCACGTTATATCGGCTCCATTTGGGGTCTAGTTGTACCAAGATGCTTTTGGTTATTGTCAGACCAACAGATCGCTCCCTCGGAGGTCCTTCAGTTTGGACTAGTGATAAATCAGAAATATGAGTGTGAATCACAAATTAATCTTCATTATATAGAAACAATTTTCTCTCCTATTCAACGCAGGAAGGTGAAATTCGAGATGGTGGGTCAAAGGACAGTAATGAAGGCACCTGACAGATCACTGATCAGATGAATGAGTTCCAAAGCCTTTTGACATTTTCATGTCTTTCATATGGCACATAAAAAAAAAATCGTCACGAAATTTGATGCGACGAAATTTGTTGCAACGAAATTTGTTGCGACGAAATTTGCTAACGAAATTTGCTAACGAAATTTGTCCCAAGTCGCCACAATGATGATTATGACCATCAGAAGTGAAGTTGTTAGGTAGGTAGGTACTTTACAGTTTGATATTACCAGATCAGCTGAGTCGAAAATTGAGCTCCCAGATCAGCTGAGTCGAAAATCGAGCTCCCAGATCAGCTGAGTCGAAAATTGAGCTCCCAGATCAGCTGAGTCGAAAATCGAGCTCCCATATCAGCTGAGTCGAAAATCGAGCTCCCAGATCAGCTGAGTCGAAAATCGAGCTCCCAGATCAGCTGAGTCGAAAATCGAGCTCCCAGATCAGCTGAGTCGAAAATCGAGCTCCCAGATCAGCTGAGTCGAAAATCGAGCTCCCAGATCAGCATGAAAATGTTTCAATGTGTTGCAGACTCGTATGCAAGCGTTTTTTTCAAAATAAACTTGAATGTGAAGCAGGTATGTAATAGATAGGTAGTGACTATGGCAAAGCCATGTTCTCTGCAGACGAGTGATCTACTATATGGACAAATCGTTGAATCGTAATTTAAATTGATTCATTTCATAATTTTTCTCTCCTATTCATCGCAGGAAGCTGAAATTTGAGAGGCAGGGTCAATGGAGAATGCTGAAGGCGCCTGAGTGGTCACTGATCAGCTGAGTGAGCTCCAAGGCCATTTTCTCTCCTGTTGAACGCAGGAAGCTAAAATTTGAGAAGCAGGGTCAATGGAGAATGCTGAAGGCGCCTGAGTGGTCACTGATCAGCTGAGTGAGCTCCAAGGCCATTTTCTCTCCTGTTGAACGCAGGAAGCTAAAATTTGAGAAGCAGGGTCAATGGAGAATGCTGAAGGCGCCTGAGTGGTCACTGATCAGCTGAGTGACCTCCAAGGCCATTTTCTCTCCTGTTGGACGCAGGAAGCTGAAATTTGAGAGGCAGGGTCAATGGAGAATGCTGAAGGCGCCTGAAGGGTGACTGATCAGCTGAGTGAGCTCCAAAGCCATTTTCTCTCCTATTCATCGCAGGAAGATGAAATTTGAGAGGCAGGGTCAATGGAGAATGCTGAAGGCGCCTGAGTGGTCACTGATCAGCTGAGTGAGCTCCAAGGCCATTTTCTCTCCTGTTGAACGCAGGAAGCTGAAATTTGAGAAGCAGGGTCAATGGAGAATGCTGAAGGCGCCTGAGTGGTCACTGATCAGCTGAGTGACCTTAAAACTGTATCTAATTTCTCCCTTGCGAGGGAAAAACATTAAACATGATTTAATGTTTTTCCCTCGCAAGGGAGAAATTGAATTTAGTAAACACTGGTCATGCGGTCTGGGGATGTTTGATTTTTTATTATCTGTTGGTGTCAGATTGTTATTATTTGTAGAGTGAGAGAATACTTTCCACCTACAGTTTGCTCCCTATGAGAATTTGAGGGTTGGACGCAAAACAGGTATAATTTTCGTTCAAATTTAGTTCTTTTTCCATACTCTGTATGAAATCATAGGAACACAGAATGTGTTTTTGCGATGCTAGTCATCCGTCAAATAAAAAACAACAATAATAAATGTGGAGTCTTTGGCAATAATAAAATAAATAATTGTTAGACATTTAATTTGGTCTAAAACCCTATAAATGTTATATAAATAAATATGTAACTACAAGAAAAATATTATATAAATTGAGAGCTTTCCAACGAATGTTGAACAATTTCTGTGCAATGAACACTGCGGGAGTTTTATTTCCTTACCAACGGCTTGGTTGCACGTGAAAATCATTATAAATGGCGCGTAACGGTTTTTTCTGTCGCTTTTTCGTGACGATTTTTTTCGGTAGGTCATCGCAAAAACACATTCTGTGTTAAAATGCGATTGTTGATCGTTTCTTTGAGTTGTACATAGTTTCGCGTCCTTAGCAACCAGTGTTCAAATTTCCTAATGAAATATCCCTATTATTCTTTACGGATAAACTTGATTGTGAAGTAGGTATGTAAGTAACAGGAAGGCAGTATCCCGATGGTGATCTTCATCTCCCCTCATCCCTAGGGCCAGCGTCGGGTGTGTCCTGGGCGTCCTCCCCATTAATGTTCGATTTGATTTTTTTAAATATATTTTTCATTATTGGCGGTCCCCCTCCATCTTTGAGGAGAGATCATTCGAAACAAACAAACAAAACGCTTCAAATGATTACACAAAGGTTAATTATTTCTATGTAGATCACTAGTCTGCAAAGAACACGGCTTTGCCATTGTACCTACTAACCATAGGTACTACTGAGTACAGCTCAAACAAACGAAAACAATCGAATTTTGGTCAGATAAAATTTCAACGGAGATTAGGCCTCTTTTGCGATTCACGCTCGTAGTACTAATCTAGAGTAAGTCCAACCCTTAAGTTCACGTATGGAGCGAACGACTTGTCCTACAAAACTCCGAATGGTCTCCGAAAAATCTAAAAATTTAATACTATTTCAAATTGATGAAAAAACTATACTTTTATACCAAAATTTTTCGAACTAGGGCGTTTTGAAAATATCATCCCTTATTTTTCAACCCTTAGAAGTGACTGACATCAACTAGAAGTTTCAGGGCACAACTAGATCCCAAATTGAGCCCATATACCAAATTTCATCAAAATCGGTCCATGGGAACCAAGGAAAGTGCCGCGAACGTCGGACGGACGGAAAAATGTTTATTCGATTTTCGGATTCTACGTACCTTGAAACATAAACGAACAAATTTTGAGGGGGTGTTGAAATTTTTTTCCTTGGTCGATTCTAAAATTTAATTATTGATTATAATGAACCAAAAGTGACAACGGCAAAGCTGTGTTCTTTTCAGACGAGAGATGTATACAAAAAGTAACAAACCTTTGTGTAATAACTCCTAGTACATGTATCTGGTTTTCACTGTAACTTACGGTTTTTTCTTAGTGAGTTTTGGGTTTTTTAGGGTTTTTGGTTAGAGGCTGTTTTGATACATAAAAAATTGTTTTTTTGGTACATAAAAAAAATTGAAACAAAAAGTTAAACTGTTAAACGCGAGTAAAAATTTTGATTTTGGAAGAAAATTTCCTTCATTTTTAATTTTTGAAGTTTTAATTCCAATTTATTATTGGTGCATCTCCGTTCGAAGTAACTATCGTGTTCTCTTTAGCCTAGAACGTAAAGCAGAGTATGATTCTTCTCCCTCGAGCAGTTCTCTCTGTGATCCTCTGGTAACGATCCCCTGCTTTTGGAGTTAATTTAAGTGATTGGAGATCTGAAACAGCCTTTAGCTCTTGTATAGCAACCATTAGCTCGCTCCCCAGGATTCGCTCTTTGTTTCCTTCCATTATTGAATGAGCTCGGGCTTTGCGGTGTTGGTAGAGCCCTCCGCCTGTTCAATCAAATCTCTTGTTCCAGACCCAAGGCTTGCAGGTAAATTGTCATTACGGAAACAGTTCTTGGTAGGGTCGGTTGGGGATCACAATTCGTGGGTAGGAAGGAAGAAAATTACGTGGGAAAATTACTTGGAGCGATCGTGCGACTAACTGGGTGGCCTCAATATGTAAACAATGGTTATGAGCGACTTTGAAAAAAACGAGTTTCTGGTTCTTATTTTCAATAATGAACCTTCAGAATCGAGCAAGAAACAATATTGTAACCCCTCTCAAAATTTGATGGTTTACGTTTCAAGAAAAATTTAGAATCCGAAAACCGATTTTAAAAAAGTCCATTCATGCAGCATGAATTAATGAGCGAATTTTCAAAGAAATCTTTCAGTTGAAGGTGTGGTTAAGAAAAGGAACAGTTGTGTTGCAATTTCTTTTAGAACGTTTTTTTAAACGATTCTTGGTTTTTCGATTTTCAGTATAGCTTACCAATACTGTATGCACAGGGTATGCTTTGAAGATCTTAGAAGTCCATATTCATATTCTACTCGTCTCCACTAACTCATAGAGTACCCACAGGGCTATTGTTGTTTTTTTTTCTATTTTCAGTATAGCATACCAATATACTGTAGGTATAGCATACCTATGCACTGGGTATGCATTGAAGATCTTTGGAGTCCATATTCATGTTCTACTCGTCTCCACGAACTCATAGAGTACCCACAGGGCTATTGTTGTTTTTTTTTTCGATTTTCAGTACCTAAGTACCTATAGCATACCAATATACTGTATGCACTGGGTATGCTTTGAAGTTGTTGAAAACAACAGGATGGATATAAGTCGGCAAACTCGACTCTTAGCAAGCTTTTACAGCGATACAAACCGTTTCGGGAGGAATTCAACTCGTGAGGTTATGGGCCGGAATAACCAAAATTAGATATCTCTGGAGTTCCTGAGATGTTTTCGGTGACACAAGTGATACCATGGTCCAATTAGGTTTAACTGATGCCTTTTTGTGGCGACTTAGTATTAATTTTTTTGTAATTAACTTTTTTATTGATTTTGTATTTCCTGTCAACTGTTGTCTTGTATTTTTAGTGATGATTGTTATTATACCTAAATTACAATGTCAACTGTACTTAGAAAGTATTCGTTCCATCACTAACACGATTTGTGCTTACAATTGAATCGATGAGAATAGAAACAGTACAAGTCCATTTTTGACGATTGTTGAAAAATGGCTTTTTGTAGGTTGTAACCAGTAGAACTACGCATTGAGCACAAGAGCAGTATGCTAACCACACTCGGTAAGCTTGAACAGAGCCTAAATGAAAATGATTGAAGGAAAAAACAGTAGGAGTCCATGGACTTATACCACCTGACACCTGATATCTCGATAAGCTGATCAGGGACATGTACTGTTGTCATTCTCACTGATTCAATTATACTCGTACATTTTGTTGAAGTTGGGATTTTTTTTTTTTTTTACTAAGTAAAACTACAGATTTGCTTGAGGTCTGATTCATTTTGCGGAAAGTCCAATTCTAGTTGCGAAAGGTTTAACTCAAAGTGCGAACGCTATAAACCAATTGGGTCATTGAAACGAAGAAGCTATGTGCCACACCCACTTGGCAGACTTTTAAAATCTGTTTTAATTGGAATTGATTTTAAGGAAAAATAATTTATTTCAATTTTGTTCATTCGGTAGTAGTTTCTGGAACTACCTGTAAGGTGGGGTGAGAAAAGTCGACATTGATTTTGCCTATTGAAATATCTACTTTCTTATCAACTTTTTAGGTGGGTTGAGGAAATTAAGGTGGGATATCTGCCTAAATTTTATCACGGTTTTTCGTTTGCAGAGACCGACGACAGGTAGACCAGTTCAAGCTACAAGACCAGTTCAAGCAGCAACTCTGCCTCCGCTGCGGCCCCCACCTGTGGCTCCTCCTCCGCCGCCGCCTCCCAACCGTCCCAGCACTCCTCCCAACGTCGATACTCGCCCTGGCGTCCTCCGTCAGCTCACTCACAACGCAGTCATGATCGTCAATAGATGAACTCTCACGACATTCGTAACTTTAACGTTCAAACTTCACTCTTTTATATTTTTCAAACTAAAACACTCTAAAATCTTCAGCAGCGAAAATAATACATTTTTTGTGAAAAACAATCATTTTAATATAAAAATTGATTATTAAAACCAAAAAACATGAATTTCAAGGAAATGTCTCCCTCACTTCGATTGAGTAGGTGAATTCATACTCTCACACTATCTTCAGAAGTATCGATTATCCACAAAACTGGGAATTATTGTCAGAGAGCACATCAAACATTTAGTCCCTCAATGCAATTTTCATAGAAAACGTTTGTGTTTAACCAGAGTATCTCAGATACACCTTAGAATTTCAGGGAAAATAAGCCATTGCAATTGCCTCAAAATATTTAGCAAGAACTTTTACTTTTTTTTTTTTTGAACATTCTAAGACGATTTCTAAAGTTTTTTCAAAGTCATATGAAAACTCACGTGTAATATAGAATCTATCTATAAATATACAACTTAAGTACAATAGGTGTATAGTATCTCAGATAGTATCTCAGATACACCTTAGAATTTCAGGGAAAATAAGCCATTGCAATTGACTCAAAATATTTAGCAAGAATTTTTACAATTTTTTTTTTTTGAACATTCTGAGACGATTTGTGGAGTTTTTCCAAAAGTCATGTGTAATATAGAATCTATCTATAAATATACAACTTAAGCACGATAGGTGTATAGTATCTCAGTATCTCAGATACACCTTAGAATGTAAGGAACATTAAGCCATTGCAATTGACTCAAAATATTTAGCAAGAATTTTTACAATTTTTTTAACATTCTAAGACTATTTCTGAAGTTTTTCCAAAAATCATACGAAAAGTCACGTGTAATATAGAATCTATCTATAAATATACAACTTAAGTACGATAGGTGTATAGTATCTCAGTATCTCAGATACACCTTAGAATTTCAGGAAAATTAAGCCTTTGCAATTGACTCAAAATATTTAGCAAGAATTTTGTAACAATATAGGATGAATTTCAGATTGAAATTCACCTTATTGCTCATAATTAGTCAGAAGAGGGTGTGACGACCCTACCCCTTCAAACCAGTGATTAGATTAATCAGCCAGCCCGAAGAGGATATCGATTCATATCTCTATGAATCGGATATCTCTAAAGGCGTAGCTCCAACAAATCGGGAACAAACCAATTGGTTTGTCCCGTATAAAATGTAGAGTCGTCACACTCCTCTCCCTAAAACATACTTCTGGGTTTCAAACAGAAGTATGTTTGAAAAAAGTCAAAGGGACTGAAAATAGCATGAAGCCCAGGAAAGGACGTCTGGAAGCTTCAAGGGAATTCCTCCATCGTAATGGTACTATTCAAAAAGAAGAAGAAGAATGCCACGAATGGGTCATTTATGCCACGAATGGGCCATTTATACATAAAAGAATAAATCAATGGAACTGAGGAGAAAGCAAACTAAATAAAGAATACGAACGGCGAAACATTCAAATGTAATGATTGAAAAGGCAAACTTAGAAAAGGCTTATATAAAAGAAAAACTTAATTGAAATTAATAAAATGCCAGATTGGCAAAGCCTAACAAGGGAGTGAGTTTAATTGCCGGATTGGCGAAATGAATGAATTTAATTGCCGGATTGGCGAAGTATAATGAGGGAATGAATTTAATATAATTTAATAATATAGAGATTCCTTCTGGAATTCTCTTTGGGTAATTCCTTCTGGAATACCCAAGAAAAAGTGGAGGGGAAATGATGAAATAAATTCAGTGCATTTCCACCAAACCACGCTCTGCTACCATGTAACAATATAGAATGAATTTCAGATTGAAATTCACCTTATTGCTCATAATTAGTCAGAGGAGGGTGTGACGACCCTACCCCTTCAAACCAGTGATTAGATTAATCAGCCGGCCCGAAGAGGATACCGATTCATATCTCTATGAATCGGATATCTCTAAAGGCGTAGCTCCAACAAATCGGGGACAAACCAATTGGTTTGTCTCGTATACAATGTAGAGTCGTCACAATTTTTACAATTTTTTTTTGGAACATTCTAAGAAGATTCCTAAAGTTTTTCCAAAAGTCATGTGAAAAGTCACGTGTAATATACAATCTATCTTTATACATAAAACCCCAACCGTATGTACGTACATTGCCCGGACGTGGGGGTCCGGGTTCGATTCCAGGCTTTTTCCACATATTATAAATTTTACCATGAGACCCTAAACCTAATGTTAACCTAATGGTTATATGTAAGCATAACATAAATTATGTCACTCTGGATGATAATTTGAGTAATTATTTTGCCGAAAGTTTCCGTAATTATTCAGCAAAAAAAAAGTTTTTGCTAAAGGTTCATAATAACGAACAAAAAGACGAGTTCGTTTCCCAGGACTTTTAGACAACCCTAAAAGGTGCCAATTCCAGAAAATTCTTGAAAATTCTTTCAAAATGTCTTATATAAGTACGATTCAAGAAATCAAAAAATGTCAAATAAACCAAAAAATTGTAAATATAGTATAAACAATTTAAATAAATACTGAAAACCTGCGTATATTCGTTGTACCTGAAAACGCAATAGTCGAGTGGGTACTTAGTCAGTTCATGGAAACGAGTAGAACATGAATATGAACTCCTAATACCTTCAAAACGTATCCTGTGCGTACGATATGTTGGTATGGTATATTGAAACAAAACCACTGGACATTATTATACAAAGGTTTATTATTTTTCTCTATAGATCACTCGTCTGCAAAGAACACAGCTTTGACGTTATCACTTCTTACCTACCAACCATATTTTCGCTTCTCAATCAAGTTTAATTCGAAGAAATGAAGATTGGTAGCCCCCTTCGTTAGGGATTTGGTTACTGGACTCAAAACTGAGTACAACTCGGGAAACGAACAATGATCGCATTATGGTCAGCTAAATTTTGAGCGAAGATTAGGCCTCTTTTGCGATTCACGCTCGTGTTTCTGACTTAACAAATGGCCAACCTTAAGTTCTCATGGGAAACGAACGGTTGGTCCTACAGAACTCTAGGTGGTTACATTCTATTCTAAAAATGCAATACTATTTTAAATTGATGAAAAAACAATGGGTACCTTCGAATTAAAAGTTTTGATCTAGGGCGTTTTGAAAATTTCAGCCCTTATTTTTCAACGTTTAGAAGAGACATCGACACCCACGTACGGTGGACGGACGGAAAAATTTGTATTCGATTTTCGGATTCTTCTTACCTTGAAACGTAAACCATCAAACAATTTTTTTTTTCTTGATCGATTCCAGTGTTTCATTTTTGAAAATAATAAACCAAAGGTAAGTCGTGTGGTTTCCAACGTTCGTCCACCAAACATATAATTCTACATTGCCCTAGCTAAGCGTTTTTCATGACAAGTACTTAGATAAATATTTGACAATGTTTATTCCTGTTTACTTACATGATCATTCGCTAACATGAACCTACTCCAAAATGGGTTTTCCACGAACCTCGGTAGAAATACAAGGGTATTACGGTACATACATCTATATTTGAGTCCCTTCGGACTGGAACCTCATTAAATCGGGATGAAGTGTAATCAAGAGAGTGGACCTTGAATATTTCATCTGTCCGTCGTTTGCCATTGTACACACACCTATTCTATAATTTACCAGACGGTAAGAAAGTCTCTCCCCTCCCTTTCACGAACCCCTTTCATCCTTTCTAGATTGCTAGGTCTGTTTGCGTAGGCCAACCACCCGGTAAATTCAGTGTAAATAAGCCGACCAGCAGGTCTGAGGATAGTTTTTTTTCCTTCTTGGTGAGGCCAACTGGTTTCAGATCGTCCCATCATGACGTGTTTCATGTTTGCACTATAGAGGATGGGAATTGTAAGCTCGACCGTAATAATACTGCATAGATGAACACTAAAATTAAAAAATGGGAAATTTCATTGTGTTCTTACAAAGCAGTGCATTCGAGCGGTCAAACAGAGAAAACCCTGCAAATTATTACACAACGGTTTATTATTCTTCTGTACAGATTACACGCTTGTCAAAGAATGCAACCATATTATCGCTTCACAATCAAGTTTATTTTGAAGAAATAAACGCTTTACACTTAATTCGGCAAAATAGGGTGCCTGCATTAGGAAATTTGATTTCTGGTTGCTCAACGAACAGAAAACTACACATTTTGGTCAGCAAAAATTTGAACGGAGATTGGGCCTCTTTTGCGATTTACACTCGAGTTTCTGAAGTATCAATGGTCCCTGCTGTGCTCATACCTACCTTAGTACCGAACAGTTTGTCCAAAAGATGTTTGGGTAGTCTCATTCGATTCTGAAAAATTTGAGTCTGTTTCAAATTGGTAAAAACACACTTTACATCGAAAAATTTTTGAGCTAGGGCGTTTTGAAAATGTCAGCCTTCATTTTTAACCTCTTAGAAGTGACTGATACCAACCTAAAGTTCCGAGGAACAAATAGTCCCCAAATGGAGCCCATACACCAAATTTCGTCGAAATTGGTCCATGGTAACTGAGGGAAAATCCGCGCATGGAGGACGTCGTACGGCGAACGGACGGAAAAATGTTTAATCGATTTTCGGATTCTACGTAAACCATCAAATTTTGAATGGGGGTTGAAAAACTTCTTAATTGACGAGGCAAAATATTTCCTCGTATCCCACGATTTTTTAAACAGAAAAAATCCTAGAAAATTTCGAAATTAAGTTAAATGCTGAACCAGAACGCGCGACCGACCGAGACCCCCTTAATTTATGACCCGATACATCATAGAGAACATAAAATCTCCTAGTGCCTACCCTTCAAATTACATGATCACATGTTGGTGAAATTTACAACCATCAATAGCCTCAACACTTGTATTACCTATCGTAACTAATACATCAATTATCAGTTGCAGCTGAATATATCAAAGGTTAGTTGTAACCTCCTATTCCTGGAAGAATTCCAGAAAGAAGGTTGCTAACACTGAAATTCGTGGATTTACTTGAGAGAAACCACCACATCGAAGGCTTGTTTTCACCTCCAATTCTTGGGAAATAAAGGAAATGAAGGTTGGAAAAACTAAAACTCGTTGATTCACTCGAGAGAAACGACCACTTCAAAGGCTTGGCTTTACCTCCAATTCTTGGAAAATGTCGACTAAGAAGGTTGGAAACAACAAAACTCGTTGATTCACTCGAGAGAAACGACCACTTCGAAAACTCGTTTTCACCTCCAATTCTTGAAAAATGTCGACTAAGAAGGTTGGAAACACCAAAACTCGTTGATTCACTCGAGAGAAACGACCACTTCTCATGCTTGTTTCCACCTACAATTCTTGGAAAATGTCGACTAAGAAGACTGAAAACACCATAACTCGTTGATTCACTCGAGAGAAACGAGCACTTCAAAAACTCGTTTTCACCTCCAATACTTGAAAAATGTCGACAAAGAAGGTTAGAAACACCAAAACTCGTTGATTCACTCGAGAGAAACGACCACTTCTTATGCTTGTTTCCACCTACAATTCTTCGAAAATGTCGACTAAGAAGACTGAAAACACCATAACTCGTTGATTCACTCGAGAGAAACGAGCACTTCAAAAACTCGTTTTCACCTCCAATACTTGAAAAATGTCGACAAAGAAGGTTAGAAACACCAAAACTCGTTGATTCACTCGAGAGAAACGACCACTTCATAGGCTTGTTTTCACCTCCAATTCTTGAAAAATGTCGACTAAGAAGGTTGCAAACACCAAAACTCGTTGATTCACTTGAGAGAAATGACCACTTCTTATGCTTGTTTCTACCTACAGTTCTTCGAAAATGTCGACTAAGAAGGCTGAAAACACCAAACTCGTTGATTCACTTGAGAGAAACGACCACTTCAAAGGCTTGTTTACACCTCCAATTCTTGACAATTGTCGACTAAGAAGTTTGCAAACACCAAAACTCGTTGATTCACTCGAGAGAAACGACCACTTCTTATGCTTGTTTCCACCTACAATTCTTCGAAAATGTCGACTAAGAAGGTTGGAAACACCAAAACTCGTTGATTCACTCGAGAGAAACGACCACTTCTTATGCTTGTTTCCACCTACAATTCTTGGAAAATTTCGACTAAGAAGACTGAAAACACCATAACTCGTTGATTCACTCGAGAGAAACGAGCACTTCAAAAACTCGTTTTCACCTCCAATACTTGAAAAATGTCGACAAAGAAGGTTAGAAACACCAAAACTCGTTGATTCAGTCGAGAGAAACGACCACTTCAAAGGCTTGTTTTCACCTCCAATTCTTGAAAAATGTCGACTAAGAAGGTTGCAAACACCAAAACTCGTTGATTCACTCGAGAGAAACAACCACTTCAAAGGCTTGTTTTCACCTCCAATTCTTGAAAAATGTCGACTAAGAAGGTTGCAAACACCAAAACTCGTTGATTCACTTGAGAGAAATGACCACTTCTTATGCTTGTTTCTACCTACAGTTCTTCGAAAATGTCGACTAAGAAGGCTGAAAACACCAAACTCGTTGATTCACTTGAGAGAAACGACCACTTCAAAGGCTTGTTTACACCTCCAATTCTTGACAATTGTCGACTAAGAAGTTTGCAAACACCAAAACTCGTTGATTCACTCGAGAGAAACGACCACTTCTTATGCTTGTTTCCACCTACAATTCTTCGAAAATGTCGACTAAGAAGACTGAAAACACCATAACTCGTTGATTCACTCGAGAGAAACGAGCACTTCAAAAACTCGTTTTCACCTCCAATACTTGAAAAATGTCGACAAAGAAGGTTAGAAACACCAAAACTCGTTGATTCACTCGAGAGAAACGACCACTTCATAGGCTTGTTTTCACCTCCAATTCTTGAAAAATGTCGACTAAGAAGGTTGCAAACACCAAAACTCGTTGATTCACTTGAGAGAAATGACCACTTCTTATGCTTGTTTCTACCTACAGTTCTTCGAAAATGTCGACTAAGAAGGCTGAAAACACCAAACTCGTTGATTCACTTGAGAGAAACGACCACTTCAAAGGCTTGTTTACACCTCCAATTCTTGACAATTGTCGACTAAGAAGTTTGCAAACACCAAAACTCGTTGATTCACTCGAGAGAAACGACCACTTCTTATGCTTGTTTCCACCTACAATTCTTCGAAAATGTCGACTAAGAAGGTTGGAAACACCAAAACTCGTTGATTCACTCGAGAGAAACGACCACTTCTTATGCTTGTTTCCACCTACAATTCTTGGAAAATTTCGACTAAGAAGACTGAAAACACCATAACTCGTTGATTCACTCGAGAGAAACGAGCACTTCAAAAACTCGTTTTCACCTCCAATACTTGAAAAATGTCGACAAAGAAGGTTAGAAACACCAAAACTCGTTGATTCACTCGAGAGAAACGACCACTTCAAAGGCTTGTTTTCACCTCCAATTCTTGAAAAATGTCGACTAAGAAGGTTGCAAACACCAAAACTCGTTGATTCACTTGAGAGAAATGACCACTTCTTATGCTTGTTTCTACCTACAGTTCTTCGAAAATGTCGACTAAGAAGGCTGAAAACACCAAACTCGTTGATTCACTTGAGAGAAACGACCACTTCAAAGGCTTGTTTACACCTCCAATTCTTGACAATTGTCGACTAAGAAGTTTGCAAACACCAAAACTCGTTGATTCACTCGAGAGAAACGACCACTTCTTATGCTTGTTTCCACCTACAATTCTTCGAAAATGTCGACTAAGAAGACTGAAAACACCATAACTCGTTGATTCACTCGAGAGAAACGAGCACTTCAAAAACTCGTTTTCACCTCCAATACTTGAAAAATGTCGACAAAGAAGGTTAGAAACACCAAAACTCGTTGATTCACTCGAGAGAAACGACCACTTCATAGGCTTGTTTTCACCTCCAATTCTTGAAAAATGTCGACTAAGAAGGTTGCAAACACCAAAACTCGTTGATTCACTTGAGAGAAATGACCACTTCTTATGCTTGTTTCTACCTACAGTTCTTCGAAAATGTCGACTAAGAAGGCTGAAAACACCAAACTCGTTGATTCACTTGAGAGAAACGACCACTTCAAAGGCTTGTTTACACCTCCAATTCTTGACAATTGTCGACTAAGAAGTTTGCAAACACCAAAACTCGTTGATTCACTCGAGAGAAACGACCACTTCTTATGCTTGTTTCCACCTACAATTCTTCGAAAATGTCGACTAAGAAGGTTGGAAACACCAAAACTCGTTGATTCACTCGAGAGAAACGACCACTTCTTATGCTTGTTTCCACCTACAATTCTTGGAAAATTTCGACTAAGAAGACTGAAAACACCATAACTCGTTGATTCACTCGAGAGAAACGAGCACTTCAAAAACTCGTTTTCACCTCCAATACTTGAAAAATGTCGACAAAGAAGGTTAGAAACACCAAAACTCGTTGATTCACTCGAGAGAAACGACCACTTCAAAGGCTTGTTTTCACCTCCAATTCTTGAAAAATGTCGACTAAGAAGGTTGCAAACACCAAAACTCGTTGATTCACTCGAGAGAAACAACCACTTCAAAGGCTTGTTTTCACCTCCAATTCTTGAAAAATGTCGACTAAGAAGGTTGCAAACACCAAAACTCGTTGATTCACTCGAGAGAAACGACCACTTCTTATGCTTGTTTCCACCTACAATTCTTCGAAAATGTCGACTAAGAAGGTTGGAAACACCAAAACTCGTTGATTCACTCGAGAGAAACGACCACTTCTTATGCTTGTTTCCACCTACAATTCTTGGAAAATTTCGACTAAGAAGACTGAAAACACCATAACTCGTTGATTCACTCGAGAGAAACGAGCACTTCAAAAACTCGTTTTCACCTCCAATACTTGAAAAATGTCGACAAAGAAGGTTAGAAACACCAAAACTCGTTGATTCACTCGAGAGAAACGACCACTTCAAAGGCTTGTTTTCAACTCCAATTCTTGAGAAATGTCGACTAAGAAGGTTCGAAACACCAAAACTCGTTGATTCACTCGAAAGAAACGACTACTTCAAAGGGTTTTTTTTCACCTCAAATTCTTGGAAAATGTCGAGACAGAATTTTGAAAACACCGAAACTCGTTGATTCACTCGAGAGAAACGAACATTTCAAAGGCTAGTTTTATCTACATCTCTGGTTATTTCTGTCTGGTATACTATCTTTTGTTTTTTTTATTTTGTTCTGCTTCCATCTCCTTTTTTTATGGGGTTCTATAAATTGTAATTTTTCTCTGTATCTGTTCAACTGGCGATCCTTCCGATATTTGTTTCTCTTCGTTTCGCTTCCTAGTGTACCAAGGTAGCGAAAGCTTTGTTTTCACAATTCAAGGTTGAAAATAAAAGTCCTCCAAAATCAAAATTTCCACTTGCGTTTTACGTTTTAGACCTTCCTGAACAATTTCGGTTCCGTGTCGGTCTGTCTGTCTGTCTGTCATGATTTCCATGCCACAGCCATAATTTCCACAATTCTCATCCGATTCCGATGAAATTTTCAGGAATTGAGATGGTCCCCTGTGAATATCATGGCACCCAAATTGAAAGTATTTTGTGCTCATGCGCAAGCGTGTAATCCTTGTAACAGCCATAACTTAAACATTTTACATAAATATTCAGATATTGTGTAGATTGATTGTTGTGATGATGCAATTACTTAAAGATTGATGTTTTGAGATGAACTACTACGCATCCGATCATCTATACAATCGGATCATGGAGATACGAGGAAGCTATGTGCCACACCCACTTGGCAGACGTGTTTGTGTTTCTGAATTTCAAAGTAGTGTTACCTATTTAGCAACGAAACTTCTGCTGACGGTCGTGTGACCAAAGCGTACTCTTTTATCGTTAATTTGTTCGTATACTCATTTGAAATCTAGCATATTAAACAATCAATCAATCAGTCATTCCAGATTAATTTCTTGTTAAAGGGAACACTGTGAGATATCACGGTTGATTTTTAATTGCATTTGCAAACGTTGCACAATTCTATCAAGAGCCGACCGAAACTCTTAGATTATCCACGTTCTCATAAAAAGTAATTTTCCTTAAACATCACTCTCACCGTATTCAGGATATTTTGAGGCTGGCCACAAGATGATTGCCCATAGAAATTACTGATGAATAAGAGTTTGTATTAGAAAGAGAGTTTCATTCGGGATTCTTTTTCGGGAAGTACTACCGTTGGATACGTTTAGTCGAGATAAAAAGCAAGTTATCAACTTTAGGAAAGAGGCAGAACAAAAAAAGATCTGCCTGAGGGCGGAGCAAGAGGTTGGAATGCAATACGACTCTTTGATGACCAACTCGGGCAGAGATGAGTTTTGGCTCGGTGAAGGGAGAAAACGTGGTCGAGAACAACAAAAAATTCTAATGTAATAGCTTTCGGGAAGTGGATTTTTGTTTACCCACCGTGATACAATACCGTCTATTCCAACTTCCCTCATTCGGTTTTCGGTTTCTATGACCGGCCTCAAGCCTTTATTTCCTCTCTTTTTGTCTCTTGCTCCGTTCATTTTCTTCGTTATTTCCCGGAGCTCGTACCTCCGGGAAAAAGTTTCTAAGTGAAGTTTACCGACTTAGAGAGTAAACAACGACTAGCGTTTTATTCGCAAATGGATTCCATCAAAATATTGGTGTAACTAACTCCCGACTTTCTGTACCACGATAAGTAGATAAACGGGCAATGGGGAATTCCGGTGTGTCAGAATTTTGCAATTTCGATTCTGGATTAGGACTCTACACCACTATCATCAGTTGTGTTCTTGTCAGTTTTCCAACTTCCTCGCGTATTTTCCTTGTAATGTATGGAAATTCCATGATAACTAAATTGTTAAGCACCCAGAGAAAATCAGGCCTGCTTAGTCCTGATAATGGTTTCCACGGCCATCTTCTAAAATACACTTTTCGCACAGGTCGAGGTTCTCCTATGTTTTGCCCCAGGTACGCCCACAACTTGCCGCCTCTCATTATAAAAATAAATTTAAAATACGCTTCGGGAGGCTGAAGACATTGAAGACAGGAAGAGGAAAGGAACAATTGAAAAATTTTGATTTTCCTCTCTGACACAGTCTTACGAAGGATCTACTGAAGTTGGCAAGTCCCTATCTTCGGAACAAAATAGAAGGGCGGTACTGAGAACTGCAGCAGACATTGGGCTGGCGCGCAGTACTGTGAGTTTATGGATCAAGTGATCAGAAATCAATTTGTGGAGAGTTCTGTTAGAGAAAGTTGCGCTGATCATGGATTTCATACTACTTCATATTTTAAGGAAAGAAAAATGCACAATAAATAATATTGGAAGGAGTTTATTAAAAGGGTGATTCTCAAACTACGGGACAATTTAGGTCCTTTGTTAATAAAAATTTTCCGTTCAACTTTTCTCAAAAAACCTTTTTGTAGTTGTTTTTGTGGTATCACGTCTACATGACACCACCCTAGTTGATCTAGGAATAAATCGATCAATTCATGTGCATCATCGATCAATATGTACCTCAAATCTCATTGTCGTGGCCTGTCCCAGAGTCAGCTTTTCAACATTCCCGAATTTTTCTCTGCCAGTGATAACGTTTCACGGTAATTGTTTTCGTTCACAATTGTTTAAAAATAGATATTGAACCACAATATGCTTGAAATCTGTCTATCATACGGTTAATGTACATGCAATATGCTACTAGTTTGTCCCATAGTTTTCTCCTCATTGTCATGACCTATGAAATTTATAAAATCAAATTTGAGCAACTTAAGGGTTATCATGCATGCTCACACATCAAAACACCTTTATATTAGACTTCCGAAGGTAGTTTAAAACAATTTGGGGGAAATTGAGATTGTAAAATTTTTTGAAATTTCCAACTCCAAATTGTCCCGTAGTTTGAGTATCACCCAAAAATATTGAAATTTTAAATTCAAAACAAAAGTAACATTTCACCAATTTAACAAACGTTAGGCAATGAAACATAGGTAATAATTAGGTATATGTCTTTAGAAGTGCAATACACTGAATGGTGAATCTAAATCGTCACTATCATTAGCGCTGCAGATGCTGGAGAGAGCGCTTCCACAACTCAGTTCCACAGCGTTAGGTGTGCTTGATACAGCATTAGGTATCAATTTTGAGGATGGTGGTCATGTCAATGTAGTTATCCCTAATCAGATACTGGTTGATGACTTCATAATCTTTTCTGTTCTATTCTGTTGATATGAAAAATGCAAGGATGTGGTTTTTTTCCTCCCCACACTTTCCCGCGGCTTTAATTTTTCTAAAAGCTCTCTATTCGTATTGAAAATTTCATAGAAAAAAAAGTCGCGGCTGGTCGCGGCAAATTCCAACGGGATTGAGTCAAGGGGTAGTGCCAGAAAACAATCATCAAGTGCTCTAATTTCTCATTTCTTCTCTTTTTGAGAAATTCACTATTTAATGTTAAGGTTTAGGAAGAAAAATTGGGAATTATTATTGTGACGATTTTACCGAGTGCTTAGGGGAAATTCATACTTCAAAAATTATTAAAAAACGTGAATAAAGCACATATTTATGCCGTGACTCGTCATGAAGAGCAATAAGATCCAACTTGTTGATATGACGGTATCCGCACTCATAATGAACAGGTAGTTCATCGTTAGCGTTTTGGGTGAAATGAGTTAATAACATAAATTATCGCGGAACTTGCCCTTTGGTGATCCGTAGGAGGCTTGTGAGGTCAGGAAACCTATTTAAACGTGCTCAAAGACTATCTAGGGATAGGTTCTTGCACTCCTTTCCACTACCAATAGACGGTCGTTTTTTCGATTTTTTACACATACTCACAGTACTGTGTGGCAGGGAGAAAAAACCAGGTAAGTCGTATTTTGGTGAAAATCGAGATGTTATCTTCACTGTAGGCGTTATTTTGTGACAGCTTTCGTTTGCAAGTATCAGCGTGAGTCTACCATGCTTTCTATTGGCTGGGGCGTTAGTGAATATTCGGTTAACTCTCATTCTCGAAATTTCTGTAGGTATACAGAGTTTACCTTCTTTTTCCCAGTATACTAAATCGTGCTTAACCAGGCAAGTAGGTTTTCTTATGGTGGGTGAGCAGGGAAGTCTGAGAATTTGGTTGTTCGTAACCAGGTAAGTATGGAAATTAGACTGCACGTCACCAGGTAAGTCGACAATTTTTAGAAAACTATTAAATTTACAGGGGCAGTTTGAACTATCATTCCGATTTTAGGATACTTTCGTAAAAAAATGGCAGGGTTGAGTATCAATTATTGTGGATTCTTGAATTAGGAATAAAATTTGAAACTTTAAAATGCTCTTCTGTAAAATTCCATTTTTTTACTTATCTGGTTTTTTCCCCCGCTAGCCAATGATCCCCTGAAGTTGTACCAAGTAGGCAGGTAGCTGATTTTATAAAAATCATGTCTAATTAAAAGAAAGTTTTCCAACGCGTTCAGTCACTGCCATCAAGACCCTCCGCCAGAAGCCCCACTATAAGCAGCTTGTCCAGGAAGCTATCCTGGCAAATAGCAGGGGCTTCTCCCGCATTTCCTGTTGCTGACGTGGAGTAGCAGCCTGCCATTCAGTATCCCTCCCCCGGGACCGTGGGCCTTCTTGCCGATCTGAAGACCGAAGTCTTGAGGCTCGGGAAGCAGGTAGGTCGTACTGAAGGCTATGAAAGCACCTACCTGCAGGATCTGGTGAGTCGGGCTGCTGAAGAGCTGGACAACCTGGAGGATGAGGTGGCAGTCTATCTAGGGAGAATCTTCCGGTGGGCCCTCCTCCCAGCGTGGTGTTGGATGGAGGTCGCATATCAGCTAAGCAAGTAAGCCGGGTTTAGAGTTTGTGGAGGAAGCATCCGGCGCGTGTAGCTGCGGAGTTACTGGCACTTATCAGGTCTGATTTCCTTGTCTTTCGTTTATTTTCATCGTCATCAAATAGAGTTATGTGACTGAGTCTTCCAATTTAAGTGCGCCCCTAATGCAAGATTTGAATTTTGATATTTTCAAGACGGAGTGCAGTTTTTGGTTGTGCTTAAAAGGCTGAACCGATTAAAAAATATTAAATACTGCGATTAAGTGAATTTTATGTGATTAAAATATTGATTGAATCAACCAGCGCAAAATTGTGTTAACTTAGTGTGATTAAAATGTCTTTATTAATTACAAGCACAGAATAGAAAAAAAAAGTTCGTGATCAAATGTTCAGCGCTATCCGAAAACCGTTACAAACTCATGACAGGATGAATTGAAACCATTTCCAGCATGTTTTTTTTTTTTTTGCCTTTTTCTTTGGTCTGATTTGCCTGGGCTATTTATAAAACATCCCCGGGGCAAAGGAACTTTTTACTAGCACAGTAAAGGCCCTCCACTACCTGTGCAAGTTCACCGACCTCTTCGTTGCATCTCTAGGATGATCCCTTCCCCCATGCCGCTAAACAAATTTGGCTACTTGGTTTCTTGAGAGATAACTCTCCGAAGATTGAAAGTCAGAAACAAAATTTCCCACAAATCAACAGAATGCTGCCAAAGGAGTGAATAAGCGAGGAACCGTCGAAGCGTTGAACGATCACCTCAACCCTCCCGCCTTCCGGAATCCCGATCGTCCTTATACCGCCCTCCACTTCTACCAATGGGTTTCCGTAGGATTACAACTCAATTTTCCACTCAATTGGTTGGATTTAATAAATTACATTAGAAGGAGAAGATAGGAGAGGACGGGAGGGAATCAATAGTTCAGCTCCGTGGAATAATAACTTCACACTTCACCGGCTTTATTTGGTGTTAAATCATTTGCTATCGTCTCTGGAGTGTGTAAACAGCGGAGTGAGCATCAAACCATTTTCTGATATCCTGATTTCCAGAGAAACTGATGAGTTTTACGGTACCAAATTTGGCGCAAGAATACCCGATGGATATTTTTCGAAAAAAAAAACAGAAACCCGTTTTTATTGGGATAGAAAATTTCTCGAAATATAGGAGGGTACTTCATGTTACTGAACCTCATTCACTAGTTGTTCAGAAATAACTCAAAATTACGATTTTTTAACCAATGAAGAGATTGTAGTGGGAAACCAGGCGACACATCCGTCATTTGTCACCAGTTATTCTTCTTCAAGGCACCGAAAATACGTATCTACTTACGTCGCCTTCCTTTTGGTTTATTATTTGCAATAATGAACCTTTGGAATCGACCAAGAAAAAAAATTTTTAATACCCCCTCAAAATTTGATGGTTTACGTTTCAAGGTACGTAGAATCCAAAAATCGAATAAAAATTTGGGCGTCCGTCCGCCGTACGCGGCACTTTTGCCACTTAGCATTGACCGATTTTGATGAAATTTGGTATGTAGGCTCGATTTGGGGTCTAGTTGTGCCCCGAAGATTTTGGTTGATGTAGGTCACTTCTAAGGGTTCCAAAATCAATTTTGAAAACGCCCTAACTCAAAACATTTTGATATAAAGGTGTTGTTTTTCCTTCTATTTAAGATTCTATAGAATTTTTAGAATTTTTTGAGACCGCCCGGAGCTCTGTAGGACAAACCGTTCGCTCACTACGAGAATTTAAAGTTTGGAAGTTCGATAATTCAGAAACACGAGTGTGAATCGCAAAAGAGGCCTAATCTCCGTTCAAAATAAAGCTGACCGAAATGCGATCGATGTTTTTCTTCATTTTGGATGGTTGGTGGCTTTGCAGACGAGTGATCTATATAGAAAAATAAAAAATAATAAACTATTGTGTGATAATTTGCAGCGTTTTTTTAACCAAATCATATAGGTATTAATGGGGAGGATGCCCAGGACTCACCCGACACCGAATGTAGGGAGGAAGATGAGGAAGGTGGGGGTGGGAGAGAGGGATAATGGGAAGTGCCTGTGTAAAAGGACCACCAGTTCAAATATGAGCCGAGCAGGACACGAGTGGCGATACCACGGATTACTCCTAACGAGATGATAGCACCTCATTTCTTGGGAATTAATCAATATGATGTGCTACAAATTTTCCGCTAAAATATCAGTATTAGCATAGCTAAAACTGCTTCTCAACATCCAGCTTCAACTTTTCAGCCTACCTTCAAATTTGATTAAAATACAGTTTGTCTCAACGTTAAAATAGCTAGACAAATTTTCATTCAATTTATGGATTCTACGTACCTTGAAACGTAAACTAACGAATTTTGAGGTTTTGTTAACTTCTTTTTCTTGGTCGATTCCAAAGGTTCATTATTGAAAATAATAAACCAAAATACTTCGCTACCTTCCTACAATAATTGTAGAAGAAATACATTAATTATTAATTCTCATAAATTATTGTTTATGTGTATCAAATCTCTAGCCGAGAATGTTGTTCACTTTTAACTAAGGGGTATATCTCAGTTTCTTCCATAATTAAAGCAGTTTTGTTTATTCATGAATTTTTTTTATTGGTTTTTATGCATAAATTTAGGTTTTCCAACGAATAGTGAACGATTTTTCTACGAACACGAATAACGAAGATAAAGTTCCGCAGCAACGACTTGGTTGTAAGTGAAAATCATTGAAAGTACGATATTTTTGCCGTGGCGTGGCGGTCGGTGAAATAATAAAAACCTAAGTATAAAAACCTAATTATAAAATCTTTAAAAAATCTAACTACTAAACTAGTTACTAGAAGCTCTTTCAATTTGAATAACTAAAACATGACTATTCAAGTGAATTTATTAACTTAGGATTATAATATGTTAATATTTTCGTCTACAATTTTACGAAGCCCCCACCAAACTCGACATTTCCCTCTAAACCCTTATCATTGATAACTTATCTGCAACTGCATTTTGCTTAAGGTGCTTAGTGAACGGAAATCTCGTCAATATCACACGTAGATTTCAGTATTCGTTCACAAAGTCAACGTTCTCACCCTGGAAGAGCCATCTCTCGAAGATCATGATACTGAGATTAAGAACTTTTTAAGACCTACGTTTGCACCTTTATCACATCTAGATTCCACGGAGAGAATGTTCATCACATCCAAGTTGTGGCGTAGGTAGTCCACAAAGAAAACAGAGATGACTAACTTTAGATGGTAGTAAATTTTAAAAATTATCTAAAAGTCCGCTTTTTAATTTTCTCCGACAAAACTTCCAATAATTACAAACTGAGCTATATTTTCCCACTGAAGAGGAACAATTTCAACAACGGGTTTTAATTTGTTTTAATCGCGAAGTTGTGGCTGTTATGAGGTGGGTATAAGTATGTAAATGAGAAATGAACCGCAGAAAAATTGGATTATCTTTTAATCCCAACTCTGATTGTCTTTTCTCCCTCAACAAGACTCCGAACCAAATGCGAATTAAAAGCGGAGAGTAAGTTTTCATTTCACTTTCCTCTTAATTCCGAGTGGACGTTCAATTTATACCATATTCATTGAAACCCTATAACATTATATGATGTAGGTTAACGTCGTCCGTAACAGACGAGCTTTGGACTAACTTTCAAGTTCATTGGATTTTTTAAGATTATTGTATTTGGCGTTTTGCAACTTTTTACCTCTCACAAAACGATGTCTCTTCTAACTTTCAGCAGGTTCTGTATCCTCTAAATTGATTAAATTTATTGTTAATCACTTAATACCTCATTTTAAAGAGAGATCCGACCCCCAGTAACAGACACAGTGAAATCTTATAATCCCTCGTAAGTTGGACCAAAAGGGCTAATAAGAGACATAGACAAAATTCTCAGTTTTACTTCAAAATGTTCAAAATTTCTTTATTTTATGATTAAAACCTTATTAAATTCAAATGAACAGAAAATTGGTACTAAAATTGGCCAACTCCAGTTCGGAACCTCTCTTCAGTAGTACGAGTCTACTACATATCACTTCTCCTCCCATCATATAGAAAGAATGGATGAATGAATTAATGAAGAAGGAGAAATGAAAACCTTCAGAGTACTAAGGCAGCGGAGCCCGGCCGGGATGTACCAGGCCGGGCACGGACCCACCCACCATGGCGGATCCCGGACTGAGTACCCATACCAGGCAACGGTCTTGACTTCAAAGCCCATCAGACATTATAGCTCCTGAAAATCCTTCATTCGGTGAACAAAATCAAGAAATTCGTGATACACTAAGATCCACCAACAACGTTGACATCGGCGACCTGCTGCTACGTCAGATCAGGAATTTTAATTACGGGAATTAACTTATCATACGGAGGCCTATACCCAATTACGGGATATACATATACATACGCAATTATGAAATTGTTTGCAATTATTGATGGTTTTTACAAATAACATCATTCTGTGTTTTGTACCGATCGAGTAGTGATGAAATCAGATGTATATTCTTTACTGAATCCAGAGGTAATTTACCTTCAAACTTGTAGAAAAATTCGGCTTAAATCGTGAAAAATTTGTGTTTAGGTATATAATATAATATATATAATATAATATATAAATGTTGGCCATATTGGTTTATTATTTTCAATAATAAACCTTTGGAATCGAGCAAGAAAAAAAGTTTTTTAACCCCCCCCCCACCCCTCAAACTTTGATGTTTTACGTTTCAAGGTACCTAGAATCCGAAAATCCAATAGAAAATTTTCCGTCCCCCCGCCGTACGGCGCGCCGTACGCAGCACTTTTCTTAGCAACACTGGACCGATTTGGTTCAAATTTGGTATATGGGCTCCATTTGGGGTCTAGTTGTGCCGCGTTGCTCTTAGTTTATGTCATTCACTTCTAAGAGGTGAAAATTTAGGGTTGAAATTTTCTATAGTGCCCTAGCTCGAAAACTCTCGAAATAAAGGTATCGTTTTTTCACCAATTTTAAATAGTATTGAATTTTCAAAAAATGTTTGAGACCACCCGGAGCTTTGCAGGACAAACCGTTCGCTCCCTACGAGTACTTAACCGGTTTACTTTCGATAAAACAGTATCACGAGTGTGAATCACAAGAGGTCTAATCTCCGTTGAATTTTTAGCTAACCAAAACGCGATCGCTGTTCATTTCTTCGATTTGTATTCAGTTTTGCTTTCTGAGCAACCAGTAACAAAATTTCCATAAGAAGCTCTCTATTTTTCGACTCTATTTTGAGTTGGTGTTGTGTCGTTCTCCGTGACGTTTGTCATTGGCATTCAGTGTCGCATTTGCTCTGAGAGGCGCTCAGACACAAAATCTGTCAATCACATACAGACTTTCCAAGTCTAATTTTATAGTGAAACCATCGTGGCATATCTTCTTATGTTATTAGAGTTGAATACCAAAAACAAAAACGCTAAATAAGGAAAAAGTGGAATTTATCAAGATGAGAGAAATTCCTGGTTCATTCCTCTAGGTTATACACTTAAAATTACCCATAAATTAATTTCTTGGATTGTTTTCTGCTACTTTCTCACTCTAAAATCATGTATGCACTTAATGTCAGTTGGTAAAACTCAAATTTGAACAAAAATCTAAGTTTCCACGAATTTGATCTGTCAGATCGCCGCGACTACTGAAGGGCTAAATTAGTGAAGCTTGACAACTTATTATAGTGAAGTCCGGTTTATTCAGGCAGTTTATAAATGATTTGATGCATGCCTACTCACAAGTAGGCTGCAGAATATTATAAAAGGCAGTTGTTCTTTATTCCTCCAGGCTACGCCTGCCATTGTTTGTTTAAGAACGGGCGAGGCGGAAAAAACCGAGAGAAAGGCGAAGCCATTAGTGGAATGAACCTTGTTCAAAGGCAAGCAGGCGACTGCCATCCCTTGGAAGTAACATTTTGCACGTCTAAGCCATTTTCCTCAAAACGAATTCAAAAAGGTACCCACCAACAAACAGTTGCAAGGGGACAAAGTGGCGTCAGAAGTGACTGGAGGGAGTGTTGGCCCGTTCAATTTAAAGTTTGTTCCGCTGGGCAATAGTTGGTCGGGATGGGGTGTCAAGAAACAATCCTCTTACCCCTTTGCCTTGGAGTCCCTCAGGGATCCCTTGTAGAACCTCCACTTTTCCCCTTCCGAAGGAAACTCAGGCCTCAAGCACCATCGTTTCGGACCCAACTCCGCGAAGGTACTGGGAGTGAGTTTACTTTCAGAGAGGACTTGTAAAAACTAGTTACCAGCAGTTGAGAGCGACGACGGTGGGATATTTTCCATACCTTCCCCGTGTTCATATTCCTAAATCTTATTCCTTGAACCAATGGTTTTGTTTCGTGACGCTTGCCAATAAAATTTAAGTAATCCAAAATCGGAGGTTCAGTTCCATTTGGCGTTTCAGAGCTTTCGGAATTATTGTGGTTCAGCGGCTGTCGGTCTCAGAGGTAACAGCCGTTTTTGATGGTTATGAAGGGGTTCCCTTTCCATGGTACCTTAGGCAACATGAAGTGGACCCAATTGCTCCTACTACTCTAGAGCTAATAAATGTACAACACCAAACACAACACCTACCGGTACTAGGGTTGGTATACATGATGGATGCATTATTCTTCATTAGTAACTATAATAATATAATATAATATAATATTAATATAGTTAGCTAGTTGGTATATTATATCAATCTGATTTTTGATTTGAACTTAAGATGCGTCAATGAACTATGGAGGATTCTGGACACGAGCTTTCACACTTCAATATCTAGCAGTGGGCAGCTAGTCAGAACTACACTATTGGGTGTCCGAAACCAATCACAAAAGAAAAACGTTACAAATTATTACACAATGGTTCATTATTTTTCTAGGTAGATCACTCGTCTGCAAAGCTACCAACCATCCAACATGAAGAAAAACATCGGTCATATTTCGGTCAGCTATAATTTGAACGGAGATTAGGCCTCTTTTGCTATTCACACTCGTGTTTCTGATTTATCGTACGTTCAACCCTTAAATTCTCGTAGGAACCGAACGGTTTGTCCAACAGAGCTCCACATGGTATCAAAAAATTCTATAGAATCTTAAATTGATGGAAAAACAATACCTTTATATCAACATTTTTTTAGTTAGGGCGCTGTCAAAATTTCAAAATTTAGTTTTTGACCCTTACAAGTGACCTCCATCAACCAAAATCTTCGGGCACAACTAGACCACAAATGGAGCCTACATACCAAACTTCATCAAAATCGGTCAATTCTAAGTGGGAAAAGTACCGCGTACGGCGGACGGACGGCCAAATTTTTATTCGATTTTGGTTTATTATTTTCAATAATGAGCCTTTGGAATCGAGCAAGAAAAAAAAAATTTTAACCGCCCTCAAAATTTGATGTTCTACGTTTCAAGGTACGTAGAATCCGAAAATCGAATAAAAAAATTTCCGTCCGTCCGCCGTACGCCGTAAGCGGCACTTTTCTTAGCAACACTGGACCGATTTGGTTCAAATTTGGTATATGGGCTCCATTTGGGGTCTAGTTGTGCCGCGTTGCTTTTGGTGTATGTCAGTCACTTCCAAGGGGTGAAAATTAAAGGTTGAAATTTTCAAGAGTGCCGTAGCTCGAAAACTCTCGAAATAAAGGTATAGTTTTTTCACCAATTTTAAATAGTATTGAATTTTTAAAAATTTTTGAGACCACCCGGAGCTCTGTAGGACAAACCGTTCGGTCCCTACGATTCCTTGAAGGTTTTCCTTCGATAAAACAGAATCATGAGTGTTAATCGCAAAAGAGGTCTAATCTCCGTTCAAATTGTATCTGACTAAAATGCGATCGCTGTTCATTTCTTCGATTTGTAAACAGTTTTGCCTTCTGCGTAACCAGTAATCAAATTTCCATAATATAGAAAGCATCATATTATGATGCTTTCTATTTTTCGAATCGAGTGTGAAGCGTTTAGTTCTTTCTAATAAACTTGATTGTGAAGGTGTAAGGCAGTATGGTGTGGTAGGTAGTACCTACCAATAGTTGGTACTTAGGTAAAAAAAGTTGGTAGGTAAAAAAAATGTTGGTAGGTAAAAAACGCTGCAAATCATTGCCCAAAGGTTTGTTATTTTCACCCTTCTGTATAGATCACTGGTTCTCCATCAATAGCACCTACCAC
Organism: Apolygus lucorum; assembly: GCA_009739505.2. Classification (NCBI taxonomy): domain Eukaryota; kingdom Metazoa; phylum Arthropoda; class Insecta; order Hemiptera; family Miridae; genus Apolygus; species Apolygus lucorum. The sequence continues at coordinate 30,039,203 of CM019181.2, forward strand.
CATCTGTATTCTCCCTTGACCTTCCCTCTCAAATTTCAGCTTCCTGCGTTCAATAGGATTGAAAATGGCTTCGGAGCTCACTCAGCTGATCAGTGCTCTTCCAGGCGTCTCCAGCATTCGAGAAGATCTTCTTCACTCATCGGATCACTGATCAGCTGAGTGAGCTCCAAAGCCATTTTCGATCCTATTGAATGGAAGTGCTCTTCCAGGCGTCTCCAGCATTCGAGAAGATCTTCTTCACTCTTCAGATCACTGATCAGCTGAGTGAGCTCCGAAGCCATTTTCAATCCTATTGAACGCAGGAAGGTGAAATTTGATAGGGAAGGTCAAGGGAGAATACAGATGGTGGTAGGTGCTATTGATGGAGAACCAGTGATCTATACAGAAGGGTGATCTATACATAAAATAATAAACCTTTGAGCAATGATTTGCAGCATTTTGGATTCTACGTACCTTGAAACGTAAACCATCAAATTTTGAGGGGGTGTTAAAAAAAATTGTTTTAAGGTCGATTCCAAAGGTTCATTATTGAAAATAATAAACCAAAAATCGCTGAAATAACACGTTTTGGTTTAGTATCTTCGGTAATGAACTTGTGTAATCGACCGAGAAAAACAATTTAACCCCCCTCAGAATTTTTTGGTTCTTGTTTTAAGGTACTTAGGTAGATACAAATTTTGTCGTTCGTCCACCGTCCGCCATACCCCGTACGCGGTACATTCCTTAGTTCCCATGGGCAGATTTCACTAAGTACCTCACACCTTCTAAGGTAAGGAAAGGCTGAATAATAGTTACCAGAATAGGATGAATCTTGTCGAGCTCCCACGATGTGAGGAAACACGCAGTATAGAACGCCTACAAAGACTTCTCAAGCATCCATTAAACTGATTGCAATAATTGTAAGCGGCTCGAAGCCAGCCAATATAGCAGACGGGAGGTTTAAAAGGATTGATCTGAATAGCAAAGAGAAGAGATGAGAGGTACAGGACGGGATGGGATGGTAGTAATATGATTGGAGGGCGGTAGCAGGTGGCTGTTGGGAGAGTGATGGATGGTGAAACACAGTATTAAAATTAATATGACATGGGAGGAGAACATCACGGGATCCTATAACTCAAGTTGTCCCGAGAAGGCTCTAAAGAGTTTCCGTCCGACGAGACGCCTCTTATTAGAACGACTCCGACATGGAGTTGGAGGGATGGAGACCGCCTTACATTTTGCGAAGAACCCACTTAGGTGGCGAAAAAGTGAAACGTGATTGAAATATCAGATATATTGAAATAATTTTTTTTTTTTTTTGCAATTTAGAGATTTGCTTTGTGTTTTGATTTATTATTGTCAATAATGAACCTTTGGAATCGACCAAGAGACAACATTTTAACCCCCCCCCCCCCCCCCTTAAAATTTGTTGGTTTACGTGTCAAGGTACGTTGAATCCAAAAATCGAATTAAAATTTTTCCGTCCGATCGCCGTCCACGACACTTTCTTGAGTTCCCATGGACCGATTTTGATGAATTTTGGTATATGGGGTCCATTTGGGGTTCCGCGAAGCTTTTGGTTGATGTCAGTCATTTATAAGGGGTAAAAATTAAGGATTGAAATTTTCGATTGTGCCCTAGCTCGAAAAACTCTCGAAATAAAAGGTAATGTTTTTTTTTACCAATTTCAAACAGAATTGAATTTTTCCTAAAAAGAATAAGAATTTTTTCTCCCTACAAAAACTTAAGGGGTCTCAGTCGGTCGCCGTTCATTCCTCGTTCCGGGTCCGAATTTCGCTAAATTGAAGGGGCAAAAACTTAAAAAGTTGTACCTAAATTTGAAATTTTTAAGGATTTTAGAAATTTATTAGTTCACGGCCCTATGGAATTGAAAAAGTGAAATATTCCCGCCGGAATCATCAAAATCGAACAATAATTGCCAGAAAAAAGAATGGGAAAAACTACTGAAAAACTTTAGAATAGATTTTGATGATTCCAGCGGCAATATTTCAGTTTTTCGATTCTCTAGGGCCGTGAACTAATGAATTTCTAAAATCCTTGAAAATTTCAAATGTAGGTACAACTTTTTAGTTTTTGCCCTTTCAATTTAGCGAAATACTGACCCGGAACGAGGAATGAACGGCGACCGGCTGAGACCCCCTTAAGTTCTCGTAGGGAGAAAAAATTCTAAAAATTTAATACTGTTTAAAATTGGTAAAGAAAACTACCATTTATTTCGAGAGTTTTCCGAGCTAGGGCGCAATTGAAAATGTCAACCCTTAATTTTCACCCCTTATAAGTGACTGACATCAACCCCCTTAAAAGGTTCGGACTTGTAATAAATCAGAAACACGAGCGTGAATAGCAAAGAGGTCTAATCTCCGTTCAAATTTAGCTGGCCAAAATGCGATCGTTGTTCGTTTCTTCGAGTTGCACTCCTCAGCAACCAGTAATCGAATTTCCTAATAATTAGGGTATGATAAATAATTCCTAATAATCCTTGTTTCTTCGAACTGAGTGTGAAGCGTTTATTTCTTCCAAATAAACTCGGTTGTGAAGTTGGTGTGTGTTAGATAGGCATTACCTTTTTTTCGGCAGGAAGGTGAGAAAATCTACAAGATCCATTGGTGGAGTTGGGTCTCGTAAGATTCCTGGAAGGGTCCGCGTCCTCCAGGTTATGTGGGATTCAAACCCACTAAAAAAACTCCTCTTTTTTCCCCCCATGTTGGAGCTCAGCCCGGAACCATTTAGCACATTACTTCGGGCTGAGTCCTGGGGCGTACAATCAGTTCTGGGTGAGTGGGCGGACCAAATGCTCCCTCCTCTCTCTTTCTCGTTCTAAGAGTATCTTCCTTGTCAGGATGCTCTCCATGTATTCTGCCACAGCAGTCCAGCACCTTTCACCTTCCAGCAACCTGCTGACAACAGCCTCTGGTGTCGGACTCTGGGGAGCTATGTCCAGGTCTGCAATCTGCTGATTTCTTTCAGGTGCCCATTTGGTGCATTTGAAGAAGGTGTGGAGCACATCATCATCTATTTTGTTCTGGCAATGTAAACATGTTGGGGCAGATACCTTTCCCATTTTATGCAGGTAGGCATATAACAGTCCATATCATGTAAAGAACTGTGTAAGGAGGAAGTTCACTTCTCCATGTTTTCTTTCCATCCACGTCTGAATGTTTGGCACCAACCGTGCAGTCCACCTTCCTCTATGTTCTCCTGTCCATATATCTTGCCAATTTGCCATTGTGCGCTCTCTTTCTTCCTTGGCTATGTGGGCCCTGTCTCCTTCATCCCTTCTGTCAAAGATTCTTTTCCTCTCTGAAGCCATCAGCTGAATATCACCTTGGTAGATAGGTAGTGGCAATGGTAAAGCCGTGTTCTTTGCAGACGAGTGATCTATAAATAGAAAAATAATAAACCTTTGTGCAATAATTTGCAGCGTTTCTGTTTCACGAGAATCTAATGAGTTTTCCATACTAGGTTTAAGTGAGGAGCAATTGAAGTTTATTGGAAGGAAAGGTTGGACTTTTTATTGAACCTCAATCGAAAGATTATCCGGGAGGGTTAAAGATAAACACGTAGCAGGCTATTCCTGTTCCAAGTCAAATATAATCCCGGAGCCTCCATGAGATGGGGAGGGGGTGACTATTGTTGATATAGGAACTTGCTATTGGAGGGGGTCCTTCGAAGGAACGTGAGGCCCAAGGTAAGAGGATCAGGAAAAAGATAAGGTCCCCTCAGGGATAGGGTCTCCTTCAGGAGCAAGTGCACCCTTTGACCGGAGCAACATAAATACTTACTTTCCACTATCAACACCGCCAATAGCCTTAGCAGTTTCCCATTCCCATCTTCCGCCATAAAGTACTAGAAGGTACCCGCGTTTCGGTATCTCGGCCACTGAATAACAATCTGTCATGCGTTTATGGGTTCGCCATCTCCATTCCAGTGTTTCAAATAGAAGATGCATCCGAGGAGGCAATAACCATTTATTGGCTGAACGCGATACTTTCTGCTCCTATTTTTTCTTCGATTGTAGATGAAATATGTGAAACATAAGGACAACTATATAACGACTTAAGACTTTCGAAAAAGGAGAAAATGAAATATATAAATCGTTCTAAGCAAAATCTCTGCTACCACCCCAGTTACCTGGGGAAAAACACCCAAAATACAGCCCAAATAAGAAAGGGCAGAAGGAAAAAGGAAATGAAGAATAAAAACCAAATAAGGGAAAACGAAATACACTCAACGAAAATGAGAAAAAATTAAAGACGAAAAAAAAACTTCTACTACTTGAGGTAAAAAAGAAATGGAAAAACGTAAGAATGAAAATAACTAACCACTGGATTGGATGAAAACAATGAAAAATATAAAATCGAACTGAAAAAAGGAAAACTGAAACCACGAGGGATTATAGAAAGAATCCGAAATGGAGAAAGAGAGAGAAATACTGCGCAGGATGCTAACAATCTATCAGGACAAAGCTGAGTGGTGAAAATCTTAGTTAGTCAAATGAACTAGGGAAATAGCTAGAGAGAGGGTATCCCCCTCCAGAGAGTTGAACTAATTCTACCATCTACCGACGGATGGTGTAAGGTTCCTGATTCGTAGAGTAGCGCACTGCCACAACCATGATTCTGGGACTTGAAGGAACACTTGCTACAGAGTTTTGGGAGGCTTCCAGGATGAACGGAACTGGCCTTTCAGAATAATACTTAGAATATAATAGAAATAAAACACTTAGAGGATATTTTTTGTTGGCTCCTTTGATGTGGCAGCGCCTTTAGCCCATTTTGTCCGTAAATATGTTTCTTTAAATTTCCATGTATTGGTTCCATTTTGGTCTAGAAACACAGTGTAAGCTTGGGGACTAGTATCGACCCTGGCGGGAACCAGTTGAAGAGTGTGACAAAACAAATATCGGAAACTATGACTAGGATGAAAATTTCATCCAGTACCTACAGTTAACCATAACATTTAATGTTATACTTAACTGTACTGGTTCGTGATAGAAATGTTCCGAGCAGCTGGGTGATGAGGCATGATGAGACTTGTGTTACGTTTTGTAAAAAAATACAGACACAGTTCCACAATTGAGAAGGCTGCAAATCATTGCCCAAAGGTTTATTTTCTGTATAGATCACCATTCTGTGTAGATCCCTCCCTACCAACCGTAGGCATCTACTACCTACTGGGGCATTTTTTGAACATTTCAACCCTTCATTTCCATTTGGTTGGTGGTTGGGTTGCGTTCACTAGAATTGAAAATGGCTTCGGAGCTCACTCAGCTGATCAGTGAAGAGTGAAGAAGATCTTCTCGAATGCTGGAGACGCCTGGAAGAGCACTTCCATTCAGTAGGATTGAAAATGGCTTCGGATCTCACTCAGCTGATCAGTGATCTGAAGAGTGAAGAAGATCTCCTCGAATGCTGGAGACGCCTGGAAGAGCACTGGAAGAGGTGAAAATTGAGGGTCTGATGATAAATATTCCAATGTTATCTTAAATGATAGAAGACAATGCTAACACATATTACAAAAATAATGTATAAAGTTTCTGATAAAGTTGGACAATGAATTATATTTCTGGATATAAAAAAAGAGAAAAATACAAAGCGAAGAATGCTGTTTCCTTATTTTATAGGGAAATAAAAAGTTACGCTATTAAACCATTATACATTATAGATTCAATGATTTTATCAATAAGGGTGGGTTGATGAGAGTTTCACATAACTTTTTGAAAATAGTAAAAACATTTTGTGGTCGTCATGTAACTACCAAATCGAAAATTAAAAGTTGCACACCAACAAAGCATGATCCATGATATTGCAAACTTGTATGCATTTCAAAGGAAACGTTTTAAAGGTTATCTATCGAATAATGACTGTGGAGAAAGTAGCCGTGAAATTATCCTGATAGAATTTACCACAGCTATGTCAAACAATTAAGAGTTACTTCCACATCGCTCTGTTTCCAAAAACTACTTAGGGAAGATTTTCCTTTTCCGGGTGGCAATCGTAAATTTGTAGTCGAGGGCTCGGGTGGCAATCGTAGTATTTTCTATTGCTCGGGTGGCAATCGATAAAGACCGCTTTCTAGGCGTTTCTCGATATGAAAAAAAATTCCTTTCTACCCTTAACTCATCATGTTAATTACAAACAAGAGTTGATAATTATTATTGACAATCTCTATCATGCAATTACGCATAAAACAGTTTTGCGTCGTGCCACGAACGCGAGCACTGGAATGTGTACTTTCTTCGATATTATCTGCCGCACTTCATTTCCTGTAGGGAAAAACAGATTCGTCGGCACGGAAATCATTTCTACTTTTCAGTATGAGGATTCATTCTTAAAAACTCGATTCAGTGCCTACAGAATTTAGCTTCATTCAACGATCAAGCGTTAGTTCACCCAACCGATTTCCACCGCCCCACCTCGCTCTGCGCTTCATATAAAAGAGAAAAAGAAAAAGTGAAGCGCAACTTCTCCGAAGTAATTTTCAAAGAAACTTGTCCCAGCGAGGAATCGGTTTAGGAGAATTTCTCATACATAAAGTCGGAAATATGCGAGCAAGCTCTGCCGAAACCGAATTCTTCCCTAAATGGAGCGCATATGTGTAGAGATTTTCCCCTCTTACGACTTTTTTTTTCTCTTCAAAAAGTTAGGAGGACTAAGAAATGTCGGTCACGTTCGAGCATTAATTTTATCCTTCTTCTCGCTTCACTTCGCCTCCCCTTTAGTCGCATCTTTTCGTGACCTCGGGAGTTTTTTTTTTAAGTCACCACTCTCTACTGTCACCTTAGTAGGTTGCTATGGTACCCTGAGGCTTGATGTGGCCTTATCCACCTATCAAGCAAGTCGGTTGACTTGCGAAGGCCGAACAATGCGACGTAGTGTCAAATCTCCTGAGTAGTCTGGTATAAAACATGAAGTTCAGGTACAAAGTTCAAAATCAACATTTTTCAACTGGTTTTTTTTTTGTGTGCATAATTTCTAAATGTTTGTCAAAGTTACGTGCAATCCTACTTAAATTATGCCATTAAGGATACTCGGAGAACACATAAATACGAGTTGGGTCGGCAATACAGCTTCCTCACATAGAATGAATACTACAGATACGAATGAAATCACTCGCGGCGAGATTGTGAAAACCCATTTTAATAAATAATGTAGTCTATTTTCACGAAAATAATAATAAATAATGTTTTCTGCTGATGATGGCCTTACCGTCAAAATCAATTCAACTTTGTAGCTCATTATTTTTGTGACAACAAATTACTTCTTCTTAACTTCTGGTTCATTATTTCCAATAATAAGCCATTGGAATCGAGCAAGAAAAAAATTTCAATTCCCCTCCTCAAAATTTGATGTTTTACGTTTCAAGGTACGTAGAATCTGAAAATCGAGTAAAAATTTCCCGTCCGTCAGTCCTACGCCGTACTCGGCACTTTTCTTAACAACACTGGACCGATTTGGTTCAAATTTGGTGTATGGGCTCCATTTGGGGTCTAGTTGTACCGCGAAACTTTTGGTTGATGTCAGTCACTTCTAAGGAGTGAAAATGAAGGGTTAAGAATTTCAAGAGTGCCCTAGCTCTTAAACTCTTGAAATAAAGGTATCGTTTTTCACCAATTTAAGATAGTAAAAAATGTTCATCAAAAAGAATGTTTTCATTCCGATCCTTTTTTATCTTTCAACGCTCCAATATTGCTCTGTATGTTTTTTCTACACTTCTAATTTATTTAGTGCTAGGGAAATGGATTAGGAAGAGGCCATTTACAATGGATTCTAAGATTTCTTCATTCATAAGGCTCCTTCTGAAGGAGATAAACTCCTGAAGAAGAAAGATAATAATCTCGATTATTAAGTTCGGTAATCTATACACAAAAAAAAATCTGTCATTGAGAGTAACCGTCCAGTTTCCTGCGGAGTTGATTGCAAAGGAGATTTCCCACTACAATCAAACAATATTTGATATTATCATCACTAGAACTGTTACAGAGTATCCCACCCCGACACCCCTTTGTTTCTCGAAGGAGACCGAAGAATTAAGAAAAGAAAACCCTCTCAGCGGGTAGAAAAACTTCGGTCCACCTTCCAGCCATCAACGGCCGAATTAATTTGTGCGACCGAAACTCGGAAAGGAAACCGCGGACTTCCCATTCCGACCGAGAGAGGTCGGGCCTCCCTCAGGGAAGAACGGTAGAAGAACTTGGGCGTTTGAAGGAGGCACTTCTGCAGTTTTTATAAAGTTTGACCGCCGACTCCAATAATAGGGTGGAGAAATCATTAGTTGTATTGGACTCAGTGGGAGGAAGAAAGAGGAAAAGTTCCCTCACAACGGGGTGATGGGTGGAAGCTGCATTCAATAAAAAGGACCCCAAACTACTTGAAAACTTGCGGTTTCTCCCTCTCGGAACTTCACTCTCTCGGAACAAGGACAGCTCTTCGTCATCCAGGATCAAAATAAATAGTATTAATGAGTCCCTCGAGGCTGTTGGGAGAGTGAAAACTTTCCTTACCCTTTTTCCTCTCTCCTTTTTTTTACTTTCACCCTTCACGCCACTTTCACCACCTTCATTCCTCCCCTCAAAACTCGACTCAACCCTTTTTTCCTACACTTTTCTTCTTCAATTCAACAACTTTCGCAAAGAATTTGTCCGATCTTTGTCGTCAAAACTAAATAAAAAAAGAAACTCGAAGGAGAGAAAGTTTCATTCGCAAACGAATTTTAAAGGCGGATTTAACTGGATTCGCGAGCCAACTCCATAATTAACATCGTTTGATCTGAGCGAGATAAATAAATACTCAGAAATAAAGTAACTATTGTACCAAAATTAATTAAAACAAAAAAGTTCGGGAGGAGCTGGGAAGCTCTTCTGTCTGAATTTTTTAGTAATTTCGAAGCAAAGTCAGACCCACGACTTTCAAGTTTTCCGAGTTCAGCAAAGCCTCAAAATTGGGCGTAAATTTAATAATTGGATTTATTTTGGACAATTTATTATGTTTAATAATAATAACGCCTTCCCTGGTTCAGACTCTCCTGGTCTCACCGGGCCCTCCGTGCATGTCTTTCCGGTCTGTCTACATCGATCATGTGCAATCGATCATGATTGAATAAATGTTTGGTGAGTAGGTAAGTAAGTAAAGTAAACAACCATTTAAGTTTGAATTTTCGTCCGACAGCCATTCCTGGCGTCGCGGAAGTCATCAGCTGTCTTCCAAAGGGAAGATCAGAATTGGTTCCGATGAATTTCCACTTCGCAACTTATTGCCTCTGAAATTTGTTCTGACGATTTCGCTCATGGCTTCCCATTGCCTCACAGGGTTGGGACGAGGGGGGCAGCCTCGAACGGTCGGAAACGAGTCCGGCACCCGAGATTTGAACTCACGATCTTTCCGCAAGGATCGGTCCGTGTCTCGGACCCAGAGACGCGTCGGCGAACGAGCACTGCTATCCGGACCCCCATTCAGTATGTTCATAGCATTCCTTTATTCTTGATTAATTTCTTGTAACGTGGTTTGTCAATATTGACGACATGACACATGGACGCATCGGACCCCTCTCGACACATCGGATCCCTCAATAGGCAAGTAAAGTAAACAACAATCTCGGTTTGAATATTCGTTTCTGGCGTCACGGACGTCATCAGCTGTCTTCCAAAGGGAAGATCAGAATTGGTTCCGATGAATTTCCATTTCGCAACTTATTGCCTCACCAGCTTGAGTAAAGCGGGGTTCACCAACGGCCCTACTGCGAAAACGCCCGCGAGCGGTCACCAATCCAGATGAGCGTATTCAATAATACTCCCAAGACCAGGGCCGAAAAAATTTTGGTCATGGATGCTCCCGTTGGACTGATAAGAGTTTTCTCCAATACTCCCATTGCTAATACATTGCCAATACTCGTTGTTATTGACTGGTTTGTAGGGATGGGTTCATCTACAAGTAGCTTTCTGTAGTACTCGAAGTCTCGATTGCAAATTCCGAAGTTATGAACTAGTTTTCAACAAATTTTTTACTAACTAGTTTTATTGATAATGTTAAACGGACTGAGTTCAAAACACGTGTCAGAGCAGTGCACTATCATAATTTTCTCTAAAGGATAAAAAATCAAATCAAAGGAACTCCAGAATATTTTATCCGTAGTTATAAGTTGATGGCAAGTTACAATCACTGGAGTATCGTTGTCTGGCGAATAACATAATCTAATTCGTGTATCAACTAGCTTTATCCTATATTTCATTCTTAGATGTGCATGAATAAGGTTCCTAGGCTTCAACGCCCACTAAGATTACTGTAATGTTACAAAATAATACGCCAATCAATCCTACGCCTACAAAAAAACGACTGTCAAGTGTATTTCATTGTATCTACAACACTGATGATGATGATTTCATAGATGATATCTATGTGACCGTAGATGATAGTCTGTACTTCAATGTTCAAGTACACACCAAATCCTGCAATTTTGATGACAATTAGGTACCAGACGACGATAAATGTAGTTATGTGGAAACATCCAGATTCGCTACCAAACAATTCCTAATAATTTCGTCGAATTTGAACGGGTCTGTAGAAATAATGGTTGCTACCTACTCGTGAATTTGCTGTGTAGCCAGTCCACAGTCTGGAAAAGTGGGATGGGATATGCGGGAGTATCCGCGAACAACCTATGCTCTTATCACAACAGGAATATCGACGACCACTTTTTGGAGGCTGGGAGTATAATGGAAAACACCTATCCAGATAATCCGAGCCTACAGACCTTAAGCCAAACCTAACTGAATAAACGGGTATTCTCATATTTTTCTAGCAATTATTGTTCCAATATGATGATTCCATGAATCCTTTAGTTCAATTCCATCCTTGGATATATCAAATTTAGGTACAAATTTTAAACTTTGAGCGCCAGTTTTTTCAAGGAATACTAACTCGGAACGGCGAACGACTGAGACCCCCTTAACTTCGGCGACCACAGAAACCGGTTCAAACTAGCTAACGGCCGTTGGTATAATTTGTGGTTAATATTTCTCTAACAAAACCCCCACACCAAGTTCAAAGGAGATTTTGTACAGTTGCCCGTCCCTAACTCAGAATATACGAGTATAAGCAAACAAAGTCCAACTTACGTGATTGATTGCCGGATTTATGGCTCCAGTCCCACACGTTGTCGAGTTTGGTACAGCGGTTTCTCGAGAACGACAGAAAACGAGCGGTAGTGCAAAAAGAAGGAAGTGGCACATGAGAAACGATGTCGCAAAGAAAGTAGCAGGAAAGGCAAGAAATAAAAGCAATAGAAGGCGAAGTGGGTAGTTTTGGGAGTGGTAGGTGGGAGAGGGTGAGAGGCTTGAAGCCATTTGAATAAGTCTTGAACCTGTCGTCGATAAATCTCGGGTCAAGGAGTGTACGAGCTAAGTGAATGCCGTTTCTCAAAGTAACAGAGCTGTACGGATCCTTTCCACCCCCGTGTTGGAAGTTAGCCAGTCTTACACCTTTCACCACCTCAGGCCTTCGATTTAACGACGCGTAACGTGTTTTCATTGCTTTTTCTCTTTCCAGGGCGAGAACAGACTAATGTTCCTAATCCTCGGAGGTTGGGAGTAGATTGCACGTATGCGCGTACCGACTCGTAGAGCTTCGGGTGAAATTGAATACTCAAGATACAAAGAATAATACTTATTTAGCTCGGTTGTATAAAAGGTGTTTCGATGATGAGGGTGGCTATTTCTATTCAGAAATTTAAAATGGCAACCCTTTTGTTGTCCAATAGTAAATACCTTACCAATATCAAATAAGTCTATGGATGGAGTCCGATAATGACAACATCATTTTCATGATAATTTTCTGCCGAACATGTAACCTATTTTTATGGGTGGAATATGTTCCTCCCCAAGCTTATATGCCATACCTACTGCAATTGAGATTGCAACATGGTATAATACATCAGTTTTATTGTTTACTTCGGGAGCGTGTGTCTAACATTGTAGAATATGTGTATATATTTCCTAGTCTTATCATGTGTATTTTCTATAATACAGAATAACTATTTTCTATAATATACACCCATATATTATATGGGGCTTCCACTTAAGCTTTTCATCCAGAACTAGCCCCAGATACTTCGCCTTGCAACTCTTTCTATCCATTCGAATGAGCATAGTTGATCTTCTTCACAAGCGTGCAGGGCGATTTTCAAGTTTTTTTTTTTTTCAATTTGTGACTTTTTTGGTCCGTAAACTATCAATTTGGTCTTGTTAGCATTCAATGTGAGATAACTCTTGAGAAACCACTTTTCTACTTGATTTATTATCTGATTTGCTACTGCTATGACCGATTTTGAACATTGTTTCTCTGGAAACCACTTTGGAACATTTTAAAACAATTCTTGAACTTTTTTTTACATAGGGGGTAAGTCTTACAAAAACGTGAAATTTGAAATGGACATATCCAAAAATTTATATGTTCTCAGAATAATAATATTCACATTCATATCAGAATAATAATATATATACATATCAGAATAATATTCACAGGACATTATCCTGTGAACATAAATTCACCCAAATCCTTTAACCCTGCAGTGCTCAGCATGCCATATAATATAATGCACGGTTTGAGAGTCGACTTCAGACGTCGAGGCCTTCATCAAAGGCCTTTGATAACAGATAACCTAAGGAATTGGTAAAAAGTCCTCCTGCCTACCTGTTATTCCCTCTAAACATTGCTGTTTTCTATCGAATTTTTTATTGTTGTTTAGTTTCAAAATTTGAAACTATTATTATTTAATAATACTGAGGATCTTGCCAGCTGTGATTAGAAAGAAAGATTTTTATAAAAAATAAATCGATTTTTTTATTGTTGTTTAGGTAGTTTCAAAATTTGAAACTATTATTATTTAATAATACTGAGGATCTTGCCAGCTGTGATTAGAAAGAAAGATTTTTATAAAAATGGAAGAGCTGAATGTTTTTAGGCTTCGCAGGGATTGAGGATCAGAGTTTGTGATGGAAGTTGAAGTAAGACTACAGATTTTTTAGAATATAGGCTTTGAAAATGGGCCACAGTTTGCCCTGAAAGCGCTCGCCTAAGTAAATGGAATGGTGAATGAGAACTGGGTTTTACTGCCTCCTTATTCACATATAACTACAATAAACGTTTGAGTGAGAATGACCCAGGTATACTTATAAAATATAATATAGTGTTGTATAGCAAAACTATCAAAAGTTTGATGTGATGTTGATCATTCACCAGTTTACTTTCATCTCTGGCACTCCAAGATGACTGAACCGTTAACTGGGACGATAACACCTACCGATTTAACATTGTTCCCACGACAGGTATCTGCTCCTCGGTATACATAAATGCTTTCAAACCTTCTCTTCACAACTCAAAACATTCATCGAATAGCCGGGATTCTATGCGCTCTCCTCAGCTTCCCGTGGATTAGCCTCGGGCCTCTCAAACTTATGATCAGCTTCAACAAATAGTTCTCCACAAACTTCCACAACTTTAGACGCTCAGTTTACCCGGCAGCTCGAAGGGATAGAATTGAAGTTTCTGGAGAGTTGTAACGATACTGAGGAGGAACAAATAGTTACTCATCACAGCGAACGTTATTCCAATAATTTCAACCTCTTGAGAAAATACCCTAAAATCATTTTATGAAATGAATTGGCACACCCAACTTAGCTTCTCGTCGCAGTTTTAGCCCACCAATAGCTGTTCATTACACTTAATTTTTGCGTTTTCATTAGGTTAAGAGTAAAATTCGTATTCGTGCAGCAAGTCGAACACATTCGGGTCCTCCTACATTACAATTTCCACTCGCAATTTGGAATTGGTCCATACCTAAATCAATATGAGTATCTCAATTTGGAAAGCTGTCAAAGAGATCGTGAAAATCATTGTTCATATTTGGGATGTCATCAGTTGCTTTGCTATACAGGGTGTCCGAGAAAGATACAACCAAACTGCAGGTGTCAATTCTACAAGGTATTTTCTACAAAAAGTGCCTCGTCCTTCCAGCTTTGACCTCCATAATATGGAGATTATATTATAATTCTTCTATATTAAGCAGGGGCGGCTGCTGATAGGAGCATAGGCGCATGTCACCCCCAGCCAATTAAAAAAGAAAGAAAATCAAAGTTAGTTCCTCTGGGTTTGAAGAGTAAGTTGGCTAGTGACAGAAGACACGATCGTAAGTACTGTGCTAGTTGAATCTACGCGCGAAAACTGTGGCGGGAGCTCCCTCTTTTCTGACCAAATTGGTCAGCGGCGGTTCGCGCAAATCCAGTTTTATGCTCCGTTTCGAGGTGGGTGACGTCATTCGAGGGAGGCAGGCACGTGAGATTGACCAACCAGAGAGCACGAAATGTGACCTTGAGGAGCAGCATGGAGGCTGTGCACCTGGGGTATGTGAGTGAGTGAATTTCCAATTTTATTATTTTGTCTTCCTGGCTCACTGGCTAACTTGTCTCCGGTAGTCTGTGCTCACTGGTTTCCTGGTTTCCTTATTGTAAACAAACAGAACTGATAAGGGCATTTCCCGTTTTTCGTTTTCGGTCCACCGTTTTGTTCAAAGTATTGTGATTATTTAGGAGTGTTGTAGGTACTATGAATAATTCGGTGCATTACATTAACGTAAACTATTCGTGTTTGTCGGTCGTGAAAAAGTGCGACATTCCAGAAACTGGCCGCCCCTTGCCATCTGTACCTGGACTCCAGTTAAAATTTAAAAGTCGTGCAGATTCGTACCGTAAGTTAAATTTCAAATAATATTCGACTTGTTATAATATTATTACAAGAAGGTAGATTGGCTTTGCAGGTGTGAAGTGACTAACAAATTATTTTGTTTTGCTTGCCTACTTTGTTATACCAACCGAAATGAGGCTTGGGTTAAAGACGGCATAAGTGATCTCCCATTTAGCCAAAAAAACGCATTGGCTGTCTCCCATAAAAACGCTCTGGTAGATTTGCGTATATTGGGTCGTCAAAATATACCTAATGCAACAACTCGACAGTGCATATCATCTTAATCTGGTGCAAAAAACCAAATCGGTTAACAAAAATAGGTACATTCTGTCTCGAATTATCGTCAATTTTTCTTCCGAGTTGGACGATGTTTTGAATCGTCATGGGCAAATACACATTTCAGCTTTACAATAACATGGATGCATTTCTTGGGTTTAGACCTTTGATGATTAAGTATTTCAGAATTTCTGTTAACCACTAGAGAACATTATTTTTCGTGTCTATTGTACCTACGTATTTACGGTACTAAATACTATTTAGTACCGTTTGCAATTTTAAGATGAAAAGTTACCAAGATTTATCCCCCATTTACATATCGTTGAAATTTCTATTTGGCAGAGAAAAGCACCTATTCTTTCCCTTCTCCGTAGCTTCTCCTGATCTCCGTGCACCCCCTGAGTTCAGGGCAGGAGCCGCCTCTGATATTAAGAGAATTATATTATAGTTCTCATTTAGTCTACTTGTATTCTAGTGTTTCAAATAAGCGCGCATTCTCGACTACTTCCATTCCACTAATGACAATATATTGGAGATCAGTATGACCTTTGAACAAGCTTTAAGAATGGTATTAAATGGATGGGGTTAGTTCCGCTAGTTATAAGAATACAATTATTATCCACGTACTGTATTGGAGAGTCCGTCGTAACTAGCAAGTCGGGTACAGGAGGCGAGCGCTTTCGATGTAAGGACATCATCTTCAGGCCGTCGAGAGAGTACTAAAGTTTGTCAGTCCGTCGTTCTATTTATATTGTCTGGGTGAAAGGGGGGTGAAAGGATCAGAAAGGAAAGGGGGCCACGTGGTAACGAGAACACGTGGTAAAAGGTTGTTTGTCTGTCATATCAAGTGAAAGGGTGAGATAAAACTAATCCTATTAGCTAATGGGGAATTTGCCTCACATTTTTTTTTTCGAATGAGGGTTTATTTTTATGGAATAAAACCATAGTGAGCTGCTCGAAAACACATCCAAAAAATTTAGAGAATTTAAGGAAGATGGAAATTTTAAATGTGGTGGCAATGTGTAAGAGGCAGCCATGTTTGAAACGTAAAGGATATTCTACCGATCTGACTTCAAAGGAGGTTCTGTGGCGCTTACCACAGAAGCGGAACATACACGAACTTTTAGCTTCTGAGTAGTGCGCACAAGAGTGCGCCGCGAACTGGCAGGAAGAACCCAGACACAAAAGTGACCAAAAGAAACAATATTACTCACCTTTTTACAAAACGAATCTACCTACTAGTTTATCAACTAGTCACTAGTCTTCATATCTTGTTATTACTTAGTTAAGACTAGTTTATCACTAGTCTTCATCTTCTCTTATTTAGTTTCAAGATTTGAATCACATTATTCGAGTAGCCATTTCACTGGATCGTTTTGTGTGGCGGTGCTAGAACTCTGTCTGTTGTCGGAGTTGTTTTCGCGTCGTTTTTTTTTTTCGTATGACGTCAACAATATTCCTCGATTTTCGCGGTGTTTTGTAACAAAGGTTCACTTGTTTAGTCATTTTCTCCTACGGTAATTTTTCCCCTTGGTTATTCCTAGTGTTAAACGTTATTCTAGGGCCCTATTATAGGATTTGACTTGAAATTCCAGAATCTAAAATTGAGGCAAATTCCCCATTGTACATTCACCACATGGTGACCACGTGGTCTTCTATTCTAATCTATGAATATATTATAAGCTAGCCTACATAACTAACTTGTTGCTAAAATTATTTACTTATATCTATATCTTCTTCTAACTTATGTACTATCTAATTTTGTTTTTAATTTTTATTTTTGGTTAGTTGATTACTTTTTATTTATTGTTTGAAATTATGATATCTTAGGTAGTTTGGTTGTCTGGAAGTTATTGGATATCATAATTTCAAACAATAAATAAAAAGTAATCAAGTAACTAAAAAATAAAAATTAAAAAAAAATTACCTAGTAGGTATTTAAGTTAGAAGTAGATATAGATATAAGTACGTAAGTTATGTAAGCTAGCTTATAATATATTCAGAGTTTAGAATAGAAGATAACGGGGTCACCATGTGGCGAATGTACAATTAGCTAATAGGATTAGTTTTATCTCTCCCTTTCACTTGACATGACAGACAAACAACCTTTTACCACGTAGTCTCGTTACCACGTGGCCCCCTTTCCTTTCTGATCCTTTCACCTCCCTTTCACCCAGACTATATAAATAGAACGACGGACTGACATACTTTAGTACTCTCTCGACGGCCTGAAGATGTTGTCCTTACATCGAAAGCGCTCGCTTCCTGTACTCGACTTGCTGGTTACGACATATTCTCCAATACGGTAAATAGATAATAATTGTAAGCTTTAAGAAGATAACAAATTCATTTCAAGCTCGATGAAAGTGAATTTGGACTCTTTTTCCTTGTTAAAGTTGTAAGTATTGGTGAACAAGTACCCCTTCATGCTATTTCAAGTTCGAATAACATGTTCATGGCTATCTAACGTAATACAACTGTACGAAATGCATCGATGGAAAGCGAGGAAATATATGTGAGACACTAAAACCGCGGGAATGGCGAGAGAGGAGGATCCGAGAAAAACGCTCGCCGAGGAATTGGGGTAAAAGGTGGTTTGAGAGAGTGAATAACGAATTCGCTCGGAGAAAGGAAGGAAGACGGTTGACTTAGGGTCATTGGTTTACAACACCTTGGGGTTTATTGGCCGAACGTTGTAGAGTAGGCCATCTCCCCAGGCGCCTCTCAACCTGCCTGCCGTTCTTTTACCTCTCCGCTACCACTGAAAAAAAGCTTCTTTTTTCGAAGGGGACTTTTTTGGAGACAATTTTTGCTGCTCCAGCAAACCAGTGGAATTAACAGACATCAATTTGAATGATGTCCTCCTTATTTCAGGAATGAAATGGCTTCAGCTTGAATGAAATCGTGGATGTAACGGAGACATCACAATAGTAAGAAATGATCAAAGGTACAGTACTTATAGATCGGATTCAATGAGAAACTTCGGGTTGGATTTATGGAATTCATTTTGTCCCACCACCCTCTGAAATCTTGCCCCGTTTGCCGCCCAAGTTTTTCACTACACTCTTTCGTCGGTGCACTTACTTCACTTTATGAAACTTGTTCATTAGTTCCCTCTAGCGCGAACTCACCTAATAAGAGGTTCAAAGAATGCTCTGAAGTCGAGGGTTTTCAACCAAAAGGGTAACTCACCTGTAATCGAGAGAGCCGGAGAAACCTGTTTGAGAAGCCCCCTGTTCCTAAATTGCAACTCGGAACATTAACTCCAGAACTTTTAATAAGGAGCAAAACGATCATTGCCATTTTATTTCCACGGCTCATGTGCTTGAGTTAGTTCGAGGGAAAAAGGAACAAATAGAAAAAGGAAAGAGGTGGAAAAGTTACTGTTTCCTAGGAACAGCCGCGTATTCCAGCTGGAGCTCTACGCAACCTCTTCAAGGCCTTTGAGGGTGCATTCAGGTATGAGAGATGTAATTAGTTTGGATCAACGACTATGGCAATATCAGAGACTTGATGGAACGCTGCACATTACGTCGCCACGAAGTCTTACTAGACTAAGAGGAGATTATTCACAGAAGTTTCAGCTCAGTTACCTCAAAATTTTTCCGCCAAAAAAAAATCTAATTATCACACAAAGGTTATTTTTCCGTATAGATCACTCGCCAGAAAAGAACACAGCATTGCCATTGTCACCACCTACCAAATAATTTTTCGCTTCCACTCCATTCACACCTCCATATAAAATAGAAGAAGATAGTGGGGGAAAGAAAAAAAAAACGCTGCAAGTGATTACACAAAGGTTTATAATTTTTCTATATAGATCACTCGTCTGCAAAGAACACGGCTTTGCCATTGTTACTACCAACCAACTTGAAGAAAAACATAGATCGTATTTCGGTCAGATAACATTTGAAAGTGTATTAGGCCTCTTTTGCGATTCACACTCGTGTTTCTGATTTATCGTAAGTTCAACCCTTCAATTCTCGTAGGGAGCGAACGGTTTGTCCTACAAGGCTTCGCATGGTCTCAAAAAATTCTGAAAATTCTATACTATCTTAAATTGATGGAAAAACAATGTCTTTATATCTAAATTTTTTGAGTTAGGGCGTTTTGAAAATTTCATACTTCATTTTTCAACCCTTAGAAGTGACTGACATCAACCAAAATCTTCGGGCAGACGTCCTAAAAAGGCATTTTGAGTGGGTTAAGAAAAACGCTGCAAATTATTACACAATGGTTTATTATTTTTCTATTAAGATCACTCGTCTGCAAAGCCACCAACCATCCAACATGAAGAAAAACATCGATCGCATTTCGGTCAGTTAAATTTGAACGGAGATTCGGCCTCTTTTGCGATTGACACTCGTGTTTCTGATTTATCGTAGGCCAGCCCTTAAATTCTCGTAGGGAGCGAATGGTTTGTCCCGCAAGGCTCCGCGTCGTCTCAAAAAATTCAAAAAATTCTATACTATCTTAAATTGATGGAAAAACAATACCTTTATATCAAAATGTTTTGAGTTAGGGCGTTTTAAAAATTTCAAAATTGATTTTGGAACTCTTAGAAGTGACCTGCATTAACCAAAATCTTCGGGGCATAACTAGACCCCAAATGGAGCTCACACACCAAATTTCATCAAAATTGGTCAATGCTAAGTGGGGAAAGTGCCGCGTACGGCGGACGGCCAAAATTTATTCGATTTTTGGATTCTACGTACCTTGAAACGTAAACCAACAAATTTTGAGGGGGGTTAGAACATTTTTTTTCTAGGTCGATTCCAAAGGTTCATTATTGAAAATAATAAACTAAAATTGCTATATCGCCTCGTCAGGCGTTCGGTTTAACTTGTTCGATATCAGCTGGTCGCTCGCTCACACGAGCGGTTCGCTCGGTCGCGCGCTTTGGTCGTCCAAAGGCCCTTGTGCGGGGATTTCGGGACATTACCCCACCTTAACCTAAGCTTCATCCTAGTGTGTCCTTCATGTGACACATGCCATACAACCGACGCTTGGTTCACCTGGATACCATTGAGACCGCAAAAGGTAACCTACCTGTTACCTTTACCTTCTTATTTACCTTTACCTTTGGTATTACCATTTGGAATCAAATTCCTCAATTGGTGGCTCACCTTGTTTAGTGGTACACTTGGAGGAGGTCATCTACGATTTGATGGATCCAAACGTACTGTTGCTTCTCCAGTAAAATTTTATTCGAGGAATTTTCGAACTTCTAATGCCTCACGTCTCTGTTCGCTACGCTTAATAATCGATTATTAGGTAAGTATCGATGAAAACACCTCGAGGAAATAAACATCTCAACATTTTAACTGAAAAGCATTGTATCTTCGTTGCGGTTCTTAATTGAATCTATCACATCTGTAAACATGCAGAAACGTTCATAAGCGGAATTCTGGAGTTGGAGAGGAAGGGTGGAAAATCCAGTTGACTGCTTGTGAAACTCGCATAGAATTAGCGTCTCATCCGAAGCTCCCCCTTTCCCCTGCTAAATATTGATACGGAGAAGGGGCCAAGGCTTAATCCCACGCTTGTTGACAACGAGCGGATTAATCTATGCACGCCGCCATTAGGCGGTCGTAGGCAAAGGAAGGGGGCTCGGAATATTATCG
Source organism: Apolygus lucorum (assembly GCA_009739505.2). Lineage (NCBI taxonomy): Eukaryota > Metazoa > Arthropoda > Insecta > Hemiptera > Miridae > Apolygus > Apolygus lucorum. Next base: position 30,059,838 of record CM019181.2, read on the forward strand.
AGGCGGGATTTTACTGCTAATGCCTACAAATTATACGGATAATAGTGAGTGGAGGGTTCAGATGGGGGATTTCCTGTTAGGAGGAGGGAAAGGGGGTGTTGTGTATTTCGAGTGAGAGAAGCGCACTATCGCGTTGGCACACTCGCCGCCCTTATCAGCTGCAGGCCACGCGGAGCTCCTTAGCCCTAGAAGGGTCCTTTCCGTTGCCTTTCCACATCGTCGCCGTATCCCCTCTTCGTGAAAGTTGTTCATTAGCCCTCTGTACCGTGAATTTCACCTAATAAGGGCCCCCGCAGGGGAGTCCTATCTCATAACACCTCCTTCAACTGCTATTAAAGCTACTGAGAAACAATTATGTGACGTAGAATCATGTTCCGAGATACTGTGCTATCAATCCGAATTTCAAAACCTAGTTGTGGAAACTTTATCCACGAACTATCGCTGGGCCCTATTTCTATTCTATCTCTACACTTTTCTAACTATTAGAAAATATTAGAACGAACTTTTCAGTTTCTAGCAAGAAGAATCAATTTTATTTCCGTTCGCAACAGGTCTTAAAATGATCACCTGTTGCCAAATGATTAATTGTTCTGTAGTAAGCAACTGATTCAACTAAAAAAACGAAATAAAAGCGCGATTCCACGACTCTCCACGGGAGCCTCAAGCTGATGAATCATCAGGGTTCTTGTTGGACTTCTAGTGGATACAAATGTGCCTGATTTTGGTTAGATGGAATGTAGTGAAACGAAAATCCCTCTGATTTTGATCTAATTGTTGAATTTGTTTTCTGAGGAGTAATCATTGCGTGACGTGGTAAGTGGTGAATAAGAACTTGTATGGAGGAATCTGTAACTGGTTCGATGATGTCTAGTGCCAATTGTTCTTCAATTTTGTTCGAAATTGTCTCTCCTAGTCGATATGGTAGTTTGGAATTTTTGGAAAAATGGAAAGAATTTTTTGAAAATTAGCACATTAACTCATATTTTATTAATGAACTTTTTTACCACTCTCTGGCACAGGCAGCCCATTCCAACAGCACCAAGGGCGATATTGGTAAGGCAGATGGGGGTTTCCAGGATTTTGAGGGAATGGTCACTTGTGAACAGCCATGATTTCTATTAAGTTGAGCAGAATTGAATTAGTACCTTCATGGTTCCCTTGCCGGTAGAAATTCCCAAAAAGGGAATTAGAACTAAGGAAAATTTCGATTTGGAATACAATCATTGGTAAAGTTTGCAGTGTTTGAGGTCGAGAACTTTATTTGACCGCATATCAGGTATATGGGAGAAGTGCTCCTGACACGCTATTTATGTTCAAATGAACGGAAAAGTATGCTCCTACTCCCAACATTTTCACTTAACAACTTGTTTCTACTTAAAATAAAAAACGTAGAGTAGGAAAATTAGGGTATTAATGCTCGTGAACGACCAGATATATGAGACGAGAATGAATTAGAAGCGGGTTTCGCGGGCGAGTTGGTCCGAACTTCGGACCAACTCGCCCGCGAAACCCGCTTGTAGGGATGGGCAATAGTCGATAGTCACTATCGAAATATCGATAGTTCATGACTATCAATAGTAGCTATCGATAGTCATTCTCTATCGATAGATTTTTCCTTATTTTGTACTTGCAAATCTCAGAATTTGGAGGGCTGTGGTGAAATACTGAAACGAGTGGAGCAGCCTCAACGGAAATGGGATATTTTAGTCTATTAGAAAAATATAAAGAAATTTCAAAAGAGTATGGGTTGGGAAAAGTAAAGTAAACAAAGATAGAGGTCTGTTTGTCGAAAATGTTTAGAAGAAATTAGGGAAGCTAACAAAAGTTGAAGATTTGAACGATGGCAGCAGGGTGTGACGTAGCAAGTTGTGTGACGTACTCGTATTAAGTGGCTCGCCTTCAGGCGTTCAGGAAGGCCCGTCTTTTTTTCAAACCTGTGATCTCTTTAGTTAATTTTTCAACCACTAGTTATTGTAATATTGCGCAAAAATTAGGAGTATATAGGTTTTAAATGGTGCTGATTCCAAATTTGAGGTCAAAAGCCTAAATTTCCGACCCATCGAAATACCCATTCCATTTTAAAGAACTCCTCAATTCACTGAGGAGTTCTTTGAACTGGTATTCTCGCAGTTGAGACTTTTGTCAGTATTTATTACCTGTTGTATGTTGAGAGTACCTCATTTCGAGAAATTAGATATTCACCACTTGTACAAAGAAACAAAATTCGTGTTTTCGACATTACCTCTTAGCTTCTAACTCTCTCCCTTTCTCTCATCAGGCTTTCAGGCAATATGTTGTTCAAGGAGCAGCGCTAAACAGAAAATTCTTTTCATACATTTTAAATAAATTCGTTTTTTGTTTGAAATCTTTGTGTAATCTCATAAATATACCGAATCCTGCAAGTAATAGATAATTCAATTCAATTCAATTCAATTTAGTGGCCACAATTGAAAACTATCGATAGTATCGATAGATTTTAATCGATATTATCGACCTATCGATAGTGCTGATCTATCGATTATCGCCCATCCCTAGTCCGAGAATTGATAATTCGTGATATTACTGAAAAGTGGCGGCGCATGCCGAATGCGTGCTGATGAAATCGTCTATCGGGTTCGTTATTCTAATCGGACGTGGCACTGTTTGTACCACTTCGGTCCACCTGTGGAATACCTGCTAGATTCCTGTTGGATACCTGGTGGTTATCTGATGGATCCCTGTTGCATAACCATGGAATGCCTCTTGGATTCCAGATGGATATCTGTTGGATCCCTATCGAGTACATTTTGGGTTCCAGTTAAATCGCTGTTGGACTCCCGATGGATCCCTGTCAAACTTTTAGACCCTAGTTAAATCTCTGTTGGATCCACTAGGTATTTCCTTTGAATCGATTGGATCCCTCTCAGCTCAACGATTCTCATCAGAATTATTTATCAACGAATGTCATTATCTCTGCGTAGATACGAGTGAAATAACACTTATTTGTAATAGGCTGAAAGGTTTCTCTCCCCCAACTTTTTCTTCACAATGATTTATTTTCTTCTTCTCCAGTCACTTGACTCCATTTTTGCAAGCGTTTTTTCGTCCTTTCTCCCCTCTCCGCCTCACTGCCCTTCAAACTCATTAAGTTATCACAAAGTTCCGGAAACAAACCAATTATCCGTAATGGCCGATTTAGAGAGCCTTTTCACGGTACGGGACGAAGAAGAAAGCCTTGCTGCTTGGAGAGGTTAGCAAGAAAATAAGAAGAAAAAACTTTTGTAGGTATAAGATAATCTCAAACTACAAGCCCTTTATAATGATATCACTCCCCTTCTCGAATACAATTTTCAATATTTTGGCCTCTCGAAAGGAAAAGATGGGAGAACTTACAGGACTAAGAACTTTTTTGATAGGTAAAGTTTCGTTGGGTACTTTTCAGAAATGTATGAAAAATGTTTTCGTACTCGAAAAACGATAGAGGCTTTAAAATCATGTATTCGAATCAGTCCGGTATTGTTGATATTATCCTGGCCACGTTTTTCAGGTCGTTTATGAACCAGAAACGTGACAACACATATGCGGTGTTGACGGAGATGCTTCAATTTGGCTACGAAAATTGTTTGTTTCGCGTTCTGCCGATAAAACGGCTTGCTGTTATTTCAAGGGCTTCAATCTGCCAGAGAACACACCACTTGGCCAACTGCGCTTCGCCGCTCGCAAAAAAAAAGGAACAAAAAACGTTCAAAATTCAACAGAGAGAGCGGTGGGTATAGCCCTTCCTTGAGCAAACAAAGGGAGACAAATCCGAATGAATCTAACACTCCCTCCAGCCCACGACCGGGAATCAAACAAAGCCTGCTGTTAAACCGTGATTATCAAATATGGTTGTTCCATCGGAATTTCAGGTTGGAACCTGCGTAGCATTAAACGAGCGGTGCAAATATGTATGCTAATCTCACTTCAGAGGTTCTTTCACGGAACGTTTGCTTTCATGGGTACAAAATCTTCTCGTATCGACCAATTTCAGTTATGTGAAATTGAATTCTAGCACGTTACGCGCGATGGGACTCTCAGTCACTTCTTTTAGGTAGAATGGGGCAAACCATACAGTAATGGACCGGTTAAGGACTTCCATGCATTTAAAACGCATTTTGTTTGTTATTATCAACTTTTTAAGGTTTCTGAATATTCTAGGATATTCGCCACGATCTTCTCTAATCAATCAACTATAATTTCAGTTTTTTTTTTCATTTTCTTACATGTTATATACGTCATATGTACATATCCCTGTGAAAGGTCGAAAAATATAGAAATGGGACACTTCATCCTATTATGGGACATTTCAAATTCACTCATGGGACACCTCGAAATAAGGCCCCTTTGTGTTGAAAAGAATTTTTCAACATCGTTTTTGGTTCTACCAATAAAAGGAAAACAACTTGGTACCTACACATAAAAACATTTGTAAAAACAAGATTTGTCAAATGATTTGAATGAAAAAATAGAGTTTTTTGACAAAACTGATTAATATATTCGGAAATTTTATAGTTGAGGTTGTTACACCTTATTATTATATCACTTATTCTATCTCTGAAAAAATAATGAAGATAAATTTATAATTAAAAGAGCAAACGATGGAATAAAGAAAAACGTATTTTTTTAAAAATTGCAGAGCATAAACAGCAGTAGATACCAAGGAGGCAGTAATGGAAGTTATTGCATAGAAATTAAAAAAGGTAGATACCTGAAATTTTCTACTGAGACGACGGCTTTAGGAGGTTCTTCTATTTTATAATAGACAACTGCATCAACATTGACAGTGCAAGAGTCTCTTAAAAGCACCTAGTTCAAACAAAATGATCGAAGAATCGAGAGCAACATTATTTTGGCCAGAGAAATGTCTACATTGGACAAATTTATAACGAGTTGTGAGCAAATGCTCACAGGCTCCATCATCCATCTTTACAACCAAGCAACTCACATCCTGATGTCCGCCACCATGCCAAGGACAGACCCACACAGACCAGACCATTTACTGCAGTTGGCCAACCTGAGAAGTGAAAGGGAGAGACCTCCATTACAGCTAGGCATGCAGTCAGTCCCCCTCTAGCTATCCTTGTAGATGGTTGAGCATAAGGCCCGCGTATTTATGGCAGCTGTCCTTTCCCCTGGTACACATTCCCTGTAACGCCATCTTTTTGTACGTTCTATTTCACTTAACCCTTTCCCACTCTCAAAAGCCGTTTTATCAAAATGATACACTGTGCATATCACCGTTTTTTTAGGCTGCGCTTATCCGAGGGTTTAGAAACTTTGCCTTCAACAGAGCTTCTAAGTAGTATTGAGGGAGCTTCAGCATTTCTGTAAGGTTAAAATACGAAAAATAAGTTTGAATACAGAATTTGTTTGATGGGACATTACAAAATACAGCAATGAGATACCTATGCGCATTTCTAAATGGACTCTTGTTATCTCTCCAGTGACTCATCAAAACCGGCTGGTTTCGAAAATCAAGAAAAAAAGTTATAAGACAGATGGGCCACTACTGTCTTACCATCTAAATTTCCATACAGTAAAGAGAAAGGGTCATAAATAACGCTAAACTTTAAAAACAAACACCAACAACCAGCTAAAACTGTAAAAAAAACTGTAAGGAATGTCTTCTTACCTGAAATGTTTGAAAATCTTGAAAACTGTAGAGCGTAGGGGCTTAACAACGAACACAGATTTCTAAACAGAAAATTTATTTTCACTCCTAAATTCGTAGTCGAGGTGAAAATTCCTGTGGAGATGTCGATCAACTTGTGTCTTGGCGTCCCAGCGATCGTAGATTTAGTGGAGGCACCTCCTGTGCTAATCTCGCTAGTAATCAATGAACTGAAACCTTATTTTCGCCATTTGAACTTGGGCTGTTCCATAACTGTTGTAGAATTCCCATTACTAAACGATGTACAACACTTACTGCATGGGTTTCTGTTGGCAGGGGTTATTGTTGGCACACTTGAAGAGATCTGTTCCATTTAGGACGCTTTTGGTTTATTATTTTCAATAATGAACCATTGGAATCGAGCAAGAAAACAAATTTTGACCTCCTCAAAATTGGATGTTTTACGTTTCAAAGTATACGTAGAATACGAAAATCGTCGTATTTTCCGTCCATCCGACGTACGCGGCACTTTTCTTAGAAACCTATTTGGTTGAAATTTGGAATATGGGCTCCATTTGGGGTCTAGTTGTGCCGCAAAGCATTTGGTTGATGTCAGTCACTTCTAAGGGGTTAAAATTCAGGGTGGAAATTTTCAAGAGTGCCCTAGCTCAAAAACTCTTGAAATAAAGGTATCGTTTTTCGGCTTCAATTTCAGACATCCGAGTTTTATCGGATATTATTACTCTAGTGGAGCCGGCCAACATCAATAACTAAACATCAATACTTACTTTCTTATCAATAGAATGACGCCAATTTCGAGTACCTACTGTGACCCAATAGTTCATTTTTTTCATTTTAACACAGAATGTGTTTTTGCGATGACCTACCGAAAAAAAATCGTCACGAAAAAGCGACAGAACAAACCGTTACGCGCCTTTTATAATGATTTTCACGTGCAACCAAGCCGTTGGTAAGGAAATAGAACTCCCGCAGTGTTCATTGCACAGAAATTCTTCACCATTCGTTGGAAAGCTCTCAATTTATATAGTAGTTTTCTTGTAGTTACATATTTATTTATATAACATTTATAGGGTTTTAGACCAAATTAAATGTCTAACAATTAATTATTTTATTATTGCCAAAGACTCCACATTTATTATTGTTGTTTTTTATTTAACGGATGACTAGCATCGCAAAAACACATTCTGTGTTCCTATGATTTCATACAGAGCATGGAAAAAGAAATAAACCGGGGGGTGCAGGGGGGCGGAGCCCTCCGCCGAGGCGCAAAGCGCCGAGTTTTTAAATTAAAGTATCAACATTAGGAACTGTTTCAACAATTTTTGCTGTTTACCCTACCTCTAAACGAGATGGATGAATGAAGTACCTAAGTAAAGTAAAAAAACCATCTCAGGTTGAATTTTTATGCAACTGCCACGCTCGGTTTAGTGAAAAACGGTTTCTATTATTATATAATAGCTATTATTAAGGTTTTGACGAACTATTGTTCAAAAATTACTCCATACTAAGGATATGTAGAAATTATTATGGCATGGATTGTTACAAACGTTCCAATAATTCACGTTGTTAACGAGATTCATGCAACGTCATCAAGGAGTCTTCATACTTTAAATGGTGGCATTCGGAATCCAGTTTCGCCAGGAGTAAAAGGGGGATCTTGGGAAGTTGTTACAATACACCGCCTGATTGAAGAAGATGTTTACCACCGAGATATACTGGCTGAAGTAATGACACATTGTAATTCAAATGCTGTCGGAAGGAAGGACAGGGGCGGATCATTAGAGGCGTATTCAATCCCAATAATCTCAGACTTTCTTCCTCAGGACCGCAAACTACACGCGACAAGCTTCGAATTTCAATAACTCCCCCCCCCCCCTTCCTCTTCTCCTATACCGCAAATTTCCTACCACCTTCTAATCACAGGATTCGTAACTCGGGAACTGCTTAATGATCCAGCGTTTCCTTTGAATGGGTAATGAGTTTGGGAGAAACTAAGTACCACCATCTTCCCCTCTCCGTACAACTTCGACGTTCTTAATGTTCAGATTTGTTAGCCAAGTCTTCAAAACTCAGACGTGAGCTGAGCTAGAGTCGTCAATAGCTGTTAGCTTCGTAACTCGTTAGGAAACTCTCCCAGTAAATTTGTCCGATCTACTTCTTAAGTTCGATTGTCCCTTTTTCGTCACACAGCTTGAAGAGGAGTATAGGTAGATTCTTGAAGAATTCCAATTTCCAATAAATTTTCGACCTACTTCAATACACCTGAAAACCAGAAGGAAAATGTTTCTAAAGTCCCTGTGTGATGAGACGACCATGATTTATTGTTTTCAAAGTTGAACCAATAGGATCGCGCAAGAAAATATTGACCCCCCCCCCCGCCCTCCTCAAAATGTGATCTGTGATCTTTACTATTCAAAGTACACGTAGATTCCGAAAACCGAATACCTACATATTTGTTTCGTCCGCCCACCTCACGCGATATCTTGCCTAGTTCCCATGGACCGATTTTGATGAAATTGGGTACATCCGCTCCATTTAGGGTCTACAGGGTGAGGCAAGGAAGTTTTTCAAAAAATCATAAACGTGTTAAGAATCATTTTAAAACAAAATTATTGAGATTTTCAGAATCCTTAGGTAAAGTATTTCAGAATGCTAAGTGTCAGGCATGTGGTGACCCAGTTCAGCGATGCAGCGCTGCAGTCGTTCCACGAGTTGGCTTCCACTCTCCCGAGCATTGGTCGGCCGATTCCGGCAGTTTCCTATCCGCATGATCCCTGAAAGTTTCATCAAAATCGGATGGAAAATGTGGAAATTATGGCTGTTACAAGGAATTTACGTTTGAGCATGCGCAGTGGCTACTATCAGTCTGGAGGCAATGAGTTTTGTAGGGAACCATCTACACGCCAATTAGAACAATCCTAAAAAAATTTCATCAAATTCGGATGAAAAATGTAAGGGTTATAGCTGTTACAAGGATTTTACGTTTGCGCATGCGCAGCAGCTACTATTTGACCTGGGGTAATGATTTTCAAATGGGACCATCTCAGACTCCAATCCGTATGATCCCTGAAAATGTCATCAAAATCAGATGGAAATTGTGGAAGTTATGGCTGTTACAAGGAATTCACGTTTGCGCATGCGCAGCAGCTACTATCAGTCCGGTGGTGATGATTTTCATAGGGGACCGTCTACACGCCAACCCGAACAATCACTGAAAAAATTCATCGAAATTGGATAAGTAATGACTTCGTATAGTTATGCCCGTTACGAGGATTTCATGACAGACAGAGACGGAAACAAAATTGTTCAGGAAGGACTGAAACGTAAAACGCGAGTGGAAAACTTTGATATTGGAGAACTTTTTTTTTCAACCTTGAAAAGTGAAAACAAAGCTTCCGCTACTTCTGTAGACATGGAAGCAAAATAGCAGTAGCTAATAGCTAGGTAACTATTTTATGAGTAAAAATTAATGCATGTAAGTATGTTGAAAAGTTTTACCCACATCATAAGATTCTAATCCTGGTTTTAGCACCCAGAAAAGCAAATTAATCGAGAGTGGACCGCGCACGCTCATGTTCCATTCAAAAACGCTCCCGCCGGAGGGTTAATGAAAAATCAATACCTTCGAGAGTTCTCAGGCTAGGGTATTTTGAAAATATCAACATCTCACTCTTTATCATTCAGAAGTGATTGACAATAACAACTAGACCCCGAATTGACCCCGCATAAAGATTTCATAAAAAATCGTAGAATTGGGCAAAATTTTGCGTACTTACTGGGGCTAGTTATTTTATTTTATGACGTGCTGCTGCCTGAGGAAAATTTATCAAAGTACTCAGTTTAGTCAAGCTTAAGTCTATGTAGGAGTTAATTTATTTATTAATTATGGATTTATCTATTTAATAAAGTACGGGCAAGCCCAATTCAATACAACATACAAAATGTTCAACTATCTGCAAATAGTTAAATATAGGAAATAAGACAAATAAGGAATCAACGACTAATTATAACACACATGAGAGATGACTTTAATACTGCGAGGGACTTTAATACTGACTTAATACCAATGACTTTAATACTGCGAGGGAGGAGTTAAAGAAGTCAAAATTTGGGTGAAGGGACAAAAAAAGGTTAGCACTGCGTGGTAGACGGTAGAGAGGGCGATTTCGCTGGTAATTGTAGTGGGAAAACGGAACGTAGAAGAGAGGAGATGAGCGGGCAGCTTCGCGTGGAACATGGAAGTTGATCCTTGAGAGCAATGAGGGGCAGTCAATCGTACCATTTATGACCCTGTACAGCATGGCGAGATCGGCGGATGTACGACGGGTTTCAAGTGTTCTCAGCCTACACCGCTCCAGCAGGGAATCATAGTCAATGTGATATTTCTTTAATAATATTAACAATGCTGTGATATTCGGTTAAGGTATGTTTTAAATATAACAGTTATACAATATACAGTTATATTTATACCTTACAGTTACTGTAAGGTACCGTCAGGTGGGGAGACTTGAGAATTGAGGGGAGAGTTGAGACTTCTCGCAAATAGTTACGAATACGGTCACCATGAGAGCTGATGTCGAGCTAGCGACCTGGTTCTTCTAGATTTTAGATTTTCTACTCTTTTCTTCTCAACTTTATTACCTTCCGTTTGCGCCAGTTTCTCCCTCCTCTCAACAGGTGTTTTTATCTGTTGTTTTTGGCGCTCAACAGAACCCAGTCATACTGCCATCTCCACAGTGGACATCGATCATTTACCGTCAGGTTTTGTTTTCAAGGCGTATTTTAGATTAGTCTGTGAAAATATTCTGAAAATTTGGAGTCGTTTCCTCTTATCAGTAAGAGTGTTATCAGTGGTTTTGTTCGATCGGGAGAGTTGAGACCTAAGTTTGGGGAGGGTAGGGACTTGACGATTTGTGATGTTTTTTTGGTTTTTAGATGCCGAGGAAGTACATCCGATAGTTCTCAAACATCCAAAAGGGAAAAACGTTCAAGCCCTATAAGTTGTACAGCAAAGACAATCTACGAAAAACGCTAGACTTGTATAGAATTCGATTTTTAATTCCATTTTGATTGGTAGGTAGTGGCAATGGCAAAGCTGTGTTCTTTGCAGGAGAGTGATCTATATAGAAAAATATTATACTGTTGTGTAATAATTCGTAGCGTTTTAGATTCTACATATCTTAAAAATTGAACCACCAAATTTGAAGTGGGGAGGGGCTAATAATTTTTGTTTAGGAATAGTCAATAACGTTAAATTTTGGTTTTGGAGGAAATTTTAATGTGTACTCGAAAAGTGAACTGTGATATCTTGGTAAACTTGGAAGAAAATATGACTGGGTTGATAGTAGAATAAAGACGACAGACTCTTCCTTTGTAATAAAAAAAAAAAAAAAAACCTTGGGAAGAAGCCAAAAGAAACGTAGAGATCTTCATAACTTAAATGTAAAATACTCCAGTAAAAATCTTAAACTAAACTGTGAAAAAACTAAATTTATTGCCTTCTCTCTTAAAACAAAAGACATATCTCAGAAATAAAATGTCATATGAGCGAAAAATGTAATTCAAATCTGTGTGCATGTCCAATAATCAAACAATCAAGCAACATAAAATATCTGGGTGTCCTTATGGACCAAACTATTTCCTGGGAACCACAAACAGAAGCTGTAAAAAAGAAGCTTTGAAAGATAATACCCGTATTTATAGAAATTAGAAATGTTCTGGACAAAAAAATACGATTATGATATTTAATGCATTAGCACAGTCCCAGACAAACTATGGCATTGTGGCCTGGGGCAATGCATATATGAATAAAATTGAAAAAATAATAACTTCTCAAAAACTTTTGATAAAAATATTGTTTAGATATCCATATAGATTTCCTACTGACCAACTCTTCCATGATACGAAAATATTAACTTTTAAAGAACTTCTGGATAAAACAACCCTTACAATTATATTCAAATAATTACAGCGAGGAAAATTCAGCAGAATGATAAATAACAGTAGGTCTAAAAATTCAATACAAATAAAACTACCAAGAAGACAAACCGCGATAGGATTAAAATACTATTACTACTCTGGTATTAAAACGTTCAACAACCTTATTTTTGATAATAAGGTGGCCCAGCTTAGTTTAGAACAATTTAACCCATTGCCGGCCACTGATACGTTTTTTGCATCGTCATATTTATGATTTATTTAAATATTGAAAATAGTGGAAAGTCTTTGCAGGAGAATTTTTTCTCGTTCATGCTATTCCTAAACTTTTAAGAAAAAGTTTTCTTTCACGTTCGGGAGCTCAATGCGATTTCGGAAATTTTTTGAAAAGGAGGCCTTTTGGCCGAAGGCATGAGTATGGTGGCTAAAATTCGATTCTGGACGAGTGAGCGTTCTGTGCAATGAGTTGAAACAGATTCCATAAATAGACTTTTACATTTTACCAAAAACTATGAACTGGATAAATCATATCGATTTGGAAAACTTAGGCCTTCTAAGTCCCATTAAAAAGTACAATTCATAAAATATCGAGTATTTTTGCTCTCGATTGGCGAGCGAATGATGCTTTATTTCGGCTAGAATTATGTAAAACAGTTCTACCCCCTCTCCTCATCATTCAGTTTTTTATAGCCTTGGCTTGAAATGGGTTAAAAGTAAGGCTTAAAAAAAGTCTAAGAAATAAAAAGGAACATTAAAGTAAAAAACGTCTACCTACACACTATCCTCATAGGGGACCATCTACACGCTAATCTGGACAATCCTAGAAAATTTCGTCAAATTCGGATGAAAAATTAAGTGAGTAGATGTATGTGATTGGATAAAAAAATACTTAGCCTCGGCTGGGATTCGAACCCGCGACCCCTGGGGGACAGTTGAAGTTACGGCTGTTACAAGTAATTCACGTTTGCGCATGCGCAGTCGCTTCTATCTGTCCGGGGATGATAATTTTCATAGGGGACTATCTACAACCTGATCCACATAATCCCTGAAAATTTCATCGAAATCGGGTGGAAAATGTGGAAGTTATGGCCGTTAAAAGGAAATTCACGTTTGCGCATGCGCAGTGGCTACTATCGGTCCGAAGGTGATGATTTTCATAGGGGACCATTTAAATACTAGTCTGTAACATCCCTGAAAATTTCATTGAAATCGGATGGAAAATGTCGATGTTATGGCCGTTACAAGGAATTTACGTTTGCGCATGCGCAGTCGCTTCTATCAGTCCGGGGATGATGATTTTCATAGGGGACCGTCTACTTACCAACCAGCACAATCCCTGAAGATTTCATAGAAATCGGACAATAACTTCGTATAGTTATGCGCGTTACAAGGAATTCATGACAGACGGACAGACACACAGACAGACAGACACACAGACACGGAACCAATATTGTTCAGAAAGGTCTAAAACGCAAAACGCGAGTGGAAATTTTGATTTTAGAGAACTTTTTTTTTTTCGTCCTTGAAAAGTGAAAACAAAGCTTCCGCTACCTTGGTAGACTCGGAAGCAAAAATAGCTATAATAATGTAATACAACAAAAACGTATTCTAAGATATCTACCACTAAGTTAAATACCGAATGTTAAAAAATAGAGGAGATTTTCAAATATCGAAATGTAAAAGTAGAGACGATTTATTTTCTTTGTATTAGATATTGTAGTTTGATAATATCGGGAGATTTCTCGTGCCAATGTGTAATGTAGCTCTGGACGCTCCTCCCTCGACACAATACTTCTGTCTTACCGAGGGTGTAGCATTTAGACAAGTAATCAACAGTTTTCAGATATAACGAGCAATATTTACAATAGCATTTAATTCATTTATGTGTTAATGATGAAGATTGTATGTTAATTAAAAAATAAATAAATGCATTCTTAGAAAAAAAATAATAATAATAATTCAGTTTGGTGAGCAGATCGCTCATCACAGAGGTAATGAGGGATTGCGATTTAGCGGACATAAATAGAGTAGAATGTCAGTTGGCTCACACCGCGCTGGCCAAAGGACAGGAGGTTGCTTGGAATCATCGAGTGAATTTTAGTTACATGACAAGTGAAGCACCTGCAGGGAGCTTGTTAGCGAGGTGATGGATTGATTGGGGAGGCATTAAAGCAGTCATAACAGAAGGCGGCCTGAGAGGCCACAAACAGGCCTAACAAGAACCACATACGCCAGACAGACGGTCGACGAAGCCTCGTTCCCTGTTGACACTCGACCGAGATGAGGCGCTCCCTCGAGGGTTTATGCGGCGTCCCCGCGGGACGAGAAGGCGATCGGCTGATCGGCAGTACGGTCAGGCGTGCGGCCGCATTAAGGCATTAAGTCCAATTTCCCTTCTCCCTATACATCTCCCTTCGTCATTACGGCATCCGAGCTAATCATTACTATATATCACTACGTCCCTCGCGGCCACGCAACCTCATCATTTACAGGGGTTTATCGAATTATCAACGTTATGATAGTCCAAGCCAGCTATGACTGGTGAGTCTGAAATGCCGCCATCCCTTCAATAGTCCCTTCACTCTTGGCCTAGTTCTGTTCTATTTCGCAGAATTATTCATTGATGTTATAATTACGGAATCAAATGAACTTACCTTGCGATATTCGATTGTAAATAAGGTGATGTCCATTTCGAATATCATTTCATGAACAGGTTCATTTGATTTCCTTGTAAACCGGGAACAGGTCGAACAGAAGAAAGGTCGTCCCTAACAGTTAGGGACCTTTATTAATAATTCGTATTAATAAAGGTAGGTAAGTTACTTACCTACCTTTATTAATACGAATTATTAACTAATAAAAAATTTAAAGAACCGATATTGTATCAGTAGTAGGTGATTGGCAATAAAGAAATCGAAATGACTCGCGACGAACTCGTATCACTGAACATCCTCTAAATTTTTTATTAATTAACCTGTATTTATTACTAATCTGTATTTATATCGCTTTTATTCTTGAATTAGGTATGTTACGATATGTATTTTATTTATTATTGTGAAATTTGCTTTTTCGGATTTTATATTACTGCTAATTGTCGACTTTTCTGTTGTCTAATGCCTCATATTTTCATGCTTCATATTTTCTTGCTTCTTATTGTCTATTGCTCCTACCGTCATTGTTCTTTTTTAAGTAGGTATTCATCCTGTAACTGGGACTACTCCCGTACCATTCAAAATAAATAAATAAATAAAGGCGAGAATCTACTGATAGCAAGCGAGGGAGTGGTTGTTGTTCAACGCTTCTATTGCCCCAAATGCGTCATAATGTCCAACTTTCGTTCATTTCACTTGACATTTCAAGTTTAGCTAAGCTCGATTATTTCAATCGCCGTTTAACTTTGATTTGGGTTGGTGAAAGACGCTCGCCATCTTGCCGGGTTTATTCCTTCAGATTAACTTTGAAGGCGTTTAGCTAAACGCGTTTTGAACAACTTTCGGTGAAAGTGGGCCTATGTGGAGTAACTATGTTACAAGATCACTGGCTATTGAAGCGTCCCAGAACGGATGAACAATACTTCAGGAATCAATTCTACAACTAATTTCCTACAAGTTTGGCCGTTCTTATTAGAGTCCGCGTAATATGCAAACATATTATGTTTCGGCAACTCGATCTGCCCGAACCATGAATTTATCAATCAAATATCTATTGGGAGTGAAGAAATCAAGTCAAAAGCTTTCTGAGCTTAAGACCATCAACGTTCAAGTTTGCTATTCAAGACTATGAAGTGTTTAACGTCCTGCTCTGATGCCATGTCGACCTACGAGCTGATACCGACAAGAGGAGGAAAGATCGGCTACGACAACCAGAACAAAGGAAGGAACACAGGACAAATGTCAAAGGGTGGAAATGAACGAATAATGAACAATGATTATACGGAAATAATGTTCGTGAACGAACCTGAGGTAACAATCTCAAGCTTCCTCGTATCCATAACCCGATTGTATAGATGATCCGATGGGTAGTAGTTAATCTCAAAACATCAATCTCTAAGTAACTTGCACTATCCTCGTAGGGGACTCTTCATGTCAATCCGCAAAATCTTTGAATATTGTTGGAAACTGTAGAAGTTAGGACAGTAACATGGAAATACACGTTGGCGCATACCCCCACTATCAGTCCGGGGGTAATGATTTCCATAGTGGACCTTCTAACGCCAACCCGCACAATCCCTGAAAATTTCATCGAAATCGGATGAGAATTGTAGAAGTTATGGCTGTTCCAAGGAATTCATGACAGACCCACAGACAGACAGACACGGAACCAAAATTGTTCAGGGAGATCTAAAACGTAAAACGCAAGGGGAAATTTTGATTTCGGGGAACTTTTTTTTTTCAACCTTGAAAAGTGGAAACAAAGCTACCTTGGTAGACTCGGAAGCAACATCACTTTTAGCTTAGCTAATGTAACGGTCGCCCTGTAGCTACGGCAGGTAAAACGAGAATCATGTCCATCACGTAGTTAGCGCAATGTTGTGCAGTTACTGAAGCCACACTCTCACGTACCTATGTCAGATAAGTCATGATCCAAGTATTTCTACCAATTATCTCTCTTTCTCTTGACTTTATCTTGGAGAATGCGGATTCCACTGGATTAAGCTTTGGGGAGTAAGAGGGTAAAAGCTTGATACTGTTGAAATGTATGCAGTCATCATCAATCATTCATCTGATGAATTGTGCAGTATAAATTCTTCAAGTTCCCTCAGAACCACAATAGCTGTGCTAAGGCTACTTACCCACCTACGCGTAGCCTACTACTTCTAATCCTAATCAATCAGCTACTTTCCATATCCATCCCCTCTGGTGGAGAGTTGAATTGAACTTGTAAAAGGCTGAATTGCATTTTTAATGGTTGAAATGAATTTGTAGAAGGTTGAAATGAATCTGGAAAATGTTGAAATAAATCTGTAGATGCTATGTAATGGACCACATCTTTGTCGTCAAACAGATCCCTGATTTCAACGTTTGTCCTTATACGCCAGGCGAGCTCATCAGGATCGAATATTGTAATATTATATGTAATGTAATGTAGTATATTATTCCTTGTAATTTATTACAATATTACAAATATTGTAATTTATTTGTTAATATTTTATTATTATTCTATTTGCTTTTGAATTTTATGTTTGGCATGTTTGGCTTGGTTTGGTTGTAAATTACTGATAATGTGGACGCGAGTGTCTGTTGGTGTGTGGGCTGGAGTGCCTTGGTTCCGCTCGGGGGTGGTCTCCTGTTTGGTCGACACGGTTCCGACTGTGTGCTGGTACTCTGGTCTTTTGGTGTGAACCATAGCCGGAGGACTGATGTCTTTTTGGATGTGGGATGCCACCATGGTGGGTGGGCCCTAGATGAGCTCGGGTTCTCCCTCGTCCTCCGTCGCTGAATGCTATCCCTTCATATAACTATTGCTTCCGAGTCTACCAAAGTGTCTAAGTTACAAGGATTAGGTTGTAGTTTCCCTATGAAAATCAAGGCCTCAGCATTGACACTAGCCTCTACGCATGTACTAACGTAAAATCCTTGTAACAGCCATAACACTTACATTTTTCAACCGAATTTGATGAAATGTTCGGGGAATATGCGAATTCGGTTGCAGATGGTCTCCTATGAAACTCATTGTCCCAAGACTGATGGTCCGATAAATTAATGTTTTGTATGAGGAAGCTGTACTGCCCACCCAGCTACAGTTTTCTCTCGAATTGGATGCATTTTTCAAGGTTTGTGCGGGTCGGCATGTAGATCGTGCCCAACGTCTAGTCATGGTACTTGGGATGTTTTGAGATTAGCTACAATGCATCGGTTATGGATACGAGAAAGCTATGTGCCGCACCCATTTTGCAGATTTTTTTTTTTTTTTTGGCTAATAATAGGCAGGTAACCATTACTTTTCAACTTTACAAACAAATCTTCTGATTTTATTGAATAATTCATACAATTGTTATAATTTGAAAGGGGGCACTATAGTATAACTAGGATGAGTACATCATATTGTGAAGTGCTGAGGAGGCAATTGGCTGGAACCGAGCTCCACATTGTAGGTACTGTCTATAATTAGCCATTCAATATCACGACAATAGTGTGAGCTGCCGCTCAGCAGCTCACTGTTCCCCCTATCAGGCCATGGAGGCCAGTAAGCCCTGACAACCCCCGGGAGAGAGACCCCAGGCCGTAGAGGCCAGTAAGCCCTGAACCAACCCTCGACACAGGAAGACCCAGGCCACAGAGGCCAGTAAGACCTGATCAGCAGCAGGAGAAGGAGCCCACAGCCACAAACACAAATGGGCGTGGCCATTCATCGTGCCCTCCCACCACCTTGGGCACAAAACCACCAACAACAACTGTCAAGCCAGCAAGAGAAGCCCTGATCACCCAAAGACCATCAAAACTGGGGTTTTTGACGTGGTTAGGTTGGCCAGACTGGAGAGGGGGAGCAGTCAAATGGAGAAGTAATGACCTGAACACCTCAGTCCTTTGAAGCGCGCCTAGCCAGCATTGTCTTGAAGCTAACCCCCCCCCCCGTCCGTGAAGCGTTCTCCCCCGTACCAGTGTCGACCCTGTATCGAACTAGTGCAAAAATCGTCCTCCTGCCTCCCAGTCGAACATTGAAGGATAGATCCTGTGAGTGGTGCCCCCTCAGTGAAATCGGCTTCCGTCCTGCCTCCCCTGGAACCGTCCGAAGGAACCGCGACGCGATCCAGTCCGATCCCGGCTACTCCCCTCAACATCTACATCTCGCCTCTCATCGTGTGCGGACTCGCTCCGGTACCCCGTCACGTGAGTGAACAAAGTGTAACACCTATCTTATTGGCCAATAGTAGGTAGTTAGTGAAGAGTAACTCAGTAACTATAAGAAAACAGTATTCTGAACTGGAACATTGAAGTTAAAACCAAAATCTACCTGTATCTAATCTTAAGAGAGCTGTAACGCCTAGTCAAGTTAAACCAATCACATTTGCCTCTCGTAGAACGCCCTTCTGGCAGAACTGGGTCGTGGACCCCTTAGTCTCATTTTGTTCCTAATAAATAACCTTGCATTACTCTACATTTTCTTACAATCTTACCCTGGTTCTGATTCTGGTTCATGAGTATCGGGTATCGGTAACTAGGTAGTTAAATTCACTTGCACAGAAACGAGTAACGTAAAATCATTCTTTATTTCAACAACCGATACACCGCATTTGGTACAAAACAGGTAACATTTTCATAAACATCAAGAGTAACTTCAAAGTAGAACGCAGCCTCATCTCCCAAGCCGTATCGAGTCAAGCTACCAACGACACGTTACAAGCTAAGTATTTTCTATTTTCTAGTTTAAGTTTTTTGTCTTTTCAGTTGTTCCTGGAACCGTTACACTTCCCCCTTTTAACAGTAACCTCAAAATTTAGAATCGTTTATTCCCGATCGGATCGATACCCCGACCAAAGGCTTACAATAGTATCACCTAAGTACAAAGCCAATGTCAATTAACCGTTCTATTATGTTGGTACCCAATTTGCAACCCATCTAGGTACCATCCCTTATAATGGAAACTCCCTTCACTGTCAGCATACACATCTACACTACATGTATTGTGAGAACTTATGCGGTGAAGCCACAGAACGACACCCATCAACAGGATCAGGAATTAAAAACAAAATTTTTTCAGAAGTTAATTTTGTTTCCCTACTTTTAATCAACGCCTAATTTATAAAATGTATCATGACAAAAACAGTTGACCAGTTGGTAAGCTATAAAAATGTTTCACTCGATCTAATCTGTTTGGTATTTTAAGCAAGAAATAGTGGTCTCCCCCTCCCCTCTCCCTTATCTACCAAAATATTTCTAGCGGCATGGGAGAGTGTGAATCGCAAAAGAGGCCTAATCCCCGTTTAAATTTTAGCTGACCCGAAAGCGATCGATGTTTTTCTTCAAGTTGGTTGGTGGTAACAATGGCAAAGCCGACCGTATTGACTGTGCTGTGTTTACCTATTTTGCCGCGTCTTAAAAAGTGAAACATGGTACTTTCGGACGTCGAGGATGAGGAGGAACAACAACCCTTCAACAACAAGGAAGCGGTCGATACACTGACCGAAACCATGAGACAGATGAACGTGTTACTCAAAAAGTATCACGAGACGACCCAAGACGGTGACAAGGATGGTATTCCACGTTCACTACTGTTAGAACTGGAACCATGGGACCCAGATACACCGGGTTCGCTGAGTGTCGGGTCATTTTTCGCAAATTTCGATACCGTAACTACCGGATTGACCCAGAAACAAAAAATGAGACTCCTGAGAACTAAAACCAGGGGAACTGCGAAACAATTTCTGATAGACAGAGACGATACCCTCGAGTATGACAACGCGTACGAAGTGATACGGGACGAAATGATGAACTGGTTCATGCGCGAGAACCCGCAACATGCCGCAGCCCTACTCTGGACCATCAAGAGGAACACCTCAGAAACGCTCAGGCAGTTCGCCGATCGCATTAGAGGACTGGCTCGATGCGCAGTACTTGAAGAAGGTACGCATCTCGACCGCCATGAGAAACGGGAATGGGTCGAACGGAAAACTTTGAGCGCCTTCGTGAGGGGTGTCGGAAGAAAGATGAGCGCATTTCTCGTAACCAACCGACCCACATCACTTCGTATTGCCCTGGAACGAGCGGAGGAACTCGAGAACACGCTAGTAGAGACTGAAGAAACGGAGGAACGATGGGACCTAGCAGCTGTATCGGGTGAATTAAGGTGCTACAATTGTGGTGGAACCAACCACTTCGCCGCCCGATGCCCCCGAAAGGATCAACCGGTGCCCCGACGGGAACAGCGAGCCGGTGACGACCGCCGTAACAGGTGGAACAGTGACGAACCACGCCTAAGAACAAATGAACGACCCGCACCGCGATACCCCTGTATCTTCTGCGCTGCAATGGACCACTTCCCCGTCGACTGCCCCAAGAGTCCGCAACAGACTATATTCTGTAACTTTTGCGGGTGTCGGGAACACCTAGAAGAAAGCTGTCCCCAGAAACGGAAATTACTACTCGTGTCGCAACCAATCGCCGACCCGAAACATGTGAATGAGGTCAACCGCTATAAGTCACAAGAACCGACTAATCTCCATGTAACGGCCGTGGAACGACCTATGATACGAACACTCAAAGTGGAAGTGGGTCTCGGGAATGAAACCCGGAACATGCTTATAGACACCGGAGCCCCCTTATCGGTTCTAGCTAAGCCTGTATCGGGAATCCCGATGAAACCGACGAAAATCATGGCATGGGGAGCGGACGGGGCCCTATTACCCTTCGCCGGGGAACAATGTATTGACACCCGTATCGGTAAATACCGTTTCAAACATAACTTCCTCGTGTTCGCACGGAAGGGTGCGACCCTCGACTTACTGGGTCTAGATGTACTCAGACGGGTTCCGATGACTTTCACAACTGGACCGACGATGGGAATGAGAACGGAAAGTGAAGAGGAATGGAGGAACATGGACCCCCTTTGTTGTGAGTTGGGAAGTATCGGGATGGTGTCGCAGCTCGGGAGGAGGGAGGAAACTGGGTCACCGCGCCTGAGCCTTCGTGAAAGCGCCGACACAGTCCTCCCCAGCACCTTTCGGGTTGTGATGGCCCCCCCTTCACCCCCGCACCACGGCTGCTCTGAGGAACTTCCCATCGTGACCTTCGAGGAACGCTTCACACCGGAAACCGACCCTGAAACCTTGACCGACGGGGCCTTGACCTCCCTAGAAAAATGGAACCGGGGTGTGTCGTCGGAGGTAACCGCTGCCTTGTGCGCGGGTCAGGAACTCCCAACCGTGTCGCCCCCTGAAACCGAAGGTGTAACGCCGGGTGTATCGCCGGGTGTAACGCAAGGTGTATCGCCCCTGATATACACGCAGGAACCAACTGGAACGCAAGGTGTAACGCCGGGTGTATCGCCGGGTGTAACGCAAGGTGTATCGCCCCTGATATACACGCAGGAACCAACTGGAACGCAAGGTGTAACGCCGGGTGTATCGCCGGGTGTATCGCCCCTGATATACACACAGGAACCAACCGGAACGCAGGGTGTAACGCCGGGTGTATTGCCGAGTGTAACGCAAGGTGTATCGCCCCTGATATACACGCAGGAACCAACTGGAACGCAAGGTGTAACGCCGGGTGTATCGCCGGGTGTAACGCAAGGTGTATCGCCCCTGATATACACACAGGAACCAACCAGAACGCAGGGTGTAACGCCGGGTGTATCGCCGGGTGTAACGCAAGGTGTATCGCCCCTGATATACACACAGGAACCAACCGGAACGCAGGGTGTAACGCCGGGTGTATCGCCGGGTGTAACGCAAGGTGTATCGCCCCTGATATACACGCAGGAACCAACTGGAACGCAAGGTGTAACGCCGGGTGTAACGCAAGGTGTATCGCCCCTGATATACACACAGGAACCAACCGGAACGCAGGGTGTAACGCCGGGTGTATCGCCGGGTGTAACGCAAGGTGTATCGCCCCTGATATACACACAGGAACCAACCGGAACGCAGGGTGTAACGCCGGGTGTATTGCCGGGTGTAACGCAAGGTGTATCGCCCCTGATACACACACAGGAACCAACCGGAACGCAAGGTGTAACGCCGGGTGTATCGCCGGGTGTAACGCAAGGTGTATCGCCCCTGATATACACCCAGGAGCCAACTGGAACGAAGGGTGTAACGCCGGGTGTATCGCCGAGTGTAACGCATGGTGTAGCGCCCTTGACATACACACCAGAAGCCATAGGACCGTTGGGTGTAACCTCGGATGGAACATTGGAAGGACTTGAAGATAGCCCACAAGGAGAGCCTGATCCATGGGAATCCCACTACAAATTTGATGGCAGCCACAAGTTGGAAGCAGAAATCATTCCCAAAGATGAAATAGATGATGATGAAGACCTCGTCGGAACCAGAGCACGAGTGGCAACCCTGCAAACCGCACTACCGTCCCCAACGTCAAGCCAGAGCGCCCCCGAGTTGTCGGGAGGAGAGCGACAAAGGGCTCTAGAGGCATCGACGAGTGGCGGTAATTCCACGCGGGATCTCGGGAGCGCAACCGACATAGACACCGAAATGGAGGATTGGGAAATATTTCCTACGGATCAATGGGACGAACCGCAACCAGAATTGGGAGCAGCCATTGAAGCCAAACTCAGTCACCTGACGAATGCCGATCGAGAAGCAGCCAAAGGAACTCTCCTAAACTTCCGTGAGCTCTTCCAACCACCAACCAGTGAGGGATGCAGCCTTGAGGTCTACCACGAAATTACGACTACCCAACCCGAGGTGACGGCGCAGAAACCTTACCCCATACCGCACGCGCTTCGCGAGGTGGTTGAGACGCAACTAAAAGACATGTTAGAAGCTGGGGTCATCAGTGCTTCAACCAGCCCATGGTGCGCCCCAGTTCTTCTTGTCAAGAAGAAGACCCCACCTGGAGAGGAACAAAAGTGGAGGTTTTGCACCGATTTCCGACAATTAAATAAGATCACAAAGGGAGACGCATATCCGATACCTCGTCTGCAGGAAACGTTGGCTTTATTGGGCGGGTGCCAGTGGTTTACAACTATCGATCTCTTGTCCGGATACCATCAGATACCAGTACACCCCGATGCTAAAGAAAAAACAGCTTTCTCGGTCCTTGGGAGACATTTTGAATATGACAAAATGCCCTTTGGGTTAAAAAATGCTCCCGCGACTTTTCAAAGAGTCATGAACAATGTATTGGACGGATTGCTGGGAAGGAACTGCCTTGTGTACCTGGATGATGTAATCATCTTCTCCGCGACACTGCAGGAACATCTGGAACGGCTGCGGGAAGTATTCGAGCGCCTACAAGATGCCCAATTGCAAGTGAACCTGGCAAAGTGTGAGTTCTTGAAGACGGAGGTACGCTTCCTCGGTCATCGAGTAACGACCAAGGGAATCTACACAGAACCTGAGAAAACTCAAGCCGTCCGAGAGTTTCCTGTCCCCACAACATCCCTGAGGCTCCAGTCCTTTTTAGGACTCGCAGGATTTTACAGACGATTCATCCCAAACTTCTCAGGGATCGTCGCACCATTGACCGATCTACTGAAGAAAACGAACCCGTTCGAGTGGGCGCAAGCACATCAAAGCGCATTTGACGAACTGAAGAAGCGCCTTACTGAAGAGCCAGTGCTGGCATACCCAGACCTCACGAAACCCTTTGTGCTGGCGACAGATGCTTCAGGAACGGCCCTGGGAGCGGTCCTATCCCAAGATCACGACGGAGAGGAAAAGCCAGTAGCGTACGCAAGCCGCAAGCTCAACCCCGCAGAGACACGCTACTCCGTGACCGAACAGGAACTTCTCGCGGTGGTTTGGGCCGTGAGGCATTTCCAAGAATACCTACTGGGGCAACCCTTCGAATTACAAACAGATCACATGGCCCTTACAGCTGCCATGCGATTACGAGATCCCACCTCCCGTATTGGTCGTTGGGTTTTACGCTTGGCGGAATATGATTTTATACCAAGGTATCGCCCAGGGACCGCAATGAAGCATGCCGATTGTTTTGAGCAGAATGGAGATAGCCGCACTGACGCTGGAGTTCCCAAAAAGTTTGATGATAGCGGCGCAAAACATCGATTCGTGGGTACAAACGACGGTGATCTTCGAGAAAGGAGGGAAAACACGGCGGAACGACGGAGTACTTGAAACACAGGTTCGGTTGGATGGTAAGGATGAATGGGTCCCACTCATGCCCGTGTCCTTGAGGGAGTGGCTCCTGGATAGATGCCATCGAAACGAGTGGTCAGGACACCCTGGAGCGGAGACCACCGAAAAGCTTGTTCGGAAGTTGGGGTTTTGGCCACACTTGTCGAAGGACGTCAGGGAGTACGTGAGAAGGTGCGAAACCTGCCAACGCCGTAACACGCCATCTGGCCTCCGACACCCGATCCAGAAACCGCTCTTACCCGATAGGCCAGGACAGATTGTTGGGGTGGATTTCGTAGGACCAGTCACGTCCGGAACCACCCAGAAATATATCTTAACCGCCATCGATCACTTTACCAAGTACGCCGAGGCCTACCCTGTACCAGACTGCACCGCCGGAACTGTGGCCCGAGTCCTAGCAACCCGCTACATACCTGTCCATGGCGTACCAGAACGGCTCATCTCCGATCGAGGGACTGCTTTTACCGCAAGGTCGACGAAGGAACTGTGCACCAAATGGGGGATACGTCAAGTCTTCACGACGGCGTATCACCCTGAAGGTAACGGCGTTTGTGAACGCTTTCACAAGACCCTCGCCAATATCCTCTCGAAGATAGTCAAGAATACCACCGCCTGGGAATCGGTACTGCCAATCGCCCTCGCTGCTTATCGATCTCTGCCTCACAAAAGCACAGGATTCTCTCCCAATTTCTTAACCTTCGGAAGAGAAATAAGACTTCCCAACGAGTCCTTCCAAAGCCTGAGAAGCTCACCAGAAGACACCACAGGCCTGAAGCATCTCCAGACGGCCCATAACGCTGCAATCCACTGTCTCCACCAAGCATGGAAAAAGAGAAGCGACATAATAAACGCTCGTCTGGCCGCGAGATCATTCCAACCCGGAGATCGAGTGTATCTAAGGGAAATGCAACCGCCAGTTGGAGCCGCACGGAAATTATGGAGCCCATGGTCGGGCCCTTGGGTCGTAACAAAGAAGCATACGGAAGTAACCTATGAAATCCGAGACGTCGCCGATATAAAATGCCAAACGGTGCATATCAACCGAATAAAGCCCGCTTTCTCCGCTGGAGTTCCAGATGAAGCATTCATGGAACATTTGACCGAACTGGAGCGAGAACAACCGATAGTTCCACTTCCTCAGATCGACGATCCAACAAAAGCAAACCCTGAAGATCCCCATCTAATGGAGTGGGTGACAGAAGAACACTGTAACCAAGGTCCCCAATCTGCAGACTCATCCGATACAATCACGAGCACCCCGGAGAATGTTCCGATTTCAGCAGGACCCTCAGGTTCCACTACCAGAGGAACACTGGGAAGCCCAGCGACCTCTGCGCTCACTGTCACGACGCCTCGTCAGAACGACATATGGGATCAGACCACCGAGTCTCCTGACACCCCACCGAGCGTAAGGAACGAACAACCCGTCGCCTCAACATCGCAGCAGCTAGCCACAACCAGCCGCCAAAATGATGAAGACACTGAAAACCGTCCTGCGCCAAGGTACTCACTACGACCTAGAGTGCCGGTAAACTACAGCCAGACCCATGCGGGAAGGCGATGACTTACGGACTAACTAAAACTAAAACTAAAACTAAGACTTACCTGACAAAGACACACGAACACACACCTGAAACAAGAACACAAAGTGGAGTAATGCATATAAATAGAGTGATGCAAGCCGAAATTAGGAATGAAATTCGAACTGGACCCTTCAGGTCAACCAATTAAATAGGACCCTTCAGGTCAAACCATTTAATCAGGACCCTTCAGGTCAAACTCCCAATGCCACGAACCCAGAGAAACCCACTACTAGACCCTTCAGGTCTAACGAGTTTGAATAACCACATATCGAAGACTGAGGTACTCACCGTACTTTCAATCCTCAATTGAGCCAAAGATGCGCTGGTTCGCACTCAAGTAAATGCCGTACAATTTCAAGGGTCAAATGCTATTAGGGGCAATTTGTGGTTTCTAGGATGACGCACCAACATCTCCGGGACCCTCGGGCACAAAAAGGAGCCCCACCGCCAGACGAAGATATCGCCACAATACACCGGTACCTTGATCGCGCGACCGCTCGTCTTAACGCGTTGGCCCCCACCGTTCTCGATACCGCGGAACCCGTGTTCAATCCCCGATTCACGATGCCCACTCTAGCCACCTTGATAAAGTTCATGTTGCGAACAGAGGAATACAACGCCAAGGCCATATTGGCGGATGCGGCCATTGTCTCGGTCACAGAAATTACCGAGCTGCTCCCGAATTACCATCGAATTGCCCAGGAGCGAGACATCCTACTCGAGAAGCAAAACGAGTGGTTGTTGGAGAAGCAAACTCTGCTGCGGGCACTGTGCGAACACGAGCACCTCGACACAGTGCCGGTACAGTCAGCTGCGGAGCCACCCGCGGCGAGGACCGAGTCGACTGAGACCAAGCCAGCAGAGACGGCAAGCACCTCCACCGCTTTGCCCTCGTCATCCCAGGAGGTTGCACCACAAGCAGCAACAACGTCCGCCAGCAAGATGGGGAGCCGCAAGAAGAAGGAAGGCGAACCCACTTCGTCATCATCCTCGTCGTCTTCTTCGTCCTCATCCTCCTCGGGGTCCTCATCGTCGTCGGATTCCTCCTCCGACTCAACGGCCGACCGAGTCAACACCCAGAAGAAAAAGAAAACAAGACGGGAGAAGAGAACACCAACGCCTGTCGAGCCCAGTCCATCAGCCTCCCCGGCGGCGGAACCTTTACCCGAGGAAATCACGGTGTCTGTGGCCCCACCCTCACCGGTCACCGACCTGGAAGCACCCGACGATGAGACCGCCCTTCCATCACCAGCCGACGCCTTGGAGCCCACTCGTGATGAGGATGTACCCGATACCCTAACGCCAACCCTCTATCAACACTTCGCAACCTGGATGTCAACGCCACTTCAAACCCCGCGAATCCAGCTCGAGCGGTGTGAGGAACCGCGGACCGTCTCGCCCTTGGTCCTCCGACTGAAAAGGTCGTCGGCCCCAAAAGGACCAAGGACATGCCCCGTCTGTACACGCCCGTGCCAGCAAATCGTCAACTTCCGCTGCACGGCGTGTAAGACGTTCTGGCAACGCCTCAAAAAGTCGTACGACGCCCAGAGGGAGCTGCCCACATGCCCGGAAGACCACCAGAAGTCCCGCACCCCGTCGACCTGCCCAGGATGCCGTCGCTACAAGTATGAGGCAGGGCTGCGACGAGCTCACCCATCGCAACCCCTGCCCATACCCAGCGTCATTGAGGACGACGCTGGCTCCCGGAGAGGTGGGGGATGTGAGCTGCCGCTCAGCAGCTCACTGTTCCCCCTATCAGGCCATGGAGGCCAGTAAGCCCTGACAACCCCCGGGAGAGAGACCCCAGGCCGTAGAGGCCAGTAAGCCCTGAACCAACCCTCGACACAGGAAGACCCAGGCCACAGAGGCCAGTAAGACCTGATCAGCAGCAGGAGAAGGAGCCCACAGCCACACACACAAATGGGCGTGGCCATTCATCGTGCCCTCCCACCACCTTGGGCACAAAACCACCAACAACAACTGTCAAGCCAGCAAGAGAAGCCCTGATCACCCAAAGACCATCAAAACTGGGGTTTTTGACGTGGTTAGGTTGGCCAGACTGGAGAGGGGGAGCAGTCAAATGGAGAAGTAATGACCTGAACACCTCAGTCCTTTGAAGCGCGCCTAGCCAGCATTGTCTTGAAGCTAACCCCCCCCGTCCGTGAAGCGTTCTCCCCCGTACCAGTGTCGACCCTGTATCGAACTAGTGCAAAAATCGTCCTCCTGCCTCCCAGTCGAACATTGAAGGATAGATCCTGTGAGTGGTGCCCCCTCAGTGAAATCGGCTTCCGTCCTGCCTCCCCTGGAACCGTCCGAAGGAACCGCGACGCGATCCAGTCCGATCCCGGCTACTCCCCTCAACATCTACATCTCGCCTCTCATCGTGTGCGGACTCGCTCCGGTACCCCGTCACGTGAGTGAACAAAGTGTAACACCTATCTTATTGGCCAATAGTAGGTAGTTAGTGAAGAGTAACTCAGTAACTATAAGAAAACAGTATTCTGAACTGGAACATTGAAGTTAAAACCAAAATCTACCTGTATCTAATCTTAAGAGAGCTGTAACGCCTAGTCAAGTTAAACCAATCACATTTGCCTCTCGTAGAACGCCCTTCTGGCAGAACTGGGTCGTGGACCCCTTAGTCTCATTTTGTTCCTAATAAATAACCTTGCATTACTCTACATTTTCTTACAATCTTACCCTGGTTCTGATTCTGGTTCATGAGTATCGGGTATCGGTAACTAGGTAGTTAAATTCACTTGCACAGAAACGAGTAACGTAAAATCATTCTTTATTTCAACAACCGATACACCGCATTTGGTACAAAACAGGTAACATTTTCATAAACATCAAGAGTAACTTCAAAGTAGAACGCAGCCTCATCTCCCAAGCCGTATCGAGTCAAGCTACCAACGACACGTTACAAGCTAAGTATTTTCTATTTTCTAGTTTAAGTTTTTTGTCTTTTCAGTTGTTCCTGGAACCGTTACACTTCCCCCTTTTAACAGTAACCTCAAAATTTAGAATCGTTTATTCCCGATCGGATCGATACCCCGACCAAAGGCTTACAATAGTATCACCTAAGTACAAAGCCAATGTCAATTAACCGTTCTATTATGTTGGTACCCAATTTGCAACCCATCTAGGTACCATCCCTTATAATGGAAACTCCCTTCACTGTCAGCATACACATCTACACTACATGTATTGTGAGAACTTATGCGGTGAAGCCACAGAACGACACCCATCAACAGGATCAGGAATTAAAAACAAAATTTTTTCAGAAGTTAATTTTGTTTCCCTACTTTTAATCAACGCCTAATTTATAAAATGTATCATGACAAAAACAGTTGACCAGTTGGTAAGCTATAAAAATGTTTCACTCGATCTAATCTGTTTGGTATTTTAAGCAAGAAATAGTGGTCTCCCCCTCCCCTCTCCCT
The DNA here is from genome assembly GCA_009739505.2 of Apolygus lucorum. Lineage (NCBI taxonomy): Eukaryota > Metazoa > Arthropoda > Insecta > Hemiptera > Miridae > Apolygus > Apolygus lucorum. Next base: position 30,089,232 of record CM019181.2, read on the forward strand.
TATCTACCAAAATATTTCTAGCGGCATGGGAGAGTGTGAATCGCAAAAGAGGCCTAATCCCCGTTTAAATTTTAGCTGACCCGAAAGCGATCGATGTTTTTCTTCAAGTTGGTTGGTGGTAACAATGGCAAAGCCGTGTTCTTTGCAGACAAGTGATCTTTGCGTAATGATTTGCATCTTTTTTTGTTGAGTTTTGTCCTCTTTTACACCAGATCAATCGCTTAAGGACGCCCAAGTCTTACTGTGGGACGTCCTAAAAAGTATTGGAATCGACAGAAAATAAATTTTTCCAATCAACAATCCTACAATGGGAGAGATCGACATCCATTCAACTTCCTCGGTCCGTTGAATAGTGTACAAATTCCTATCATGAAGGTTCGATCTCTGTACTTATTTGCTTTATATAATAGGTATACCACTGTAAAAAGCACCATTCCAGACATTCACCGCCTTGATTAAAGTTAAGTAAACCAGTATAAACATTACTACTCAGTATTGCATTATTTTAAGATTCGGTTATGACTTTGAATGGTTGGAGAACCTTTTGGTGGTTCTGTCATGTTCTCTACATTGAATAAGACAATATGGTCTTTGTAGCACCAACAATCACCCAGGTATCCTAATTTACTATTCAAGAGTTTTTTTTCTCAAATGATATTAAAAGAATCACTTATGGTTATTTCATATTTTGCTAAGAGAACCGATAGATTACTAATAAAAAAATTAAAAATCTCAGAGAGCGAAGACAATGCCTAAGAATAATGTTTTTCAAATCTTCTTCCGTATGAACGGGTATTCTTCCCTAGAAAAGGTGACAAGTCGGGCACAGTCGCCACTTCATCATGGATGCAAAGGCACCGTGCGGGCCCCAACAAGCAACATTCGTCCTATTTCTGGATTGAAAATCTTGATCGTCTACCAACCAACCAATACAATTCTCGGAATTTGCTGTCCAGTTCTGTTATTTTATTTTTCACAATATATGCAATCTTCGCTGGAGATTTTCTTATCCGGAGTCAGATATTTTGTTTCATTAATTATTCAAGGTGAGGTAGCTTAAAGGCGATTTCTACCGTAAAAATAAACTGGTAATACTATTTGGAGGAGTCAAAACGTGAACTCGGCTCTTGTTGGAGTGAGTAGAAAAAATCCCTCCTGCGATATTCACCTTAGGTTTCAGCGCAAAATAACCCAACCGGTGTATCGCGGGATCTACCTTCAAGCTAGTGGAATCTTTTAGGGAAATGATGTCGGGGAAGAAAGGCGGCTGAAGGAAAAGTAACGTTTTCATGGTGGTGGATAAGAGAGGAAGTACAGGAGCTGACCCTTTCCCCCATGGAAGCTCATGCATATGAAGTAAGTTACTTTACCAAGGCCACATCACATTCATAAACTGATTGGTTTGGAGTGTGCGCCCTGAGGCTCGGGAAATCTTCAGCGTTTCCCAAAATACATCACGACAATACCCTTCTGTTATTCGCGTACCTTGAGCGGGAATGCTCTGCTGAGGAAAGTGTAGGGAAAAAAATCCTTCAATATCAAGAGGTCTCTCAACTTCACATCACGATTCGTTGACCTAATGTTTTGAAAGTATTTGGATCAATAAAAGTTGGAGATTTGGGGTAAAATTACCAGTAACAGACAAGAGTCCAATAACTCACAATCAATATTTTAGTCCGAAATAATACGTTACTGGGAGGGTAAAACTGATATTGGTTGGGGTCAATGTGGGATGGTGTAGCCATCTAGTGTCGTTAGAGTGAATTTTATGAGCCAATTGTTATTTACAAGGAAGTTGTTTACGGTAATATACATCCACCTCGAGATCCATGATGCTACAGAGTTGCTAAAAATCTTTGCTACACATAAGCAAAGATTTCCAACCATTATTCTCCATTTTAGAATTTCGGCTCGGGAGCAAGCTGGAGTTAACTTTCTCAATGTTTTGCTTTTCGTTACTCAACTTTTTAACCTATTTATTACATTAATTACTTACTATTTTACTTTACTTTGTTATGAAAATATTTAACGAGTTCAATTTTTATTGTATTTGGTGATTTTTCCAATGCTTGTATTAAGGTGGTCCTATTTCCCTTCGGTAAATTATTTTAAAACCCTGCAAATTATTGCCCAAAGGTTTTCAGCGTGTTTTTTTACCTACCAACCATTGGCTGGTTACTACTCTCATAGGGGACCATCTACACGCCAATCTCAACAATCCTGAAAAATTTCGTCGAAATCAGATGGAAAATGTAGAAGTTATAGATGTTACAAGGAATTGACGTTTCCCTATACGCAGTGGCTACCGTCAGTCTAGGGACAATGATTTTCATAGGGGACCATCGACAACCGAATTTGCATGTATGAAAATTTTATCGAAATCGGATGAGAAATGTAGAAGTTATGGCTGTTACAAGGAATTCACGTTTGCGCATGCGCAGCAACTAATATTCGTCTGGGAGTGATGACTGTCATAGGGGTCTAGACGCCAATCCGAGCAATCCTCGAAAATTTCATCAAATTCAGTTGAAAAATGTAAGAGTTATGACTGTTACAAGGATTTTACGTTTGCGCATGCGCAGAGGCTACTGTCAATTTTCAGGCCTTGATTTTCATAGGGGACCGTCTACATGCCAACTCCCACAATCCCTGAAAATTTCATCGAAATCGGACAATACTACGATTGTACTCGATTGCACCTGAAACACACACTCATCTCTCAACATCTGAATGATCTGAGGTAAGGTTTGAGACACCTGAAACAAATCATGGCTTTCATCGCCCATTCCCATCTTTTTTCCACTTGTCACAATTCTCTAAACTATGGTCACCATTGGAGAAAAAACGACAACTTCTCATCCCCCCCTGACGATGATCCCTTAAACATCATCCTTAGTCTCACCAGTAATCTGAGTGGTAGAACTACCTTCAGCCCAATCCAAACTAACTACCACACTGTAGGCTTCTGCTCTTCTTTCAAGCCAAACAGCGAGCTCATTTAGGTTCGGCAGAGACATTCCAAGGCTAGTAACGTGTTCTCCCCATTGTACTCTCAAACTACCTGGTAACTTACGGGTTAACAATGTTGACAGTTCAGTTAGGAAATCATAACTGTCCATAATTTCTATCGTAGTCATAAATTTGAACTTTGGATGAAAATGCAACAAGCGCTCCATAACCCCCCTCTTTGATGCAAGGTTTTCTCAATAATTGCTCCCTAATTTTGCCGATCACGTATTCCTTCCAAACCTTCTCTGTAGGATCTCTCTAGGAAGAGCTAGCAAGGCATAAACAGCTTTTTTTAGCTTCTCCCGTCAAGCACCTCTGCAGCCTACTTATATTTTCTTCACTTGAATAGTCACAGAGACGGCTTGTCTTACGGAACTGGCTTATGAAATTTGGCCGTTCCATTGGGACAAAACAAAATAATCCAGATCGTGAGTTGGGTACTTACGACATCAATTATAATGATAATATACACATAAACCCTAAAAACCCCTTTTCTGGCCTAATTTTTGAAATTTTAACCCCTAAGGGTCATCCATAATTCCTCCTAACGAACTCGTCTTTTCGTTATTATGAAAATTATGGCAAAACTTGAAATTTTTGCGAAACAATTGCCTACTCCCGAGTGACAATATAGTAGTAAGTAAAATAAACAACCATTTCAGGTTGGATTTTTGCCCGGCTGCATTCCTGGCATGGCGAACGTCATCAGCTGTCTTCCAATGGGAAGATCAGAATTTGACAATAGTGACAGAGTCCATAGTTCGAGTCCACTGCGAAAGATTCATTTTTCTTGGAAACTCTCTGAAATTGCGTTGAATTACCTACTAAAGGAGCGTTGAAGTTAACTTCATCTTTATTTCCCTCCAGCGAGCTCGTAAACTATCGCCGCTGCTTTACATAATTTGTCAGGTTTTGTTTCGACTAGGCGCAGTAACGCGTTTGCCCGCCGCCATGAAAGTATAATTCGGCTCGCGAACCGGAGAAATGGCTCCCAAGGCATCTCGTAAAATCGTGCACACCTCCGTCCCTTTTGAAACTAGGTGCGGTGTCGACTAAATGTTTAAAACGGGCGTATGAGATATTTCCCTTCGCGACGCAGGTATTCTAGTGTTCTGCAGAGGGCGAGGGTTTTGAAGCTCCAAAGAGATGTGGGTGTGGAGCATGCGATATTACTAGGGGTCCGAGGAGAACCAACGTTTGTTATCTCCACCATCCCGCCGGCTCTTGGATATTTACGGTTAGTTCCCGATTTTCAGTGAAATGTGATCGTCGTAAGCGTCGAAATTGAATGAATATTCCCAATGAGAGGAACTGATGCATTCGAACTTGTCAAATATGGGGGCTGGGGTCATCAAGAAAGAAACGCTGTTATCGTCTACCTTTCGGAAAATATATTCCCTTCATCAGGGCCTGAAAAATACAATAAACAAACTTAGGCAACAGATGCTGGACAAAACCAAATCTCACGCTGGTCAAAACAAAGTCTTTTGGTTTTGTAATTTTACGTTTGAGTCGACACTTTCTGTCTGATAATTGTAATACCTAACAGGAATTACAATAAATTATTATAATTATTATGAAATGAGATTCTATTTCAGATCGTCGCATAAAACTATTTTATTCAGATATTTCTTTATTCGACATCCTACAGTTGCTTAGTAACCATAATAAACTACGGAAGTGTACTCAGTTGTTACACTCCTCCCCACTTGATATTATGCGTCAGATCTTAGGAAATAGCGTGATACATTTTTAATAGAAGATACATGTTCGTTTTTGTCTAAAACTTCATAAAATACAGTCTTCGGGTAATTGTTCATTAATGTTATCCTCTTTACCACAAAAGGTTCTTCACGAAAGGCATCTTATTATCATAGCCAACTTGCACGAAAACTTTATCATTTTCCCTTAGGGCTGGTAACTAGGGGTGTGTCGGTCCATGTATTTCCCTGAAACGCTCCCAACGGTTAGAGTGCCAAATATGCAACCGTTCCAAATTACTGGTACAGTTCCATTACCTGTACTGCCTACCGAGGGCGGTCAAATCCCACTCTCATGACATGGAAGAAGACGACAGTCGAATCCCTATCTTCCTTCTTCCATGCTTATTGCAGTTTAAGAACATAACGTTTGAAAAATAATACTGGAGACAACTCCCATGCTGACCAGTCCAAAGCCATTCCATGATACTAGGTCTTCTCAGTCCATGGAAACAGTAAGGGCAATTCCAGCTACATGGAACTAAACTGGAGACACGATCCATGCTTACTGCCAAATCCTTTCCCGGTCCAGAGTCATTCCATGATATCCTATCAGTCTGTGGAATCGGCGAGGGCGACTCCCAGTAACTACATGGAACTGAACTAGAGACAAGTTCCATGCTTATTGGTCCGAAAGATCCCTTCCCGGTCCAGAGCCATTCCATGACATCTCATTGGTCCGTAGAATCGTCGAGGGCGTTTCCTGGTACATGGAACTGAACTAGAGACAAGGTCCATGCTTACCAGTCAGAAAGATCCCTTACCAGTCCAGAGCCATTCCATGATATCTTATCTTCCATGATATTTTATCTGTGGAACTGGACTGGTAAGGGCTGAGTTTTTGTCTCTGCATGTAACCGTTACAAGTTGATACTCGGTTCCACAGTCCCGGTACAGCTGTACCGACACACCTCTACTGGTAACTTCTTTGGATGACGTCTATCAATACTGCTCTTCTTTCTTTCCAAGTATTTTTTCCTCTGTGCTTCGGAATAAGGTACTTCTTTTAGCATGTTGGGTGTAATACCGTGAACTTCGTCTGCCGGGAATAATGGAACTGTGCTGAAGGCCTTGAAGTGAGGTGAGCAACCAATCCTGAAGAGTAAGATCTGTTGGCGTGTCTAACTGCAGCTTCCAGGCACGGCTTCCATCCTCCTCTGAATTCTGGGTACATACAGATGAATTGATTTAAATCCCTGATTTTTCTTTCAGCAAGCCCATTCCCTTCTGGATGTTAGGGCGCTGTATGCACTAGACGAATGCCTTTTTCACCCACAAACTTCTCAAAAGCTTTTGAACAAAACTAAGGGCCGTTGTATGTTACTATTTTCTTTATATGATATATGACAAGTTGAAGTTCTTTGAGAAAGTTTATTATCGCACCTAAAGCCTCTCTCGTGCTTTTGGCGAATGTGAATTTAGAAAAGTCATCGACTGCTACCAAGTAAGATTTAGTAGTTCTCTTTCCTTCAGACTGTTTGCATAGTTCTCCGAAGTCCAAGTGAAGAGTTTGAAAAGGGTTTGTTGCCGTTTACTGTGGCATTGGTGGCAGCTTTTGATGTCCCATTAGTTACTGGTCCCATATAACATGGAAATTTTCATTTTCTGAGGTCGGTTTCTGATCCTATCTATCGCATTGCTATAAGAGGAAGAGACCATTAACTTACCAGCAACCTCACAGAAACTCTTCTGCTGCGTTTCTGCTGCTCTTCTCTGTTCAAATAATGCAGACGAATTTAACCGCTCAGGCTCCGGTTGGTTTCATTACTGGTCATCCTTCTTGGTTTCGTTAAAGCACCAAACATTTTTATTCTAACTAATAAATTATTTTATGTATACATTTCGTTGGAAACTGAAATTTTTGTAAATTGTTATTTCAGTCAAGGTTGAGATAATAGGGACGGTTGAGTCCTATTGTGTTGATTCCGTATCTTCCGAAAACATTTGGGACTGAAGAAGACAAAATTAAATTACAAATTTTGGTGATTTTTGGTGATAAAAGTCAAGTTTCCAAATCGAAATATTCTGGATTATGTTCTTGGTGGCATGTGCAACTGCATCTGTACACACCTACCTATGCACGTACATTGGTTGACTAATGGCATTAATATTAGCATATCAATTCGTATTAATTGTTAATTTATATTTATCAATTCATAGAGAAGTGACCTGCTGTTGTGCAGCTGAAACTGCAGTAGGTAAGCACTTGATGAAGGGTTAATTAGTGACACCTTCCTTTAATCTCACTATTTGAGTTATTCAGTGGAGGTCGGGTCAATGGCTAAAATCGTTTAATGTCACGAGGACCAAGTCCTTAATACAGAAAATAGACGGTTTCACCAAGTCAAGTCTCTGATGCTGGGTTAAACGTCATTAGCTTGATCAACTCCATTGGGTACAAACGGATGAAACTATAATAGGTAGTGCAATCAAGCTAACCCTGGTTAATGCAGTACTGCGCGGTTACTAACTGAACCAGCAATCCTTCCCCGTAATATTGATCAGCTCTGCCAATTACCGCTGTCATGATACCTCCCCAGTGTAGGTGGCTCGCTCTACATAATACATCATTGGATCAAGGGACGGTGCTTTGGAGCGTTTTTAGCCCTATTACTGATGGTAATCGTTTATTACGGCCAATTCTAGTAGATTATCTCCATCAGAACGGACTTACAGGTGTATGGGAAACTCTTTCAAAAATGGCCACTTCACGATTGGAAATAGATCACCTTTAAGCGAACTGGTCCGACAAGTTGGTTCGGAAAGCGGTTCAATATCCTTAAGACGAGATTTATCGGTTTTCAGTTGTCTAATTCAAATTAATATTTCAGAAGATCAATGAGGAAAGCCATAAAAATATACTAGTATTTTGTTCGTGTAAGTACCTACCTAACTAAATTGTGTATAGGGATCGCTATGATATATCTATATATGAAATATATCGATAGTGTATAGTTGATATATCGATATATTTACATCAATATAGAGAACCGATATTATTGGTCAATATCAATGTATTTACCGATAATATCGCTACTTGTTTACAACGAGTGAAAATTAATATTAATATGAATGTATGAGGAGAGACGCCTGTACCTATGTAAAACATCAATTTTATTCCAAATTTTGTAGGTAGGTTGACTTTAGCTCAAACATGATGGGTACATTAATGGTTTACACCTAAAGTGTCGCTCAAGGCTCAATTATTTGACTTGAGACAAAAATAATGGATCCGCGTCTAGATTAAAACTGCCTACTACACGAAGTAAAGCAGGTTTTCAAAACAATTATTTCCAATTGTAAAGGACCATGCCTACAGTATTCCCCTCTCAATTAATAAATCGAACATTGCAATGGCGAGGGTATTTACGATATTTTATTTATGTTGTAAGCACTCCTGAGGGTAGTTTTTCCCCAAAATTTGCAACCCCGAAAATCCTGTTTTACTGACATAGTGCTCTGAAACCATGACATTTTCGAACTTTTCAGTTTTCAAACTATGAATTTCGATAATTCATACCCAGTAAAACTTTTTGAGTAGGTTAAAATTTAACTATTTAACTAGTTACGATTTAATAGTAACTTCGACCGAATTTTCCTAGACCTCCCGATATGTCAAGCACCTATATCGATATATTTTTTTCCAAAATGATGTTAGTAACGTTTAAATTTATTCATCTACCTACTTACTTCGATAAGTTTTTCCAAGTAAATCTTCCGATATATCGAAATATCGATACATTTTCTCCGATATATCGAAGGTATCGATATCTTATTGACGATATATCATTCGATCAGTATATCGATATATTTCATTCGATATGCCATCCCTAATTGTGTATTATACTTACTAGTGGAGAAATACAACTTTTGTTACTCGGTAACGTAAAAACTTACCATTATTGCATCATCACTACTGATGGAATGCTATTATGTTCTGTAGTGGAACCCCGGGTGAACAAATGGAAGCCCTCTAACGAAGAAATGTTCACTCGCCAATGTCCATTCTTAGGATATCCCCAGTGAGAATAGAAGAACATAGAGGGGCCTTGCAGGGGTTCCCGGTATGCTCTACTTCCCCCACCCCGGCCGCCACGCTACTTCTTTTTACGCACAAAGTAGTCGGGCTAAACTACCGATGATTAGAGATTTCAGTAATGTTGATGGTTTTTGAAAACTCATCAATATTGTCGACAATGCTATCGGTCTAACTGTTATCATATCATTGATAGTTGATATCAGTAGGGTACCTTTGTCTATGTGCATTACCTGTTCCAACTGCAACTTCTTCATATTATTCTAGAAAACATCTCAAATGTCCCAAATCGGATGTTTGTGAATTTTTTGAGCCCAAAAAATAAATTTCAAATGATTGTTATTCCTACCTGGATATTTACTAGTTTAATTATAGAATATAGTACATAGTACGTTCTTGATGAACCACTTATTACCTTTTTTCTTCCTGTTTTTGGAAGCAATCTACGTTTCAGGAGTTGTTAAAAAACGCGGTAAATATTGTAATTCGATAAAATACTCGATAGTTCCATTGTTCGTTTCCAATAATTGCAAAGTTCCAGTTCCGGTTAGTTTTTCACCTGTTTCGCCCTGAAGTTTTTTTCTCGATTTCCTTCGAGTGTTGATTAAGTTCAAAAAAAATGTATTTCAAAGGACAGTAAAAATAGAAAAATTCTCTTTGATTATTCATACTTTCGATCGTATTTCCCCCGTTTGTGCAAATTTCATTTACTTTATAAATCCTATTCCTATTCGCAAGTCCAATTATTTCGTCTACATTTACCTAACCGAGATAAATAAATTAATAACATACAGTCGACTGGCATTTATTCAAACCGAGATAATTCGAATCTCGCGTTAATTTGTACTGAATTATTGGTTCCTCTAGAACCCAATTACAATAAGGGAATTACACTTGATATTTCGTTACTCGCGATCAGTTGTATCAAATTTTTAGCCCTTTGAGGTGCGAGTTATTGAGAGTTGACTGTATAATTGTTATACAACATAATGGCGAGCTAGGGTAGAGAATACGTAAATTGGTTAGTCCAAAAAGTGGGGCCCGTATAATTCATTTTATTGCTCCGCGCCATCACGGCCTATGGCTACCGAGCCACCACATCTGAGAAAGGTCTAAGAAGTCTACTATAAAAATTTCAATCCAAAATACCCGAAATTTCAGCAGCTGTTGGGCTCCGAACACAGCCGTTAAGACGCTGTATTTAAGTGGTAGCCCAACGGGGTAGCTAACCAAGGGTTTGTTTATACTGTGGTTATCCCACAGTAAGATTTGGGCGTCCTTATGCATAATCTGTGGTGAAAGAGGACAACAACCAACGAAGAAGAAAAATTACCACGTACTAATAACGTTTTGGACCATTCTTAATCCAAATCCGCTGAAAAAAAGGTGTATGTCCGTGTGTCTATGACAAATCTTGGTACTCTGCCCAGGCCTTATTCTCCAACCGATTTGCGTGCATCTTTTGGTTTATCATTTTCACTAATAAAAAAAATCCCTTAGGAATCCCTTAGGAATTGAGCAAGAAAATATGTTTACCACCCTCCCCCCCTTCACGATTTGATGGTTTACGTATTAAGGTATGTAGAATCCAAAAATCGAATAAAACATCCCCCCCATAAACCACTTTTGATGAAATTTGGAATATCAGCTCCTTTTGGGGTCTAGTTGTGCACCGAAGCCTTTGGTTGATGTCAGTCACTTCTGAAGGGTAAGAAGTGGGGAGCTCGAAAATGTTTGTTAAACAGGTATTGTTTTAAAGAATTTTTCTAAATTTTTGACACCACCCAGAGTTTTATGGGACCAACCGTACAGTTTTGGGCTACAATGCTGGAAATGGTATGTGACTACCTCAGCATCCTTACTAAATTACATTGGATGAAACTGTTTTGTGGAGTAGATAGGAAAATAAAAATGTTTTATCAATTACTGGTTGATATTTGACGTCCTCTGCAAGGTATTTCATTATTAAAGTTCAAATTAGAATTGATAGTAAGTACCATTTCCTGAAGATAACATTTGAAGTTCAATTGTCATCCTAGATTGCTAGCTAGTTTTTCGATTAGACATCATCCTAACAGATTACAACGTTACCTACCAAACAAAAAACATCTTTAAAAGTGAGAAAATCTTTGAAATCTACAGGAGGAATTTGATCTCTTAAGATATCTCTTGGTTCCTCACCGCCAGGTTATATGAGATTCAAACCAATTTATTTCATCGATTTGGCTTGAAAATGCGCGTTGAAACCATGTATCACACTTGGCAGTTATTCACATTGAACAAACTATTTTTCCGTTTTGCACATTTTGAGAAAATGTACAAAGGTATTTTATTTTATTTTTGTTGTTGTTTATATATTTGATAGTTCCATAAAACTGCTCTCAACAGCAGAGAGGGCACGTGGGACAAATGAACTAATTTAATAATTTCATAGAGGTTTTACGTTTAATAATTGATTGAGTACGAAGAAGGGGTGAACAAGAGCCCCTTTACAACGACTACCAGTTTGGGAATGAGCAGAGTAGGACGCGGGAGGTGATAACAATGAATACACCTGCCGAGAACGCTCACAAAAAAGTTTCAATTTCAAAACTTAATTGTAAATTGTTCAAAAAAATTTGAAATTACAAAATTTTGAAATTTTGTTCAAAAATATGAAGGCCAGTACAAAATAGTCAAATTGGTACAAGACCTACGATAACGCTGGAATAGTGCGTGCGCATGGGTAGGAAAAACTGTTTATTGTTATTTTTAATCTAAACTAGTCATCATTCTGAGAATTTTGACACCAATCACGACCTTCTGCGCCGTAGTAAGTTGTGAAGGAATTACGAGGGTGAAAGATTGATGGATTTAGGTCGACGTACGAGTATAAGTGAAACAAAAGGATTTATAAATAAGGAAAGAGAAGTGAGCCACGGAAGGGAAAAGCGCAATGAAGTAACAGTAATCAAATGGACAACAAAGAGAAGAGATTTCGAGAATGGATGACGAGAGGTTGAACAACAGTGAAAAAATGTGGAGAAAATCGGTGATATTGGAAATGTGGACGGACAGTCATGTGGCAAGTTCTTTCCTGAAGAGGTTGACTTGTCTGGAAACCGTGAGATGGAAAAGAAGGAAAGCGATAATAAAGGAGGGGTTGGTGATACAGGAGAAAGAGAACTTGAAAGAGATTGGTACAAGTAGTGGGAAGGAGAAGACGCAACAAGTCGAAACAGAAGAAAGTGAGAACCATCTGAAGAAAGAGAGACTTGGAATAGCTTGAGACGAAGAGTAAGACGGAGAAGGGAAAACAAATTCAGGGTTTAGAGATGTATAACTACTCCTGTAGATGCACTCTGTACTGTGTATGAAGCTTTTGATTTATCTCAGTAAAGTTCTACAGACTCGGAATCATTGAATAGTGAGCAGGTAGGTAAGGGTTGCGTGGGAAAGGCAAAATTATTAATAATAACGTATCTATATTAATGGGACAAGCAAGAAGCCATGAAAGGTAGCTGTAAGCTTGATGTAGGTTTGACACATATTAGCCTCCACCTCCTACCCCTGTTTTCTCTATAGTCACCCTCATCCTTCGCTTGACGCATTTTCAATAAATCAGGTTTCCTCGGCCTTGATTACACCTGCCCTCTCACCGATGATTCATTGTAACCAGCTGCGAATAAGGAGTTGACGTGCGTAGGGTTCCAGCATTCTATTTAATATTGGATCTCGCGTAATAAATGAAAAATGGGCTGCCTTTAGACATGATTAAATTTCAAAAACTTATGAACTTTGAAGTTCCAAAAAAAAAGTGTACGAGTGTCAGACGCTCAAAATTTCGTGTTACTCCCTAGGAAACCGAGTAGTTGCTTACTTGCGTTACTTAACACAGTTCTGTGGTTCATAGATCACTACCTACATACAGGGTGTCTCACGGGAACCGGACGAAAAACAAATGAATGTAACTCCAATGGTTGAAGTCTTAATTTTTTTCATATTTTTATCAGAAGGTAGGGAATTAAATGCCATTTTAAGTTTTAAAAATAACATCGGACAAATGGTGCCCATCTTGTTCGAAACACGTGGCAAGTCTGTCCAGGAAGTTTCGGTGGACGCGCTCCAGTAAGTCTTGATCAATTGACGCAACTTGAGACGTTATTTCTTCCTTCAAAGCTTCCAAAGTGGAGGGTTTTGATTCATAAACGCGTGATTTAAGGTATCTCCAAAGGAAGAAGTCACACGACGTCAAGTCTGGGGACCTTGGGGGCCACTGCACGTCCCCAGAGCGTGACACAAGGCGATTGGGGAACATCTGGCGCAAGAGGGCGATTGCGGCTCTGGAAGTGTGAGGGGGGGGGGGGGTTTCTTGCTGAAACCAAACAAGCTGTGGGTAATCAGTAGGTTTCAACTGCTGAACGATTGACAACTTGTACGGATGCCACTTTAAATTACGCTTGATGATTCGATTGAGAGAAGCGGGTGAAATGTGCAGTGATTGAGCTCGTTTGCGCACAGAACGGCCAGGGCTTTGGAGACGCTCTGGGGACGTGCAATGGCCCCCCAAGGTCCCCAGACTTGACGTCGTGTGACTTCTTCCTTTGGGGATACCTTAAATCACGCGTTTATGAATCAAAACCCTCCACTTTGGAAGCTTTGAAGGAAGAAATAACGTCTCAAGTTGCGTCAATTGATCAAGACTTACTGGAGCGCGTCCACCGAAACTTCCTGGACAGACTCGCCACGTGTTTCGAACAAGATGGGCACCATTTGTCCGATGTTATTTTTAAAACTTAAAATGGCATTTAATTCCCTACCTTCTGATAAAAATATAAAAAAATTAAGACTTCAACCATTGGAGTTTTTCATTTATTTGTTTTTCGTCCGGTTCCCGTGAGACACCCTGTACTTCCACATCACAGGACCCAATTCTCGTCTAGTGGTTGGTGACAAGGTCCAAGGGCTTGGTCCTCTTCAATCGTCGTACGTTCCTGCTGTTGTCCAGCAGATTCAATACATCGACGTTTGAATGTTTGTGGAGCCGATTTTGGTGGTCCATCGCTCTTCTTTTTATGACCTCATTCACCATCTCAACTTTGAGGTCGCGGTGGAGGTCATCTGTTCGAATGAACCAGGGGACATTGACTAGGCACCTGAGAATTTTGTTCTGCACCGTTTGCATGATTTTGACGTTGCTCTTTTTGGTGCATCCCCTAATAGGACAGGGGATGTCTACTATTCTTCCTCCAGAGTGAAGATCGATTTGGGATTCCTGGGATCTTGCGACTCTATAGTCTCCCGCCTGGAAACTAATAGAAAAACTCCTCCTGGGAGGGATAGTTGATACAATCAATGTCCTTGCATGTTTGCAAGTCCCTGTGATAACCTACAGGTTGAGGCGCACGTCTAGCTCGCACTACCGACTATGCAGGTCGGCACCCGAGTTTTTGACAATCCACAAAACTCACATGTCGGGTTCCATGTATCAGGGTCATCCTCGCTGGCCATGACACATGGAACCCTTCCCGGGGATACAGATGAAGTTCGTCTCCCAGGGCAGTATAAACCACGACCCCCGCGAATCCTACCTCATTTGGGGGGCAGGCAAGTGATACTTCGACAAAGTCATTGTATCGGTAGCCTGGGGGAGCGGGGAGCCCCTATTAGGACAGCCTTAAACCAATACTGGCTTCATCACTTGCCCGTAGAGTAGCACTTTATTGTGCACAGTGAGTTGAGAGTTTCTTCACAACAGCCAGTACATTTTTTTTTTAAATTTCAGGTTGATTTCGTCTTTCTTCTTTTTCACATGTTCTTTTCATCTCAGTTTGGTATCCAAGGTCATACCTAAGTACTTAGCTGTATTTGTATATGGTGTAGACATCAAAGGCACATAGTACCGTTCTTCCTTCGCCCTATCCCGAAGTAATAACAAAATATTCCTGAAGATTATTTAGACCCGGCGAGGATCGCCAGGTGAGTCCTAGGTACCTAAGCTTCAGCTCACTCCGAACCCGACTTCCGCCGTTGCCGTCGCGAATCTGCGCCTTCCGCGAATCGCCAAATTTCGCGCTGCCAGGAGGCAGATAGGCTGAATTACCACCTAAGGCTCCATTTTCATTCTCACATTGTCAAGACTCGGTTAATATCATAAACAAGAACGAACGTCCCATCAGTTAAAGAAACCCGCCATAGAATAAAATCAAAATCAGTGTTTTCTCTCGAAATTCCACAAAGCCCGAAGGTGTTATGTACCTAAAGACAAGCTAGATAGTCGAGTTTTTAGATCTAGAGGCAATCACCCCTAGCTCTACCCGATCTCCGGCGTAAGCCATTTAGGAAGAGTGTGAAGCATAATTTTGTTGAGAAATATGCAGATCATAAATACAAGAATGCCTCTAGTCAATAGTAGTGGATGTCTGACACACCAAATTATCGAACTAATTTATGAAAGCAGATATTCGTTCATGTTTAATAGGTTCTTATAGTTCTTCTTATAACTTGATGTATCTTGTCGTCGGTTTTCTCATGGTAACAAAGACAACTGATACATTTACCATCCATATTCATTTAAATTCAAAGGGTCGTGCGGATCGGAATCTGCATATTCCGCTATCAAATGCATTTTGATTGAAACATTGGTAGCCACTGCGCATGCACCAACGTGAAAACCATAACTTCTTTAGTTTCCATTTGATGAATTGTCTAATATTAATTGTTATCATCATCTGATCATCGAATTTGGAGGGTGGTGGTATGTACTAGTAGATTGAAATTTTGATAGTCTACTATGCATCGGATCACCTGTAAAATCTTATCATGAATACGAGGAAGCTATGTGCTACATCCATTTGGGATTCAATTCTTGGTATTGGTTTTCAATTGTCAGCACGTTTCAAGCAAAACTTCCTGTCGGATGGGTTCTTCTTCCTCTGTCGGTGGGTTGAGTCAGTTCAGAGGCAGAGAGCGAGCGGAATGGTTATACAGTGACGCTTAGCAGCTCAGTATTGCGGGTCTTGCCTACCTCCACCCTCTTCATAAAAGGCGCTCTCAGTTATTCCCACTTCTATCCTCTCCGGCGATGATGATATCGAAGCTGCAACTAGTAATCTACAGAAGTCAATATTACTGAGGTTTCTAAGTGGACCAAGATGTGGAGAATAAAGTTGAACGAAACAAAATCAGTTCATATCAACTTTACTAACCAAAAAATTCCAGGCATGGATGTTGTGGTCATGTCAAATAAGATACCCCATACCGATGCAGTTAAATATTATAAGTTAATAATATTTAATTAATATATATAAGTTAAATTAATATATATAAGTAAATTAATAATATATTTACTTAATATATATAAGTTGATAATATCAACTTTACTAACCAAAAAATTCCAGTCATGGATGTTGTGGTCAATTCAAATAAGATACCCCATACCGATGCAGTTGAATATTTGGGTATTTTTCTTGACTCCAAATTAAACTGGAAAAAAACATATAGAAAAGAAAAAAGAGGAAATTAAAATCAAATTCAGAAAGATGTATTGGTTGATCGGAAGGAATTCTCGTCTCTCTCTCTCTCTCTCTCCACAATAAACTGCTTATTTACAAGGAGATCCTTCGCCCTATCTGGACCTATAGAATTCAGTTATGGGTTTGTGCAAAAAAATCAAACATTAACAAAATCCAAACCTCCCAAAATAAAATACTGAGAACTATAGTGCGTTCACTTTGGTACATGAGGAACGATGATATTCATCGAGACTTGAGGATGGAAACAGTCCACGAAATTATCGCTTTTATCACATTATTATCTCTTGATTGTTGAGTTCTTCAACCCAGTCTTCATAATTATCAATTGGATGACTTCCCGCCTATGACAAAGCTATTCTCAAACCTAGAATAAGATGCAGAAACACTTTACGAGCAACTCAATAATATTTGTTGCACTGACAACCAAATGAGTTCTCACTGCAACTAGCATTAATCACTTTTTGTTCATCTAGAGTGTTTCTCGTGTACTATCTCAACCTCCCTACTCATGATTTTGACCGTTTTCCCCTTTAGTTATACAAATGCGTAGTAGTCAAGAAAGCTAGGTTTTCCTGCGTCTTAAGTATAAATATGACTCAAGCATGTATTTTCGGGCCACTCATCCACTTTGGACCACGCAAATCGGTTGAAAACTAAGGCCTGGACAGATAATACAAGATTTTGTCACACACAAACGTACACCTATGGTTTTTTTTGCGAATTTGGATTCAGAATGGTCTGAAACGGATTAGTATGAGGTTATTTATTCCTCCGTTGAGTGTTGCCCAACTTTACCTCATATTATTCGCTTAAGGGCGCCCAAGTTTTACTATAAGACGTGCTAAAAATGGACTCAAAAAGTCAAATTTGGAAAATTGCTAGGTTTTTTAAAGAAGTTTTTAAGCCAAATTTAATCTTCATGTTTAGTCCAAATTTTCAATCCAAAGCTGCCTGGAAATATCAGCTTTTTTACGGTGCATCATGTTTTGATTATATGTATAATAACAATTTTTCAAATAGTGTTCGTCATATTTTCAACAATTATTCACTTGGACAAGCATAGCAGCCTAGCAATCCTGTCCCAAAAATTTGGTTAAAAGAACTCAGCAGTGTCACCATTCACCAAGCGATTGATACAATTTCAACCCGAATCTTTGGAGACGAATTGACCAAATTAACCGACTAAGACCGACTTTGACCGATTCAGCCGACTAAGATCAGATGGAACTGGACACCTTAGCAATTTCACCTAGCTGGAAGTCGTGCAAAATGGGCGGTCAGACGGTAAATTACCTACTATAAAATAAGAGATTACCGCATAGGAAGGTAGCATTGCTTCCTTCCGCATAAATTTCAGTTTGAATGTGGCAGTTCGCGCTGGAATCACCAATGTAAGACCCGGGAGCTTCGGTTCCTAAGGGGCATTTAGAGTATTAACTCCCGTACCGCAATCACAATTCCCTGCAATAGCGAAAGTGGAGGGCGTAATATATTCATGGAATCTGGAAGGAAGAAAATATATTTGTGTAGGGAACGATAATTCCGTTTAATTCCTCGTAAGGGTGTCTTCGGGCCCAAGGGTTATGCGGAGGTTGGGGAACAGCCTATGATAAATAGGGGATTGAGGGATTGTGCAGCAAGCTCCTGCAGTGTATCCCAGAGGGAGATCTTGCCGGAATAATTACCAACTCAAGCCTCCTTACTCACACGATACGTGTCTGTATGTATTCAAAGTGAGGCATGCGAACTGTCTTTGGTGTCTTGAAATCAATGAAAAACAATTTTCTCAACCTTCGAGACTCAGATCTTGCGATACCACAGTCCCGTAGAACTGCAAATCACGCCTATGGGCGAGCAAAGTGAGCGGACATGCTATAAAATTCACCTCACCGTCTGAAGCCTCCACGTTCGCACAATTTTCTCTCTTGAAATAGAGTTCGAGATATTCTGATAGAAAAATCAGCTCTATCTAATGAATAACCAGCTCTATCTAATGATTTGTATGTAATTTAAAGTTATTAATTATCTAATATATATACAGGGTCTTTCACGAAAAGGTTACACCCCCCTTCATTTCCCCAAAATACAGCGTAAAACATATTGTTTAGTAATGGAACACACATGGAAACAAATTGTATTTGTGTAATTGTGTTGTGTAATTGTTGTATTGTGTTGTTGTTTGTGTTGTTGTTGTTTGGGTAATGGAAACATATTGTTTAGTAATGGTGTTGTTGGTTGGTCCCATTCCAGGGGACGTCCCATTGGATAAGCATTAGATCAGTTTAACCAGTTGGTAAGCGATGAAACTTTTTTTTTTCCTTTATTGGCCTCACATGTATACTGTATTTAGCCATCATAATATACAATGATTTTCTAGAGTTCAATGTTCGAGATTTTAATGAATTTAACTATAGCTTTAAACGTATTTTTATTGTTCAGTAAGCAAGCGATAAAACTGTTTAACTCGATGTAATTTATTTACTCCTTTAGGCAAGACAGTGACCCCCCCCCCCCCCTCACCATTATCCACCTTAACATTTCTAGCGGCATGGGAGCCTCGAATCTGAAGAGCATTTTAAAATCCATGATCTACGATACCCAACATGCGAATTCGAGTTCACCCCCCCCCCCTCCACCACCGCCCCAACGCCAACAATGGTGCCAGTCTGGCACCAAAGCGGAAACATCGTAACATTGAACTTTCATCTATTAGTTTTAGTAGGCAGTCCGTCGAGGTTCACATCCGTATTCAAGGTGAAAAAAAATAAATATGCGGTTTATGGTGTCCTGGCACCTCGTGGCACCATTATTACACCATGGTGGTACAGAGAATAATTCATGGAAATCCGGAGGTATAATGAGAATTTTTTCCTCAATTTCAAAGCTTGGGTACAATTAGTAAGCAGTAGAGGAGCCGAAATATTGAAAAATCGGATATTTTGTGAATATTATTCCCCCACTCATCCCCTCTCTCCACGAATTTTGATACTCTGGTGAAATCGTGTACAACTCGAAAGTTATTTGAGTCAAACAAAAAAAGAAACACGCAAATCGGTTGAAAATTGAGGCCTGGACAGAGTTTACAAGATTATGCCCGCAAACTCACGTTTTTTAAGCATTAACCCCCCCTTTCCCACCCATAAAAAGCAAAATTCAAAATTCCGGCGCCGTAGTGCACAACTAGATAGTTTTCCCCGTCAAACAAAAAAAGAACCAGGAAAATCGGTTGAGAACTAAGGGCTGTGCAGACGACACAAGATTTTGTTACACATACACATACACCTATACACACACACACACACACACACAGACATACACCTATTTTTTTCGCGGATTTGGATTCAGAATGGTCTAAAACGGATTACTGTGTGGTTATTGTTTTTTTTTTTTTTTTTTTGTTGAGTGTTGTCCAACTTCACCCCAGATCGATCGCATAAGGACGCCCAAGTCTTACTGTGGGACGTCCTAAAAATTGGGACCAACGCTATTCTTCATGATTTTTTGTGAGGAATTCAGGAAGAATACTCCCGCGCAACTGCGCGTAATTGACACTAACTTCATTTTGGTTTATTATTCGCAATAATGAACCTTTGGAATCTACCAAAAAAAAAATTTTTTTAACACCCCCTCAAAATTTGATGGTTTACGTTTCAAGGTACGTAGAATCCAAAAATCGAATAAAAATTTGGCCGTCCGTCCGCCGTACGCCGTGAGCGAGACTTTTGCTACTTAGCATTGACCGTTTTTGATGAAATTTGGTATGTAGGCTCCATTTGAGGTCTAGTTGTGCCCCGAAGATTTTGATTGATGTAGGTCACTTCCAAGGGTCAAAAAATGAATTTTGAAAACGCCCTAACTCAAAAAATTTTGATATAATGGTATTGTTTTTCCATCAATTTAAGATAGTATAGAATTTTTAGAATTTTTTGAGACCACGCGGAGCTCTGAAGGACAAACCGTTCGCTCCCTACGAGAATTTAACGGTTGGACGTACGATAAATCAGAAACACGAGTGTGAATCGGAAAAGAGGCCTAATCTCCAATTCAAATTTTAGCTGACCGAAATGCGATCGATGTTTTTCTTCATGTTGGATGGTTGGTCGCAATGCAGAAAAATAATAAACCATTGTGTAATAATTTGCAGCATTTTTTTATAGCGCGCAACTTGGCTCTTTGAACGCTCTAAGTTGCGCAACTCCACAATTGCACAAAAATGAGGTTTTGGAGAACTCTAAGTGTGGTACTTGTTTTATCATCATTTTTTGACACGCAAATCACTGGATGTCATCCGTTTTGATGAAGACAAAGATTTCAAGAGCGACAATTAATATTTCCTTCATAAAATCATCAGTTTTGTGGTCAAAATCATGTTCATTTTTTAATATCTCTCCTCCTTTTGAACCATGGGCTTGGGGCCCTGTACGGTGGAGTTAATAATAAAAACGCAATTCTTCTGAAGGAAATCTGACAGCAAGATTGTGGGGTACTGCTATTTTTTTATATCATAATTTCCATAAATAAATCAAAGCCATAGGTCATCCAACCGCAGCTACAACAAACCAGGGGCCATTCTCCTGGATTTTCCCAGGGCCTCTGGGGAATTCCCAGACCCTAAGTAGGGGAACCCGTATATAGGACCCCTGTCCTGAAGGGCCAGGGATTCGGTGGTTGGACGACCTGGAGTCAGTATCTTTGACGAAAATCTTGCCTTCCTTCTTTAAAACCTTGCCAAAACCTATAATCAAAACTTGGTCAGTTTTAAGCCTTCCAAATTTCCTTACCCGATCCAATTTTCAACTTGACGGGCTGTCATAACCATAGTGACAGGCACCAAGCGGAATTTACTCAGCTCAAATTCTCCAATATACCTTCTCTTTGACGGACTGGCATGAGCATAGAGCCAGGAACCAAGGAGGAGTTATATTCACCTCAAACCTTAGGCGCCACTGGACAGAAATTTCCTGGTACTGGTAGCCAAGCTCCTCTCACACACCTCAACCTTCTTTGAAGTAAGAAGTACCTATTTAAATTGAAATATAGGGTAATTAAAAACGTAAGGCCAAACACTAGCTCTTAACAACGACCATTCTTGAACTAAATAAAATTGCCTAATAACTCATAAAGATTAAAACATAGCGATTTTTCACTGAAAAAAAAATGTCGGCTGCCATTTTGAAAAAAATTAGTCAAATCGAATAACGGATGACACCCTGTGATTCAGCGTCAAAAATTTATCAAAAAACATGTGTCACACTCAGGGTTCTCCAAAACCTAATTTTTGTGCAATTGTGGAGTTGCGCAACTTGGAGCGTTCAAAAAGCCAGGTTGCGCACAATAAAAAAAGATCGATTCGGGTATGAATTTTTCATGAAATTTGAAGTAGAATCCGAATCTGTAATAAAAACCCTGCAAATCATTGTCCAAAGGTTTATTATTTTCTGTATAGATCACCCTTCTGTATAGATCACTGGTTCTTCATCAATAGCACCTACCACTCTGTATTCTCCCTTGACCTTCCCTCTCAAATTTCAGCTTCCTGCGTTCAATAGGATTGAAAATGGCTTCGGAGCTCACTCAGCTGATCATTGATCTGAAGAGTGAAGAAGATCTTCTCGAATGCTGGAGACGCCTGGAAGAGCACTTCCATTCAATAGGATTAGAGATGGGTTGTTCTGTATCAATCTGATACTTTGTCCCAGTGACTGGGAAGTAGCAAGTACTCTCAAATGTGACAAGCCGAAAGTATCAGAGACTGCGGTCACATCGTGTAGGTGTTACCGTTTGCTCTGTTCCCTCGTACCTTTTATTTTCGGTCCAATCCCAGTTATTTTCCTGGTGGCTCTTCAGTTTCCTCTTCCTGTCACAACCACTTTTTAAGTCACAATCGCATCGGGCAGTCACATCTTCGGCCAATGCGCCTGCACCCTCGCACCGTCCTTGCATTCGCGTCCTGCTCCCATTCCCCCCTTCCCCCTTCCGCTGCCGTCCTTCTTCTCCTTCCTTTCTTTCGCGGGCCTCCCTCCACCCTCACCTTCCCCCTTTGACCCTTTCCGCTGTGCAACCGCCAGCGCTTCTTTTGATTTTCTCCCCTTCCTGTTCCTTCAAAATAATCTTCCAATATTGCACTCATTGTCTTTTCCATTCATTTTAAATCGTTCAATATACCTACCTACTCATTTGCCATTTTAATTTTGTTTCCTTTTAATTTATCTGCATTGTTTTAAGCATTAGGTTTCTCCTTCAAACAAACATACAAAAAAAGTTTCAGAAATTTTTCCCGCAGAAATGTATGGAGTTCAAAACCGAATCATTTTGTTCAATTTTCAATGAGTGTTGAAATTAAGAAAAAATAATTACTGTAACAAATTAAATTAGATTAGAAATGTACCTTCCTATCGAGATCGAGTACAATTGAAATTCAAAGAACTTTGGCTGCAGCAGCTCACCGGTGCGGGTCAGACGGACGAGGAGGGGACCAGAGGCGGAGTCCCACCCACCGGATTGCTCCACGACCGTGACTTGGCACATAGGAACATTTGTGACAAGTATAAGGTAAAAGTATCAGGTACCAAAAAGTAACAGGAACATGTTGCTCCTGTGACTCGAAAAACCTGTCACAACCCATCTCTAAATAGGATTGAAAATGGCTTCGGAGCTCACTCAGCTGATCAGTGATCTGAAGAGTGAAGAAGATCTCCTCGAATGCTGGAGACGCCTGGAAGAGCACTTCCATTCAATAGGATTGAAAATGGCTTCGGAGCTCACTCAGCTGATTAGTGATCTGAAGAGTGAAGAAGATCTCCTAGAATGCTGGAGACGCCTGGAAGAGCACTGATCAGCTGAGTGAGCTTCAAAGCCATTTTAAATCCTATTGAACGCAGGAAACTGAAATTTGAGAGGAAGGGCCAAAGGAGAATACAGATGTTGGTAGGTGCCATTGATGGAAAAATTAAGTTAGTGTCAATTGCGCGAAAATATTTTTCCTGAATTCTTCATAAAAAACGCTGCAAATCATTGCTCAAAGGTTTATTATTTTCTGTATAGATCACCCTTCTGAGTAGATCACTGGTTCTCCATCAATAGCACCTACCACCATCTGTATTCTCCCTTGACCTTCCCTCTCAAATTTCAGCTTCCTGCGTTCAATAGGATTGAAAATGGATTCGGAGCTCACTCAGCTGATCAGTGATCTGAAGAGTGAAGAAGATCTCCTCGAATGCTGAAGACGCCTGGAAGAGCACTTCCAGTCAATTGGATTGAAAATGGCTTCGGAGCTCACTCAGCTGATCAGTGATCTGAGGAGTGAAGAAGATCTCCTCGAATGCTGGAGACGCCTGGAAGAGCACTTCCATTCAATAGGATTGAAAATGGCTATGGAGCTCACTCAGCTGATCAGTGATCTGAGGATTGAAGAAGATTTCCTCGAATGCTGGAGACGCCTGGAAGAGCACTTCCATTCAATAGGATTGAAAATGGCTTCGGAGCTCACTCAGCTGATCAGTGATCTGAAGAGTAAAGAAGCCTTTGAGCAATGATTTGCAGCGTTTTTTACCCACCAACATTTTTTTTACCCACCAACTTTTTTTTACCTACCAGCTAGGTACTACCTACCACACCATACTGGCTTCACACCCTCACAATCAAGTTTATTAGAAAGAACTAAACGCTTCACACTCGATTGGAAAAATAGAAAGCTTCGTATGGAAATTTGATTACTGGTTACGCAGAAGGCAAAACTGTATACAAATCGAAGAAATGAACAGCGATCGCATTTTAGTCCGATAAAATTTGAATGGAGATTAGACCTCTTTTGCGATTCACACTCATGATTCTGTTTTATCGAAGGAAAACCTTCAAGTACTCGTAGGGACCGAACGGTTTGTCCTACAGAGCTCCGGGTGGTCTCAAAAATTTTTAAAAATTCAATACTATTTAAAATTGGTGAAAAAACGATACCTTTATTTCGAGAGTTTTCGAGCTAGGGCACTCTTGAAAATTTCAACCCTTAATTTCCACCCCTTAGAAGTGACCTACATCAACCAAAAGCTTCGCGGCACAACTAGACCCCAAATGGAGCCCATATACCAAATTTGAACCAAATCGGTCCAGTGTTGCTAAGAAAAGTGCCGCGTACGGCGTACGGCGTACGGCGTACGGCGTACGGCGTACGGCGTACGGCGTACGGCGGACGGACGGAAATTTTTTTATTCGATTTTCGTATTCTACGTACCTTGAAACGTAAAACATCAAATTTTGAGGGGGGGTTAAAAATTTTTTTTTCTTGCTCGATTCCAAAGGCTTATTATTGAAAATAATAAACCAAAATCATGATGAATAGTGTTGGCAGTCCCAATTTTTTACGCTGTATTTTGGAGAAATGAAGGGGGGTGTTACCTATTCGTGAAACACCCTGTATAGATATGAATAGGGTGTATATCTATATACATAAAACGCCAACCGTACGTACGTACGTACGTATGTCGCCCGGACGTGGGGGTCCCGGGTTCGATTCCAGGCCGCGACATCAAATTTTTTTTTCATATCTACAATTGTTTTGCCTGCTTTTGGCAGGCTTTTCATCTAGTACTCAATAACAAATCGGAGTGTGGTTCATATAATGTAAGTATATGTAATATGTAAAAACATATGTATATGTAATATGTCTAAAATGAAATGAGAATGAATTTTGGGTATCAAAGGAAAACCCAAAAATATTTAATAATGTGGAAAGATCACTCACCAGGAGCAAGGCAGCAAAGTGACTGGTCTGCCTAGCTAGTTCCCAGCCTAGGAGCGTAGCATAGCCTCCACAGACACCCTTCGCGGAGCAGTTCTCGGAACTGATATACTCTACTACCTCCAATTCGCTCAAATTGGAGAGGTAGTGGAGAAGTTTTGGTTATACCCTTATCGATCAGGAGGCCAGTGGGCCCTGCAGATTATTTGGATTGGTTACTGCTCGAGGGTGGTGTCGCAGGCCGTGTTAATTTTTTGGGTTGAGCCGTTGGTGAACACCGCTCCACTTAACCAGTATCTTGATCAGAACCAATTCTGAGGAAGGCAGCTGATGACACTACGCGACCCCCAGGAATGGCAGTTGGACGAAAATTCAATCTGAGATAGTTGTTTACTTTATTAATAATATATAGTAATATTTGTGGGATTAATTAATGAATCAATATTAATCGCGCAAATACTCATTTTATTATATCGAAATCAAGCAACAATAATACACGAGGTAACTGACAACTTATAAAATGAAACAACAATAACTACTCTCTCTTTACATGTAACTGCCATTCCATTTCTACCACATTTACTTACTTTATTGATCGGATCAAACTTTAAATCCTTATGAATACGAAGAGGCTGTGTGTCACACCCACTTTGCAGATGAATCCTTTTCTATTTAGTGAGACACTGAACTTCGCGGTAGTAAATGACATGAAGGGTAGGTGATAAATCCCTCATCCGTGCTTAAAGACCCTTCTATCTATAGGGTTTCGGGAAATGCAGTTTTAACTAAGCAGTAAAAAGCAGTAACTCGTCGGAAAACGGCCAGTTTAATCGTTTTAGTTTGAATTAATTTAATCATGGGCGTAAAAGCGAATACACGATAAACTGGGGACAATTACCATGAAAGCCGGTAGAAGGGGTGGGGATTAAAAGAGGGACAAGGGTGTTAAAGTGGACCAGAGTGGCTGCACATGGTGGAATGAGGTAGTACTTCCAAAGGGGGTTGTTAGGAAAGCTTGGTCGGTACCCATCCCTCTGCAGTTGTTGCAGAGTTTGAAAGCTGGTAGATGGTTCCCAACTATGTAGATCAGCCCCTGCACCCCGTCTAGTCCTCCTGTGTTCTCTCTTCAGCGGGACGTTGGATCCGAGGGCTATAAAATCCGTGAGGTTTACTCTGCGGTGATAACATTCTTGGGCGTGTCTTCCAGTCTCAACAGACGAAAGCAGTATCTCGTACCAAGAAAGTATGACTGTACCGTTCGGCTTTGCGTAGCAGTAAAACCAGGAGTTCAAAAAACTGTTGACTGTTCTACTTTATATGGAGCAGTTGTCCTCCTTCGGCACTTCGACGTTTTGCTGACTGACTGTTTCATCCCTTCAATGGAAAACTGTGGGATCAAAAATCGTTCGATTTTGTAACTTTTACGAAGCATAATATTATTTAGTTATCCATGCATTCCTGAGAAAGTCCTTTGGATCGTGGAGTAAGACATTCAATTCCAATCAGTAAGCGATAAAGAAATGCTTTCGAGGTTACCAAGGTACTGGAAGCAATGTTTTCATTTCTTTCAAGGTTAACCCTCGGATAATGTTTTCATTTTTTCAAGGTTAACCCTCAGATAAGCGTGGCCTAAAAAACGGTGATACGCGCGGTGTGTCATTTTGATAAAATGGTTTTTGAGAGATGGAAAGGGTTATGATCTGTGTCTGTGAGTCTGTCATGAAATCCTTGTAACGGGCATAACTAAACGAAGTTATTGTCCGATTTCTATGAAATTTTCAGGGATTGTGCGGGTTGATGTGTAGACGGTCCCCTGTGAAAATCATCATCCCCGAACTGATAGAAGCGACTGCGCATGAGCAAACGTAAATTCCTTGTAACGGCCATAACTTCTACATTTTACATCCGTTTTCAATGAAATTTTCAGGTATGTTACAAATTGGTATTTAAATGGTCCCCTATGAAAATCACCACCTTCGGACTGATAGTAGCCACTGCGCATGTGCAAACGTGAATTTCCTATCATGTGTGCGCCGGTGCTGTCTGACGAGGCACATAAGTGCCGTGTCAAGAACTCCACTTCCGCTGGACCTGATGGTATTTCCGCCCGTCGCTGGAATAAAGCACCTAAGACGATTAAGCTGCTCGTCCTCAACCTACTCCTCCTTGCGGGAAGACCCCCGAAAGCGTTAACCCGAGCCCGAACGGTGTTCATCCCAAAGAAAGGGGGAAGTGGGCCTGGAGGCTATCGACCGATCTCTGTGTCCTCGGTAGTCTTCCGCCACTTCCAGAAAGTACTGGCATCTCGCCTCCAGGTGGCTGGTATCATTGGTGACGTCCAGAGAGCGTTTCGGCCAGCAGATGGCACGGCGGAGAACCTTACAGTTCTCCAAACTGTCATCTCGCTGGCCCGTATGAAGCGCCGCCAACTCCATCTGGCTGCTCTGGACGTCGCTAAGGCCTTTGATACAGTCAGTCACCTTGCCCTGACCGATTGCCTTCGTGGTGTCGGGGCCCCATCTCGGTTAATCGAGTATGTGGCCTGTCTGTACCAGGAAGGCGTGACGGTCCTGGAGGCAGGAGGTGAGGTGTCAGGGGATGTACGGATCGGGCGTGGGGTACGCCAGGGGGATCCCCTATCACCACTCCTCTTTAACCTGGTCGTGGACACGGCCTTGGGTAAGCTGCCCACAGAAGTAGGGTTTGATCTCGCCCCTGGGGTGCGAGTAGGAGCATTGGCTTTTGCCGATGATGTTATCCTACTCGCAGAAACCCGTGAGGGCTTGCAGATCGCCCTCAATGCATTTGCTAAGCAGCTAGCCAGGTGTGGACTTGTGGTTAACCCCGATAAGTGTGGGTCGGTCTCCTTGGTCCCGTCGGGTCGCCAACATAAGGTGAAAGTTGTGGATGGGGGTTTTGTCATAGGACAATCCCCCATCCCGTCTCGATCCGTGTTGGAGGTTTGGCGGTACCTTGGAGTCGACTTCATGGGGGTGGCCACCATTAGTGCCAGCCGTGTGGACCTTGGTAGAGCGCTAGCTCGCGTTACCAAGGCTCCATTGAAGCCACAGCAGAAGCTGCGCCTCCTCCGCACGTACTTACTGCCAAAGCTGACCTATGCGTTAGTCTTTGGCAGGCTTACGGCGGGGAGGCTGCAAGAGTTAAGGTGTAAATTCCTAGACGCGACTCACGACTGCGACTGCGACTCGCGATTGGCCGCGTCCCACTCCTTCAATGCATTCTTATGGAACAACATTCCTAGGCGCGTTTCCCGACCGCACGGCTCAATGCGGCTGACGGCTGATGAGCGCGTCTGCGACTCGACTGGTAGGGTGAGCAGTCCAGCCGCACGCCGTCTGCGACTGAAGTATGCAAACCCGCTCGTCTCGCAAACCAAAAAAAAACGCTGCAAATCATTGCTCAAAGGTTTATTATTTTCTGCAGAGATCACCCTTCTGTATAGATCACTGGTTCTCCATCAATAGCACCTACCACCATCTGTATTCTCCCTTGACCTTCCCTCTCAAATTTCAGCTTCCTGCGTTCAATAAGATTGAAAATGGCTTCGGAGCTCACTCAGCTGATCAGTGATCTGAAGAGTGAAGAAGATCTCCTCGAATGCTGGAGACGCCTGGAAGAGCACTTCCATTCAATAGGATTGAAAATGGCTTCGGAGCTCACTCAGCTGATCAGTGATCTGAAGAGTGAAGAAGCCTTTGAGCAATGATTTGCAGCGTTTTTTACCCACCAACATTTTTTTAACCTACCAACTTTTGTTTGCCTACCAGCTAGGTACTACCTACCACACCATACTGGCTTCACACCTTCACCATCAAGTTTATTAGAAAGAACTAAACGCTTCACACTCGATTGGAAAAATATGGAAAATTTGATTACTGGATACTTACATATGGAAATTTGATTACTGGTTACGCAGAAGGCAAAACTGTATACAAATCGAAGAAATGAACAGCGATCGCATTTTAGTCCGATAAAATTTGAATGGAGATTAGACCTCTTTTGCGATTCACACTCATGATTCTGTTTTATCGAAGGAAAACCTTCAAGTACTCGTAGGGACCGAACAATTTGTCCTACAGAGCTCCGGGTGGTCTCAAAAATTTTTAAAAATTCTATACCATTTAGAATTGGTGAAAAAAGATAACTTTATTTCGAGAGTTTTCGAGCTAGGGCACTCTTGAAAATTTCAACCCTTAATTTTCACCCCTTAGAAGTGACCTACATCAACCAAAAGCTTCGTGGCACAACTAGACCCCAAATGGAGCCCATATACCAAATCTGAACCAAATCGGTCCAGTGTTGCTAAGAAAAGTGCCGCGGACGGACATTGCAAATTTGGATTCTACGCACCTTGAAACGTAAAGTGACAAATTTTGAGGGGGGGTTATAAAAATTTTTTGCGATACGATCACATAGGCTTATTATTAGAAATAATAAACCAAAAAAAGGAAGCGGATGGGGTCGTCCTTCAAATGGCCGTGTATCAGTAAGTTATAAAAGCCTTCATCTCTCCTCGTTCGAAACATGTCAGCGTGGGATTCCCGGGCAATCGTCAAGAATAATTCATCTTCCTCCTCTTCTTCCAACAGGAGAGCGAGCACTACCTTCTTCACGGACATCTTGAGCCAGACTGACACAGTGGCCAGCCGTACCTAGGAATGTTACAGGTTTGCGGCGTGCGACTGCGTCTGTCGACCAAAAATCGTGAGCCGCAGTCGCAGTCGTGAGTCGCGTCTAGGAATTTACACCTTTAGATCGACAAGTTCGCTCTGCTGTGCGCTCTTGGCTGAGGTTCCCACCTGGTGTCCCAAGTGCCTATGTTCACGCACCGGTCAAATCCGGTGGGCTTGGCATTGTGTCTCTCTCGGCATGTATCCCTTCATTGCGCCGCCAGCGCCTGCTAGCCCTTCAAGGGTCGAGCTGGGAGGTCGCCCGTGCGGCTGCTGATCTTGATTTTGTCAGGCAGCAGTTAGCATGGTGCGACCGAGCAACACCATCTGCTCCAAAACCCAGTTCGTCTGCTGAGTTCGCTGCTGCGCTGCATGAGTCAGTAGATGGTAAAGAACTCCGACAGTGCTCCGAAAGCCCTGTCTCTTCCCAATGGGTAGATTGGGCTTCGGAGGGCATTGGGGCCCGCGACTACCGACACTTCCACGCCGTCCGCATGGCAACTCTGCCAACTGCAGTACGGTGTTCGAGGGGTAGTCGTGGGACAACTCTACCCCTTTGCCGCGCCTGTCGGAGTGGAAATGAACATCTGTATCATGTAGTGCAGCAATGTCCTCGGACTCATGGGGGCCGCATTTTACGTCATGATGCGGTCGCCAAGCAGATAGCAGGTGCTTTGTCATCTAGCGGCTGGGATGTTGAGAGGGAGAGATTGTATCACATGCCAAGTGACCAGGGTAAGAAGCCCGACATCGTTGCCGTCAAGCCCGACCAGTCTTGCATTATCCTGGATGTCCAAGTTGTCAATGGCAGCTTGGACATGGAGCAGACTTGGCGGGCTAAGATAAGAAAGTATGATAGAAATGATTTACGGCAAGCAGTGTCGGAGCTAAAAGGAGTGGCACCCAACAACATCAGGGTGATGGCTGCAACCTTATCATGGCGCGGGGTGTGGTGCGGGAAAAGTGCCACGGAGTTGCGTGAGTTGGGCATCTCAGTAGGCGTACTCCGTGGTATCACCACCCGTGTCCTGCTCGGCTCATATTTGAACTGGTGGTCGTTTTATAGAGGCACTTCCCTTCATCCCTCTCTCCCACCCCCACCTTCCTCATCTTCCCTCATCCCTAGGGCCGGCGTCGGGTGAGTCCTGGGCGTCCTCCCCATTATTTAATTATTTATTTATTTATTTTTATTTTATGGCGTGCCCCCTCCGTCAAAAAAGACATTTTGTCTTTGAGGGGAGTTCAAAAAAAAAAAAAAAACGGCCATAACTTCTACATTTTCCACCCGATTTCAATGAAATTTTCTGGGATGTTACAGATCAACTTGTTTTGATGTTTTTTTGTGCAACTCTAATTCTTATTTGCAGTAAAAACCCTTTAGAATCGACCAAGAAAAAAAATTTTTTAACACCCCCTTAAAATTTGATGGTTTACGTTTCAAGGTACGTAGAATCCAAAAATCGAATAAAAATTTGGCCGTCCGTCCGCCGTACGCCGTACGCGGCACTTTTGCCATTTAGCATTGACCGATTTTGATGAAATTAGGTATGTGGGCTCCATTTGGGGTCTAGGTATGCCCCGAAGATTTTGGTTGATGTAGGTCACTTCTAAGGGTTCAAAAATGATTTTTAAACAATTTTGATACAAAGGTATTGTTTTTCCTTCAATTTAAGATTCTCTGGAATTTTCAGAATTTTTTGAGACCACGCGGAGCTTTGTAGGACAAACCGTTCGCTCCCTACGAGAATTTAAGGGTTGCACTTACGATAAATCAGAAACACGAGTGTGAATCGCAAAAGAGGCCTAATCTCCGTTCAAATTTTAGTTGACCGAAATGCGATCGATGTTTTTATTCATATTGGATGGTTGGTGGCTATGCAGACGAGTGATCAATATAGAAAAATAATAAACCATTGTGTAATAATTTGCAGCGTTTATGTTTTGAGATTAACTACTATGCATCGGATCATATATACAATCGGGTTATGGATTCGAGGAAGATATGTGCCACACCCACTTGGCAGACGTTTTTGTCTATTACTTATTTATTGTATAAGCGATACCAAATTATATGAATAAAAACTATAAAGTAGAAAAAATATCAAAACAAATTATTTTTGTCTACCTTATTTGAGTATACAAATTAAAACTAGACACAGTAGGTATTTACTCATAGAGCTAAACAATTCATTAGCAACATTACTCATAGGAAAAATTCAATTTTTCTGAACATTGATAATTTGACAAGAAAACCCCGCTTTATGAAGAAAATTCAGGGAGTTAGATGCCTGCGCGAAACTTTAAATTCCCGTAAGGAGCGAACGGTTTGTCTTACAGGGCTCCGCCTGGTCTCAAAACATGCTATACTATCTTAAATTGAAGGAAAAATAATATCTTTATATCGAAATTTTTTGAGTTTTCAAAATTTCAAAATTCATTTTTCTACCCTTAGAAGTGACCTACAACAACCAAAATCTTCGGGGCACAACTAGACCCCAAATGGAGCCTACATACCAAATTTCATCAAAATCGGTCAATGCTAAGTGGGGAAAGTGCCGCATACGACGTACGGCGGACGGCGGATGGACGGCCAAATTTTTATTCGATTTTTGGATTCTTCGTACCTTGAAACGTAAACCATCGAATTTTGAGGGGGTGTTAACCTTTTGCGGTCGTGAGGCTGCGAAGGTGAACCAAGCGTTGTGGTCGTATGGCATGTGTCACATGCCAGCCGCCATTTGGTAGCCTGGACGAAGCTTATTCTGGGATGATGAGTTAGCCTGGACGTAATGGTATTTACGTCGACATTGGAATTATCTAACACTCTTACAAATATTGTTTGTGTTCCAAATTGAGTCAAATTTTCCAAATTTCCCCGACTGATTTGTAATCTGGATAAATGACTGGATCCTATGATCAAATTAATTTTTTCGTAATTATTTTTAAAATATTACCTACTATTTTACTCTTAAAAATGAGGTAAAATTTGGCACTCGCTTTTTTTAGTTTTTCAATGGACCATTTTCATGGGTTCTGATCGGCGGAATACTTTCATATTTTGATCAAATCGTGCTACCTACCTTTGATCCACGGTGCAAAAATTTCAACTACCTCAGCTCAATGGCTTGGGTAGAACATTATTTGGAATGCGACGGGTACACCAAGGTCAGGACCCGCATTTTCCATTTGGTCTGACAAGAGTACTTAGGGGTATTTATCCTTCAAACCATTATTATAAACTATGACAAATTGATTAAAGAGCATTAAAAATATAAACTGTTACTTTTATTGCAGTAATTGGTAAGAATATAATAATAATTAATAACTCGGCCTCAGTCCACAGGCGTTTCGCCATCGAGTATAAATAATAATAATAATAATAACTCGATAAAAGTAACTCGAGAAAATAAATATTTAGATAAAATAAGTCAAAATAATTGGATTGATTGAATAGAATAGGTAGCACAGTTGGAAAAGAGAAAAGAGTATGATCGCAACCAAAAAATTCCCAGCTGAAAATCCCTCCCACGAGTTCCCCGTTTGGTAATTCATATGGAGGGAGCGGAAAAAAGTTTGACGCCCGAATTATTGAAGCATTTCGTTGCCTAGGAATCTGAGATAGGTAAATACCGCCCAGAAATTATTTAGAAGTTCGTAGGAATAAGTAATTGAGGATAAAAGTGGTGGCATGTCTCACATGCCATACGACTAGATCGAGCTAACAACAAGTGCATGTGACACATGCCATACGACCACTAGCCACTCAACCTCGTCAATAGCTGACGTCCAGGCTAACAACGGTGGGCTGGCATGTCACACATGCCGTACGACCGCAAAAGGCATTTCTTGGTCAATTCCAAAGGTTCATTATTGAAAATAATAAACCAAAATCAGCTACAGGCACAACAGGTGGCTCCTCTGACAGGCCAACTTATTACTATCTTGAAGAGGATTCGAAGTTAGGAGGGTAAAGGTACTCCCAAATCCACACGAGGAGGGCATAACAACCTTTCAAAACTAAATTTTTCATCAATTTTTATACCGCGCGTATCGGAGGGTTAAAAGGAAAATGTTCTCCAAAATCAAAATTTCCACTAGAATTTTACCTTCTACGTAGGCCTTCCTGAACTATTTTGGTTTCATGTCTGTCTGGCTGTCTTTCATACAAGCCTGTATGTCCGCAAATCCGGGCAAAACTATAAGTAGTTTGTTGTCCTATTTCGATTAAATTTTCATTGTGCGTGATGGCTTGTAGATGATAAAGGAGAAGCAACACTCCGGGTAGATAGTAACCTCTGAGCAAGCACAAACGTACTTAAAACCCTTCTTTTAAAACCCG
Organism: Apolygus lucorum; assembly: GCA_009739505.2. NCBI lineage: Eukaryota > Metazoa > Arthropoda > Insecta > Hemiptera > Miridae > Apolygus > Apolygus lucorum. The sequence continues at coordinate 30,123,318 of CM019181.2, forward strand.
TAAAAGCCATAACTGGTGCATTGTCCACCCGAATGCAACGAGATATTCAGGAAATATCAGAGTTGGCATGTAGATGGTCCCCTATGAGGGTAATGGTAAGTACTTAGAGATTGATGTTTTGAGATTATCTACAATTCGTCGGACCATTTATACACGGAAAATAAGTGCCACACCCAATTGGCAGTCGATTTTGAATCACTATTTAACAAGCTACTTTATTTTATTCAATATTAATTAGTGAGTAGTACCGGGTGGTTCCCAAAGCCCAAAATTGTGTTGAATATTAATAATAATTAATTATTTAATTATAATTTTTCTGTTTTAAATGACACCGTCCCCGATGAAGATAGGTACACTGGTAGTTTAAGATTGACAACATTTTCATTAGTTGGTTAGCGAAGAAGACAGCATTCATCTATTCAAATTTGACGGAAATTTGGACTACTCAGTAAAAATTCATTCGTGATTTTCCCGTAATTCTTTGTAATATAAAGAATTACTTTATATTATGAAGCAGAGGTTTATTTTTAAATTAATTCCAAGTCTACCAAGGTAGCGGAAGCTTTGTTTTAACTTTTCAAGGTTGGAAAAAACAGTTATCCAAAATCGAAATTTCTACTCACGTTTTACGTTTCAGACCTTTCTGAACAATTTTAGTTCCGTGCCTGTCTGTCTGTCTTTCTGTGTGTCTATCATGAAATCCTTGTAATGGGCACAAATATACGAAGTTATTGAACGGTTTCGATGAAATTTTCAGGGATTATGCGGATCAGATTGTAGATGGTCCCCTACGAAAATCATTACCCCCGAACTTTGCGCATGCGCATGTGTGAATTCCTTGTAACAGCCACCAATTCCACATTTTTCATTCGATTTCGATGAAATTTTCAGGGATTATGCTTTTAGATGGCCCCCAATGAAAATCTAGGCCTTAAAATTGACAGTAGCCTCTGCGCATGCGCAAACGTAAAATCCTTGTGACAGCCATAACTTCCAAATTTTCAATGCGATTTCGATGAAATTTTCAGGGATTATGCTTTTAGATGGTCCCAATGAAAATCTAGGCCTTAAAATTGACAGCAGCCTCAGCGCATGCGCAAACGTAAAATCCTTGTGACAGCCATAACACTCACATTTCTCTTCCGAATTTGATGAAATTTTCTAAGATTGTTCAGATTGGCGTGTAGATGGTCCTCTATGAAAATCATCTCCCCCAGACTATTAGTAGTTGCTGCGCATGCGCAAACGTGAAATCCTTGTAACAGCCATAACACTTCCATTTTGCATCCGAATTTGATGAAATTTTCTAGGATTGTTCAGATTGGCGAGTAGATGGTCCCCTATGAAAATCATCATAATAGTCTGGGGGCTATTAGTAGTTGCTGCGCATGCGCAAACTTGAATTCCTTGTAACAGCCATAACTTCTACATTTTCCTTCCGATTTCGACGAAATGTCTCAGGGTTGTTCAGATTAGCGTGTAGATGGTCCCCTATGAGGGTAGTGAAAGGTACTTAGATATTGATGTTTTGAGATTAACTACTATGCATCGGATCATCTGTACAATCGGGTTATGGATACGAGGAAGCTATGTGCCACACCCACTTGGCAGACTTTTTTTATGGTACTTCCGACTGAGCTCTTGGTGACCTCATTTATTCTGAATTAATAGAAAAACAAGCTGGAAATAAGATGTCTACAACGTTTAACAGCTTACTCAGTGACGTCAGTCGGTACATGTCAACCATGTACACGAGTATCCATACCACACGGACTCTCATTGCGTTCTCAGTTTTTATTGTTTTATCTGATTCATAATATTTTATATTCAGGAAATATGAGTACAATTTAATGTACCTATCCGAATAATATTTACAAGCTTACAAGCTTTGAATTATATAAATTCAATTTAGAATCGCTACGCCGAATCATGTAGTTGGTAACATTGTCGGCGTTGGTATCCTTTCCAACCACCCTCTTCGTCTCCAACCGTCTTCCCGTCTCGCTTAGTTATGCTCTCACTGCTTTCTGTTTCATTTTGCTATTTTGCATATATTCGAGTAATTCAATATTATATGAATAAATTAGTTACCGATCTTAAATTCATTGTTTCGTCTAAATCATTTTTGAATCCCCGTATCCAGACCTTCGTACAACGGTGAGTTCTTTCATAATGTAAGCATGCTTGGTATCTTTCGTTTTGCACTCAAGTTATCTCAAATTATTCAGACTCCCACGTAGAAGCTTTCAGCCAGTAAATACCTACCTTTATATTAGAAGATTTTGAGCTAGGGCATTGTACTTTAGTAATATCGTCTTCTAAGTGTACTTTATTACTCACTCGTATTTTGTTAAACAATTCCTCATAATTGAACAAGAATCGGGGGGCGTTTGAATTGAGGGAGCTTTCCGAAAATAAAGCCAGGTAAGGGGTAGATAATATCCCTCACAATATCCTGGACGTTTGGAAAGGAGCGCGCTTAACGAAAGAGGATTTTGAGGAAGAAGACTGGAGACTTCCGTCTCAGTCTTTTCAGGGTAGAGGAAAAAGGAAGGAGGGAGTCAAAACGGGGTGAAGCCGAGAGAGAAAGAGATAGGAGGACGTAGAAAAGGAAGAAGAAATTGAAATGTCGAATTGAGAAGTTCTCTGAAGGGGTTCAAGAGTTGAGGGAGTAGAAACTGCTGGAGAAAGGAAGCTTCGGGAGGGTGTTATCAGCCGATATTAAAGGTGGGGGCTCGGCCTTGGCATCTCATTTCCAACTGGTAGAGTCGATGGAGGGAGTGGGAAGAGTAGGACCCTTCTTCCACGACAAGAGTAATAGAGACCCAAACCTCGAGAGGACCTCTCTTTATTAAAATGTTCTCAGGTGCTGATGGCGTTTTTTTTTTTTTTTTTTTTTCAACGCCTTTCCACTCATTCCCGACTCAGTGATGTAAGAGTCAGGAAAGACTCCCTTGATGGCTCTTACACTCCGCTAGCCACTAGACAAAAAAACTCACATCACTGAAGGGAAGCTTTGAACTTGAACGCTTTGCTGTCTTCATCACAGAGGCGTATTGAAACCATAGAAATAGAAGTCTTTTAGCTCTATGATTGAAACATCCTTCACCAGTGAGGGGAACGGAGGGAGGCAAAAAATGTCTGCCAAGTTTGGAAGGCAACTTTCAGCACGACATTTCGTTGAATAGGAATCGCGTGACATCCTACTTGTAATAAACTGTTTGTACTAACGACAAATAGACATAGAGTGATATTAGGAAGCTGTGAAATTGGAAGCATTCAGGGCGGTGAGGGCGCACTCGCCTACGAGGAGACTTGGGGTTCAATGTACATTTAATCCAGACCATTTCATCAAGAAAATCTGCCAGTGGGTGTGGCACATAGGTACCTTGTATCAATAATCCGTCAGTATTTATAGATGATCCGATGCATACCTACATGTATACATAGTAGCTGATCATAATCTCAAAACCTCATTATCAAAATCATAATTTCAACCCCCAAAATCTCTGAAATGTCATCGAATTCGGATGGAAAATGTAGAATTTGTGGCTGTTACAAGGGTTTGACGTTTGCGTATAGGTACGTCGAGACTACCATCAAGCCGAGAGGGATGATTTCCATGGGAGACAATTTGCACGCCAACCCTCAAAAAAATTTTATTCGACATTTTTATTTTGGGGATCTTTTAGCGAATTTTCATGGAAAATTGACCCACTACCTAAAACCTCTAACAGCTTCGAGCCGGACGACGAATGCCTCATCCAATTTAAACCCTACTTTTCTCACTTGAGTAGTTCCTAAAATGCAAAGTCTATTCAATGAGCAATTCAAGTCCAGTTTCACTTTCAGAATAGAGTCACAACACTTTCCTTTTCTACTATTGGGTAGGTGGAGGAAAGTTAATATTTAACTTGATGATAACTCGAAAATCCGCCACTGCTTCTTCAAGGAAATCAAGAACGAGATGGTGAGAAACCTGGAAGGTTTGGTCGTGAAAGGAGTAGGTGGGTACTTTGAGGCTCAATGAACGGGAAATAGGGGGTCTCAAAGGTCTTCAACTAGCGCTATCCTCAGTTGACGAGGGAAACTAAAATCAACTTGATGCAAACAATTCGATACTAATTAGTTAATTACTAAGGTCAATGTTGACTACTCGATTCCCAAACAGCCTAGACACTATCGCTGGGAGTTTACTCAAGTTACCCAACGGCCGTTATCTGGTTCAAGGCTCCTATGTGATCTTCGGAATTGTGCGATCATCTCGGGGAAGTTGAGTGATCTGATTTTAACGGTTTTTATTATGTTTGTTTATGAAATTGACTTTTCCAAAATTTACAATATCCAAATACAGATGTGTAGGATATAGTGAGACGCATATAGCTAGTTGAGTGTTGAGAGAGTTGTCCATCAAGTGGGTGGTACTCTGCCGAGTGCGTATGGCACATAGCTTCCTCATCATCCATGACATGGTGGGATAGGTAATCTTAAAAGAGGTCGTCAGAAGAACCAAGTACTTTACCAAATATGAGGATAATTGAACAGTTAGATGACGAGAGGGTTGTCCACCAACTGGGTGTGCGACATAGCATCCTCGTCGTCCGTAACATGGTTGGATAGACGATCTTAGGAGAGGTCGCAAGAAGTACCAAGTAAGTACCTACTCCACCAAATATGAAAAAGTAGAACAGTTAGTTGGTGAGAGAGTTTTCTACCAAATGTGTGTGGCACATAGCTTCCTCGTCCTCCATAAAATAGCTGGGTTGGTAATTTGACTGAAAGCCATAAAAACTACCAGTACCCTAACAAATATGAGGAATAGCGAACGATTAGGTGATTATATTGTATTCTGCCAAGGTGCGTGGCACAGCTTCTTCGTAATCCAAAACAAGGTTGGGTTGACTGTTCACATAACACGTACCATCATCTTCATTTGATTCAAATTATAGGGGTGAGCATTATCTGAAACTCATCTGCAGTACGGACACTGATCCTTGGAAGGGAAACTAGACTACAATGCGGAAACTAATCTAAATTGTGGAAACTGATTGAAACACAGCGAGAGAACTAATTTCGAAAATTCATAAAAGACCAATTAAAAAATAATGGATTAAAAACCTTTTTAACAAAAAAACAGACCGACTTCAAAACTTACGATGTCAAATCACTAAAAAGGACAAAATAACAATTCAACGTATTCATATAGGTTGGTAAACAGTTTTTTCAATAAATGGGCACGGCGGCGACTTCAATTCGTAGGCAACTACATATCAACCTATCCGAATAAGTCGTAACTATTATTTTCTCGTCTTTAGTGGTCTTGCCATCGTTTTTGCTAGACAGGTTTTTATTTTATTGAATTACTATTCTTTTCATTTCATTTATTGAAATATTCTCAAAAGTTGATCATTACTGTTCCAATGCTTTTCTACCCATCACCTGACCCTGTGATGCTCGAGTAAGGGAAGACTCCTCTGACGCCTTCTACACTCCCCAGTCACTAGACAAAAGCTCTTTGGCACCTCTTCCAGAATTTCCTCACAGTTACTTTGGGAAAGAGGAACCAGTTCTGCGTCAAAGGCCAGAGATTTTTTCCCCTTTTTTCTGCAGGACACTTCGAATTCAGGAATGCTTTGCGGCGTCATAAAGGAGACAGGACCTTCATTAGGCTGGAAGATGAAAGCGTCACTGGGCAAGCTAGAGGGTTTGACGGATCACAAATGGCCAGGAGAACTTCCTCAAAGGAACTGTAGTAGTTCAGGATAAAAATGGCATGCTTCGCTCGTAATATGACTGTAGGTTTAAAAAACGATACAAGGAGTATGGAAAAGGTAAAGAAATTCAGTCTTAATTAATTGTCTGGTAAGAAGTATTATAGGCTCAGTTACTATCCAGACATCTTAAAATAACTATTACATAATAATTTGGTATCTCTTGGTGTCTTGAAAACCTGTTTGTGCTTTCGGATTACCTCCGACTGTTCAAATCCAAAAGCTCTCAAACTCAAATTGCGAGTAAAAATTTCGATTTTCGGATTTGCAAATAGAATCGATTTTTTTGTGAATATGTATTCGAGTACCTACATATTACGATCAGAAAAATTAAATACGACGATCGACACAACAAACAATATTTTCTCAAATTGATTGGGAATGGGGTACTCAAAAATAATATTCCTCCTTTGCCGAGCTTTCGATAAATTTATTACCCTGAGCCCTGACAGCTCGGCAAAGGTAGTGGTTTTATTAGTCGAGTAGTTTCACTAGTGTGGACACCATTCCCAGTCAGTTTTTTTAACACAGAATGTGTTTTTGCGATGACCTACCGAAAAAAAATCGTCACGAAAAAGCGACAGAAAAAACCGTTACGCGCCTTTTATAATGATTTTCACGTGCAACCAAGCCGTTGGTAAGGAAATTGAACTCCCGCAGTGTTCATTGCACAGAAATTGTTCACCATTCGTTGGAAAGCTCTCAATTTATATAGTATTTTTCTTGTAGTTACATATTTATTTATATAACATTTATAGGGTTTTAGACCAAATTAAATGTCTAACAATTATTTATTTTATTATTGCCAAAGACTCCACATTTATTATTGTTGTTTTTTATTTAACGGATGACTAGCATCGCAAAAACACATTCTGTGTTCCTATGATTTCATACAGAGTATGGAAAAAGAAATAAACCGGGGGGTGCAGGGGGGCGGAGCCCCCCGCCGAGGCGCAAAGCGCCGAGTTTTTTTTTAACATTAGCAAAATTTTATTATCAACAGCAGATCACATCAGATTTACTGGGCTTAAAGAGAAAATCTCCTTTGGTTTTCGTCTGCTCGGGCATCCCTCGTAGCCTTTTCTGTGTTGGTTTCTTCAGTCAATGGGAAGCGGCAGTGGAGCACCATCTTCCAGACCCAAGTCCGCTCCCCGATCGACTTCTCTCTCGGGGCGCGAAATTCCTCTCAAAGGTCGTCGGGATTCCCTCAGCCGGATGGTTCCCAGTCAGTTTGACAATAAATGTACTGGATAGTTCAGTTATTTACATTCTTGAGATGACAAAGAAAGTTAAGTTAGTCATTTGTATGAATAAATGATTCGCTTCGGTATGTCTCAATTTGTCTGAGTTCTGAATAATAAAACAATAGCAGCAGGCAAATTTAATACAAACCAACTCATATAGAAAATAGCCTAGTCTAAAGCTTGAGACCAAGTAAATTGGTGCACATAGAGATGATTTGGGATAGAAAACCAGTATTCCGCGTGGTCTCTAAAAATTCTAAAAATTCAATACTATCTTAAATTGACGGAAAAACCTTGACATCGAAATTTTTTGAGCTAGGCCGTTTTCAACATTTCAACTCTTAGAAGTGGCTGACATCAACCAAAAGCTTCAGGGCACAACTAGACCACAAATGGAGCCCTTATACCAAATTTCATCAAAATCAGTCTGTGGGAACTAAGGAAAGTGTCGCGTCCGGCGGACGGCAATTTTTTTTTTTTTTCGATTTTCGGATTTTACATACCTTGAAACGTGAGCCAACAAATTTTGAGGGGGAGTAAAAATTTTTTTCTTGGTCGATTCCAAATGTTCATTATTGAAAAATAATAAATCAAAACGGACGTCCGGACTCACGTCGTCAACGGAGAGTAGTGACGGGCAAACCGAATTGTCACATACGGTTGATGATGTAGCTTCAAAAACCCATTGCTTTACTTTCGAAGTGCAATTCATGGAAAATTCACCCTCGTATTTGCAAGATGCCACGCGTTTCCTAGGGTGAACGGACCTAATTAGCCCTAATTAGGCCATGGCATCACTAGTGTCACAGAAAATATCTCAGAAACTCCACAGCTGTCCCGAAGTGTCATCACAATAACCAAAATGAAATTGAAATTTTAAATATAATTGACAGCAGAATTGTGTGGGCTGTTAAAAGTGCCAAAATAGAGTCATGAATTACTCCACAGTCGCCACTCCCTCAGCAGCCTTACAGAACAAGATCAGGAAGAGTTGTTCGGTTTACCACAAAATTGAGGAGTTACCATTGTCATTAGGAAGGGGAGTGATTGTAGCGGTCTACAGTTGATTTTTGTTTTGAATCATGTTTTTGATACCTGTTAATTTGTTTACTTTTGAAAGTTGTGTTGTCATTAAAAAGTTCTCGTTCATCGCACGGTGTCAAATTGTTTTGGTAAAATATTGTTCACTAAAAATAGGTAGATTTCAACCTATACTGCCCATTCCTGTGGACGGTATAGGGATGATCCTAACTTTTATGTAGATACCCCGAGTGATATCTTACATGGAAAGTAATACGATAGCCATCAACACAAGGACAACACTTCCGTTTCGTATCCATTAATTAACAAAACTGTAAGCCACCAAACTATCTTTGTTAGATAACTCATGAATAATGAATAAAACATAGTTTTTTAGATATAACGAAAAATAATCGACTCCCACACCGGTTGATATAAATGGGGAACAAAAGAAACGCGAACTCCGCCGAGGGAAGTTTGTATCTCAGCCACAAGGAGCGCGTTTTAATTGGGTCAACTTTCTTTTGAATAACAACCACCACCTGAGCCTTTGAAGGGACATAAATTATTGGTGTAGAGCCCAAGGGTGGAGGATGTAACGGTAAGAGGCAGAAAAGGGGGAAAAGAGAGAGGGCGGGTCCATTAATAATTCAAGTTGTGTATAGTAGAGGAAGAACCAAAGTCTTTCAGTCATTCAGTATTTCATAAACAGTCTCTCCTGAATATTAATGACACCCCCCCCCACCACCACTTTTTTTGACACTTTTATTTTCCAACTAAAGACGGAGGTTTACCTTTTGCTATTTATTTCAGAATTACCATAATGAAGGTTTTTTCTTCTAGTCTTTGCTATACAACAGACGCAGTAGGAAACTTTTTTTATTGTTTGTTTCAAATGAAATGAGAGACGGTTTTTTAGTGGAACTGAGTGGTCGTTAGAGAAACTGAGGTAATTGTGTGGCTGTTTCTCAAGGTTGGTAGTTTAAATTTTATTCTTCGGCAGGTGAATCTAATCAGTCGTTCAGTTGGATTGAAAAAGTTTTAAAAAATTTGCCAAGTACGGTGGGAAGTATAAGTCCAACGCATAGTCGAAATGTATCGAGTGTGTGATAATTTTCCCGACCATTTACCCGACGGTTCCGGGCTGAGTTCCAACGTGGGAGAAAAGGAGTTATTTTTTTAGTGGGCTTGAATCTAACATACCTAACCGGAAGATGCGGATCCGTCCAGGTATCTTATCCAACTCCACCTATGGATTTTATACATTTTCTCACCTGCCAGCCGAAAAAAAAGAACGTCGTTGACACATTTTCCGAGACTTTTAGTAGTTTTTTTTGCCTGATTTCGTGAATCCCCCGAAGCCATGATTGGCCTCCCAATAACGCCTTGTGTACTCTAGCCACCCCTCTTTGCTCAAAACTCGACTTCCATCGTCGTAGCCTCGGCCTAACAGTTGCAGATGAACTCAATTCCTCAACTTCTCCCATCTCTCGCAACTTTCCACCTCGATTTCGCTGTGGCGAATTCCAATAAAAATAAGCCAAGTACTCAGTCCTTGTAAACTGGGGTTTATTTGCCTTGAACACGAACAGTATAAAGTCAAACATAAAAAGTATGATGAAGGTTTGGGCTCCGCAGTGGCTTCTGATGTCCACCACGCGATGAGCGATTATTCGGAGCCTCGATATCATAAATTTTTGAGTTCTGAGCAAAATATGAGGTCTAAAAAATTCAATTTTTGCGTTATCGACTTATAGAACAAACGAAACTTTCGTTTGTTTACTTTACCAGATTCTGATTTACTCTCATCATTATAACCGTAATTGTGGTGTTAGTTCCCACAGGTGGCATTCTAGAGATCACACGACCACTGTATCTTGCTTGACCACCGCAAATCTCGAGAGTTACTCAAACGAAAGGAAGTTATCACGAGGACGATTCCGGAAAGCGGAGAGAACCGGAAGAACGGGGAGGTTACAGAAAAGGGGTTTAAATTACGAAGGAAACCTCCATAACTTAGCAAAGTACGAAAAGCCGGAGAAGCGAAGGTGCGGGATCCCGTGGGTTGAAGATCCAGGATGGAAGGAACCTTCCCGCGAATATGTGTGACAATCCACCAACTTCCCAACTTCCGACAAACTACCTACTAACTGGATCCAATACCTCGAGTTTCAACCCTCCTTCGCTCTCCTGCCTGAATATAATTCTCCAAGAAACTTTCTCCAATTGGTTCCGCCGAAATAAATGTATTAGTTTGCGCAGTTCGTTTCCCAAGAGGGAAGGAGGTAACTGTTCTTAAGGAGGTAATGTGTTCTTCTGAGCGAGTTTTGATTCAAAAGGTAAGGAAGGAAACTTGGCTGTTCGAACGTTCAAGAATCCGTTTTGGCTTGAGACTACGTTGGAGCAAACGATTTCACTTTGGATTGAAACCACGTAGCTGCGATCTCTCCCAAAATATAAAGTCAAACTACCTTCATTACCGCCGTTGTCAGAAAAAAATGCGACTAAGTGGATATTATGACACATAGTGGCCTCAACTATTGAGGGGTGATAAAACAATTGAAGACCTGCAGCAACAACGAGCCAACTCCAAAACTGTGGTTTTTTCGAGTGTCTTAAATAGGTTCCCTGAAGAATTTAAGCTTCTCAGGTCCACCAGAAGTGAATTTAGATCATGCAGCTGATCAGAGCGGGTCAGTTTGCAAATTTAGATCAGCATAGGCGCCCTGAGACATTTCAGCTTCTTGGAGCCAGCAGATACAAATTTGTCTGACTACTCGGCCTTAACAGCAAAGAAATCTTGTCAAACATGGTAACGCTTTGTTTTGGCCACTTAAAGCCAAAACTATATAACTAAATGTGTGGCTACTTGATAATAATTCTTAATACAGTTACCTACTTAAATTAACTGGAAAACTAAAACTTAATTCTAACTTATGACTAGGTAACTAATCTATGTAAAACTAAACCAAACTTAAATTGTCAATATTAATAATTAAAGGTAGGTAGGTACTTACCTATGCATGATGAAATAGGCTTGAAAGACAACAATAAGAGTGTTGTGAAGTGCAGTGCCCTCAAGAGGTCAATTATCTCAGGACCACTAGCTACTCCTCTTATCTGCCTGCAAGATCCAACCTTCAGGACCGTCACTCTTCACTTCTGCCTAATAATCAGTTACAAGCCAACCTTCTTTGAAACACAGTCTCAACAAAAATTATATAACAGTTCTCTGATTGAGAGTCCCAGTGCTGCAGCTCAGCTTGAAAATTCTCTGTTTGAGAGTCCCAGTGCTGCAGCTCAGCTTGAAAATTCTCTGTTTGAGAGTCCCAGTGCTGCAGCTCAGCTTGAAAATTCTCTGTTTGAGAGTCCCAGTGCTGCAGCTCAGCTTGAAAATTCTCTGTTTGAGAGTCCCAGTGCTGCAGCTCAGCTTGAAAATTCTCTGTTTGAGAAATCTTGTTTTCTGTTTGAGAAACTCTCTTGAAGTGCTGACTTCAAACAAGTTGGGACTACCTATCTGGATCCACTTCAACTACCCACCAACACCACCACTTCAGCTCACCATCTGGAACTACTTAAAAGGACATTCTACAAAAAGTAAACCCTTTGTGGTAAATTTTAATATTGCTTTTCAACTAGGGATGGGATATCGACGGTATGATATCGATATCAGTACTGATATCGGTATCGGGCATCCCGGTATCGATACCAGTAAAATATCGGACCTGTGATATCAATATCGGGAATATCGGTACCAGTTGAAGGAACTGCCAAAAAATACAACAATTTTCGAATAAGAATATTTTTTATTAGTTCAAGTCAGGATAACGATAATGAATCAAACATACAATGGAAGGTAGAACATAGAAAATCAATAGGTATATATTCGTATTATACAATGAATCAAAAAAGTAATCCTCTTCCAAGCTCTCCAAAAATAAAAGTTTGGAGAGACTTTTTAATCTGTTGCGGTCAGGTGTCATTATATTCCCTGCTTTGGAAAATGAGTCTTTCTGACGGGACAGACGTTGAAACTGATGAGAAATATCTCATAGCGACGGTGCTAAGCTCTGGAAAAACGTTCCTGTTCTCAATCCAATATTTCAGTGGGTTCTTCTTTACATACTACCCATACCGATACCGATATCCATATCGATTAAAGGATATCGATATATCGATAATATCGGCTTTGATGGTATCGATACCGAGATATCGAGTATTGACAGCCCAATATCGATATTTTGGTAATATCGGATATCGATATCCCATCCCTATTTTCAACTGTTTGAGCTCAGTAGGTAGGTGTTTAACTTGTTTTTTTGTTTTCTCTTTTTTTTCTAATAAACCTTTTTGGTTTTGGCTGTGGGAAGATAAGGTGTAGTTATTTCCCCTTCTTCTACAGCTAACACGCTTTTTTACAGAAAATGTTGTTTACGAACAAAATACTGGATTGACCCAAGCGATAAGACATATTTATGTCCAAAGGAAACATCCCACTCATGAGATGTTTATTTGTTTGTCTCGCACGTCAAGCTCAATGAAGATAATTCATCAAAAAATGTTTCAACTCATACACAAGGGATCCAGCCATTAAAGTGGTAACATTGCCTTTCTACATTTTTTATTAAACATTGTAATTATAACAGATAACTGTGTGGCTCCGTCGTAGTAATTCGTTAGTTTTTCTTCAGTGTCGGAGGCAAAGTCACGTTGGTTTTCGGCTTTTTGGACCTTATTGCGTGGTCACCAGGCTCGTCCGTTGCAATAACTGATTCGTTGAATCGAACTTTGCCAGGAGGTTTCGGTGGAAGCCTGAAAAGTTGGTAGTGAGTTACTTCAAATTAATATGCATTATGACTGTATAGAGTGAATATTCTACCGACAACATACGTGTAACTGGCACTTGGGCTGAGGAAAAACTGAGGAGACTGGGATGAGGAAGATACAATTAAAGGGCTGTGAATCATTTTCAAAAAGCTGGAAACGCTTGACCATTTCATGTTGCTCTGCCCGATTTATGCGTCATTTAGATCGTACTTCCTGGGTGAATAAACCCGTAACCTGGGTGGAGAGGTCACGATAGCTGTGGACAACGTCTCTGACAACGTTTCATCTGAGCCTATGCCAACTCGGTTGGGCTCAGTTCACACTGTACGGCGGAAGCCTCAAAACCCGGTGACCATTTGCTTTGAGCAATTCATCGATCACGAATCCTTTTCAGCAGGTGTATGGGCAGCAACGACGTCGAACAGATCGATCTTTCTCATACTTTACTCAAAGTGGACCTCTTTTTTAGGAGCCAACTCATCATAGACAATTTGGTGGCATATTTTGTTGGAGGTTTGTCCACCTGGACTCCATGGTATGGTGCATTATCCATAACGACCACACTGGCAGGTTTTAAATTGGGTACGACTTTTTCAGTGACCCATTTCTCAAAATTGTACTATTCATTTGGCCGTGATAGTCTCCTGATGTTGTCCCTGATTTGAATATCATGGTTGCTCCTGGGTCGATCCCTCAACAGAACCGATGCTCACCACTACGAGGCGACTCGAAGAACTTGGGTTCAACAAAATACCGCGAACACCTTCTGCTTGCCAACACTTCTGGAATAGGCTGGGAAGGGGAAGGGTTCCATTCATATTTATCCCACCTACTAGTCCCACGTCAGACTCGACACCTTATAACCCTTCATTTCCCACATGTTCAAAAAATTTGTTTTTTTTTTCGGATTTTTAAATTAAAGTTAGATGTGTTTTGACTAATTTACAGAAATAATTTTCTTTGAGTCATTATATTTTTACAGTGCGTTTTCTTACACAATCGATACTTGGGAATGTCAAAATAGCCAACGGCTATCAGTTTTGGCTTAAAAGTGGGTTAACTAGTGTTGGTGAAAATCGGACTTCCAGAAAGATACCTCAGGATATTAAGAGTTAAGCAAAAAGATAGTAGTTTAGGGGATGGGACTCGGATTGACCGACGGTATTCTTTCGTTGAGAGCACATTAGACTTGATGCTCGTTGATCTGTTTTCGTGGGACGACATCAGGAAATTTGAGGCCATAATTCAAACATTTCATACAGCCCTATCGACTAAGAGCCTTCTCCTTAAACGAATAAAACCAGCTAGTCGTTATAAACTTACCTGTGTTGGAAATTAGAAGTAATTTAGTAAAAAAATTGAAGTTGAAATAAATCGAGTTTCGAGAAATTTTATTTTCTGTGGAATTAATTCCAAGTATCGTTTCCTTTACGAATTATTTCTCCTCTGACAAAATTATATAAATTTTACAGTTCATTAGGATTGATTCATTACCTTCATAAGAAAATCGATAATTTCCTCCTCAAACAGTGACTTTTTCTGCTGTGTATGCGGTAAAATGAAACCAAATCAAGAAAGGCATATCAGTGTTACGTGATGTGCCACACTTGAGATCTACCTTCATCTCAATTGTGGCACAATCCCTGGGTTGCGCGCGTTAAAAAAAAAGTTGTCGAAAATGTTCATAATATTTGACGTAGAATCCGAATATGCAATAAAAAAATAGGGATTTCCATTTGAAAAAACCAAATTGGCCCGAAAATGTGACGTTCAAATTCTTTGCAAAAAAATAAGAGGAGGTTAGTTCGACAAGTTTTTTGATTTTCACACAAATAACAGAAATAGAAAGGGTGGTACGTTACTTATGAAACACCCTGTATTAATTATTATGTATTAGGTATGTACTAATGAAGTACGAGTACTCCAAACCTGGATGCCATGAGCTGGGCGTTGGCTTGCCTCAGCTTTTGTGTCTTGTCGTAGGGGTTAGGAGACGGTGACAATACAGAACCTGTTGGGCTTATTTTGATTTCGACTTCCTCATCATCGTCGTCCTCTTCGGCGGTTGAGGAGGACCTCTTACCTACCAAGGAATTTCGCCCCACGACAGGGAAGTTACGTCTCTGTGGTGGATACTCGTTAGGCATCGAAGGATCGTTCGTTATACCTCTCGAAGATATGGAATACACCGGGAAATTTCTAGGATCCAAATTATTATTATTATTACCACTATCCGTAGGATTTGGATACTTATTAGGAGCGGTTTGCATTTGGTTCGAGGACGGAGGTCGAACATGTTGTATCGGCTTTGTGGTCACTTTCGACGCTATGGAGTACGTGGGTTGGCTCGAGTTAGAAGCAGTATTTATAACCCTTGTTAACCTTTGATGAGGAGAAGGCGACCTTGTATATGCCGATTTTGCACTTGCTTTGTCTGATCCTTCTTGTGTGGACATCTGATTTTGACTCTGAATAGGAGGAAGTTGAGATGCGTTTGGCACTTTATCCACTCTTGCGGGAAAAGCGTCCGCATCCCTCAATACACCCATCTTTGGCAGACCTCGTTGAAGAAATGAGAGTGTGATATTACAGACCGCTCATAGACGATGTAGAACCTCTTCATGAATAACGAAAATTTTAATTACTTAACTGCTTTAAATCCACAATTTAAACTTTTCCCACATAGTTTTCTGTCTTCTAAATTCAAGGATCAACCGACGCTGATCATCTATTGCCTAGTAGTAAAAAAGGTTATGTTTATTTACATCAGACGCTTTCAGTAAAATAACTTCCTACCTACCTATTTGTCACTGAAGCCAATTGGAAATTTGCCTCAACTTTAGATTCTGGAATTTCGAGTCAAATCCTATAATAGGGCCCTAGAATAACGTGTAACACTAGGAATACCCAATAGGAAAAAATTACCGAAGAAGAACAAGTGAAGCCTCTGTCAAAAAAGCTGCAAATTATTACACAATAGTGTATTATTTTCTATATAGATCACTCGTCTGCAAAGAACACGGCTTTGCCATTGGTCCCACCAACCTACATGAAGAAAAACATCGATCGCATTTCGGTCAGCTGAAATTTGAACGAAGATTAGGCCTCTTTTGCGAAAATGGACTATGGACGGCGACTCTACACTGACCATGCTTAACTCAGTGCACAATCAAGCTTTGCGGATTTCAGCTGGACTTTTCGATCAAGTCTATACCGAGTTTATATGTTGATGCTGGAGAGCTGCCCCTTCCTAAAAAGGCGAACCATTCTTGCGTTGAGATACTCTATGAAGGTTAAAGCTTACAGTGAACATCCTGCTCATAACGCCACCATAAATCCTCTACCTCTTGGCTGTCCCCGACATATTCAATTTTCAATTGATGTGATTCGCTCAGATCTTTTTAACACAGAATGTGTTTTTGCGATGACCTACCGAAGAAAAATCGTCACGAAAAAGAGACAGAAAAAACCGTTACGCGAATTTTATAATGATATTCACGTGCAACCAAGCCATGGAATGCTGGGTCAATGTGGTCACGTGCAACCAAGTCAATGGAGAATGCTGAAGGCGCCTGAGTGGTCACTGATCAACTGAGTGAGCTCCAAGGCCATTTTCTCTCCTGTTGAACGCAGGAACCTGAAATTTGAGAGGGCGGGTCAATGGAGAATGCTGAAGGCGCCTGAGTGGTCACTGATCAGCTGAGTGAGCTCCAAGGCCATTTTCTCTCCTGTTGAACGCAGGAACCTAAAATTTTAGAGGGCGGGTCAATGGAGAATGCTGAAGGCGCCTGAGTGGTCACTGATCAGCTGAGTGAGCTCCAAGGCCATTTTCTCTCCTGTTGAACGCAGGAACCTGAAATTTTAGAGGGCGGGTGAATGGAGAATGCTGAAGGCGCCTGAGTGGTCACTGATCAGCTGAGTGAGCTCCAAGGCCATTTTCTCTCCTGTTGAACGCAGGAACCTGAAATTTTAGAGGGCGGGTCAATGGAGAATGCTGAAGGCGCCTGAGTGGTCACTGATCAACTGAGTGAGCTCCAAGGCCATTTTCTCTCCTGTTGAACGCAGGAACCTGAAATTTGAGAGGGCGGGTCAATGGAGAATGCTGAAGGCGCCTGAGTGGTCACTGATCAGCTGAGTGAGCTCCAAGGCCATTTTCTCTCCTGTTGAACGCAGGAACCTGAAATTTTAGAGGGCGGGTCAATGGAGAATGCTGAAGGCGCCTGAGTGGTCACTGATCAACTGAGTGAGCTCCAAGGCCATTTTCTCTCCTGTTGAACGCAGGAACCTGAAATTTTAGAGGGCGGGTCAATGGAGAATGCTGAAGGCGCCTGAGTGGTCACTGATCAGCTGAGTGAGCTCCAAGGCCATTTTCTCTCCTGTTGAACGCAGGAACCTGAAATTTTAGAGGGCGGGTCAATGGAGAATGCTGAAGGCGCCTGAGTGGTCACTGATCAGCTGAGTGAGCTCCAAGGCCATTTTCTCTCCTGTTGAACGCAGGAACCTGAAATTTTAGAGGGCGGGTGAATGGAGAATGCTGAAGGCGCCTGAGTGGTCACTGATCAGCTGAGTGAGCTCCAAGGCCATTTTCTCTCCTGTTGAACGCAGGAACCTGAAATTTTAGAGGGCGGGTCAATGGAGAATGCTGAAGGCGCCTGAGTGGTCACTGATCAGCTGAGTGAGCTCCAAGGCCATTTTCTCTCCTGTTGAACGCAGGAAGCTGAAATTTGAGAGGGCGGGTCAATGGAGAATGCTGAAGGCGCCTGAGTGGTCACTGATCAGCTGAGTGAGCTCCAAGGCCATTTTCTCTTCTGTTGAACGCAGGAACCTGAAATTTGAGAGGGCGGGTCAATGGAGAATGCTGAAGGCGCCTGAGTGGTCACTGATCAGCTGAGTGAGCTCCAAGGCCATTTTCTCTCCTGTTGAACGCAGGAACCTGAAATTTTAGAGGGCGGGTCAATGGTGAATGCTGAAGGCGCCTGAGTGGTCACTGATCAGCTGAGTGAGCTCCAAGGCCATTTCCTCTCCTGTTGAACGCAGGAACCTGAAATTTGAGAGGGCGGGTCAATGGAGAATGCTGAAGGCGCCTGAGTGGTCACTGATCAGCTGAGTGAGCTCCAAGGCCATTTTCTCTCCTGTTGAACGCAGGAAGCTGAAATTTTAGAGGGCGGGTCAATGGAGAATGCTGAAGGCGCCTGAGTGGTCACTGATCAGTTGAGTGAGCTCCAAGGCCATTTCCTTTCCTGTTGAACGCAGGATCCTGAAATTTGAGAGGGCGGGTCAATGGAGAATGCTGAAGGCGCCTGAGTGGTCACTGATCAGTTGAGTGAGCTCCAAGGCCATTTCCTCTCCTGTTGAACGCAGGATCCTGAAATTTGAGAGGGCGGGTCAATGGAGAATGCTGAAGGCGCCTGAGTGGTCACTGATCAGCTGAGTGAGCTCCAAGGCCAATTTCTCTCCTGTTGAACGCAGGAACCTGAAATTTGAGAGGGCGGGTCAATGGAGAATGCTGAAGGCGCCTGAGTGGTCACTGATCAGCTGAGTGAGCTCCAAGGCCATTTTCTCTCCTGTTGAACGCAGGAACCTGAAATTTTAGAGGGCGGGTCAATGGAGAATGCTGAAGGCGCCTGAGTGGTCACTGATCAGCTGAGTGAGCTCCAAGGCCATTTCCTCTCCTGTTGAACGCAGGAAACTGAAATTTGAGAGGGCGGGTCAATGGAGAATGCTGAAGGCGCCTGAGTGGTCACTGATCAGCTGAGTGAGCTCCAAGGCCATTTTCTCTCCTGTTGAACGCAGGAACCTGAAATTTGAGAGGGCGGGTCAATGGAGAATGCTGAAGGCGCCTGAGTGGTCACTGATCAGCTGAGTGAGCTCCAAGGCCATTTTCTCTCCTGTTGAACGCAGGAAGCTGAAATTTTAGAGGGCGGGTCAATGGAGAATGCTGAAGGCGCCTGAGTGGTCACTTATCAGTTGAGTGAGCTCCAAGGCCATTTCCTCTCCTGTTGAACGCAGGATCCTGAAATTTGAGAGGGCGGGTCAATGGAGAATGCTGAAGGCGCCTGAGTGGTCACTGATCAGCTGAGTGAGCTCCAAGGCCATTTTCTCTCCTGTTGAACGCAGGAACCTGAAATTTTAGAGGGCGGGTCAATGGAGAATGCTGAAGGCGCCTGAGTGGTCACTGATCAGCTGAGTGAGCTCCAAGACCATTTTCTCTCCTGTTGAACGCAGGAAGCTGAAATTTTAGAGGGCGGGTCAATGGAGAATGCTGAAGGCGCCTGAGTGGTCACTGATCAGTTGAGTGAGCTCCAAGGCCATTTCCTCTCCTGTTGAACGCAGGATCCTGAAATTTGAGAGGCAGGGTCAAAGGAGAATGCTGAAGGCGCCTGAGTGGATTGAAAATAAAATAAATAATTGTTAGACATTTAATTTGGTCTAAAACCCTATAAATGTGCGCATCCACAAAGCAGGATATCCCTTTTATAATAACTTTTATTATAAAATCCCTTTTATTATAACTCTTCATTTTCATCTTCTTGGTTAGATGGAGCTCTTCTCTTGAAAGAAGGAAGAGAGATTCTCCTTTTTGGACGAGACGTCATCTGTTCATACAGCATAAACTGGAGGTTCATATCAATTGAAAAGCATAGGGTTTTAAAACATTTATAGGGTTTTAGACCAAATTAAATGTCTAACAATTATTTATTTTATTATTGCCAAAGACTCCACATTTATTATTGTTGTTTTTTATTTAACGGATGACTAGCATCGCAAAAACACATTCTGTGTTCCTATGATTTCATACAGAGTATGGAAAAATAAATAAACCGGGGGTGCAGGGGGGCGGAGCCCCACGCCGAGGCGCAAAGCGCCGAGTTTTTTCCTAATTCCCTTGAATTCCCGGTATTTTATACTGAACGAACGAGCCTCATCGCACCATGGACCCTTCCAGCCCCCCAATTTTGCCTTTCGATGACCAAATTTAACAAATCTTCAACCCTTCCACATGAATTTTCTTCTAATTTTATGGAATTATCGTCAGTCTGTCTCCTTGTGCGATTGCCTACTGCGATGGCTCCAAAACATCCACTGGATTCGTTGATTGCGGTATCCATGAATTTACTCTCCCAGAACATACAACTATTTTCACAGCTGAGCTCTTCGCAATCAACAAGGCGCTGACATAAGTAGGTACCAGGTGAAGACAGCAAAGCACTGCTATGCTCCGATTCCCTTAGTGCCCTTCAAACCATCAGGGCTGGTGTTGATTCCCGCCCAATAGTCAATGATATACTGATGAATGTGAGCAGGCTAAGGGAATTTGGAACTTCCGTTACCTTCTGTTGGGTTCCAGGACATTCGGGAATATTTGGCAATGAGGTAGCAAATCGGAATGCCAGAGCTGCAACTGAAGAACCGATATCAAGAAAAGGGTATCTCCGCGGTCTTCTTCTTGCCGAAGCATGAGACTATGCGATGGAACTGTAGTGAATTGACGCCGAGAGGAAGTAATACTCTCTCGTCTGCGTATTGGTCGTACCAGACTTACGCATGGCTACCACATGGAATGAGCACCGACACCCCCACCTAACTGCGTTACCTGCGGATGCCAACTCTCCGTGCGCCACCTGCTTGTGGAGTGTCCCGCATTCATGAACGTCCACAGCCCAAATTTATGAGTTTTCACACGGATTGGGATTCAGAATGGTTTAAAACGATTTAGTGTGTGGTTATTGCGTCCCAATCTACCAAGGTAGCGGAAGCTTTGTTTTCACTTTTCAAGGTTGAAAAAAAAATGTTCTCCAAAATCAAAATTTCCACTCGCGTTTTACATTTCAGACCTTCCTAAACAATTTTGGTTCCGTGTCTTTCTGTAATTCTGATTCTCCAAAATCATTTCCCCCGGCCACTGCATATATGCAAATGTCCATTTCCTTGTAACAGCCATACCTTCTACATTTTTCAACAGTGTAGAGTCACCTAAGAGGGTAGCGCAAGATACTTAGAGATTGATGTTTTGAGAGTACTACTAAGTATCAGATCTTCTATACAATCGGGTTATGGATTCGAGGAAGCTATGTGCCACACCCACTTGTCTTACTTTTTAAAATGGAGTATTGTTCAATAGACCTGAAACGTTGAGAATTGGATTACGAATAGGTAGGTTAATTATTTTTAACCAGGTGCTGATATTTGAAAAAAAAACGCTGCAAATTATCACACAATGGTTTATTATTTTTTATTTTTCTACATAGATCACTCATATGCAAAGCCACCAACCATCCAACATGAAGAAAAACATCGATCGCATTTCGGTCAGCTTTAATTTGAACGGAGATTAGGCCTCTTTTGCGATTCACACTCATGTTTCAGATTTATCGTACGTCCAAACTTAAAATTCTCGTAGTGAGCGAACAGTTTGTCCTACAGAGCTCCGGGTGGTCTCAAAAAATTCTAAAATTTCTATAGAATCTTAAATTGAAAGAAAAACAATACCTCCATATCAAAATTTTTTGAGTTAGGGCGTTTTCAAAATTTCAAAATTGATTCTGGAACCCTTAGAAGTGACCTACATCAACCAAAATCTTCGGGGCACAACTAGACCCCAAAGGAGCCTACATACCAAATTTCATCAAAATCGGTCAATGCTAAGTGGCAAAAGTGCCGCATACGGCGTACGGTGGACGAACGGCCAAATTTTTATTCGATTTTTGGATTATAAGTACCTTGAAACGTAAACCATCAAATTTTGAGGGGGTGTTAAACTTTTTTTTTTCTTGGTCGATTCCAAAGGTTCATTATTAAAAATTAATTGAATTATTAAACTAATTAAATTAAAATTATATTAATTATTAAACAAAACTCGGCGCTGCGCGCCTCGGCGGGGCTTCGCCCCCTGCACCCCCGGATGATTTCCGCTTAGAGCCTAATGGCTAAAATGTGACATACCTTGAAAAGGTTTTTGCTCCCTCTCCCTCTTTATCTTTCTTCCACTGTAATATTTAAGATACCTCCTTATTCATAATAACATCAGGTTGTCAAGCATATTTGTCGTCAAGCATATGATAAATCATAGCGCTACTTTCCTGTCGCTTTTTACTGTCGCTTTTTCCTGTCGCTTTTTACTGTCGCTTTTTCCTGTCGCTTTTTACTGTCGCTTTTTCCTGTCGTTTTTCGGCGGGGGGTCCCATCGCTAAAACCTTTTCAAGGTTAAAACCTGAAATTTTGCACTTGGTAGACTACCCTCTCATCACCTAACCGTTTGATGTTGTTCATATTTGTTAGGCACTTAGTAGTTCTGGCCTCCTATACCGTTACTACCCAACTATGTTATGGATGTCGAGGAAGTAAGTAACTAAGTGCTACACCCACTTGGTAGCCTTTTTTTCCTATTGAGTGTTGTCCAACTGTACCCAAGATTAATCGCATCATCATCATAAATGACTTTTGGAATAACCTTTTCAATCTGCGTTCGTTGTTGCTCGACTTACGCAGTTTAGCGTGACGTTTTGTCGCTGACAGCAAACAACCGATTCGCGGCGTTCTGCATTATTATTTCATCATCGTATACGCGCACGTACCCGTAATTGAGTAGTACGGCCGCTCTGAAAACCGACGAGGGACACCGTACATACCACGCGTAATAACAAGGCTCCAGAGCCGCTAAATCAACCCTGGGAGCACAATGTGAGTAAATGTTTGGTGCGGGGCGGTGGTATTTGCCAAGGCGACCCCGCATGAACATATATCTGTTGGAGCGTACATATGGTTCCTCGGGCAAGAGAGAGGGTGTCTAAATTATAAATATGAGTCGGTCTAGGGGTACATGAAACCCAAGGAGAGAGAAGATCTTACAGTTTATATCTCTTTAACTTGCAGCCCGACTCCTTGGTATATAAACATGTTCCTCGCACGCCTTTTGCCGTTGAGTTACAGCCTGAACTTGGAAAGTGCTTCCACCCCCCTTCCTTACTCTTTTGCCGTTCCACTTTTTTTCTCAGGACACACCGATATCCAATTGGAAAGTTTGTCTTCCCAACTCCTTTTTTCTCCCCATTTACATCTTCTGCATCTCCCATTCTGGAAGTCTCCTAAACGAATTACAGTTATTGCAGTATGGTGCAGTACTGGGACCTTCGCCAGAGCCTGTATGTTTTTGTTAAAAACCCTTTTCCATTCCATTCGAATTTTCAGTCAAACCCCAAAATTGTTCTTTCCCTGGCCGCACTCCACAGTCTTGAAATTCATGAGGTGAATACTACTCATTTTGCTTCCGAGTCTACCAAGGCAGCGGAAGCTTAGTTTTCACGTTTCAAGGTTGAAAAAAAAAGTTCTCCAAAATCAAAATTTCTACTCGCGTTTTGCGTTTTAGACCTTTTCCATCCGATTTCAATGAAATTTTCAGGGATGTTACAGATTAGTACTTAGATGGTCCCTTGTGAAAATAACTACCTTCGGACTGATAGTCGCCACTGCGTATGCGCAAACGTGAATTTCCTTGTAACAGCCATAACTTCTACATTTTCCATCCGATTTCAATGAAATTTTCAGTGATGTTACAGATTAACTTGTTTTGATGTTTTGAGATTAACTACTATGCATCGGATCATCTATACAATCGGGTTATGGATACGAGGAAGCTATGTGCCACACCCATTTGGCAGACTTTTTAAAAATGAAATGGCCCCAAAATTGAAAGTTTCTTGTGCGCATGTGCAAACGTGAGATCCTTCTAACAGCCATAACTTCTACATTTTCCTACTAACTATTTGGTCAATGAATACTACTCTTCACGAAGTTCAGGAGCGCGATCTCCCTCGATGGCGCCTGGTAACTTGATTTATAAGGGACAC
The DNA here is from genome assembly GCA_009739505.2 of Apolygus lucorum. NCBI lineage: Eukaryota > Metazoa > Arthropoda > Insecta > Hemiptera > Miridae > Apolygus > Apolygus lucorum. The sequence continues at coordinate 30,147,027 of CM019181.2, forward strand.
CTGAGAGGGGAATTCAATGACACCTTCCTAGCGGCAGCATGTCAGGATACCTCTACGTAAAATTTACGAATTGTCGGCAATGCAGGGTTAAGTACGTGAATATTGAAGTACTCTTCAGCTCATCCTCACGTTGTAAATTAAATAACAAGCCCACTCAGAAGGAATAGCAAGTAGGAAAAATGGATAAAAAAGGGTTGAAGGTTATTCATAATATGAATTATGTTAGTTATCGTTTCCTCATCCTGAAGAGAAGTTCTAATGCAAATCCAATGGTCAAGTCAGGGCTATTAGGCACGTCGTAAATTTGCCGCGGCGGCAGCCTTTCTGGAGTTCTTTCCTGAACAGTGACATAGTACGTAGGCGTAAGCTCAAATGAGATTCAATAACAGGAGTCCTCGCTAAATGTAAACAAGTGCTTTGGAAGTGAGTCATTCCAACTAACCTGGACGCTGCTAAGCTGATGGTAAAGATTCCAGGGAGATTGGATGAATTACTTGAACGGGAGGGTGTGTCCTATCCGATAATCATAATATTATTATATTATGAGTCATCATATATTATATGAGTCAGAATCACTCTCGTCGAAATCTCCCCAGGGTGTGCGCACGTATTGCTTCCAAGTCTACCAAGGTTCTCCAAAATCGAAATTTCCACTCGGGTTTTACGTTTCAGACCTTTCTGAACAGTTTTATCGACGGTCCCCTCTGAGGGTAGTACATGGCACTTAGAGATTGATGTTTTGAGATTAACGGATCATTACGGAATTAATGGATCATCTATACAACCGGGTTATACGAGAAAGCTACGTGTCACACCCACTTGGCAGAAGTACTTTTTTATATTTTTTGTTAAAGAAAATGCCTTGAAAAGAAACAAAATTCGGATCCTACACAAAAAACTCTGCAAATTATTACACAAAGGTTTATTATTTTTCTGTATAAATCACTCATCTGCAAAGAACTCGGCTTTTATAATTGTCACCACCTACCACCACAGATACTACTTACCACGTACCAACATCGATCGCATTTTGGTCTGCTAAAATTTGAATTTTAAAATTTGATTTTTTTTTTTTTTTTTTGAAAAATTGATTTTTCTTCATGTTGGTGGTGGTAACAATGGCAAAGCCGTGTTCTTTGCAGACGAGTGATCTGTATAGAAAAATAATAAACCTTTTGTAATAATTTCAGCGTTCTTGGATGCTTTTCGAGCAGCACACTATGGTTTCCTCCCATATCAGTGAACTCTATTTTGAAATTTTTTAACAATGTAATCCTGATTCTTCAATTTTTGTTAGTAGGCTTAATATACCACTATCGACGACCGCAATAACATAAAATTTCGATAATGACGACGATTTTCCGTATTCTAAACTCCTAATGAGGGTGGTAGATCCAAACCCGTGCTAATTAGAAACACTGCCGTGAGGAGTCAAAGAAGGTTTTACCTCGAATTACGCCTTCCATCTTCTAAGAATTTATTAACTAAAAATAAATCATGAATCCTTCCCTTTCTTTGGAACCATTCTTACCCTCTGCCACGGAATCCTCGCCGCTGCTTCGTTAACCTGACCTTGCTAATTGACTCTGGCAAAAACCTACAGTGCTGTTGCATTAAGCTGAAAAATTATTCATTCGAAAGTTCTTCATCCTCGGAACTCCTCGGTTGCCCCTCACTCCCCGTTTTAAGCCCACTTGGCGAGCGATCTACCGCCAAACCCGCCGGATTTTAATTAATTCGACCTCTTCCGAGGTCTTGGAAGCATAAGTCATTGCAGACAGTTATTCCGGGCCGTTTCCTTTGCTTTAGACCATTTCTAATGGAAAAAGCCACTTAACATTTAATGAGTTGGCAAAGCTCGGGATGGAAGAACCACATTCATTTTTACCTCCTTCCCATTTTTCCCCGGTAAAGCCCACTACGAGCCGGAATATTGGATCTTGATGCTTCCACAGCTAGTTATCTACTTCATCCTAGAGCTGCCTAGTTTATTTTTATTAGCAAATAAATTCTATCAAAATTAATGAGAATGTGATTTACTCGTTGAATGAAAAATGTGAATAAACGTTATTGTGGATTTTGAACCTACAGATCAACATGAAAGAGCACCCTTTTTGACCCAAGTCGTGGAAGAAAATAAAATAACGTAGATGACGAAGACTAAGGTGTCCCTCATATGGCCTTTTTTAAAAAATCTTCGAAAACTGGAAGTCTTAACCCTCATTATGTTACATTGAGTACCAAAGTACCCTACCAAAAAACCCCAACCACCAACCAAATGGAAATGAAGGGTTGAAATTTTCAAAAATTCCCTCGTAGGTTACTACCTACTACTATGGTAGGGAGGGATCTATACAGAAAATAATAAACCTTTAGGAAATAATTTGCAGCGTTTTTTTGGCGATTATTGTTCGATTTTGATGATTCCGGCGGCAATATTTCTATTTGTCAATTCCCTAGAGCATTGCACTAATGAATTTCGAATATCCTTCAAAATTTTAAATTTAGGTACAATTTTTTAAGTTCGCGCCTTCAATTTTGCTAAATACCAATAACAACGGTCGACGTTTGTTCCTTGTTCTGGGTCAGTATTTCGCCAAATCGAAGGCGCAAAAACTCAAAAAGTTGAACCTAAATTTGAAATTTTGAAGGATTTCAGAAATTTATTGGTGCATGAGCCTTGGGAATCGAAAAACTGAAATATTGCCGCTGGAATCATCAAAATCGAACAATAATTGCCAGACAAATATGGGAAAACCAGTTAATTCAGTAGTTTTTTCCATTTTTCTCTGGCAATAATTATTATTGTTCGATTTTGATGATTCCGGCGGCAATATTTCAGTTTTTTCAATTCCCTAGAGCCTTGCACTAATGAATTTCTAAAATCCTTTAAAATTTCAAATTTGAGTACAACTTTCCAAGTTTTTGTCCCTTCAATTTCAAGAAATACTACGAACGAACGGCGACCGACTGAAACCCCCTCAACTTCATGAAACGTTCAAGAAATTCCAAAACGGTTTTCAGGAAACCAAATTTTCAACATTTTGCTTAAATACACATATTTTGAGTCTATTGTTATAGCCTCATTTTCTTCCAAATTCGCTAGAACATGAACTTTAACCCATTTCAAGCTGAGGGTAGAAATAACAGAGTACTGGGAGGAGGAGGAGGATGAACTATTTTACAGAATGTCGGCAGAAATAAGGCTCACTAATCGAGAGCAAAAAAGCTCCAAATTGTATGAATTTAACATTTTATAGGATTTGAGAGGTCTGTTTTCCAAAACGATATAATTAAACCATTTCATTGTTAAACATCTAAAAAGATCTAGGTAAAATGTAAAAATCTATTTATGGACCGGAATCTTTTTCGACTCATGGCACAGAACGCTCACTCGCCCAGGATCGAATTTGAGCCACCATAATCACGCTTTCGGCCAAAAGGTCTCTTTTTCCACACAAAAATCCCAAATCTCATTGATCTCCCGAATGTCGAAGACAATTTTTTATGAAAAGTTTAGGAACAGCACGATTGAGAAAAAATTCTTCTTGAACGATTTTCCACTATTTCGATATTCACAAAATAATTATTATGACGATTCAAAAATGCATCATTGGCCGGAAATGGGTTAATTAATGCAAGGGAAATGTTTCAAAGATGTGAAGGACTTAATTACACGCAACAAAGTCCAAGTTAAATAACACAGAAAGAGGCAACTAAAAACGAATTGATGAAGTCGCTAGTCAGGATTGAGTGTGCGGAGACCACAGTTTGTTTCTAGGCGTCTTGGTGAGCCCGGTGGAAGGTGGAAAGTCAAACCGGGCAAAGTGTGGTGGGGAGGTGAGGGAATGAGCGAGGTGGTGGAAGAAAGGAGGGGGTTGTTCTAACTCCACAACATTAATTCGCCTAATACCCCTTCCCCTCCTTTCACCTTCCCTTTCACCTCCCCTTTCACCTCCCAACACCACAGAGCTGAAGCCCTTCAAGTGAGCACGCTGCCCTTAGTTTGCCCATCAGGTTTAATGCATTATCCCTCCCAACTTTTCTCGTGTTTAACTTGCCGTCCTTGCAAACAAGAGGTGAGAAGGGAACTAGTGTAGTTAGGGTAGTTAAATGGCAGTTGGCCCGCCGCTAACCGACCGTATAACGTACCTGAGACGGTAAGGATTATTTAAGAAAATTACTTTAGGGAGTAAGGGATTTCTAATTATGTCAATATTTTCTGCAGGATGCAATGAGCTCACTATGCAACGGCCATTTTGTACAACATTCACCGCATAAATAAATATTTAATGTTCATCCTCTTAATTCGTAGTACGTGCTTACGTATGAACCTATTTAGAAACTTTCAGCATTTGGTTAGCATTCTAGTCCGTTTCAATTCATTATAGACACAGATAATTAAAGAATAGTTACACTATTAGTAACTATTTACACTGTCATCGGGTGTTACCTCTTTTTGGTTTATTATTTTCAATAATGAGCCATTGGAATCGAGCAAGAAAAATAATTTTAACCCCCCTCAAATTTTATGTTTTACGTTTCAAGGTTTTTTTACCTACCAACTGTTTTTACCTACCAACCATTGGTAGGTACTACCTACAACACCACACTGCCTTCACACCTTAACAATCAAGATTATTGAAAACTACTGAACGCTTCACACGCGATTCGAAAAACAGGGAGCTTCACATGGAAATTTGATTACTGGTTGCTGAGGAAGCAAAACTGAATACAACTCGAAGAAACGAACAGCAATGATTGCTGAGCAATCGCGTTTTGGTTAGCTAAAAATTCAACGGAGATTAGACCTCTTTTGTGATTCTGTTTTATCGAAGGAAAACCTTAAGTACTCGTAGGGAGCGAACGGTTAGTCCTACAAAGCTCCGGGTGGTCTCAACAATTTTTTAAAATTCAATACTATTTAAAATTGGTGAACAAACGATACTTTTATTTCGAGAGTTTTCGACCTAGGGCACTCTCAACTCTTAATTTTCACCCCTTAGAAGTGATTGACATCAACCAAAAGCTTCGCAGCACAACTAGATCCCAAATGGAGCCTATATATCAAATTTGAACCAAATCGGTCCAGTGTTGCTAGGAAAGTGCCGCATACGGCATAGAGGCGGACGGAAGGAAAATTTTTATTCGATTTTCGGATTATATGTACCTTGAAACGTAAAACATCAAATTTTTAAGGTGAGGGAGGGGGGGTAACAGTTTTTTTTTGCTCGATTTCAATTATTATTGAAGATAATAAACCAAAATGGGAAAAACGACTGAACAAAAGGTTTTCCCATGTTTTCCCCATATTTCTCTAGCAATTATTGTTCGATTTTGATGATTTCAGTTTTTCGATTCCCTAGGGCCGTGCACTAATGAATTTCTAAAATCCTTGAAAATTTCAAATTTAGAACTGAAAAGTGCCGTACCAAATACGAGGTATATAGTGCAACTAGGTGATGAGAGGACATTTTATCAAGTGTGTGTAGCACATAGCTTCCTAGTCATCCATGATATAGTAGGGTGGGTAATGGTATAGGAGATCGTCAGAACTGAATAATGCCGTACCAAATATGAGGTATGTAGTACAACTAGGTGATGAGAGGGTATTCTACCAAGTGGATGTAGCACATAGCTCCCTCGTGAATCATGTCTTTGTTGAGTTGTTGAATTGTGTTGTCAGAACTACCAAGTACCTACCAAATATGAGGGAAGTCGATCAGTTAGGGGATAAGAGAGTAGATTGCCAAGTAGGAAAGTGACCTAAATACCTCCTGAAACCAATCCAAAGAACGGAAACTCATCTATACACATGGAAACTGATCCGGATTACAGAATATGGTCCACCCTTCGGCTTCTGGTTCACCTAACTGAAACTGATTCGCAGTATGGAAAGAGATCTACATTACGAAAACTGATCGAAAAACTGCCAGTAAATTAATTTCAGATTTAAAATTGAGGACCACTAAAAAGCGAAAAATAAAAATATACACCTAAAATGGAAGAATAATGAAATGAAAAAATGTTTAACAAAAAAATGGACCGACGAATATGATGTCGGTAAACAGGAAAAAGGGAAAAATAATAATCATAGGGAATTCAGATGGGAAGGAGGGTAGGTAGGTACGAATTTAAGTCGCCACCGTGCCCATCTGTAGACTTAAACATACGCAAGTAGATTCCACTTCCATCTGGTTAGTATTACAACATGTGTCGATAGTGCAATACAAAACAGGAATGAGAGGTAACAGGTATCATTGAGGTAATAAATGTGTTCCAAAACTATTAGGTAGTAGGTCACTGCTGTCGTATGCAGGAGGATGAGAGAGTGACGATATGTTTGAATCTCAGTAAGAATATTCCCTCTGGTAACAGCTGAAGACGTCCGCGACACCAGGAAAGGCAGTTGGATAAAAATGCAACATGAGAACATTGTTTACTTACTTACGAACCCTTACTTCTGTTTTGTATTGCACTATCGTCTCATGTTGTCGTATGTTTGTAACTACAGATGGGCACAGCAGCGACTTCAATCCGTACCTACCTACCCACCTTCCCGTGGGAATTCCCTAAGATTATTATTTTTTCCTTTTTCTTGTTTATTGACATCATTTTTGAGGTCAGTCCATTTTTTTGTTAATTATAATATAGAATTCGGTGAACTCATCGGACGGTCCTGCGGACCACGATTATTTGCATGACTACTTGACAATATTTTTTATAAACTTCTTTGTACCTAATTGATTTATTGAATAACGCATGTTTTAGCTATCTATCTATCTATCATCAAGTTCGAACGTTTCTCAAACCCGTTTCATTATTTTTTCAGCGAGCTGACAACTGCTGGGGCGAAGAGGGCACCAATATGTTTCCCCCACCCTTGTAACCTGCATAAACCGAAATAACTTCGGAATTTCATTTTCTCGAGTGGGGAACCCGCCTGTTATCGGCGCAGAGGCGCATTACCACCCTCTCCAGCCATAAACGTTATGCGAGCACCACGTGAGTTAGACACTTTTCCCCTGAATTCTACCCTCCGACTCGCCGCCCTAATGATCACCGAGGGTTTATCGTTCGTACTTTGGCGAATATATCTCCAGAACGATTCATATCTCCCCGTTAGTAATGGGCCTCCTTACCGCTGAGACCTCAACCATACTTTCGACATTGAGAGAACATTACGGATTCATCGGGCGCATCAAAAACTGCACTCAAGTCAATTTTTGGATAGATTATGACCGGATGTTTGCGCAGAATATTCAATTCCATTGCCACAGTTATGGCGGTGGCGAGGATTTCATGACAGACACACAGACAGACAGACACGGAACCAAAATTGATCAGAAAGGTCGGAAACGTAAAACGCGAGTGGAAATTTCGATTTTGAGGAACTTTTTTTTCAACCTTGAAAAGTGAAAACCAAGCTTCCACTACCTTGGTAGATTCGGAAGCAATAGTAAGAAAAGAGATGCAAATGGAGAACTCATCAAAGCTGTTTACTTCCGATGTTCAAACAAGGGGTGCCAAACATTTTATTCCCTTCGGAAAAAGAATACATTTTGCTTCCGAGTCTACCAAGGTAGCTTTGTTTTCACTTTTCAAGGTTCTAAGAAACAGTTCTCCAAAATCAAAATTTCCACTCGCGTTTCATGTTTCAGGCCTTCCTGAACAATTTTGGTTCCATGTCTGTGTGTCTGTCATGAAATCCTTGCCATAGCCATAACTTCTACAATTAACTTGCACATTTTCTACCTGATTTCGACGGAATTTTCAGGGATTGCGTGGATTGGTGTGTAGAAAATCATCACCCTTGGGTAGATAGTAGCCTATGCGCATGCAAACGCGCAAATGTATAACCTTGTAAAAGTGTGTATTCTTCTCCAGTTTACTTGAATTCACTTTTCAATCTGTAACCATATTTTCTTGCTTCTCCCTACCAGCTCCTTATGAGTACCTATTATAATTTAATTTAATTTTCTGTAATAGTTAGTTATCTTTTTCGATTCTTAAGGATTGTTAAGGGCAGTAGATAGCCTGCGACATGACGGTCGGGATAACCGTAAACATCTCCAAGTCCAGTAGATAGCCTGTGACGCGTGTACCCTGTGGATAAGGAGGCTAAGGAATCAATGAGACAGTAATTCTAATCGTGGATATCGATTGTGGAGTTTGTTCAGGTGGTCGTTGATCGGCAATTCCTTGTTCGGCCGTCTGTCAACGTCGCGGGAGGTTTGGGGTCTATGGGGGGAAAGGTGATCACTAGAGCTCGGAAAATATGCACGAAAATTTCCCGAAAATATGCACTGGAAACTGGAAAAATATGCAAAATATGCATTTGCCCTTAAAACTGCATACGACTTTGGAATTTCAGTATTTTAAGAAAGAATGTTGTTGTTGTGTGTTGTGTTGTGTGTGTTGTTGATGTGTTTTTGTGTTTGTTTATATTTTTTTAGCCCATTTTTCTCCTAGAAAAAAGTTATAAAGCATCAGGTAAAGTAAACAAGCAATTCAAAAAATCAGTTATAACTGATTAAATACACTGTATAAATACATTTTTTATTTAATTTTATACATTTATTCGAACTAGGTATAAAATGTAAAGATGAACTACATATTATATTGGACAACAATTACACGCTCCAAATTATCAGGTGTAAAACAGTGTCTCCTGTCACTTAAAATTTCTTTCAATGCAGGAAACGATCTCTCTACATCGCAAGATACAAGAGGCAAACATTTAAAAGTGGAAATCTCTTTTGGAGAGTAGGGAGAGTCCCATGAGCTGTCTTCTCCTTTGAGAATTTTCGCGATTTGAACTACTGAAGGCTTTTCCAGTTGTTCCATGCCAGTGGGAGCTCTTTTCGAGCAGGTCAGAAACAGCACCTACGGCAGAGCAGAGATCCATCCCCCTGGTCTCCAGGTGGTTTATCAAATGGGGTATGGTACTAAAGTTGGCATTTATAAAGGCCAAACGATGGGCGACAAAACATTCCAACATTCGATTTCGAATATTGTCAACTTCCAGCACTGAATTTTTAAAAAAATCCAGAATACGCAAAAAAAAAACTGGTAAAATATGCTGCAAAATAAGCAAAAATCCCCAAAATGACCAAAAAATGCAAAAATCCCCAAAATGACCGAAATATGCAAAAATTTGCAATTTCAATTTCAATTTAAACCACTGCATACCCTTCAGAAACCTTCAAAACGTTCAAATACAAAGATATACCGCATAATAAAAGATATGCAAAATATGCAAATTCCGAGCTCTAGTGATCACATATCTCCGGGAGGCATGGTGTACATCACCTTTCCGTTTACCTGAACCTTGGGAGGCTTCGGGTATATCACCTTCAAGAACAACCTGCCTTACCAACCTAGTAGGTAGTTCTGCAAGTTTCTTACGTCACCACTAGATTGGAAGAATACCGACGAGTTCGAAACGAATGTTACCTACTTCATAAACAAACAATTTTGGAGCTGGCTCGATGTTGCTGCGGTGTCCTTCATACGTGTGACCTTCATATTATTCATTCATTTTTGTGTAATCTCAGACAATTTCTGACCTTAGTCGCCAGATGAAATACACTTTACAAATTTCCTAATAGATTACCGTTTAACTTACATGTGCGGGAGAACGTATTTCACTTTCTCTGCGCCAATGTTAAGTTCTCTGGGAATTTTGACAGCAAGCGTTGGGGAGGAATGAACTGACGCTCGATGAGGAGATCCATTTCTTGAATGAACCCAACTGAAAACATTCGGTAGGTAGCACATGAGGAAGAAAAATTTATTTGTTTCTAGCATAAATTTATTTACCAGGTGAAGCCCGAAATCGGATCGAAAACTTTGTATTAAAGTAATAAACACAGTTAGTTATAGGTAGGTAATCTGAAATGTTTATTCTGTTCAAACACTAACAAAAACTTGTCACTTTTGAAAAAAGACATTTTGAAGTTTTTAGATCCGAGGAATACTTTTTTGACCATTATACCCGCTATGAGGGCTGCAGAAACAAATTCTGTCCCAGCAGAGAGGGGCGCCCTGTGGGAAATATAAGTCTGGGCACCAACTTGGCCTCTGGAATTGCCCTTAAAAATGTATGGCGAAGCTGTGGAGGGGAAAGGGATTTGTTAAACTTTATTAGACCCTCGAGTCCAGCAGGGGGGTTCCCTTGATTGAGAAATATGAGGAGAGGAAGCTGTGTCCTCCAGGTTTACACATCACAGTTTTCCCACCAAAGGGGAGTTTTCCCACCTGCAGAGCTACTTTATTCTAATTTGACCGCCACCTCCGTTACAAATAGTTCCCATATCGTGGATACTTTTTCCTTAACGGTCCTCGTTTCTACCGAACCTCGATGTTCTTTGGGGCCCCAAGAGAGTTCAGGATGGCTGCATTATGCCACAATTTTTTTATAAATCGACATTGTTCCCTTTAGGGTTTTTTCACTGAAAGACTAACCCAACATTATTTCTCATTTCTTCAGGACCATCTCGTAGAGTCTAGAGATACTGATCATTTTCATTCATTTGTTCGAGGTCAATAGTTATGACAATAATGATTCTGTTGGTTGACTCACAAAAATTCAATCACTTAAATGAACCTAACCTCTCAATTTATAATTTCACTACAATGTTTCCTACAATTTAGACTACAGATGGAGCTGAATTGGTAAAATCACGCGACAGCAGAGCTGGCATGGCATGGATCAGAAACCCTTCAATGAAACTATGGGGATGGTGGTCGTGGGGTATGAGGAAAGTTCATTCTGGTTTTCTGCCAACAGGAGTGAGGAGGACAAGAGGCAGGCAAACCAGCAACATCCACCTATGCCGAATGAGATGTCGAACACCCAAAACAGCCTCTCATGTGCTCCAGATTTGCTCAGCCTTGGTAAGACCCATGGCTGCCCGTCATAATTCTGCCCCGAACCTACTAGAAAGCTATGGTCGTCGTAAAGGATGGCCAATATGGCTTGAGCCACACTTCAACCAGGAACAGCAAGGTTATCGTCCTGACCTCTTGGTGTTACCACCAAGCTTTCATTATTGATGTCTCAGTGGTCTCTGGCTCTGGCCAGAGATCACTCGCAGATCGATGCTGCCAAAATTCAAATATATGAAATCGACGCATTACTAGAGGCTGCAGCAGCATTTGCAAACATTCAGCGATACCCAATAAAGGAGATTGAAGCAACTATCACCTGGCGAGGGGAAATGGCATGGCAAGTCAGCCTTGGGTCTGATTCGGACTAGTTACCTACTATTCATCCTAGAGTGGATGACCACCCGAGCCCTAACAGGAGGACCATTTACCTGGTCTGCATTCAGGGCTACGGCCACACGACGTTGCAAATGGGCCCCGTGGAACTTGGAGCTTAACTCGAGCCCCATGGGGAGGAGAAGCGTCGGCTGATGGCATAGCCAGAAGATGCACAATCCTCCCTCCATCATTCCTGGGACAAGATGATTCAACCTTGTCCCTCACCCGAATGTCCTAGGTCGGATCTCGGACCCTGATACCAAGCAGCCAGATGGACATGACTACTGAGTGCTGAAAGTGCTGATTCAATACTGTGATGTAAATATTTATGTACAATACCATCGATTGTAGTGGTGAAACATTTTTTCCAATCATAAATTGTTAATAGAATTTACTCACTTGGGCATTGGTAGGAAATTTGAGAGGACGGTTAAGATAGCAACGTTCATCCTTTCACCAAAATTCTTACCTTCCCAATCCTCGCCTGAAAACAACCGCAATGTATGCAAGCAGCTGGTCAATACAGAATCAAACTGAATCGGTCCTTCAAAATCGAATTGAGCTTTCTGAACAATATTGGTTCCATGTCTACGGTGTATGCCAGCCCAGAGCACTACTCGGAATCATTGTCCGAATCATATCATATAAAAATTCAATAACGTCTTAAATTGGCGGAAAAACAATATCTTTATTTTGAGAGTTTTCGAGCTAGGCCACTTTTGTAAATTTCGGATTTTACGCACTTACCTTGAAATTTAAAACATCAAATTTTCCTTCTCGATTCCAATAGTTCATTATTGAAAATAGTAAACTAAAATGACTATGTAGACCAGATAGAGGATCTGACATAACACATTCCAAACAGAGATTTGAACTGACAGAACCTCTGTAACCACTACAATTTGCCCTAAAAAAGAATATGCAGACAAAAATGTGAACCAACATAACTGTATCCAAACTGTTTACCTGATAATTCCATCTTGATATATTTCTATTCTCAAGATTATTTATTTTTTGATTACTGCATTTTTTTCTGCCTTTAAGATTATCCGACAAAATGTTTATTTATAAAAAATAGTGAGTCGCAATACGGATGAAGCAAAACCAAGATATCAGGGAAAACCCGGAGTAGATAGCCGTTTCATAATATTCTTATCCAACATTTTGTACCAACATGAGATTATTCCACTACCTACCTAACCGCACTTCAACTGTTATTCTTGCTATAAATACAAGGTACTTATATAAAGGCGATAATGAGTGACCTTTCACGATGGCCCAACAGTAATAAGGTGAAACTGCGCATTTTGTTGAACTAACTAAATTTGTTGGTGCCTACCTACAAAATTTCCACGAACTAATTTATTGTTCTTTTCACCAGAGAATTATATCGTACGGACGGAATACTAGTGAATTTTCAAATTTTCACATAGTTAAGTGTTCACTCAATGATACTCTAATGACTAAGGAAGAAGAATAGGGTAGTTTGGGAGAATTTCACTTAGGTTAAAATGGTTGAGTTCCCGCAAATTCCAATACATTCAATTTAGAATGATAAGAAATAATGCTATCTCAACAAATTGTTAGAACTTTTCCGGTTTTTTTTCTTGATTGTTAGAACTTCAGTTTAGTTACGACCCCCCAACGAAACCTTCCACTACTGGAAAAGTACCTTGAGCGTATTTGATATTTTTTTAGGGCCCACAGTAAGACTTGGGCGTCCTTATGCGATTAATCTAGGGTGAAGTTGGAATACACTCAACAGAAAAAAAATAACCACACACTAATCCGTTTTAGACCATTCTGAATCAAAATCCACGAAAAAACCATAAATGAATGTCTCTGTGTGTGTGTGTGTGTGTGTGTGTGTGTGTGACAAAATCTTGTGTCATCTACCAAGGCCTTCCTTTTCAACCGATTTTCGTGGTTCTCTTTTTATTCGACGCTATATGTCAGGACAAATCATTAATTTACAGCCACATGTCAGAACCTACCATCAGTCTGGAGCTACCTGTCAGGACCTATCATTGGTCAGGAGCTTTCTATCAGGACATAATATCATCAGTCTACAACCAAATGTTTGTCATGACCTACCATCAGTCTGGAGCTACCTGTCAGAACCTACCATTGGTCAGGAGTCCATTTTGAACCATCAGGACAAATCATTAATTTACAGCTACCTGTCAGGACCTACCATCAGTCTGGAGCTACCTGTCAGAACCTATCATTGGTTTGGATCTTTCTGTCATACCTTATACTATACTAATATACAGGGTGTCCCATGTTAAGGACCGAAAAACTTCGGGAGTCGATTTTACAACTAATTTTAGTAAGAAAGTGTCTCATAGCGATTTTTCGTTAGACGCTTAATTCCCGAGTTATTTTAATTTTAAGATTTTTTTCGTGTTTTCGACCTTAAGCCATAAAAATTACCATAACTAGCTTAATTTACGAGCAATTCAAAATCTAATTACACCGTTGGATAGGGCGTTAAATTTACCATCTTTCTAGTGGTTACACAAAAATTTTTGTAAGGTCGTGATGCGTGAAAAATCAACTCGTTAAGCCATTTTTGTAAGATTCTCAAAATTTCCTACTTTTTCTTTTGATTGTTAAGGTTTTACTTCCACATGATTTTTCACGTACCTCTACATCAAAACTGCGCAAAGATCTCAGCTTTATAATGGTATAATTTGTTTTAATTTTACTCCTTTAATTAGGGGTGAAAAATACGTTTGAATGCTGAAAAACGTGGTTGCGCTCATGGAAATCAAGGTTTCTGGTTCGTTGGGCCTCGGGCAGGTTCGACGAATTAGGGGTGGAATTCTACGTCATTTTCAACGCTATTAGACTGATTCCATCACCGTTGGTATGTGAAAGCTCAGTATTGAGTGTTTGTAGGTCCGAATCTTTTTTTTGACATAGATATGTCTTAGTTCTGGGGGTCATTCCAAAATTTTCAACACAAAACAATGCAAAGTTTTTTTTCTGATGCTGTTGAACGCAGGAAGCTGAAATTTTAGAGGCAGGGTCAATCGATGCATACTTCTATACATCATCAAAGTTGATGATCACTGATCAGCTGAGTGAGCTCCAAGGCCATTTCCTCTCCTGTTGAACGCAGGAACCTGAAATTTGAGAGGGCGGGTCAATGGAGAATGCTGAAGGCGCCTGAGTGGTCACTGATCAGCTGAGTGAGCTCATCATTTAAATTGCCATCATAAGACATATCCATGTACAGATGTATCTGCATGCAGTGTAGATACTCGTTTTGACATGGTTATGTCTTAGTTCTGGGGGTCATTCCAAAAATTTCGACACACAAACAATGCAACGCTTTCTTTCTGATGCTGTTGAACGCAGGAAGCTGAAAGTTGAGAGGCAGGGTCAATCGATACATACTTCTATACATCATCAAAGTTGATGATCACTGATCAGCTGAGTGAGTTCCACGGCCATTTCCTCTCCTGTTGAACGCAGGAACTAACTTCCTCATTTTCCAACCCACAAAAATCGTTCACCACTCATTGGAAAGCTCTCAATTTATTAAACATGGTACATGGTCCCTAATATGAATGTACCTGTACGGAAAGCTGAATTATGCGCATGTTTAGTAATATATGATCGTGAGTAACAAATGGGATGTCAACATGATCGTAAGAGGAAAATAGGTATCGTCATCCAAAAGATCCCTTTGAAGCGTTACGGAGGCAGGGTCAATAGAGAATGCTGAAGGCGCCTGAGTGGTCACTGAATAGCTGAGTGAGCTCCAAAGCCATTTCCTCTCCTTTTTGAGTTAGGGCGTTTTCAAAATTGCAACCCTTTTTTTTCAATTTACTTGGTATTTATGCACGAACTGAATGTTCAATTCTCTCAACTTTCTCGATTCTATGAAAAAAGAGATATCTCATAAAGAATAGCGTGTAGATGTGGAAAAAATTAAGATAAATAATGATATTTTAGAGAAAGTAAAAATGATATTTATGAACAAAAATAATCTTTATCTTCATCGAAGTACGTTATTGACTAAACATAAGTGAGATAATAAATTATCCTCTACTCCGTCTTTGACTTCGTTTGTCATTCGTCCGGATACCTGTAAACACAAAGCAAAGTTTTTACAGCCAAGTAGAAAATAATTGAGGAATGAGCTGTCAGGAGACGATGCACATTATGAACTGAAGAAGGAGGAGGTCACATTGAGCACTTACTCTGTATCGGTAATATGATGACGACCGCTTCAAATTTTGACATTCCTTAATTATTTTCTACTTGGCTGTTAAAAACTTGGCTTTGTGTTTACAGGTATCCGGACGAATGACAAACGAAGTCAAAGACGGAGTAGAGGATAATTTATTATCTCACATATGTTTAGTCAATAACGTACTCGTACTTCGATGAAGATAAAGATTATTTTTGTTCATAAATTTCATTTTTACTTTCTCTAAAATATCATTATTTATCTTAATTTTTTTCCACATCTACACGCTATTCTTTATGAGATATCTCTTTTTTCATAGAATCGAGAAAGTTGCGAGAATTGAACATTCAATTCGTGCATAAATACCAAGTAAATTAAAAAAAAAGATTCGGACCTACCAACACTCAATACTACACTCAACACTCAATACGAAAAAGTAGGAAATTTTGAGAATCTTACAAAAATGACTTTACGAGTCGATTTTTCACCCATCACGACCTTACAAAAAATTTTTTGTAACCACTAGAAATATGGTAAATTTAACGCCCTATCCAACGATGTAATTAGATTTTGAATTGCTCGTAAATAAAGCTAGTTATGGTAATTTTTATGGCTTAAGGTCGAAAACACGAAAAAAATCTTAAAATTAAAATAACTCGGGAATTAAGCGTCTAACGCAAAATTGCTAAGAGACACTTTCTTACTAAAATTAGTTGTAGAATCGACTCCCGAAGTTTTTCGGTCATTAACATGGGACTCCCTGTATATTTTTTTGCAATTTTCAACTTCTGAAGTTGTAGGTACTTTTATCTTAAATTATGTGCTGATTACGAAAAAACCATTTTATATATTATATTGAATGTAGTATTCCGGCAACAAGTTACAAATTTTCACAAATTAAAACGAGAAACCTTAGGTCAAGTTGGTCACTGAATTAGGAACACTCTCTAAAATGCAAATTGATTTAAAAACCTGCAATATTATCTCATTTTAACCTGCAACATTTGACTAATACGGATAGAAATATATCCTCTGAAAATAGGTTGCTGGCAATCCATTTATGAAGCTGAGAATAGAATCATGAGGAAATAGCAAGAAGCAAAGGATGTTCGGAATGCATCAGTCGCAATGTCACAAGATGAGATTACATGGGATTGTCCATGTCATCGTCCAGTATGGGCAATCGCTTCGTAGAGTGGGGATTTACAAGACCAACAATTTTTATTGTTATTATGATTCATGTATTTTAAGATAATTCAAAGTCATTACAGTATTAACAGCTCTCCATCTGGTTTCCTCAATTATTATTCTTGTTTTGGATAATATACTCTTTTCTCAATAATAATTTTATACCTAAATTGAATTTTTTTAAACCTTTCCATCATTTTGTTGATGGCGTTGATGGTAGCTCCGACAAGAGATTTCTGGGCACCTTCGCTTATAGGTTTTCTTCCCCCAATCATACCAGGTAGAGCGATTGAAGGTGAAACAGCAGTATAGAATGGAGGTGTGGGAGGAGGATACCCTGGACGTGGGGGAGTAGGATGCCGTGGAGGTGGGGGAGTAGGATACCGTGGAGGTGGGGGAGCAGGATACCGTGGAGGTGGTGGAGCAGGATACCGTGGAGGTGGTGGAGCAGGATACCGTGGAGGTGGTGGAGCAGGATACCGTGGAGGTGGAGGAGCAGGATACCGTGGAGGTGGTGGAGCAGGATACCGTGGAGGTGGTGGAGCAGGATGTCGTGGAGGTGGTTGAGCGGGATACCCTGGAAGACTCGGAGTGGGATACGGTGGCAGTGATGGATGCTGGGTGTGAGGTAACTCTGAGCACACGGTAGCTGCTGAGAAGTTGCCCATCATCCTCCTCATCTTCACGTTAGATCCTGCAACCAATTCATGGAATAGTATTATAAACAAAAAACGCTGCAAATCATTGCTCAAAGGTTTTTTATTTTCTGTACAGATCACCCTTCTGCATAGATCACTGGTTCTCCATCAATAGCACCTACCACCATCTGTATTCTCCCTTGACCTTCCCTCTCAAATTTCAGCTTCCTGCGTTCAATAGGATTGAAAATGGCTTCGGAGCTCACTCAGCTGATCAGTGATCTGAAGAGTGAAGAAGATCTTCTCGAATGCTGGAGACGCCTGGAAGAGCACTTCCATTCAATAGGATTAAAAATGGGTTCGGAGCTCACTCAGCTGATCAGTGGTCTGAAGAGTGGAGAAGATCTCCTCGAATGCTGGAGACGCCAGGAAGAGCACTTCCATTCAATAGGATTGAAAATGGGTTCGGAGCTCACTCAGCTGATCAGTGATCTGAAGAGTGAAGAAGATCTTCTCGAATGCTGGAGACGCCTGGAAGAGCACTTCCATTCAATAGGATTGAAAATGGGTTCGGAGCTCACTCAGCTGATCAGTGATCTGAAGAGTGAAGAAGATTTTCTCGAATGCTGGAGACGCCTGGAAGAGCACTTCCATTCAATAGGATTAAAAATGGGTTCGGAGCTCGCTCAGCTGATCAGTGGTCTGAAGAGTGAAGAAGATCTCCTTGAATGCTGGAGACGTCTGGAAGAGCACTTCCATTCAATAGGATTGAAAATGGCTTCGGAGCTCACTCAGCTGATCAGTGATTTGAAGAGTGAAGAAGATCTTCTCGAATGCTGGAGACGCCTGGAAGAGCACTGATCAGCTTAGTGAGCTCCAAAGCCATTTTCAATCCTATTGAACGCAGGAAGCTGAAATTTGAGAGGGAAGGTCAAGGGAGAATACAGATGGTGGTAAGTGCTATTGATGGAGAACCAGTGATCTATACGGAAGGGTGATCTATGCAGAAAATATTAAACCTTTGAGCAATGATTTGCAGCGTTTTTTACCTACCAACATTTTTTTTTACCTACTAACTATTGGTAGGTGATACTACCTACCACACCATACTGGCTTCACATCTTCACAATCAAGTTTATTAGAAAGAACTAAACGCTTCACACTCGATTGGAAAAATAGAAAGCTTCATATGGAAATTTGATTACTGGTTACGCAGAAGGCAAAACAGTATACACTTCTAAGAAATGAACAGCGATCGCATTTTAGTCAGATAAAATTTGAACGGAGATTAGACATCTCTTGACATTCACACTCATGATTCTGTTTTATCGAAGGAAAACCTTCAAGTACTCGTAGCGACCGAACGGTTTGCCCTACAGAGCTCCGGGTGGTCTCAAAAATTTTTAAAAATTCAATACTATTTAAAATTGGTAAATAAACGATACCTTTATTTCGAGAGTTTTCGAGCTAGGGCACTCTTGAAAATTTCAACCCTTAATTTTCACCCCTTAGAAGTGATTGACATCAATCAAAAGCTCCGCGGCACAACTAGACCCCAAATGGAGCCCATATACCAAATTTGAACCAAATCGGTCCAGTGTTGCTAAGAAAAGTGCCGCGTACGGCGGACGGACGGAAATTTTTTTATTCGATTTTCGGATTCCACGTACCTTGAAACGGAAAACATCAAATTTTGAGGGGGGGGGGGGGGGGTTAAATTTTTTTTCTTGCTCGATTCCAAAGGCTTATTATTGAAAATAATAAACCAAAAAATTACTCACAAATTCTAATAAATGAACCCCAAAACCCATTTTCCAATTATTGGAAAAAATTGTTGTTTGGATACTACAAAATCACAACAGTAAATCCAACACTATGATGCAAGAGTAGGAGAAGAAGTACGCCTAGTGGGTGTGGCACATAGTTTCCCGGCATTCATGATTGTCTTGATATCCGCTATTGATAAATAGTTCACCAAATTGTCAGTCCCAACCCTGCCTCCGAGTTTGAGATAAATCGGATAAACAACAACAGTTTTTGGGACTATTATGTAATTTATTGGAACCCTCCAGAGCTAAACCTCCCTGGTCCCTGAAAGTATCGTTGGATTCGAAGAACGTGTGGATGTGAATAGCGAAGGAAAAACGCTGAAAATGTTTGTAAACGACATTTTCTGTATAGATTTATTTATTATTTTCCATATAGATCACCCATCTGCAAAGAACTCTGTTTTTCCAGAAATAGTACCTACCACTACCAACCATATTAACGTGGAGGGTTAATAAACCAGTTTATTTTTACAGAAAGTACCCCAAAGTATCCCAAATTTAGGGATGCCTTCAAAACGAAATTTGAGTGACTTCGAATTATATTCGAAGAATTGAGGAAAAATCGCAGTTACGGCCCATTTTAAATACATTTACTTAGACTAGAGATGGGTATCGATACTCGATATTTCAAAATATCGATACTTTTTTACCGATACTCTATATTTTAGTATCGATACTACACTATACGATATTTTTGGATATCGATACTTTGGATCCGATATTTCTAAATATCGAATATCGATACAGTACTCGCCATAAATTCAACATAATGACTAAAAAATGAAGAAGGTAGAGAGGCTTTTGGGTCAGTACTCTTTGGTAGCACAAATAACGTTATTAGCATGGAGAAAATCACTCTGCTTGGACTCTTGATAGTGAAAAATGAATAAATATTACTGAAAAAATTATTTTTCTTGGGAATTTTGGATTATATTGATAGTTTGTGACACTAAAGTATCGATACTCGATATTTTAAAATATCGATACTGATGCCCAACGATACTTAGATACGATACAGTATCGATACAAAATATCGACATATTTGTAACGATACCCATCCCTAACTTAGACGTGCCAAGGCAGCACGGCCTAAGGCTGGTTGGAATGGGGTTGAGGTTGGGTCGAGAGATTCGTAGGCAGGACACGTGTAATCCCGATTAATTTCATTAACCACTCCCATTTAACCATGGTTTATCGTCCAGAGCTCTGGATGGTCTCATACGTTTCTGGAACTTGAACACTATCCTCAATTTATGAAAACACGTGGGTGTATTAGTATTCTGGAAAATTTAGAGCAGTCTTCTTGAAAATATTTTCCCCTACTTCTCAACCCTCAGGAGTGAATGACAATAACCTAAACCTTAAGGCACAACTAGACCCCCAATGGAGCCGATATACCAAATTTCATCAAAATCAGTCCATGGGAACTGGGAAAAGTACCGTATTTTTGGATTCTACATTCCCGACTAGAAACAAAAACGCTGCAAATTATCACACAAAGGTTTATTATTTTACATAGATCACTCGTCTGCAAAGAACACGGCTTTGCCATTGTTACCGGTGTGAGCCTCCGCTCACTGTGGGTACCTTTCCTTCTGACCCGAAGCTAGCATAGTCACCCGCAACCAGCATTGCTCAGTTTCTGGTCCGTGGTCAGCTCAGAGGTGACGTCACCCCTCCTCAACTTGAAGACGCCATCTCCAGCCAGAGCGTCCCTCCCTCGGCCGAGGGAGCCAATCAGTAGTCTCCACCTGGCAGTCGCCCGTCCGTCAAGGGAGCAGAGGGGGAACATCCCAAACAAAACCAGCGAGCCGCCCCCTCCACAGGCAGACCCCCTCAGATATTCAGTAAGAGTCACCGAGAGCCCTGCTGCCCGTGAACTTGAGCCTGCTAGAGTCATTTTCCCCCAAAACTATCTTCGCCGACACGTTCTGTACGACCCCTGGCTATCAGAATCGCTGTCCCATATTTCTGCATCGAATTGCCTGGTTGCACAGATCCCTTGGAGTCAACCGGACGTCCGACGCCACAACCACCACAATCGCCACATCACGCTTGGAAGGTTACCTACGGGCCCCAACACGTGTGAGTGAAAATAACTTACCTTTTATCCATTGGCCAATGATAAATAGGAACTGTGTAGAAGTAATAGAAAAACATTTGAACATTTTTGTCAAGAGTAAAACTAAAGACTTAAAACTAAAAACTTACCTGGAACTTAAAGCTAACCTGTACTTACCTTTGGTTGATGATCTGGAACTTGAAACTGAAATACGCTTGAACCTGAAACATAAATTGATTGGAGTTGAAAGATACGTTTGTAAGTTGAACAATTATTATACTCAAATTTCTATGTATAAATATTGATAATTTCTCTGTGTCATACTTACGTTTGTTTCGCCCATCAGGCCTCTTTTCAGCACACTTTGAATGTGCCTAGTCAGAAGTTGATTTCGTTCTTATTTTAATAAATTGTACTAATTACGGTTACCTTGCAGTTGCTCTTTCGAGTTCTACTGGTTCCTCAGTGTGCCACACGGAGCTGGTGCATCGTCACACTCCGCCACATCTTCCGAGATTCCCTTCAGGAATCCTCGTAGGCCCTTACGGCAGGAATCACATTCGGTGTTCCCCTTTTTCTTCCTAGGATGTCCTTCAGGCCAAACTTTTCAGCTTTTCTTCGTCACAAGATTTCCGGCTGGCCGCTTCACCGCCTCGCCACAGGTAAATACCACACGCTACCCTTGTAACTGTAAAATTTCACTTTGTTTCGATATTTGTTTGTCCCCCCCCCCCCCCCCTGAGCTCGCCATGTTGAGTCTTGCATCAATCGGAGTAGGTACTTGGGATCGGCACGTGGCGTCACAACCTCGGGACGCTACCAATTTCACCGCGAAACAAGACCTCAACCCGGTCGAACGATCTCCCGTTTACCACTGGTGAACTTGGTCATCACAACCGCCACGAGTAGACGGGACGCTACCTCTGTAGTCAAGACACAAGCCGCCACAAGTAGCAAGCCTACACCACTAACCAACATGAAAAAAAAAAAATCGATCGCATTTTGGTCAGCTAAAACTTGAACGGAGATAAGTCGGATTTTAAGAGGGTTGAAAAAAAACTCCAGGGAATACTCATAGGGGACCATCTACATGCTAATCTTTACAATCCATCTTAAAATTCGAATGAAAAATGATGAAGCTATGGAAGTCACTAGGATTTCACTTTTGCGCATGCGCAAGGCTATTATCAATTTTTGGGGACCATGATTTTCATTGGGGACCATCTACACGGCACAATCCCTGAAAATTTCATCGAAATCGGATAATAGGTAGGGTAAAAGCACCTATTGTTGACACTATTCCTAATGTTGACACTTCAATTTTAAAATGTAAAAATAAGCTATTGGGTCACTGTAGGTACTCGAAATTGGCATCATTCTGTTGGTAAGAATGTAGTTATTGAGGTTGGCCGGCTCCACTAGTTATAATATCCGATATAACTAGGCTGGCTGAAATTGAAGCTGATGACAGCTGTATCAGTTACTCCAGCGACTAGGGGTGTGTCGGTCCAGGCATTTCCCTGGAACGGTTCCAACGGTTACGGTGACAAAGATGTAACCGTTCCAAATTACCGGTACAGTTCCATTACCGATACAGGCGATCAAATCCCACTCACATGGCATGGATGAAGCAGGCAGTCAAATCCCTATCGTCCTTCTTCCATGCTTATGATCTCAACTTGCAATACAATAGCATCATTTTCCTTGACAATTCGCTAAAAGGAAGGAATTTGAACAAGTGTTACAAAAGAGGCAATTTATTATAACTAATAGTTACCAAACAATTCAAGGAAAGAATTATGACGTTGCAAGGAACTTAACATGACAATAATAAATTAATAAAACTGGAGACAACTTCCATGCTAACCTGTCCAGAAGAAAACTTCCCGCTCAAGAGCCATTCCATGAACCATTCTCAGTCCATGGAAGTAGTAAGGGCGCTTCCAGGTACAACATGGAACAGAACTGAGAACAAGATCCATGCTTACCGGTCCAGAGCCATTGAACCATTCTCTGTGATATCTTATCAGTCCGGTTACATCCTTACCGGTCCAGTTCCATCCTCACCAATCAGAATGATCAGATTGATGAGATGATTGATCAGATCATTCTGATTGGTGAGGATGGAACTGGACCGATAGAAAAGATTCTCTTCCCGGTCCAGAGCCATCTTAAGATATCTTATCAGTCCGTGGAACTGGACCAGTAAGGGTCGAGTTTTTGTCACTGCGTGGAACCGTTCCAACCTGATACTCGGTTCCACAGTCCCGGTACAGCTGTACCGACACACCTTTACCAGCGACGCCATCCTTCTGCCGCAAGTTAGTGAGGTAGGTCAACAAATTTAGTCTTTTGAAGTAAAACTTTGTGAGTAAGATTACCATTTCACATTGTCTGCTTCATGAATAACATAAGGAAGAATGTGTAAGCATTAAAACCCCAAATTTCAATAGGAAAACATGGTTAAATTCGGTGTCATCATTAGGGTCTCATGAAATAGTTTGTGTCCTAATGTTGACACCTGTGTTAACATTAGGGGAAACTGTTGATTTGGTTGCTGAGGTGATATTTGGATTTGAATAATTGTGTAGTGTATCACGACTATCGACTTTTTCAATTTAACGTGGTGGAACCTCAGAGAGTTCAAGTGAATCAGAGGAGTGGGCCCCATCGATTGCCACCGAGGACGATATAGATGTATTTGAGATTTTTAGGGACATGGATGAAGACAGCGATGTTGCCCAGCAGAATACCGTAATTGGAGGAAGGGAAGAGGAATTGTCAAATGAAGTGGAGCCAGTGGAGGAATCGCTGAAAGAAGATGAGTCGATATCCTTAGCAGTAGGGGCCAGCAAACAAAGTGGACCTTCAAACAGTGAAGTCGACCAGGCAAAACTAAGTCCACAACGCTGTGTTGCTGGAAAAAACCACCACCGTGGAAGAAGTAGGACGTTGTGCCATGTCGAGGAAGAAGTTGGACGAATAAATGAAGGAGACATGGTTGAGGCTGTGTTGCCTAACAAAAAAAGTGAGACGGAATGCGTTTGCCTGGTTGTCAACGTTGATTCTGAAGAAGCTGCGGAAGTAACACCACTTCTTCCCTGCAACAAACTGAGACGGTTTTTAAGCGTTCGCGCGACGGGAATCATCTCCTACCGGTCAATAACGTCAAATACAAACTGCCCAAGCCCAAATCTTATGTGGCCAATCCCGATAAATTTGTGTTCCCTGTTTCCGTTCTTGTACCTCTTTAATCAAGTATGTTCCTGTTCCTCATTAATTTGGTATGTTCTTGTTCCTAGGTAATTAGGTATCTTCTTGAAATATATTGTAACCTATTTCGAATCTCTTTTGTTCATTTAGCTTGAGCAATAACTTCAGGAAAGCGATGGATCAGTATTTAAATTGGTGTCAACATTAGGAACTGCAGATGTCAACAAATGGAATTTTCGAGGACAAATGTGCCAACATTGGGGGTAAAAAACCATGTTAGAAAAAAATCGTTTATGATAATATAAAAAAGTATTTTGGTAAGTCCAATACGTGCAAACTGTTCACAAGGAACTCATAATTCATACACACGGACAGACACGGAACCAAAATTGTTTAGAAAGGCCTAAAACGTAAAATGCGAGTAGAAATTTTAATTTCGGAGAACATTTTGCTTCCTCACTACCGAAGGTAGGGAAGGTTTGTATTCGTGAAAAAAGTGAAAAAAAATGTCCTCCAAAATCAAAATTTCCACTTGCTTTTTGCGTTTTAGAGCTTCCCGAACAATTTTGGTTCCGTGTCTGTCTGTCTGTCTATCTGTCGGTCTGTCTGTGGTCAATCCTTGTCCCGGGCAAAACTATACTAACCTGTGGTCCGATTTTGATGACATTTTCAGGGATTGTGCGGGTTAGGTCCTAGACGGTCCCCTATCAATTTCAGCACCTTCGGACCAATAGGAGCGAGCGCATGCGCAAACGTGAATTTCCTGGAACCTCGGTTTCTCGGTTTCTAATGAACCGATTTTGCTCAAATTTGGAGGTTAGTTAGGGACTAACTTCTAAGAGATACCCTACAAGTTTCAATCAAATTGGTCAAGCAATAGCCGCTGCGCATGCGCGAACTTTAAATTTATTGTTACAACCAAAACTTCGCAACTATTCAACCAATTTCGATGAAATTTTCAGGGATTGTGTGGGTTAGGTGGACCGCTAAATAAAATTCTACGTTGAAAATACAAATATCATACTACTCGTGCCCACACTTACTTCCAGGTTCCCGTGTAAATTGCTTCTTTTATTGTGTGATCAAATTTTGTGGTCTTTAGGTCAATTAATGTTGAAACCAAATTGACCCCTCATCACAGTCTCTTTTGCATCTTTCTTTCTGTCATCGAGTTAGTGGTCCACAGGTCAGTTTTGAGATGAAAATTGGCACTTCGCGTTTTTTGAATGCGCCGAACTAGGATTTTACAATGCGAATTTACACTCCATTGATTTTATTTTATATAAGTAAATACATTTATTTTCCTGAACTCGTCCATCCATCCGTCGAAACCTCGGACATTTGATTTTATTCATGACAGAAAATACATTTCACGAATGTGTTCTCAGGTCAGTGCGAATTCGCCCGACTCACTAGCATAAAACATCATTCCTGGTGGAATTGTCAGTAGTTGTAGTCAGTAGTAGTAGTAGTAGTCAGTAGTTGTTGTTATAGTTTTAGTATTGAATAATAATAATCATTATCGTCATAACTTCGTAGTTTTATTTTATACCTACACTCTTTCGTTCTTTTATTTCAGTGGTTTATATACCACAACTATTTACAACACTATTATAAACATTAATACCTGCAACCCTATCCCGCATATTATCGCCAATATTTTGGTATTCAATAACTCTTTGAATCATAATTTTTTCGCCAACTGATAGAGTTGGGCGGTATTTAACGTAACAGTTAAAAATAACCTATTACCGGGTTTCGTGAATTCCGCTTGGAACCTATTACCAAACTAACCCTGTTATTAAATAACGTTCCAGGGAAGGCTCCAAAACGTGTGGATCCAGAACAATAGCTTGAGTTTTATAATCGAAAAAAGAGTGAAAATACACTAACACGTATATATGTCGGGAATAACTTGATAGAAACTCCAACTTAGGTAGGAAACGAAAACTAGAGATCAACGGAATGATACTTCGTAATGGAATAACAATATAACATGATAAACAAACGAACATAGGTCGGGAACGAAAAGTAGAAATCACAGAAACGATACCTTGGAATGGTTTGTCGGAATGAGCTTTGAGAAGGTCCCTGAGATAACTTATTAATAAATAACAGGTTATCGGAACCTATTACCCACCCAGAGCAGTAACAGTGGAACCTAATACGCAAATGTAACCGTTTCGCCCATCTCTACCAACTGATTCTATACGTCCATGTTACAATGAGTGAGGAAGCAGACGTTTTTTTTTTCAACATTAAAAGTAAAAACAAAGCTAACGCTCCATTGGTAGACTCGGAAGCAACAACTAACTAACTACATAGCACTACAGGCCGATGTGGCCCCTGGCTTCCCGAACTCCCTTCCGCCACCGGGTACGGTCACCCGCCTGAGACCTCCGCAATCCCACCACCCGGAGGTCCCTCAAGACATCATCAAGCCAGCGACTCCGAGGACGACCTCTCCGTCTTCTAGTTTCCATCCTTCGACATGTCCCAGTCATTGGATGCGCCCAGCTTTGATGAATCGGACTATGTCTTCATGTTTTAATAATTCATAAACTCCTGCATTCTGTCTTGCTCTCCACCCTTGGCCCTCTCTGATCGCTCCTTAAATCCACTCGGAAGCAACAAGTCAAAAGAAAATGAGGCAAAGGATCATATTAGAGCGATGAAAGTGACGGGGTTGAAATAATAAAGGTTATTGAAGCAATCCAACACCAAGTAGAATTTTCATCTATTCAAGTAATAAAAATAATAATTTTCCAAAACCAACCTTTGTCATCAGCCTTATATTCATCAATGTAAGCAGTTCCATCGAAATCCCTCCAGACGCTTGTTCCTATCACCGTCCAGATTCCTCCGACAAAACTTCCTTTCTCGTGACGTATTGTACCATCTTCCGTTTCGAAACTGAAAGTAGAGGCACATTCATCAATTCTCCAATATTTCGAGACAATATGCTTAGATCTGAGCAGTAATAGGTACCTAGTATAAAACATGAACTTAATAATTGTTTTCCTACCTTTTTTGTTTGTAATAGAGACGGGCCAAGCCTTTAGTCACTTAGACCATAAGTTTGATCTATTGTGACAGGATTCCCTTTTCACTTAGGTGCCCGTTTGAAAACCTCTTCTTTCACGAAGAGAAGAAGTTTTTCGGGCGTTTCCCGAGCAATTTCGGCCGGGACAAGAGAACCCTTACCGAAATGCCGGAATCTGGTAGATGCTACAGCAGGACACTCACAGAGGATGTGTTCTGCTGTTTCGGCTCCTTTGCAGCAGAGCCGACATTCAACTGTCCTGGCCTTGCCCATCCTGTTGGGATGGTATCTCATGGGAAAGTGGCCAGTCGGGATACCCACTATGGTGCGAAGGTCCTTCCTCCTTAGTGACAGCAGAGCTTTTGTTCTTTTTTTAGAGATGGTTATTAGCCGCCTGGCTTGCCTCTGCTTTGGAGTGTTGCGCCAGTTTGCAGCTCTCTTGCTGTCCTCCCATTCTTGGACCTGTAGAGTAATGAAGCTCTTAGTAACCCCGAGTAGGGGTTCAGGACCGAAACATTTGGATTCCGATCCCTGCTTAGCAAGTCGATCGGCTTCTTCATTGCCATCTACTCCTTCATGGCCACGGACCCAGTGCAAAGTCAACTTATTGCCCCGAGCCGCAGCCTTCAGGGAGTACAGACAATCCCAGGTTAGCCTTGATATTATTGAGTAGGCTGCAATGGCCTTTAGGGCTGCCTGGCTATCAGATATTATGTAAATTCTCGCACCTTTGAGTCTTTTTTGGCGATCTCTTGTGCGCATTTTTCTATGGCATGGGTTTCAGCCTGATAAATGGTCACTGTTGTTCCCAGGGGTTTACTTAGGCTGAAATTTGGGCCTTTGATCCCTAGGCCAACTTTTTCATTCATCACAGACCCATCTGTGTGCCACAGAAGTGAACCTTGTTCATATGGAGGCGTGCCTCTTTTCCAGCATTCACGATTATTAATGATCACTCTAAGGGGTAGGTAAAAGTTCATTCTCTCTGACATAATCTCAGAGACTGACTTAGCCACTGGATCGGTGTGGACTTGGTCCAGTATTTTCAGGTGGCTCTCTTTACGGGTGGGGGGGGGGGGGGTTGAGTTTTCCCGAGTGCAGAATTCTGGTAGCCCCCAGGAAGGCTGTCCTCTGAACAAAGATGAGGAGAGGGGTGAGGTTGAGAAGAACCTCTAGTGCTGCTGTAGGGGTGGCACTCATTGCTCCACATATACCAAGGCATACTTGCCTTTGTAGTTTGGTTAGCTGGAGCATAGATGTAGCCTGGTTAGTTTTTTGCCACCATACTACTGAGGCATAAGTAGGTGGGTCTGACAATCGCTTTTCCCTACGTAATTTCCTACGTTTGGTGACTTCAACACTATTAAAAACTGAATAGAGTTTTATTGACTATTTTTGGAATATTTTGGCATTTCTTTTGATTATGCCTTTTGTTTTATCAGTTCAAATTTACAATTCACGATATTTTTACATTGGTCAAAGTGGTGATGTGTTTTCACACAAAAAACTCATGGTTAGATCAGGGCAGTAATATGTACCTAATATAAAACATGAACTTAATTAAATTGTTTTCCTATTCGGAAACAACAATTCAATAAGAATTCTACCCAATTATCAACAGTTTTTGATATAATTTCATATTTCTTTTGTGTTTCATCAGTTCAAATTCACAGTAAATGTACCTAAGTCACACTGTGTTGGAAAATGATGCTTAGATCTGAGCGGTAATAGGTACCCACCTAGCATAAAAAACATTATAATAAGTAAAAGGGGAAAACCAGCTAGTTTTCTCCTCAAGCGTCTAGATAGATAAGAGAAAATGTGACGTCACGTGCACCTCTGAATTAGTGGTATACTAATCAGCACAGAGGAGTTCGAGAAGCGCGTATTTGTCATAGATTTCTAATATTGAGAACTTAAACCATCGAAATTGGCTAGAAAAGTATCTCTCCTTGTCACTGTTGGTACAGAAAAACAATAAACCTTCCATGGTGGACCATTGAAAACATATACTCTCGTACACTGCACATATTATCACTCTCTTGTTTTAATTGTCAAGTCACCCAGAAGCTACATTATTGTTATTATTCTACTTTAAAACTTGTTAATAATAAAAATTGTAATTTCTCATTATAAACCGCAATTTTACTCGATGAATAACGAAATACTTTTGACATTTATTAAACTATGAGCAGCACAGGCAGATAAAAATGTTGTTTAGGAACTCTGAAAACACAAAAAAAGTCTGCCAAGAGGGTGTGGCACATAGATTCCTTGTATCCATAACCCGATTGTATAGAAGATCCGATGCATAGTGGTTGATATCAAAACATCAATCTCGAAGTATAGGGGACCATCTACACGTCAACCCACATAATTCTCTGGTTATTTTATCGAATTCGGGAGAAAAAAGTAGCGAATCATTACACAATGGTTTATTATTTTTCTACATAGTTCACTTGACTGCAAAGAACACGGCTTTGCCATTGATACCACCAACCAACATGAAGAAAAACATCGGACGCATTTCGGTCAGCTAACATTTGAACGGAGATTCGGCCTCATTTGCAATTCACACTCGTGTTTCTGATTCGTAAGTCCAACCCTTAAATTCTCGTAGGTAGCGAACGGTTTGTCCTAAAGGGCTCCGCCTGGTTTCTAAAAATTCAATACTATCTTGTTGGAAAATTGATGGAAAACAATACCTTTATATCAAAATTTTTTGAGTTAGGGCGTTCTCAAAATTTCAACCCTTATTTTTCAACCCTTAGAAGTACTCTACATCAATCAAAATCTTCGGGTCACAACTAGACCTCAAATGGAGCCTGTAAACCAACTTTTTATTAGATTTTTGTATTCTACGTAACTTGAAACCTAAACCAACAAATTTTGAGAGGCGGTTAAAAAAAATTTTTTGGTCGATTCCAAAGGTTCATTATTGAAAATAATAAACCAATAGAAAATATATGACTGTTACAAGGAAATTCATGTTTATGCTTGCGATGAGGCAGTTTGAGATCAATGATTTTCATAGTGGACCATCTAAACCCCGATCCACATGATCTCTGAAAATTTTATCGAAATCGGATGAAAAAAGGAGAAGTTATGGCTGCTACAAGGAATTAACGTTTGCAGTCGCTTCTATCAGTACGGGGGTGATGATTTTCATAGGGGACCTTCTTCACGCCATCTCTGAAAAATTCAACGAGATCGGACTATAACTTCATATAGCTATGCCCGTTATAAGGATTTCATGACAGACACACGTACAGACAGACACGGAACCACAATTGTTCAGGAAGGTGTGAAACGTAAAACGCGAGTGGAAATTTTGATTTTGGAGAACTGAAAACTAAGCTTCCGCTACCTTGGTGGACTCAGAAGCTACATGAACTTAATTAAATTATTATTTTTTTAAACAATTGAGAATTCTCCCCAATTATTGACGAGTTTTGGAACATTTTGATATTTCTTTTGATAATTTCTTGTGTGTTTTATCAGTACTTGCATTTGCAATTCACTTACCAGAAGTCATAGCCGTCCACTCCGTTGTTCTCGTTTTTGTAATGGATTATTTTACTCGTTTTTTTGGATTGTTTATCGATTTGGCCTTGGCAGGTAGATCGGCCGACGACGAGCAGCAGTAGTAGTGTGCGCCCAGCCTAATTAGATGGTAACATTTTATTCGATGGTGCAATGCATGAAGGTACTTATTATTATTACGACCTTGTATGAAGGGTTTCAATCCCAATAAGGTACTTTTCCGTTATCCCCCCCCCCCCCCAGACTGTTCCACAACTTTCGCGACTGTTTCATGCCCGCCCGATGTTTCTAGGCACTGGTATTGATTCCTCTACACATTTTAATAGATTACTGTACCTACGCTTAGTTTGTGGGAGTTTCTCATTAGAAATAATCCCGAAATTCTGAAAGAGACGCACACAAAAGTCTAAATCACGGGATACGTAACCAGCAAGTCGAGTGCAGGAGGCGAGCGCTTTCGATGTAAGGACATCATCTTCAGGCCGCCGAGAGAGTACTAAAGTTTGTCAGTCCGTCGTTCTATTCATATAGTCTGGGTGAAAGGGAGGTGAAAAGACCAGAAAGGAAAGGGGGGCGTGGTAACGGGACCACGTAGTGAAAGGTTGTTTGTGTGTCATGTCAAGTGAAAGGGAGAGATAAAACTAATCCTATTAGCTAATTGCACATTCAACACATGGTTACCTCATGGTAACCACGTGGTCTTCTATTCTAAATTCTATTTACATAATAAACTAGCTTACATAACTAACTTATTGCTAAAATTATTAACTTATATCTATATCTACTTCTAACTTAAGTACTATCTATTTTTTTACGGACTGACAAACTTTAGTACTCTCTCGGCGGCCTGAACATGATGTCCTTACATCGAAAGCGCTCGCCTCCTGCACTCGACTTGCTGGTTTCGTATCCCGTGATTTAGACTTTTGTGTGCGTCTCTTCCAGAATTTTGGGATTATTCCTAATGAGAA
The DNA here is from genome assembly GCA_009739505.2 of Apolygus lucorum. Classification (NCBI taxonomy): domain Eukaryota; kingdom Metazoa; phylum Arthropoda; class Insecta; order Hemiptera; family Miridae; genus Apolygus; species Apolygus lucorum. Next base: position 30,178,983 of record CM019181.2, read on the forward strand.
ACTCCCACAAACTAAGCGTAAGTACATTAATATATTAAAATGTGTAGAGGAATCATTACCGGTGCCTAGAAACATCGGGCGGGCATGAAACAGTCGCGAAAGTTGTGGAACGGACTATGGGGGGGGGGGGGGGTGTATAACTGATAAGTACCCCCAAAAACACTTAATATTATTTCATGTATAAGTGGAGCTCTGAATGTTTTTATCAATTCTAAAGTGCAGCAAATTATCACCGGTTTATTATCTTTTCTCCAAACATCACCGTCTGCGAAGAACACGGCTCCTACCGGTCCTACTAAGGACCAGCAGCATGTGGTGGAATGGGATGTGGGTCCTCTTGGGCTAACTTACTGAGAAACTAGCACGTGGGTCTGATATATTTCATAACAATGGCTGATTTATTCATTGTGAAAAGAAGTCTTGAAACATTCAATAATCATGTAATTGAGACAAAATGAGATGATGATGGACTCTGCACCACCTGTAGTGGATGGCATTTCTCGACCTTTCCGTACATCCAAGTTTAAGAGTAATTGGACTATTACGAAGTAACAAAATCGAGTTTTGCCAATAGTTTGGAACAGTGGCTATCCTATCTCTAGGAACGATGACAAAAACATAGGCTAATCCAAATACCTAATCTACAACTAACCTCCAAGTTTGACCAAAAAACGCTGCACATTATCACACAAACGTTTATTACTTTGCTATATAGATCACTTGTCTGCAAAGAACACAGCTTTGCCATATCTACCAACTATAGGCAAAACCTACCCACTTCACAATCAAGTTTATTTGAAGAAATAAATGCTTCACTCTCAATTCGATGAAATAGAGAGTTGTGGGTGCATTCATTAGGAAATCAGATAACTGGTTGCTAAACAACGATCGCATTTTGGTAAGCTAAAATTTGAACGGAGTCTTTTGCGGTTCACAGTGGTGTTTCTGTTTTATCATAAGTCCAACCCGTAAGTTCTCATATAGAGTGAACGGTTGGTCTTACAGACCTCGAGTTAGTCTCATTCGATTCTAAAAATTCAATACAATTTTAAATTGATGAAAAAACAATACCTTCATAACGAATTTTTTTGAGCTAGGGTGTTTTAAAATGTCAGCCCTTATTTTTCAACCCTTAGAAGTGACTGACATCAACCCAAAGCTTAGGGGCACAACTATACCCCAAATGGAGCCCATACAACAAATTTATCATGGCAAGTAAAGAAAGTGCCACGAACGACGGACGGACGGATTGTTTAAAATTGGGTTTTCGGATTCCACGTAGGACCAACTTAGGATTCCACCAACTTAGGACCACGTAGGATTCCTACCTTGACCAACAAATTTTGATGGGGGTTAAAATTTTTTTTTGTGGTCATTTCCAAAGGTTTATTCTAGAAAATAATTGGTACATTATTTTCCAGATAGGTAATAGGTATTAAGAAACGATAGGTAATTGGAAAATTAAGTTGGTGGGAAACCTTGATGGAGATAAAAACATGTGATTATAAATAAAACGAACCACTTAAACTAACAAAATTAAGGATGTCTAGTTGTGTCTAAAGATTATGAACTCACAATCATGGTCTGCAAGTTGGATGCAAGTCCAGTCGTCGATAAATGTAAACTCCCATTCAGCACATATTTAACCTTTCCCCTCTCTCGAAGGTGGGAGGAAGACGATTCGAATCAAAAATTACACAAGCTGCTTATCGCCCCTAAGAAGGGATGGTTGACTGGTCCTGGTCAACTCAAGGTCGGAGGTGGGAGGAGATCCTTCTTCTCCCCTATTGACGATCAACATTTATCGAGGTCCTGGCGAATAGACCGTTAAGACTTGAGTCCTATAGGATGCGTTCGAGCACGTGAAATCGAAAAATTATGGATATTATCGAGTATTTAACTAGTATAATAGACGTGGTCAGATGAAAACAAGCGCGAAATAAAAACTGAAACCGCATTCATAATAAATCACGACAATTATTAATATTCAACGATATACCTACGATATTTCCATTTATAAGGTTTTTTTACTCAGGATTTTTTCAGCGATGTACCTACCTACGCCGAACCGAAACACTCGTAGATTCACTCGAGAGAAACGATCACTTCAAAGGCTTGTTTTAACCTCCAATTCTTGGATAATCTCGAGAAAGAAGGTTGAAAACACCAAAACTCGTTGATTCACTTGAGAGAAGCGAACACTTCAAAGGCTTGTTTTAACCTCCAATTCTTGGAAAATGTCGAGAAAGAAGGTTGAAAACACCAAATTCGTTGATTCACTCGAGAGAAACGATCACTTCAAAGGCTTGTTTTAACCTCCAATTCTTGGAAAATGTCGAGAAAGAAGGTTGAAAACACCAAATTCGTTGATTCACTCGAGAGAAACGATCACTTCAAAGGCTTGTTTTAACCTCCAATTCTTGGAAAATGTCGAGAAAGAAGGTTGAAAACACCAAATTCGTTGATTCACTCGAGAGAAACGATCACTTCAAAGGCTTTTTCTCTCCTCCAATTCTTTGAAAATGACGAGGAAGAAGGTTGAAAACACCAAAACACGTTGATTCACTCGAGAGAAACGATCACTTCAAAGGCTTGTTTTAACCTCCAATTCTTGGAAAATGTCGAGAAAGAAGGTTGAAAACACCAAATTCGTTGATTCACTCGAGAGAAACGATCACTTCAAAGGCTTGTTTTAACCTCCAATTCTTGGAAAATGTCGAGAAAGAAGGTCGAAAACACCAAAATTCGTTGATTCACTCGAGAGAAACGATCACTTCAAAGGCTTGTTTTAACCTCCAATTCCAGGAAAATGTCGAGAAAGAAGGTTGAAAACACCAAATTCGTTGATTCACTCGAGAGAAACGATCACTTCAAAGGCTTGTTATAACCTCCATTTCTTGGAAAATGTCGAGAAAGAAGGTCGAAAACACCAAAATTCGTTGATTCACTCGAGAGAAACGATCACTTCAAAGGCTTTTTCTCTCCTCCAATTCTTTGAAAATGTCGGGGAAGAAGGTTGAAAACACCAAAACACGTTGATTCACTCGAGAGAAACGATCACTTCAAAGGCTTTTTCTCACCTCCAATTCTTGGAAAATGTCGACTAAGAAGGTTGAAAACACCGAAACTCGTTGATTCACTCGAGAGTAACGATCACTTCAAAGGCTTGTTTTAACCTCCAATTCTTTGAAAATGTCGAGGAAGAAGGTTGAAAACACCAAAACACGTTGATTCACTTGAGAGAAACGATCACTTCAAAGGCTTGTTTCCACCTCAAATACTTGAAAAATGTCGAGAAAGAAGGTCGAAAACACCAAAACACGTTGATTCACTCGAGAGAAACGATCACTTCAAAGGCTTTTTCTCTCCTCCAATTCTTGGAAAATGTCGACTAAGAAGGTTGAAAACACCGAAACTCGTTGATTCACTCGAGAGAAACGATCACTTCAAAGGCTTTTTCTCACCTCCAATTTTTGGAAAATGCCGACTAAGAAGATTGAAAACACCGAAACTCATTGATTCACTCGAGAGAAACGATCACTTCAAAGGCTTTTTCTCACCTCCAATGCTTGGAAAATGTCGAGAGAGAAGGTTGAAAACACCAAAACGTTTTTTTGTTTTTAATTTTTTTTTCAATCTCCCCTCAAAGACAAAATGTCTTTTGTGACGGAGGGGGCACGCCATAAAACAAAATAAATAAATAAATCAAATATAATGGGGAGGACGCCCAGGGATGAGGGATGATGAGGAAGGTGTGGGTGGGAGAGAGGGATGGAGGGAAGTGCCTCTATAAAATGACCACCAGTTTAAATATGAGCCGACCAGTACGCGGCGGGTGACACCACGGAGTGCAAATACTGAGATGCCCAACTCGCGCAACTCTGTGGCACTTTACCCGCACCACACTCCGCGCCACGACAAGGTCGCAGCCATCACCCTGATGTTGTTGGGTTCCACTCCTTTTAGCTCTGACACTGCTTGCCGTAAATCATCTGTATCATACTTTCTTATCTTAGCCCGCCAGGTCTGCTCCATGTCCATGCTGCCATTAACAACCTGGACATCCAGGATAATGCAAGACCTGTCGGGCTTGACGGCAACAATGTCAGGCTTCTTGCCCTGGTCACTTGGCATGTGGTATAATCTTTCCCTTTCAACATCCCAGCCACTGGATGACAAGGCACCTGCTATCTGCTTGGCGACCGCATCATGACGTAGGATGCGGCCCCCATGAGTTCGTGCACACTGCTGCACTACATGATACAGGTGTTCATTTCCACTCCGACAGGCACGGCAAAGGGTATCTGTCATCCCACGACTACCCCTTGAACACCATACCACTGTTGGCAGTGTTGCCACGCGGACGGCGTGGAAGTTCCAGTAGTTGCGGGCCCCAATGCCCTCCGAAGCCCAATCCACCCATTGGGATGAGATAAGGGTTTCAGAGCACTGTCGGAGTTCTTTACCATCTACTGACTCATGCAGGGCAGCAGCGAACTCAGCAGACGAACTGGGTTTTGGAGCAGATAGTGTTGCTCGGTCGCACCATGCTAACTGCTGCCTGACAAAATCAAGACCAGCAGCAACACGGGCGACCTCCAAGCTCGACCCCTGAAGGGATAGCAGGCGCTGCCGGCGCAGAGAAGAGATACATGAGGAGAGAGACACAATGCCAAGCCCACCGGATTTTACCGATGCATGGATATAGGCACTTGGGACACCAGGTGGGAAGCTCAGCCAAGAGCGCACAGCAGAGCCGACTTCTCGATCTAATTCCTGCAGCCTCCAGCCGTAAGCCTACCGAAGACTAACCCGTAGGTTAGCTTTGGCAGTAAGTACGTGCAGAGGAGGCGCAGCCTCTGCTGTGGCTTCAATGGAGCCTTGGTGATGCGGGCTAGCGCCCTACCAAGGTCCACACGGCTGGCAGTAATGGTGGCCACTTCCTCTGGAAGTCGACTCCAAGGTACCGCCAGACCTTCAACACAGATCGAGACAGAATGGGGGCTTGTCCTATGACAAAACCCCCATCCACAACCTTCACTTTATGTTGGCGACCCGACGGGACCAAGGAAACGGACCCACATTTATCGGGGTTGACCACGAGTCCACACCTGGATAGCTGCTTAGCAAATGCATTGAGGGCAATCTGCAAGCCCTCGCGGGTTTCTGCGAGTAGGATAACATCATCGGCAAAGGCCAATGCTCCTACTCGCACCCCAGGGGTGAGATCAAACCCTACTTCTGTGGGCAGCTTACCCAAGGCCGTATCCACGACCAGGTTAAAGAGGAGTGGTGATAGGGGATCCCCCTGGCGTACCCCACGCCCTATCCATACATCCCCTGACACCTCACCTCCTGCCTCGAGGACCGTCACGCCTTCATGGTACAGACAGGCCACATACTCAATTAATCGAGATGGAGCCCCGACACCACGAAGGCAATCGGTCAGGGCAAGGTGACTGACTGTGTCAAAGGCCTTAGCGACGTTCAGAGCGGCGAGGTGAAGTTGCCGGCGTTTAATACGGGCCAGCGAGATGACAGTTTGGAGAACTAGAACAACTTTCGCGACTGTTTCATGCCCGCCCGATGTTTCTAGGCACCGGTATTGATTCCTCCACACATTTTAATACATTAATGTACCTACGCTTAGTTTGTGGGAGTTTCTCATTAGAAATAATCCCGAAATTCTGGAAGAGACGCACACAAAAGTCTAAATCATGGGATACGTGACCAGCAAGTCGAGTGCAGGAGGCGAGCGCTTTCGATGTAAGGACATCATCTTCAGGCCGCCGAGAGAGTAAGTACTAAAGTTTGTCAGTCCGTCGTTCTATTCATATAGTCTGGGTGAAAGGGAGGTGAAAATATCAGAAAGGAAAGGGGGGCGTGGTAACGGGACCATGTAGTGAAAGGTTGTTTGTGTGTCATGTCAAGTGAAAGGGAGAGATAAAACTAATCCTATTAGGGCCGGTTTCACCACAGTGGATTAACTAGAGTTGATCCACGACAGAGATTTAAATCCCGGATTTCGAGAAAGGACTGTTTCACGAACGCGTTATCACAATTTAACTCGGCCTTATCACGATTTAACTTGATCCACCCCGGAGGGTGGTTTAACTCTTCTGATCCGTGGATCTTTACGAAAAAGGCGCCGCCATATTGTTTTTTGTTTACAAATTCAAATTCTGTTTACAAATTGCCGTCTTCCTACCCGTCTTGTGTTCATTTCGTTTTGATTTAATTTCGTTTTCATTTTGTTTAAATGAATCGACTATTCCTTATATTTTCGTCATCCTCCGTAGTCGTAGTCCGACGAGGACTTCCAACAACTATTGGAAGTCGTGGTGCCGAGACGGCGTATTGTGCGGGAGAGAGTGGACCATTTCAATAATTGGGACGACACTGATTTTTTCGCCAGATTCCGGCTGACAAAGGAAGGGATTTCTGTAATCCTGGAAGAGGCTTGACGCTTGAAGATGGGAAAATTTACTAAAATTTAACATCAAAACAACGCCGTTGATGGCAAAAAATTTAACACGAAATTACGCCCGACTATTGAAAAAAGTAAACAAAACTAGAGTTGTCATCTCTCACTTATTTGTCAAAACACAAACAACGGCGGACAAGATGTAAGTATCCACGGACAAAATATTATAGTTCCATGCTATTACTTCTTCCATGCTCCTTCGTCGCGAGCGTTATCGTGCTGGGGATAGCAATTTCGATGCTAACTAAATAAACTAGAATTAACCTTGATCCATGGATGAAACTCTTTCGTGAAACGGTCAAGATCCTGATCCGTGGATCTATTTTGAATCCTGGCTTAAGATGATCGGAGGTTCATCCACAGTGGTGAAACCGGCCCTTAGCTAATTGCACATTCAACACATGGTTACCGCATGGTAACCACGTGGTCTTCTATTCTAAATTCTATTTACATAATAAACTAGCTTACATAACTAACTTATTGCTAAAATTATTAACTTATATCTATATCTACTTCTAACTTAAGTACTATCTATTTTTTTTACGGACTGACAAACTTTAGTACTCTCTCGGCGGCCTGAAGATGATGTCCTTACATCGAAAGCGCTCGCCTCCTGTACTCGACTTGATGGTTTCGTATCCCGTGATTAAGACTTTTGTGTGCGTCTCTTCCAAAATTTTGGGATTATTCCTAATGAGAAACTCCCTCAAACTGAGCGTAAGTACATTAATATATTAAAATGTGTAGAGGAATCATTACCGGTGCCTAGAAACATCGGGCGGTCATGAAACAGTTGCGAAAGTTGTGGAACGGTCTGTGGGGGGGGGGGGGTGTATAACGGATAAGTACCCCCAAAAACACTTAATATTATTTCATGTATAAGTGGAGCTCTGAATGTTTTTATCAATTCTAAAGTGCAGCAAATTATCACCGGTTTATTATCTTTTCTCCAAACATCACCGTCTGCGAAGAACACGGCTCCTTCCGGTCCTACCAAGGACCAGCAGCATGTGGTGGAATGGGATGTGGGTCCTCTTGGGCTAAGTTACTGAGAAACTAGCACGTGGGTCTGATATATTTCATAACAATGGCTGATTTATTCATTGTGAAAAGAAGTCTTGAAACATTCAATAATCATGTAATTGAGACAAAATGAGATGATGATGGACTCTGCACCACCATTGATGCAGTCCCCGCCACCAACGACTTCTATTCTTTGAGTATCACACTAAGTGGCCGTCCATCATAGCCTTAATGATTTCCCAGTCGACTTCCCTCGTACAAGGGTGAACCTAATTGCAAAGCATGCTAAAAAATCTGAAAACACACAATGTCAGCTAAATTTTCCTCAGTAAAAGCTTACCCAAATGAGACTTTGTTCCTTTGAAAGGAAACCTATATTTCACTTTACAGGAATCTGTTCCTTCAGAGGAACATATTTTTCACATTCATAAAACTTTTACTTTTAGAATATCTTCGAAATTATGCATGAGACAGTCAATTCAACTCACCTTCTGCAAAGATATTCCTTTTCTGAGGCGAAAAGGCTTGGTTTTAGGCAATAACAATATCTTGAAAAATTCACTTCTCATGGACCGAGCAGACTGGAGGAGGCACCACACTTCAGAAAATGTTTTCTGCTTCTCCCACACGTTAGAGTGATTATAGTTGGGAAGGTTATTGTCTAGAAACCTATCCATTGATGATACAAACCGAAACTCCATAGAGAAAAAACATGGGAAGTATCCTGGTACCTTTGATGTAGGTTTTCTTCTGTAGGAACACAAACCGGTTACGGGTTAACGGTTTATATTAATGTATTACACATATAGGGGTGAACTCCAGGATCACGGCAACCATACCACAGCCTCATCATGCTTACAGTTGCAGCATAGTTGTATACATTATAATGGGAGCTATCTATCTATTATGGGAAAATTTCAGATAACATTGGTAATATTCTATCATCCAAGGGGTTTTAAAGTTAGGTTTAAAAATACAAATAATCCAAAAGCTTCATTGGGTATTAAAGTTAAAATTAATTTTCTGGATAAAATTGAGATTATTAAGCTAAAATGTGGGCTTCAGTACTGTGATAGAACTGGTAAAACATTTAGGGAAAGAATAAAAGAGCATGAAAAGGATTTCAAGAAAAAATAAAGGTGATTCTGTTTTGCAAGTCATCTCATTTTTGCAAAGAGGGAGATGATTATGTTGGAATTGCTTGAGAAATAATACTTGCAAAATACTTGGAACGCATAATGACGATTGTGAATAACGTCGAATCAGGTTGAGCAGATCGTGCTCGGAGCGGCACCAGCACCAGCCCTCCCAAGGTGTTGTCTGTTAATTACGTTGCATAATCTAATCTAATCCGGATCAATCATGTACACGGTTGTAATTGGGTCGTTATGGCGGATAACGAAGTGGTTATGTGATGAACATTGATGAAACTGATAAGATGCAGTTAAGTTGCGGGAATGTGCGATGAACATAACTAAACTTGACTTGGTTTGAGGATGTTATCCTTTTGACTTTGGTTATTTATAAAATATTATGACGTTGGAATCTGTCGGAGTGGGCTAATATAAAATTTTGGTTTGTTACAGTTGTGTGAGAAATACAATGATGACGTAAAAAACAAAACTGGACTTATTTAGTTTACTTGGATGCAAATTACTCATGTACTAATGCTTCCAGAGCGCCTTGTGCTTCCCTAGCATCCCTATACTTCCTAGTTAAAGCCATGTCCAGTCAGGACATGGGAGGTCATCCACTCTAGGAAGAAGAATGGATAACCTCATCGAAATCCTTGGCTGATCTGTATTGTCAGGTAATAGTTGTCCCAATTACCTTTATTTGATTTCGCTACGTACTGCCAACCGCTGCTGCAGCCTCTAATAGTGCGTCTGAATTTTGGCAGCATTGATATATGAAAGTGATTTCTGGCTAGAGCCAGAGACCACCAAAACATCAATAATGAAGGCAGAGAGATCTTGGTTTTACCGCCAAAAGATCACGACAATGACCTCGATGCCCTAGTTAATTTTTTTTAAATGATCCTGCCCGAAAAAACGAACAGCCTCTGACAGACAGATACAAAAGTTGCTCAGAAAACTCAGAAACGCATAATGCTCGTGGAAATTTCGATTTTGGAAAACCTACTTTTTATCACTTGCTGCAGTAACAATTTATATTTGGAAATTTATTTCCCCCCACAATTTCGGGTTCTTCAATAGTGCACCTGGACTCCAAAAAGTATTGCACAGTGCACCCAGTCGCGTCTTTTTCACACCGCCCCCGATTTCACAGTGCACCCAGGAGATCAGATGCCTCCCAGTCGGGGTTCTTCCATAGTGCGCCCGGACTCTGACAGAAAACCCCTCAAATTTTCCTTACCACTTTCTCCACATTTCTCCATTCATCTTCCTATCAATTGTTTTTCTGACCCACGCTCGTCCCTTACGTCTACTTGGCCTACTATGTTCCTTTGTTCTTTGTAATTAGTGACCATCTCATGGGAGTGCTCATGTTTGTAATAAACTATATCTTCATGATTTTACATTCCGCTGCACAACCTGGACCGACCTCTCGCGTGGTTTCGTAACTACTACCGATTTCGTTTCATTGGAATGGGAGGGAAGTTGCATAGTGCATTTATATTTCGCCTGGGTGCACAGTGCAAGGGTCTGTTGACAGAAACCGACCACTCGGATACACTATGCAATACTCCTTTCATTTTCGCCTCTATACTTTCGACCGCTGGGTGCACTTTGCCCGTCCCCCAACAATTTAACTTCCTTGACTTTGATAGTGAGGGAGCAAAAGGCGCGAACTGAAGTGAGAGAAAAGGCGAAAAAAGCTGTGACAGGTCGAATTGGATGCCAGAGCCAACACCCATTGAAAAGCGGATAACAAGAGATGATGGAAGGAGAAATGAAAAAGCAAACGGGAAAAATTGGGGGTTTCAGGGAAAAAAATTTAATTGAGAGAAAAGAAGGAACAGGGCCTTCCTCCCAAACCCCCGCAGTTGGTGGGAAAGCGGGATTTAGGGGTCCCAAATCCTCAGTTGATTGAAGGAACGTCGGAGGAGAAACTCGGCAAGTGAAGTTTGAAAGGACAAGTTTAATGCTTTGCAAGGGCGGAGTGCCTGATGAAGGAATATACCAACGGGACTGCTGTTATCCCATTGAACGGGATCAAGATGGAAGCTAAATCCTTCCTCAGAACCAAGCAGAAAGAGGATAACGCAAACAGAGTAGTCAATGTTTATACTTGTGGAAAAAACGTCTTTTCGTCCCTCTGCCACCCATAGAAAGCTTAATATCGTGTAATGCTTGGTAAGAGGAAATATAGGAAGTAATTCCTCGGATGGGGGCCATCGACAAGCTTCTTCTCAGCGATAAATTCTTCTATTAAGGCAACGTGACTAGAAATCCAATCTCCTCCCCCAACAAATCTCTATTAGAAGAGAACCAACGCGAATAAAAACAGCGCCCTCCTCCTTCCCTATCCTCATTCTGTTTTCTCGAAAAACAAGTAATTGCTGTATGAGAAAAGGAAGGTTGTACATGATTTGGAGCTTTTATTGCGAACGTTTCCGGCATCAGTAGTTTTCTCACGTGTTACCTTCCTACCTAATTTTCTTCCGGTGCTGAGTGTTCAGCCATTAGTAAGTACTGGGAGTAATGCCGTAGGTAGGACACCATTTGGTGAAAAATGAAGTTTGTGTCTCGTTTTGCTTCATCACCATCGAAGATAAGGAAGTAGCAGGTCAACATTTTGGGACCCCAAAATTCAAATGGTAAATTCAATAATACGAAACCAACTACCTACTTAACTACACAAAATCATCTTTCGATTTTGATGCAATTTTGAAATGCCTCCAGACGGTCTCCTATGAATTTAACACTTTTACAAAATCTTAAATAATCATTACTTACTACACTGAACGTATTATATAAGCATAACAAACACAGAGCGAAAGTCACTACACTTTTCAATGGTCAAGCATAGCTTTGCATTAGAGGTGGTCTTGTTCGTACCAACGGCTTATTACTCGTATTTGGTAGTCTGAGATGTCGTTCTTCTAGCTTATCTACGCCTGGAAACGCTCCAGAGGAACTTCGATCCAAACTAAGCCCATTCGACGATCCATCCCAACAAAAATTGAGGTAATCTGAGTTCCCTGAGTGCCAGCACAAAGAGTTTGTTACTACAGACCACATTCCAGCACAATATTCATGCCATAGTGACAACTGTACTTGGCGATCTTGTTCATGAATACGTTGGATATCGGGAACCTTTGAGAACCGAAGCATAAATAGAACCATCGATAACACAGGTCTTCAACAAAAAAAACTTCATGCGATTTTTTATTGTTTCTCATGGGTTTTTGCATGGTAAAACCGAAAAAAATTACTCAAAAAATTCCATCACGTCTAGTTTTTTAGCAAAACTGGTTTTTTGAATACCGCATTATGGAGTTATTCAGCGTTAAAACTTAATACGGTAGTTGCTGTCAAATTGTCAATTTTATGAATTGCATGAGTTTTTTCACTATCATATTTAGTTATAATATAACTAAATATGATAGTGATATTATCACTCCCAGAAATGATACGAAATGAAAGAGGCGGCAGGGGAAAGGAGGGTGGGATATTTTTGAAGAAGGAGAAAGAAAGATGCCCAGAGATAAAAGAAAGGATGCTGAAAATCATGTCAGTTGATAAGACAGGATGCTTTGCTGAATAACAGTGCACGGCTTATAAGATGCTCTGAGCATGATTAAACTTGATTTTCAAGAGACGCTGCTGAATTGATAGGATCAAGATTCAAAAATGAAAACCTGTTGTTACCAGGAACTACCTTTTCGTGGTACGGACATCGAGAGAGAGAGAGCGAGAGAGGGAGAGAGAGAGAGAGCTCATTCCGTTCTCTCCAAAGAGGAGCTTCTTGTAGATTGTAGTGTAAGGTCAAGGAATCATGGTGCTTTGGACTTGAATAGGATTTCTCTCAATGACGCTTATTAATTGATTCTTCCGAAACAAGGCAGCGCACGAAGTAATTAAATTTGCATCAATTCCTATTATAGGAATTCCTATAAATAGCACACTCAGTGGAGGAAAAGTACAAGGAAAAAGTACTAGAGGTATTAGAGGAAAAGTCTAGGATTCGGAACTGATTCTTGAAAAAATCAAATATCAAGATCATTTCTGGATGGTTTGTGGTGACTTTAAGATATTAACCATGTTGCTGAGCCAGCAATCAGGTTATACAAAGTAGTTCTATGTCCTGTGCTTGTGGGGCAATTGGCCCGAGATCACCACTATGTGAAAACCGACTGGCCGCTCCGAAATACTCTAACTCCTGGCGAGAAAAACGTCATTATTGCAAGCTTAGTGCCACCTGAAAAGGTTTTATTACCCCCACTTCATATAAAATTGGGGCTTCCACAAGCAAACTGAATGATTTTTTTGAGCATTTTGTATTGAATATAATACGGAATACTCAATGGGGTATTTCGGTGGGTCGGAAATTCAGGTTTTTGACCTCAAATTTGGATTCAGCACCCTTGAAAACCTATATACTACAACTTTAAGCCCAATGATACTATAACATGTGGTAGAAAAATTAATTAAAGAGATCACACGTTTGAAAAAGGCGGGCCGCTATAAATGCACACACACTAGGCAAGGACTACGCCACGGACTACGCCGCGCGCGTGTGTGAGTAGTATTTTATAGTATCCAAGAGGTCCTCCAAGGGTTTCTGTGCATGGATACTTTTTTCAAAGACAGTTGGCTAGCTACGTCACGATTGGCTAGCTACGTCACACCATTCAAATCTTCAACTTTCCTTAGCTTCTCTGATTTTTTAAAAAACATTTTCTCGACGAACAGACCCGATTACCGTTATTCCTGAGCCATACTCTTTAAAAAAAAAATAAAAAAAAATTGACTGAAATACCCATTATTTTGAGTTTGTGCATAATATAAATGATGGTCTTTTTTTCAAAATTTTCATTTTTTATGTCCCCCTCTCCTTTTGTTTGCAAACAAATCGTACGTGATGGAGAAAAATGGTGTTCATTTTTCGATTCAGCACACCGAAAAACATAAATTTAGCTATAAGATTCCATGCATCTGATCAAACAATTTTTGTTTGCAGATCTGTGTAATTGATACTCCTTTTAGAGTTTACACAATCAGATGCGGTTTGTACTCCTGTTACGTGGGACTCTGCCCAGATTGGCAAACGCTTTCTCTGAGCATGGCTCTCGGAGCCATCAGTGAATCAAAGATTCCACTGAATTGTGCCTTGGTCTCACCGCTGATGGACAGAACTGTACAACGTAGACAGCAGATTCGACTTCCTGGCAGCCCGCTCGACGTGGACGATTGATGCTTGGGCTATTCTGCCCCTTGAAACCGGAGGCCTCATGCGAAGTTTGCCGCAATGTATCCTCACCATTGCTGAAGTTCGCCAGTCAGGGCTCGTTCCATTGGTAGCTATGGTCAATTCCATTGTTGCCAGGCAAAACTACACGAAATCATCTTTAGATTTTAATGAAATTTTTAATATTGATGAGAGTCAGTCTTGAGAAAGTTCCCTGTGAATTCCATCAACAAACGACAAACAGCAGCGTGCCGCAAAAAATTGTTGAGGTCAGCTTTATGCGAGTCTACAAGTGTTTTACTTGTTACAGTTCTCATCAAAAAAGAAAAGGGAGGCGACCCTGTTTCAACCCTACTAGTCCAGTAGTCGTAAGATTTAACCCTTAACTGCACACAATTTCCGATTTTCTTGAAAAAAAATAATTTCATGTATTTTGGCCCCCTGAAAACGAAAGTGACAAGGAAAAGTCCCTAAATTACATAGTTTGACCGATAATCCCTAATTTATGCCCTTATCATAATATGATATATATTATATGATAGAACGTGGTTAAGCAGCCGAGACGATGATTTCATATGTGATATAATGCGAGCAAAATGGTTGAAAGAAATACATGAGACCAAATAGGTTTTCTCGCATAATGCTATTTAAAAATCACATTTATAATGCTATATAAGAAAGCATAAATGCTCATTTGGAGTTTCTATCACCTATTTAGAAACTTAGTAGGATTATGGACAAAAATCTAGTGATATAAGTATTATTCATTAGACATTTTTTCAAAGCATTTATCATGATAATTTGTATGTATGTAATTTTAAAAAAAGGCCTGCAGGCAGCAATAAATTTTCCTCTTATCATTGGCCAGACTATAGACAAGAATAGTTGAAGACTAAACAATAAGTAGACAATTTTTGACAAGATGGCTTCGGCTTCATGTGACATCTCCCACGACCACTCTAACTCGCTAATAGCATACATACATGCATGTACATACGGTTGGGGTTTTATGTAATTAGATTCTTTTGGTTCCATCTCTGTCCACATATGTGAAGTGGTTAGGAACCATTTCTGAAATATAGTAGGGATACCTAATGTGAAATTTATGCTGACGTCAAATAAAATTTATAAAATCATCAAAAACATAAAATAAAATTATATTTAAAAAAACATCATGTGCAGCAAGTGGCTTGTGTCACGTTTGAACGAGATGGTAATGCAGTGGAGAAGTCCACGTTCTATCATAATATGATTCATCTATCATAATAGATTTCATATATTATATGAAATTCACCCAGGTCCTCCTCCTTCACGTTCTATCATATGAGATATCAAAGCAAAAGAGCAGTTTCCATAAACACTGGAAACTTGATCGATTAGTTCTTTTCATATTTCATTTCTACATATCTTGAGACAGCACGCAGTATTTTTTCAGCCGAAAATCTTCAAAAATGTTGTTGTAAGAGGCACAGCAAAACAACACTTCTCACGCGTGTTGTCAACTCGTGATTTCTGCTAATTTGAAAGAGGTTATAACCTTACAGGAGGGGTTATGGATATTCTTTGATTCTTATGAGATCTAGCGGTAGTTGACTAAAGTAAAAATACCACAATGAGCTCGAGAAGACCACCAGAATGCTCTTGAGCCTCGTTTAAAGTTCCATATCATATAATATAATATCTGCGATTTTGCTAATTCTCCCGCCACAACAAGCTAGAGATGGACATTCGAGTGGTAAGTACTCGTATGTTCTGAGATTGTTGAACCTACTGTTTCATGATTGAATTCGTTTCATTTAGTTGATGGATCATCAAGTTGAAAGTACGTTTATCTTCTGAGATCGCTTATATTAACCCTTAACTGCACCAGCTATCATATTATGATAGCTGGTGCAGTTAAGGGTTAATATAAGCGATCTCAGAAGATAAACGTACTTTCAACTTGATGATCCATCAACTAAATGAAACGAATTCAATCATGAAACAGTAGGTTCAACAATCTCAGAACATACGAGTACTTACCACTCGAATGTCCATCTCTAGCTTGTTGTGGCGGGAGAATTAGCAAAATCGCAGATCAAGTCTCTGATTTATTTTGCGCTAACGGTTGGTCCTGTGTGGTTGGTCTCATTTGAATATTAAAATTTAATGATATTTTGAACTGAAGTACAAGTTAGCTAGATTTTTCTTGTTAGTTAGATTCTGGTAGGAAGAAAAATCATGAACAGTGCAACATAACTTGGCAGGAGATGAATGAGTACCGAGCTATATATAAAAACCTCTGAATTGCTCATCGAGTGAATTATTCCGAACAACTGTACTCTCACTTTTCTCACGATCGTTGCGAATTGTCACGCTGAAATTCTAATTACCAACTATTCATGACTTTCCATTGCAAAAGTTCGAGTAATCCAGTTTGAACAGAATACGTGAGTCTTGTGCTACACTCCAAGTTTGCTTCACAATAAAGAAAGGACGTTTCTTTGTACCCTTGATGGAACATTTCTTAATTTGAAATTCATCAAAGGAACCCGACCTGTACGCCTAATTCAATCTTTGTGACTCATCCCATTGTTTGTTGAAGGTACACATCGTTTCCTGTAGCTCAGGACAACGACTTAATTCCCAACGCGTTTCCTTCATACAGACCTAAAACCCAGCGAATGAAAATTTGAGCAAGACGAGCCTTTAGACATTCACAAAGCCTCAATTTTCGAGGGTGGGGTTCCGATGTAAATAACATTTGTTTCGAAGCACTTTGAAAAGGGCGGAGGAAGACTCGCCAAGTAGAGACAAAGGGAGACTGGCCTCGGTAAATTTGCCCTGAAGGTGGCCAGCTAATGAAGAACGACCCTCTGATACCGGAGCACAAAGTTACACCCGGGCTTATTACGTTGTTTCCTTCTCTCTCAATCCTCGCTCTTCCCCTATGCTTGACTATATCCTGCCGACCTCGGAGCTTCTCTCAAGATGAGAGAAGAGAACGGTAACCTAATCTGTGACCTTTTCCACGCAAAGGATGAACCTAATGAAGCGGTATGAGAGGCTTATGCTGGAGTAGCGAAACTTCATACGGTGGAGACTTTTCTTGTTTCATAGAACCTTCGACTCTAAGAGTTCAAAACTACTTATTTCCTACGAGGTAACAACGGATCAACGTACGTAGTTGTGATGGAGAAAGTTGAGCTATAAAATGACCTGAGTGCTGATGAGAATATTTAGATATTCAGAGAGCCCTCAATAGATTCAAAAGTGCGACGTAAGGAAAGTTGAGCCCACTCGATCTTATTTGGAATCGGATTTCGTACTATGGATCAGTTTTCGTACAGTATTTTGATAAGTTTCTCTACAGACTTTGAATCAGTTTCCCGACTCTCAGAGGATAAGTTTCTCCTTCCATAGTAGTAAACTTATGAAGGGTAATTATCAATATCAGAGAACTGTCACTAGTTCCCAACTATCCGTTCATACAAACATCCCTTTATCAGTTCCTCATATTCTCATGGATCAGTTTCCCCACCATTTTTTCCTCCGATACCAATGATAACTAGATAGAAGGATGTCCGGAGACCACAAACATAAATTTACTTTATTCCTCTTTCAACCTTCAACTTGTGCATGTTTGTGAATTCTGATATAAGGTATACTAGAATTTTTTTGACGTTCCCATTTCAACTCAAAATTGAAACATTCTCCATCAATATTATTTTTTGATGATTGTAATGACTCATACTCTTAACTATTTTAGTTCTCCAATAAAGGACAGTGAGGTACGGGGAAAAGTGACATCACTTGACGTCACCTTTTCCACTCTCCCCTTACCTTGTTTAACCAATATAAAAGGAGGACTCAGGGCTTCCTCTTCATGCATTCGTCTTCGAAAACTCGACTTGATTATTTCTCGCTCTACCTCGCCTTCTCTCTGAAGCCCACAGTTACTCAGAGGTCTCGGTATGCAATAAAGCTCATCGCGCCGGCTTCTGCTCCCGTTTCACCTAGTAGTTGTCTGCCCCCAACTAGACCTAGGTAAATGTACTGCATCCCTCTGGTCGGCGAGCAATCGCGCCAAGATATGTAGCCGAACTGAAGTCCTTAAGCACTCTTGAACACGGTCGGCGGTAAAACGCGCCGGGCATCGAGTGCTGTCCCGTCCTTTGTCTTCGTTTAGTAGGGGCCAATTAAACCGACAAGCCGACGTGAAGCTGATCGCTTTCACACGCCTTCTTAACAATGATGATTTGAAAAGCTCTCTATGAAGTAGACAGGAGAGCTTTGTGTCTTCACCAGATTGTCGCAGGTTTCTCCCTGTGATCAGAAACATTGATAACAGTACGACATCCCAGGAAGACAAAAGTACCAGAAGTGGTGCGATCTCAGGTACAGGAATAAACATACTCGTATTTACCAGTAAGAGCGTAAGCCCTTGCATACTTCTGTGCAAAAGCGGGAAGATTGGGCAGCTAGCGAATTCCAATTTGATTTTGAACTAGTTTCTTAAGGGACCACCTCAGACTGGTACCCTTTCTATTTTAAAGCTAGTGGCGTCAAAAGAAGCTGACAGCACCAGACAAGATATTTGATAGGTGGCAGAAGAGAGGAGAAGAAGGAAGATGAAGAGCAGCTGAGTGTTTTGACAGAAACGAAGACTGTTACTTTTGTAGGGAAATTACACCATATAAACGCACAAATATAGATTGATAAATAACAATATTGTATCAAAACAAGAAATAACGTAAGTGAAGGAAACATAAATTAGGATTAGAATTTATTGTAGAACAATTCAAAAATACAAAACGCTGCAAATTATTGCCCAAAGGATTATTATTTTCTGAATAGATCACCCTTCTGTATTGTAACGGTTTTTTGAGGGTTATGGGAAAAAACCGTTGAAATACTTCCCAGCCAGGAAAGAGAGAACGCAGACTACTACTGGTCTCCAAACCTCCCCATACAACCAGCCACTAAATCCTTTTCCTGGAAATGGCACTTTCTCTTTCCTGTTGGTTTTCTTTATTTTTTATTTTTTTATTTTTTTATTTTTTATTTTTTTTCTAACTTAACAAGGTACCTTGATAGGAAGAAACTTATTCTAACAAATCAGACCCTATCATTTAATTATCCTAGCTTCTTGGAAGGTTATATCGGCATCTGACAGGAACTTCAGGGAAGATGTTGGCTGGAACTCCTTGTAGTAATCTGGACTGGAACTTCAGCTGTGAACCCAGTGGGAAGCAGGAACTTCTGATAGGACTTTGAATTCCACCTTTGAGTAGAGATGTTAGAAGGACCTTCTTGAAGTGATCTGGACTGGAGCTTCAACTATGACTCAGAAAAATTAACAAAGCAGGAACTTCTGGTAGAAATCTTGATTCACCCTTCTGTAGGGATTTCAGCAGGAACTTCGAAGAATAGTCTGGAATGGAACTTCAGCTATTAACTCAGTGAAACAGAACAGGAATCTGGACTGGAGGTTCAGCTATAATTTCAGCAGTAAACAGGAACTTCTGGTATGCATGTTGAATAGAACTTCGGTGTAGCCTCTTTGGTATTAATTTCCCCTTTTTAATGATTGTAATTTCCAGAATAAATTTATATTAGTCAGTTTTCTTTTTTATGATGTTCTCTCTAATTTGGCAAAGATTGATAAGAGGTTCTTCCTCTATATTTCAATCTGAACTAAAAATAAATTTGGATTTCACAATGGAATAATATAACTCCTTTGAGAATCCTTAGGGGTTGAAGCTTGCACTAGTCAGTTAAGGCCAGTCAGTAGTAAATACCATGTTAAGCTTGATTGGTTCTGTCAAATCTGAATGACCGAGTAAATTTCCGTCGTGTGGGACACTCAGGAGAGTCCTTTTGCCTTCATCCTGCACTGCCCTCTAGCGAGACTCCTGTGTCTTATCGTCCGTTCGCCGGTCCGCCGCTAGGGCGCATCCGCGTCCTACTCCCTGCCACCAGGCTTCCACGCCCCTCTCAACAGGTTGCGCCTCGTTCGATCTTCATGTCTCTGATGACAGGAAACTGCCATTCCTTTCTTCGTTAAATTTATTTGTTTTCATTAGTAATTTTATGGGAATGGACATCTTTTCTTTTCTACAGAAGCATCCCATTTACTTTCAGGTACGTTTGCATATTATCAGTGGTTATTATTGTTTGATCATTGGGAATTGATAACTTTGGCAAAATTTGTAGGTCTCATGCTGTCAATCAGTACCTACTTAATTATCTTGAAAATGGTGAGCAGGTGTGCAATCGCCACACTCCCCGCCCCCAAACAAGCATGGGACCAAATTTTGGAGCCTCACATGCAGAAAAATTAGAAACGCAAATAAGCAGCAACATGCAATAATTTAGGGAACATTGAGAAAAATAGAACATCAAGCAAATGATTTAGGTATGATTGGGTAGGAGACTACTGTTTGGCCATGTACCCCCGCCTTCTGTTCATCTGCGAGAGGAACGGATTAGTGCACCTAGTCGCCACCCTGCGGGTCTAGGGTGTTAAGCAATCTAGAGTGTCACGTCCAATCTCTATACTCCATTACCGCTGAGCGTACCTTCGAGGGCACTTTGCAAGCAATGTTTTGAGTGGAAGAGTCGGATCATCTCCTGAAGACAAGGGGTTGGTTATGTGCCAAACCAATAGTATAGTGAAGTCGTTTATTGATAGCCATTGTGCTATACGACTTAATTCTATTTGGGGGTGTTGGGAAAAGGAATAGACGGGTGGGTTGCCGGGTTTTGGTCTCGTGTGGAGGGGAAGTTGGATGGGATAAGATGGTCGGAACCGTAAATTTCCTAATGCGTACCGAGACCAGCCCATACGACTTTATTTGGCACAGTGGAATGAGAGCTGGGGGAGTCTGCTTATCGGTCACCGCTCCGATTTATGCAGTTCTGGCTCCCCCCATTCCACTGGCATAAATTTGGTGAGTATCTTTGGGTGAGAGGACCTCTAAATTAAAAAATAATAAAACTGATTACTCCACTTTAATTCTGTGTCTGCTGACTGAATGTTGCAAGAAAAAAGGCTAGGATAACCCGGCAAATCCGTATTTACTTCGAGGTCCCCTCAAGTTTACCCCCCTTTCCCTAATAATGTTGACGTGGAGGATCTACTCTATCCCCAAAGTCCGATCACGACTTTGCAGGGTATGTGGACAAGACATCCCTGGAGGTAGGGTCCCTACTTGGAGACAGAAGGTTTAAAGACTCCCCCACCCCCCATCCCTCCCCCCTTGGATGTGGCCCCACCTCGCCACACCCGATGGTGAACTGCCAAACCATTCTTGTGCTATCACCTCTCTTGATTTCTATCATTGACCCCTCCATGGCACTCATCCTAGCTTCAAACATATCCCTGACTGTCCCCTCATTTATTTGCTGTTGGCCTTGGATTGTATCATGCAAAATCCTGTAATCCTCCTTTATTTCCCGGATTTGAGCCAATAAATTTTCAATTTGATTCTCCATCTTTTTTAACTTTAATTATATTTTATTTTTATTTTATTATTAGATTTTTTGTTAAATAATAGAAATTTGAAACACAATAACAATAACAATTTCTACATGCAAAATATTTATAAAATTTTAGTTCGGGCGCCATGTAACGGTTTTTTGAGGGTTATGGGAAAAAACCGTTGAAATACTTCCCAGCCAGGAAAGAGAGAACGCAGACTACTACTGGTCTCCAAACCTCCCCATACAACCAGCCACTAAATCCTTTTCCTGGAAATGGCACTTTCTCTTTCCTGTTGGTTTTCTTTATTTTTTATTTTTTTATTTTTTTATTTTTTATTTTTTTTCTAACTTAACAAGGTACCTTGATAGGAAGAAACTTATTCTAACAAATCAGACCCTATCATTTAATTATCCTAGCTTCTTGGAAGGTTATAGGGCGTATGGCCCAATGCTCCCCCCGAGCCGACGGAAAGTGAAAGTCATTTTAGGACTGAGCTGAGTGCTCCGCATTCCAACGCAACGTCGTTATCGAACTGTGCCCTATGATCCCACTCTTGTCTCGAGATTCCGATTCCGTTAGCGATAGACAGTGATGGGTCATATCAGTCCTTCGTGAAATGAAAACAGTAACGTCGCGGGGAGATGAGTTTCTGTTGCACGCTGACTCCGAAACAGGCATTGTCATATTTTCCTGCCTCGCCAATATACAATGCCTGGTGTCCTGCTCAGTGGTGTATAGGGATGGGACTTTCAAATTTTGTATCAAATTTTTTTACCAATTTTTCACGTTACATGGGCACTACAACGGTATGTACATTCCCTTAGCGTTCTGTCTTCTGCCAGGTAAAGACATTTCCACCTACGAACAGTGTCTGCGCGCCATAGTTACCAAATGCCAGGATATGGTGGGAGAAACTTTTAGACCAACCACATTCGTAATGAAGATACAGGCTTTGGGGCTAACAGCGTGTTACAAGGACGATGAAAACGATGTGGGTCGCTGGCTTCACTGGACATTTGGCCTGCATTATTGTCAACCCGATGAAGTTGGTGAAGCCTTTTCATGGAGGGATCATTAGGCACCACCGAGTCATTCTGGCCGGATCATTCAGCACCACGGGAGCATTAGGCACTTTTCATTTCGGAGCATTAAGCTCCCACTTTCACCGCTCGGGAGCATTAAGCAATACACCCAGGTTATATCGGCATCTGACAGGAACTTCAGGGAAGATGTTGGCTGGAACTCCTTGTAGTAATCTGGACTGGAACTTCAGCTGTGAACCCAGTGGGAAGCAGGAACTTCTGATAGGACTTTGAATTCCACCTTTGAGTAGAGATGTTAGAAGGACCTTCTTGAAGTGATCTGGACTGGAGCTTCAACTATGACTCAGAAAAATTAACAAAGCAGGAACTTCTGGTAGAAATCTTGATTCACCCTTCTGTAGGGATTTCAGCAGGAACTTCGAAGAATAGTCTGGAATGGAACTTCAGCTATTAACTCAGTGAAACAGAACAGGAATCTGGACTGGAGGTTCAGCTATAATTTCAGCAGTAAACAGGAACTTCTGGTATGCATGTTGAATAGAACTTCGGTGTAGCCTCTTTGGTATTAATTTCCCCTTTTTAATGATTGTAATTTCCAGAATAAATTTATATTAGTCAGTTTTCTTTTTTATGATGTTCTCTCTAAATTGGCAAAGATTGATAAGAGGTTCTTCCTCTATATTTCAATCTGAACAAAAAATAAATTTGGATTTCACAATGGAATAATATAACTCCTTTGAGAATCCTTAGGGGTTGAAGCTTGCACTAGTCAGTTAAGGCCAGTCAGTAGTAAATACCATGTTAAGCTTGATTGGTTCTGTCAAATCTGAATGACCGAGTAAATTTCCGTCGTGTGGGACACTCAGGAGAGTCCTTTTGCCTTCATCCTGCACTGCCCTCTAGCGAGACTCCTGCACAGAGTAATGGAGACAAGTTAACAGAGAAGAAAGCCAACGTTAAAATGGTGTGCAAGTATTTTTGAGGCTGCCTCAGTTGCGCTATCTACTTTCAGCTAGGATTGAGGAACTACTACGGAAGAGGCGGGGAGGAGAGGCCACACTCTTCATACCGCTTCTTTTCAAATCCTTTCGAATGACCAGAAATTGATAACTTTTCGTTTCGTCACCAATTCAATTTGCAAAAATTACTTGGAAAAACCAATCGAGGCGAAAGATATTTTCAGAGTTCTCCATGCAATTGTTGTTCTCCCTATCGCCAGTAGTTCGAATGTTGAATCGACAACTGCCACCCTTAGAAACGTTTGAAACCCAGTGTATTATTGAATATCGCCCGATTTTTTCGTACATATCGCGAATATAACTAAATGTTATCAAATTAATTACTTGGATGCGGCCGGTTACGCACCAATGAGAAAAATATGTGATAAACAAGGTGACTTGTTGTGATGAGGTTGGGAACAAACGATCGTGAACCGGCCGTGAACGCGATCTGGTTCTTTCCGCTATAACTACGTCCTGGAGCTCCACCAATCAGAACGCTTCTCGGGCTCCCACATTCAGCTTTCAGCCCAGTGGACTCCTGTGTCTTATCGTCCGTTCGCCGGTCCGCCGCTAGGGCGCGTCCGCGTCCTACTCCCTGCCACCAGGCTTCCACGCCCCTCTCAACAGGTTGCGCCTCGTTCGATCTTCATGTCTCTGATGACAGGAAACTGCCATTCCTTTCTTCGTTAAATTTATTTGTTTTCATTAGTAATTTTATGGGAATGGACATCTTTTCTTTTCTACAGAAGCATCCCATTTACTTTCAGGTACGTTTGCATATTATCAGTGGTTATTATTGTTTGATCATTGGGAATTGATAACTTTGGCAAAATTTGTAGGTCTCATGCTGTCAATCAGTACCTACTTAATTATCTTGAAAATGGTGAGCAGGTGTGCAATCGCCACAGTATAGATCACTGGTTTTCCATCAATAGCACCTCCCAACATCTGCATTCTCCCTTGACCTTCCCTCTCAAATTTCAGCTTCCTGCGTTCAATAGGGCGGAGGAATCACAGGGATCAGGAATCAGGACGCCTGGGAGATCACTGATCAGCTGAGTGAGCTCCGAAGCCATTTTCACTCCTATTGAACGCAGGAAGCTGAAATTTGAGAGGGAGGGTCGAGGGAGAATGCAGATATTGGTAGGTACTATTGATGGAAAACCAGTGATCTATACAGAAGGGTGATCTATACAGAAAATAATAAACCTTTGGGCAATAATTTGCAGCTTTTTTTTACCTACCAACTTTTTTTTACTTACCTACCAATTTTTTTTTTACCTACCACACCATACTTCAAACCTTCAAACCTTCACAATCAAGTTTATTAGAAAGAACTAAACGCATCACACTCGATTCGAAAAATAAAGAGCTTTATATGGAAATTTGATTATTGGTTGCAAAGGAAGTAAAATCGAATATAACTGAACTGAAGAAATGAACAGCGATCGCGTTTTGATTATCTATAAATTCAACGGAGATTAGACCTCTTTTGTGATTCACACTCGTGTTTCTGTCTTATCGAAGGAAAAGTCTCAAGTACTCGTAGGGAGCGAACGGTTTGTCCTACAGAGCTCCGGGTGGTCTCAGAAATTTTCTGAAAATTCAATACTATTTTAAATTGGTGAAAAAACAATACCTTCATTTCGAGAGTTTTCGAGCTAGGGCACTCTTGAAAATTTCAACCCTTAATTTGCACCCCTTAGAAGTGACCTACATCAACCAAAAGCTTTGCGGCACAACTAGATCCCAAATGGAGCCCATATACCAAATTTGAACCGAATCGGCCCAGTGTTGCTAATGAAAGTGCCGCAGACGGCGGACGGACGAAACATTTTTTATTGGATTTTCGGATTCTACGTGCATTGAAACGTAAACCATCAAATTTCGAGGGGGGGGGGGGTTAAAAATTGAAAATGATAAACTAAAAAATTCGTCATCATGGATCATGGATCCCGTCATAAGTCATCCATTACCATGGAACTCCATAGACATCTTCGATTGTTGTAAATTTGTGTGATCGCCACAAATAATAATTTGTGGCACATAATCTTAAGTTGTAATCTTTCATTTTAATCTTTTTCAGATTTTGTAAAAAAAAGCGTAGGTACTCACTAAAAAAAAGTCAAGTATTTAACCTTTCATGAAAAAAGATAGTAGATAGTTGTCCGATTATACACGAAATTAAAAAAGATTCTCCTTCTGGTTTTTGAGTGTTCTGAATTATATCAAAAATTGCTGACGAAGAATACCCCAAAATAACCTGCATTTCCAAGCGTTCTACGGTATAAAGGAGAAGCTGTGCCCGCAACAATATGTAACCCTTTACGAAAGGGTAAAGCCCCTTGAAACAACCTTCGGCAAATAGGCCCGCAGGGAAAGAGCGACACTTCCTCCTGGCTTCCTGAAAGGGGGAAAAAAGTCGTGTCAATCGATACAGGGACAAGATCCGGCGGTAATTGCGGTTCACCGAAGAGACATTTTGCCGGCCTTAAAGGCTTTAGTCTCCCCTTAATGGGCCAATAACTGGATACCTAATACAGACGTTGAAGAAAAACACCCTTTTGCCACAGGTGGGAAAGATGCGGTGGTCTATTTTCATTTGACTTGATAAAACGGGGATAGCGGAAATCGCTCTCTAAGGTCCCATTTTGTAGGTGGTACTTAGTTCATACTTTTAGGTAGTAGAAATGAAGTATGATTTTCGCTGGGGTGTAATCCACACAGTTGTTCTTACAGTTAACCCTCTTCTCATCCCGCAACTGGTAAACCCAGGAGCGCGGTGCTCTTTCGGTACTTCCTCCCGAATAAATCAATATTTATCATATTTTATAACAATTTTCGGTCTGGATGTAATATTCATTTTATCTCCTGTTGTATCTAAAGGTATTCAATGAAAAACATATTGGTAAAAACAGTTTTTTTTTTATTAATCTCAGAAATACGCAATGGTAAAAATAGTTGTTTTATCAGTACGTTTTTTTTACTCTTTTATGTACCTACTCCAGCTGTGCCCATCGAATACGAAACGTTTTTATGTCCCAAAGTTGCATTTACTAGTGGTGAAGAAAGTGGTGAAAATTTTAAGAATTTTGATATTGAAATGATAAACATTCACATTGAATCGCACAAGTCTGAATTTGATTTGGAGAAGTCTGAATTTAATTAAGAAAAATCTGAATTTGGATTGGGATATTCCGAAATTGACCTCAAGCCACTTCAGCCATTACATGGGGTCAGAATAGCGCTCAGTCATTTTATGTAGGATTTAAAAAAAAACCACAAAGGGAAGACGGCGGAGCGGTTTGACACTTTCACGGTTTTTGAGCGGGTCGGAGGACAGAGAGGAGGGTAAGGTCCTGCATGGGGGTAGTTTCTAGGAGGGAACTGTGAATCACAGCCCTCAGGAAGGGAGCCACCATTGGAGGGTTAAGAAGTTGTTGAATAATGACATCTTCTACGTTTTCATATCGCTTTTTAGGTACCAAGGTTTCAGAATATTAAACAGGGTGGCGGAAAACGAGTGACCATGTTTGTAACCGATAGGGATTTCGAAGGGAGGTCTGACAAGGTTACTGACTGTCTCCCTTTGAAGGGAAGGATGGGAAGTTCAGTAATCTTGTCACTGTGGAGTGCTCAACATCGTTGTTTCACTGTAGAGAACTTTTTGAAGAGGAATGAGAGCTACAAGGCTGCCTTTTGCACTCACTTCAACCTTTCTTCCCACGTTGTTCTTCCTTCGAATTGATCGATTTCGATGTGGGTTGCCGACCTTCATAGAACAGGTAATGTCGCCCCAAAGGTTTCTCATGGTCGTCCCCGTACAGTGGTGACCCCTGAAAATGAAGAGCGGGTCAGACTCAGAATTTCAGTTGTTTATATTTTTATTGGCATTGGAATTACCATAGTCATGGTGGAATTACAAATATTTACATTATTTACATTGTGTGTTACAAATATTTACATTATGTGTTATTTACAAATATTTACATTATGTGTTATCATTATGTGTTACATTATTAAGTATTGTGACGGTAAACGGGGATGAACCCAAGAAAAAAAATCAAAATTTTAAATCGCAAGATTCAGAAATTTATTTTGAATAAAATAAATTAAACCTTCACTCGAGAGGAAATTCTAGTCCTTTCAGAACTACTCAGGGCAGGTTTCACAGATACATTCAAGAAAGTCATTTAAAATCGTACCTAACTATATTACCTTATATTTCCTACGGCCGTGGAAAATCATGAAAATAATAAGTACTTAGCCAAGGATTTTTAGAGGGTCTATACGGGTAGGACGGGTAGGAGTCTGGACAATTCCAACTTTGTGAGCAGCTATGTATGATGTCGCCCTCACCCTGAAACTGAGCAAGAGGGTAGGTAACATAAATCTCTTGCAAATTAATTGCCGTTTAGGTTTCTAAAGGTGTAATTTTTTTTTGGAATTTTTGGAACCTATCGGTACGATAAACGGAACGATCCCTTGATTCAGTACTCGCAGTCTTCGACTCCACAACGAAAATCAGGACGTCAAGGACGATGAAAGAAATCTGGAGAACCAACGACGGAATGAGTGAAATAAGTAGTTAATTCAGGGTATAGAAAATTATTTCGGAACTCCACATGACTTGAGGTCTTACCAGGAACAAAGGATTCGTAGCACGAACAATTTCTCCTTAGTTCTTCCAGCAGTTTGGAGAGCCCGCAGACAGAAATTCTCCGATCAGCCGATGACCGTCCTTCCAGTATTTTAAAGGCAATGTTTTTTACGCAGACAAAGACAAAATTTTGACGAAAAACGTGATTCAGTAGACGACCGGACGGCAGCAACGAAAAAGTGGAGATTAAAAAAGTATGGCCGCTTCCTTCCTTCTTCGTCAGACCTCAATTAAATTTTGTTCTCCTTTAACTCTTTTAATGCGGATAAATTCCAAAATTATTTCAATAACATTATAGAATTAGTTGTTCATTAAATAAAATTGAAGATGTGAAAATAATGCGTCGAGGTTCAGGATCCAGAGATAGCTCGCTCTAGACTATCTACCGAAACTGCGCAAATACGAACAAGTACGAACAGAGCGGGACTTAATTTTTCTTTCATGCTACAGTATACAATTAAATATGATTCTCTGTACAATTCAAAATTAAATGGTTAAATTTGAGCTACATAAAAATTTTTAAATTAATTCGTAGACGTATATTGTGTTTTCACGAAGTATGGTTGAGAGGTTGAACGGTCGAGGGATGGTTAGTGGGAGGCTGTTTATCATATCTCTCTCTGCAGTGAATTTGTTGCACTAGAGAATTATGTGATGTAACGTTTCAGGCTTCTGACAGATGCCTCAGTCAGTAACAGTTTCACCAGTTCGATGTAAGAAGGTTTTTTGACGCAGTGGCCGGTTCGGATTCTGATCGTGGTTTTATAAAAAGATTTACTTTTTCCCGGGCACTCAGTGAACCACGGTGTCCACGAAACTTTGGAAAACATTGCTTTGTATAGTTCGCCGAATGGGTATTGATCGAACATGTCTTGTCATTCTTTCATCATCGCTTCCCTGAACCGTCAGTTTAGGTCTGATGGTGAACATACTGGGGTCTGGATGTCACAAGTGGGTCTTTTTGTTGCTTCTTTTGCGTAGGAGTCCACCAGCTCGTTCCCAACTATACCCGCATGGCTTGACTGTACATAGCTTGGCCGCTGCACATAGCTTGACGATCTCACCCTCTATGAAGTTCATATTCGAGTTTGGGTTGATATTTCGTAATTTAGTTACGGCACTCAGGGAATCAGTCAGGAGGATCACGGGTCTTTGATCACGTCCAGATGGGGTTGCACCGCATACTTCAATGCTTCGTAGAGTGCAATCAGCTCAACGAGCGTATTGAGTTTGGGCCAATTGAAGTGAGGATGGCATCCGAAGAAGATTGTGTTTGGGCCAGGGGTCAGCCATGTGTTTGGGCCAAACCCAAACCGCCCCTAAAATCCATCAAAAGCAGGTAAAGTCATCAACGCGTGGGTTATTTTACAAATTTTGAATAAAAAAGTTTGGGTGGGTAGAACAACTTCCATATAGGTATGGTGTAATATGGACAATTTTAGTTAGTGAGAAAAATGCAGTTATCGACAGAATAAAAGGAACATTTATCGAATCTGCACTAAAAAATTTAAAACATTAAATTAATCTGTACACACCTAAATAGGTGTTTCTGTCAGCTTAGGTTAGTATTCTAGTTTGAAAATAATTTTAAGAAAATAGGTTCATAACGGAAAGTTTCTATAAACATTTTTACGATATCGAGGTTGTCCATTTTGGGTAGATATGTGTCTGCTGAGGGTCATAAGTGGACTATTGAGGTCATTGATTGGTACAAATACTACAGAGGTGGTGTTAATAGCTTGACTGTGGGATGTCTAACTGAAAAGTAGCGTCCTTCAGATGTTGACAATCGATTGAACTTGTTATGTCGACAATTGGATCTTGTCGTTCTTTCAAAAAAAACAAAAGCACCGGCCTGCTACAATAATGAACTGGGAGATAATTGGGAGCAATTTCAGCAATTCCAGGACATCCTAAAATACCTTGAATCAATCTATACAATCCCGAGTTTATCTGTAACAGCGACGACGACGACGACGACCTGTGACGACGTTATTTCGATGTGACTTAACTCATTCAGTATGAGTGATCATTACCAGTATGCAGGTACTTACTGTATAACAATAACAGTTTAGAATTACAGTTATCAATACTTATTCAGGATTTTCTTTGTTGGCCCAAACTCAGTACTTCTTCACCTGTAAAGTTGCCCAAACCCATCGCGTTTTTCAGTGATTGGCCCAAACTCAAACCACCCAGTCGAACAGAGCCCTCAACGGTCAACGAGACGCCGCGCGCTCAAGCTTCATTTTATGTGGAGGATAAACCAAGAATTCTCCAAAACCTCAAGGATGCTATCAGACGGGGAATAGCCACCATCCCGATGGAAACGTAGAATATTATGAGGAACTTTGCTGAAAGGCTTGGAAAGTGCATCAATCTGCAAGGGCGCCATCTTCATGACACCATTTTCCATACTTGATTTCTCTTTACTCACAACATTATTGTTTATTAAACTTCCAGCCTATTATTTCAACCTGATATCTCCAACATTAAGCATTTGGTGTCATTTTAAAATGTGGTCACTCGTTTTCCGCCACCCTGTACCACCTTTAAGCGCCTTGGTTACAGTCTTCAGTGAAGGTTGTGAAGAAGTAGTTCAGAATACCCTCACATCAGCAGCTGCTTTGGTTGGTTTTTGGTGGGTATGCATCACCTAAGACTGGCATGGACATCAAATTTAAACCAAGTAGACCAGGTATCTGGTTCTGATTCATATTTAAATTTGTCGTAATACTCGAAAAACTGAATTTATAATTTCCAAAATAATACAGTCACTTAGTCAGTCGTTTTAGTGACGTAATAATGATGTACTGAATCGGTAAAAAAAGACTTGGAAAATTAAATTTTCTATCTGATTTTCCCTTCTTATACACATCTGACTTCTACATATTCAATCAAAATTAGCTTCTAAGACAACCTTGTCGCCAAAGCACAACACTGAGCACGCACTCGAACCTACTTGAATCACAAATCCAATCAATTAATCGGTTAAGCTTCTCGATTATGGTTGACTATCCCAATGCTTTTTCTTTCACTCCCAAGTTTCTGACTCTCCAAGTCATAATGTGCGTAAAATTAGTACTAAAATCGCGTAAATGTGACCAAATTGAAAACTTTTCGAGTTTGTTTGTTGAATCAAATCGCTCTCGAGCAAAGCGAGATGGGCGAACAGTTTGATCAACAGATCTTTGGGTGGCCTCGTTCGATTCTAAATATTCAATTCTAATTTAAATTGGTGAAAAAACAATACCTTTATATCGAGAGTTTTTGAGCTAGGGCGTTTTGAAAATTGCAACACCTATTTTGCACCCCTTAAGCGCCCTATACACTATACGATTGCCTGCAAAATACACTCATCGGATGGCGGCCTAACGGCGGCCTGCAGTTGAACTGACAGTTTGTGAGCGCCCTTAGAAAGGGCTGACACTAACCAAAAGCTTTGTGGCAAAATTAGACCCCAAATGGAGCTCATATACCAAATTTCATCAAAACCGATCCCTGATAACTATCAAAAAATGCCGCGTACGGCGGACGGACAGTTTAAATTTGATCGATTTTTTAATTCTACGTATGTACCTTGAAACTTGAACCATCGAATAGGTATTGAGGGAGGGTTAACATTTTTTCTTGCTCGGTTTTTTTAAACATGCGAGAATACAAAATCTACCTTTTATTTCCGAGCTAGCAATCAAAGCAAATCAATAAAAAGAAATAATAAAAAATGATAAAAAAAATGAAATAATTAATAATAAATAAAATTTTATAATTAATCTAGCTCCTTTTATTACGAATACCTTTTAAAAGTTTCTTCTCTCTTTCATTCTTCTTCTGTTGTTGGTCTAGTTTTTGGGGTTCGAGACTTGATGAAGTGAATGATCTTGGTGGTTTGAAAGACTTTGTACTTAGTCTAACTTTCATTCACTATGAAGTAAAGAATATCAGGGAAGGGACTTATATTTTCTTGTATTAAAGTTTGGACATCAATATTGAACGTTATTCAAAAAAGAAAACTTAGAATATGAAAGGTATTCTGCATAAAGGGTTAAGAAGTATGTTTTACGTCGCCTTGAAACTCAATGCCCTTCATTATAGAACGCCAGTGGTTCGTTTTCCTCGTACCTATCAGAACTTTGGAGGGATCGGCCGGAAGTTTTCCCCCAGAGAAAACTCTCCCGTAAGTCACATCAAAGACCATCTCGAAGTTTGATAGGGTCATAGGGCGAGATCGTTAAAAAATTATAACTCCCACAGCCTCCGAGAGTAAGAAGAAGGCTTGGGGTGGAGACGACCACTGAAATATTGATGGAGGGTGAAGGGAGAGACTTTGCAAATCAATTGTTCTTGATGAGTCGCTTGGATAGGCAATCCCTTCAACGTCAGGGTCGAAAAGCACTTTTCAGGGTGCACTTTCTAAAAGCGAATCAATACTCGATAAAAGTTCAACAATTTGTTTTAGCGGCACCTTTTAGGTGTCCCATCTTGAGTTCAATCTCGGGAAAAGGCCATAATAAAGTATTTTACGGTATTGATGTTTTTAGGGTCGACGTTATAAATTATGTTCATCGGTACGAAACGATTTGACTGTTTTACGAGTAGTTACACGCCTGACTTTCGGTAAATAAGCTATACAGTTTTCTTCTAGTGCAATTTCCATCGTAGAAAGGTGATCATCTTTACAAATCTCTCGATCCAGCGTCATGAGAAAAAGATCTGGTTGATTCCCGTTTAAATATGAACGATTGCCAACCATGATTGAAACCAAGGCAAAAAATCGAGGAGCTGTTTGGTGGCCTTGAAAGCACAGAAAATTGGAAGATGAGCAATGGATACTAAGCCAAATTTCTTGATGATGGAATAATTATTAATTTATTTCTTCGAATGGAGTGTGAAACGTTTATTTCATATTTACTCAATGGCAAGGCTGTGTTTTGATTGGCAAGTGATCTATACAGAAAAATAATGAACCTTTGTGTAATTATTTACTGCGTTATTCATTATTGTTTATTCCTCTGAGACTGGTCAAGCTGGTTGCCTGACGAGTATTCTCACCTGAAGCCACTGAATTCAAGACTCAGGCAAGGGAGGAATCAAATGGAAATTGTGAAATTTTTCCCTTAGAGAGAAAAGCAATAGATCATGGACATGTCCATTGTTTCTATGAATAAACAGAATGTTGGTTTATTATTTTCAATAACGAACCTTTGAAATCGACCAAGAAAAAAATTTTAACACCCCTCAAAATTTGTTCGTTTACGTTTCAAGGTACGTAGAACCCGAAAATTGAATAAACATTTTTCCGTCCGTCCGCCGTACGTGGCACGTTTCTTGGTTACCATGGACCGATTTTGATGAAATTTGGTATATGGGCTCATTATGGGGTTAGTTGGGCCACGAAGCTCTTGGTTGATATCAGTTACTTCTAAGGGGTGAAAAATAAGGGTTGAAATTTTCAAAAGTGCCCTAGCTCGAACCACTAATTTAAGATAATAATATATTTAAAATAATTTTGAATTTTCAGAGACCACGCGGAGCTCTGTAGGACATTCCGTTTGCTCCCTACAAGAACTTAGGGGTTTTCGTTTAATAAAACAGAATCACGAGTGTGAATCACCAAAGAGGTCGATTCTCCGTGAGACAGGCCTACCGAAGGCTGATCATTTGAAAATAATAAACAGTTCTGTAATGATTTGCAGCGTTTATTCTCGTTTTTGAATCAGAATACTTGCCATTCAGTTGAATTTCGTTACGAAAAGAAAGTAAAGTAAACAACCATTTCAGGTACGATTTTCGTCCGACTGCCATTCCTGGGGTATCGGACGTCATCATCTGTCTTCCAAAGGGAAGATAAAAATTTCTTCTGGTGATTTCGCTCATGGCTTCCCATTGCCTCACCGCTCTGGGTTGGGACGAGGGGGCGATGAGAGCCCCGGCCGCCGAAAAACGCACGCTGTCGGCGATGAGCCTTGAACCCACGATCCCCGCAGAGGTCGGTCCAAAGTCCACCCCCAAACAACGACGCGCCAACGACCGTAGCCGCACCACTGTCCCAAAAACTTTTGTTACGAAGGCACCCACAAAGGACAGATATCATTGTTATTCCAGATAGGTAATTTCCTCCATAATAAACTTCGTTGTTTTTAATGATTATTGATCTTAATATCTGATAAGTGTACTTATTATAACTACTGTATTGACCAACGGTGTTCTCAGTGTATATCACAAATAATACACAGACAATAATACACTATACAGACAAACAGTTGTGTGACTATTCCTGGCATTTTTGTTTCGATTGTGACCTTGTCTACATCACGAGTTGACTGAGGTCAAGAATTCAACTCTGACAAGCCTCTTCCCGTTAAGATCATCCTCGGAAGAGTAGAAGAACCTGATCTTCCTACCTTCGACCAGAGCCTCTGACCTTGAGGTGACCTGGGATTGCGGGTACCCTTCTCAAAAGCTTGTGCAATTTTTGTTAGCAAACTTTTTCCTTCTTCCTTCGCTGAGAGGCAGTTAGACTCATCGAGAGGACCTGCAACCATCCTGCACACCATGAGGTTGACTGTGAGTCCCTTCACATAAACCTTCTTATTACCAATCGTACTGTCATTAGTTTAGTGGAGCTACTAGCAAGAAAATCTCATGTTTTGGGTATCTTCAAATATTTGTACTTCTCTAAGGGATCAAAATTTCAAAAATAGAATCAAAAACCAGTTTTTAGGGTTATTGCTGTTATAACCTTCATAATTATAGTAATAAAGGTATATTCAAAATTCTGAACAACTAACCATGCTTCAAATCCAAAATACAAATCAAATTTTTACAGTTTGGCAATTTACGACACAGATGGCCCTTAATGTTCCTCATTACGTGTATCTCATAGTGGCGCAATTAATTTTATCACTACCAGATGCCTGATTTTGGTCATATTTTGTGGGTAGTCGAAAATGTTTTTTTTCGATTCAAAGTTCCGACAATTCAAAGTTCTTGTCCACAGTACATGGCAAACACGAACTCTTTGCCTCGCGCTTAACTTCAAAATTTTTGACACGATTTTGATCAAATTTCAAGGGTTATGCGAACTTACATGACATGTAACATTGTTCCTCTTAATTGTCATCATAATTATATTCATGGCGCTTGTGCGGGCTCTAGTACCCCTTATCATTATTTTCTCGCTGTCAAATTGTCCGATTTGGCTCAAACTTGAATTGAAGTTTTGGCAAGAGGGAGGAGGGGGGGTCACGTCATGGATATTCAACCTACCCAATTACCCTGGATATGTTGATATATACGTACAGGTGAGCTTTGTCCCTTCATTTACTGCATTGTACAATACTAGTTAATTATCTTTTATTTAGGCTGAGTGCGTACTAATGCTGCTTGTGGTTGGCCATTCTGCCAGCCAAGGACAAATCGATGATCAACTCCGGTTTACGAGTGAAATTATTAATTACAAAAACGAAAACAATGGAGCAGACGGCTACGAATTCTCGTAAGTAACTTTCTGTTTATATGGTTATAGAACATTTGCCTAATAGGGTGGGCAATAAATCTTAATCACATAGAATAACGTGGATAATCAGCCACGGTGGGTGGGCTCTTACGCGTACAGCGATCTATTTAGTTCGCCACCCCTTCCCTATTGTGAATACACTCGCGATTATGTTAATGATTTGTGACTTTTACTCTTGTATCATGGCTCCAACCTATCAGATAAATCACATCCATCGAACATTCAAAACCTCAAATAACCAATGTTTATCCGATTCTCAAATTTGGTTTGTTGGTACCTACGTCTGATGATCTCCTATCGGATGGCTTACCAAATCATTTTGGATCGAGGATCCATTGCCACAACCACTTGCAGAGGTTTTTGACCTGCTTTGCGAACAAAACGCTCTCCTCTAAACAATAGTTAGAAGAAAAAGAAAATGCTATTCAAATCGACAAATTATTAGGATTTTTTCATGAAAATAATAGTTATACTCATATCAACACAGAGGTCCTAGGTGTTTAACAGATTTCCAAGAAAAAAATAGCATGAACTCACACAACGTAACGTTTAACATAAAATTTACTTTGTTTTCAGTTACGAAACGGACGAAGGCGCAACACGAGAGGAGAGAGGAGGTTTTGTCGATGGTATTTGGACAGTTACAGGAAAAGCCAGCTGGTGGGATACAAATTTCATTCGACAAACCATTGAATATGTGGCCGACGACAAAGGTTAGCTTTCGTCACGATATTTGAAATATTTTTATTATTTATAATATATTTTATTAGATTTGTTTTTGGTTTATTATTTTCAATAATGAACCTTTGGAAACGACCAAGAAAAAACAAGTGGGTGTGGCACATAGCTTCCTCGTATCCATAACCCGATTGTACAGATGATCCGATGCATAGCAGTTGATCTCAAAACATCAATCTCTAAATACCTTGTACTACCCTCATAGGGGACTCTACACGTCAACCAGCACAATATCTGGATATTGTTGGAAAATGTATAAGTTATGACTGTAACAAGGATATAATATATTATACTTTATTATATATAATTAAGATATAATATATTATGGTATATTATGCTTTCGTATATTATCGAAATTCTACCAATCTGTAACATCCCTGAAAATTTCATTGAAATTGGATGGAAAATGTAGAAGTTATGGTCGAAGGAAATTCACGTTTGCGCATGCGCAGTGGCTACTATCAGTCCGAAGGTAGTGATTTTCATAGGGGACCGTCTACACACCAACCCGCACAATCCCTGAAAATTTCATAGAAATCGGACAATAACTTCGTATAGTTATGCGCGTTACAAGGATTTCATGACAGACACACAGACAGACAGAAACGGAACCAAAATTGTTCAAAAAGGTCTAAAACGCAAAAAGCGAGTGAAAATTTTGATTTTGGAGAACTTTTTTTTTCATCCTTGAAAAGTGAAAACAAAGCTTCCGCTACCTTGGTAGACTCGGAAGCAAAACTTTTAACCCCCTTCAAAATTTGTTGGTTTACGTTTCCAAAAATCCAATCCAAAAACGTCTGCCAAGTGGGTGTGGCACATAGCTTCCTCGTATCCATAACCCGATTGTATAGATGATCCGATGCATAGTAGTTAATCTCAAAACACCAATCTCTAAGTACCTTTCACTACCCTCATAGGGGACCATCTACACGCTAATCTGGACAATCCTAGAAAATGTCATCAAATTCGGATGAAAAATGGTGGTGATTTTCATAGGGGACCATCTAAATACTAATCTGTAACATCCCTGAAAATTTCATTGAAATCGGATTGAGATTATGGAAGTTATGGCCGTTACAAGGAATTCACGTTTGCGCAAGCGCAGTCGCTTCTATCAGTCCGGAGATGATGATTTTCATAGGGGACCATCTACAACTCAATTTACATAATCCCTGTAAATTTCATCGAAATCGAGTTGATAATGTGGGAGTTATGGCCGTTACAAGGAAATTCACTTTTGCGCATGCGCAGTAGCTACTATCAATTCGAAGGTGGTAATTTTCATAGGGGACCATTAAAATACTAATCTGTAACATCCCTGAGAATTTCATCGAAATCGGATGGAAACTGTAGAAGTTATGGCCGTTACAGGGAATTCACGTTTGCGCATGCGCAGTCGCTTCTATCAGTCCGGGAATGATGATTTTCATAGGGGACCGTCTACACACCAACCCGCACAATCCCTGAAAATTTCATCGAAATCGGACAATAACTTCGTATAGTTATGCGCGTTACAAGGAATTGATGACAGACACACAGACAGACAGACACGGAACCGAAATTGTTCAGAAAGGTCTAAAACGCAAAACGCGAGTGAAAATTTTGATTTTGGAGAACTTTTTTTTTCGTCCTTGAAAAGTGAAAACAAAGCTTCCGCTACCTTGGTAGACTCGGAAGCAAAATCTAATAAAAATTTGGCAGTCCGCCTGCCGTAAGCCGTACGCGACACTTTCCTCAGTTAACATTGACCGATTTTGATGAAATTGGGTTTGTGGGCTCTATTTTGGGTCTAGTTGTGCCCTGAGGGTTTTGGTTGATGTAGGTCACTTCTAAGGGTTGAAAAATTAGGGTTGAAATGTTGATATAAAGGTATTTATTGTTTTTCAATCAATTTAAGATAGTATTGAACTTTTAGAATTTTTAGAGACCATGTGGAGCCCTGTAGGATAAGCCTTTCGCTCCCTACGGGAATTAAGATTTCAAGATTTCAAGATTTCAAGATTTTTATTGGCAAGATGGATTTATGGATTTTTTTTTTTTTTTTTTTTTTTTTGGATTTTTATTGGAATTAAGGAATGGTCTTCCGATAAATCAGAAACACGAGTGTGAATCGCAAAAGAGGCCTAAATTAGGCCTTAGAGATTAAATCTCCGTTCCAATTTTAACTGACCGAAATGCGACCGATGTTTTTCTTCATGTTGGTTGGTGGTGACAATGGCAAAGCCATGTTCTTTGCAGAAGAGTGATCTATATAGAAAAATAATAAACCTTTGTGTACGAACTAGAAAAGAAGAGAATCTTGGAGAAGAAAAGAATCTAATAAGACCACTCAGAGGTATTCAAAAATAATAATTAACTGTTGTGTAATAACTTAGAGGTCTTCAGGGACGCTGTTTTACTGGTGACGCCTGCCATTTGGATTGCCGATCTCCGAATAGAGATGGCGTGACAAGAACAAGTTATCATATGCAGCGTCCACGCGTTGCCCGAGAAACGTGCGAGGCTTGTTTTGAAGTTATATTATTACTTCTAATCGGCTCTTCCAACGTTTCACCTTACTTCTTGGATGTTTTCTGGAGGGAAGGGAGTAGGTACCATTAGAACATTCGCTACGTGGGACTATGTTCAACTTTTTAACGATTTTGAATATAAAACGCTGCAAATTTTCCAAAGGTTTATTATTTTTCTGTAAAGATCACTCGTCTGCAAAGAACACACCTTTGCCTCTACCTACCAATTTTTTTCAATTTCCCCTCAACGACAAAAGGTCTTGATGTGACGGAGGGAGCACACCATAAATGAAAACGCTGCAAATTATATCACAAAGGTTTATTATTTTTCTATGTAGTTTCTATGTCACTTTTTTTCAAAATGGAACTTTCCTGAAAGACGCAGGGCATAAATAAGAATAAATAAATAAATAAAATATAATGGGGAAGACGCCCAGGACTCACCTGACGCCGGCCGTAGGGATGAGTGAAGATGAGGAAGGTGGGGGTGGGAGAGAGGGATGGATGGAAGTGCCTCTATAAAACGACCACCAGTTCAAATATGAGCCGAGCAGGACACGGGTGGTGATACCACGAAGTAAGCCTACCGAGATGCCCGACTCGCGAAACTCCGTGGCACTTTTCCCGCACCACGACAATGCTGCAGCCATCACCCTGATGTTGTTGGGGCCCACTCCTTTTAACTCCGACACCGCTTGCCGTAAATCTTTTGCGTCATACTTTCTTAACTTAGCCCGCCAAGTCTGCTCCATGTCCAAGCTTTCATTGGCGACTTGTACATCCAGGATAATGCAAGATTGGTCAGGCTTGACGGCAACGATGTAGGGCTTCTTACCCTGGTCACTTGGCAAGTGATTCAATCTTTCCCTCTCAACATCCCAGCCGCTAGATGGCAAGGCACCTGCTATCTGCTTGGCAACCTCATCATGACGTATGTGCACGTATGTGTGCCCCCATAGTAACAACTACTATTACCACCTACCTACTACTTACCTCCTTCACAGTCAATTTTATTTGGAAGGAATTAAAGCTTCACACTCGCTTCGAAGAAATAGAGATTTTGATGTTGGAAATTTGAATACTGGTTTCTAAGGACGCAAAACTGACTAGGTACAACACGAAGAAACGAACAACGATCGCATTTTGTTCAGATGAAATTTGAACGGAGATTAGGCCTCTTTTGCGATTCACACCCTTATTTCTGATTTATCGTAAGTTCAACCCTTAAGTTCCCGTAGGGAGTGAACGGTTTGTCCTACAGAGCAACAGGTGGTCTCAATCGTTTCTAAAAATTCAATACTATTTCAAATTGATGAAAAAAACAAAAGGTAGGTACTTCATTTAGAGAGTGTTCGAGATAGGGCACTTTTGAACTTTTCAACCCTCATATTTCACTCCTTAGATGTGACTGACATCAACCAAAAGGTTTGCGGCACAACTAGACCCCAAATGGAGCCCATATACCAAATTTCATCAAAACAGGTCCATGGTAACTAATAAAATTGCCGCGTACGGCGGACTGACGGATTCTTTTAGTTTATTATTTTCAATAAAGAACATTTTTTTTACTCGATTTTCTGATTCTACATACTTTGAAACGTAAAACATCAAATTTTGAGGAGGAGTACATTTTTTCTTGCTCGATTCCAATGGTTCATTATTGAGAATAATAAATCAAAATGCTTTCCACATTTCAACCGTTTACAAACCTCACTTTCAGAGTTCGTGCCGAAAAGCAACGCTAAACATATTGTTTAGTAATGCATGCATTCCAGGGGACGTCCCATTGGATAAGCATTAGATCAGTTAACCAGTTGGTAAGCGATAAAACTGTTCCACTGGATGTAATTTGGTTTATTAGTTTAGGCAAGAAATAGTGACCCCCCCCCCCTCACCATTATCTACCAAAACATTTCTAGCGGCATGGGAGCCTCGAATCTGAAGAGCATTTTAAAATCCATGATCTACGATACCCAACATGCGATTTCGAGTTCACCCCCCCCCCTTCCCTCACCAATGGTGCCAGTCTGGCACCAAAGCGGGAATACGTCGTAACATTGAACTTTCATCTATTAGGTTTAGTAGGCGGTCCGTCGAGGTTCACATCCGTATTCAAGGTGAAACACAAAAAAAAAAGAAAAAAAAAGACGAAATATGCGGTTTATGGTGTCGTGGCACCACGGTGGCACCACTATTAGTTCCATGGTGGTACAGAGAATAATTCATGAAAATACGGAGGTATAATGAGAATTTTTCCTCAATTTCAAAGGTTTTGTACAATTAGTAAGCCGTAAAGGAACCGAAATATTGAAAAATCGGATATTTTATGAATATTATCCCCCACTTGCCCCCTCCCTTTGCGAATTTTAGTACTCGGGTGAAATTATGTACAACTCGGAAGTTATTTGAGTCAAACAAAAAAGAAACACACAAATCGGTTGGAAATTGAGGCCTGGACAGAGTTTACAGGATTATGGCCGCAAACGCACGTTTTTCAAGCATTAACCCCCCCTTTCCCCCCCTTAAAAAGCAAAATCCAAAATTTCGGCGCCGTAGTGCACAACTAGATAGTTTTCCGCGTCGAACAAAAAAAGAACCAGGAAAATCGGTTGAGTACTAAGGCCTGGGCAGACGACACAAGATTTTGTCACACACACACACACACACACACAGACATACACCTATGGTTTTTTCGCGGATTTGGATTCAGAATGGTCTAAAACGGATTACTGTGTGGTTATTTTTTTTCTGTTGAGTGTTGTCCAACTTCACCCCAGATCGATCGCATAAGGACGCCCAAGTCTTACTGTGGGACGTCCTAAAAACTGCTAGACATAATTTCTTCCGAAGTGTGGAGAGTCACTGACGGTTTTATAATCTATCGATATCGGACCATCTACACAATCAAATCATGAATACGGAAAAACTATGTGCCAAATACACTTGGCATAATTTTCCTTACCTTCCAGTTGTGTGCTGTGCTGCGCTCTCTTATGACGCAGACAAAATTATTTTGTGCTCAGCTAACTCCGGCATTTAATACGCCTCATCACTATTTGCAGGATATAAGGTGTTGAAGCTGATGATTTCCGGTGTCCCAACATTCGACGGCAACATCGACAGCCTCGGCGGCGGCGGTGCATACGGCGGCGGCGGTGGGTACAGCGGCGGCGGCGGTGGATACAGCCCGGGATCCGATGCATCTCTGCTCGGAGCCAACCTCGTCACAACGAAGAAGAAGCCTGGACAATTCAAAAAAATTATGGCTAAAAATGAGAGATGAGATTGACAAAATTTATTTTTTATGTGAACTGAAGATAGTGCGTAATTTTCTATGCTTTATTAAAAAAATACAATATAAAAAAAGACGTGTGTGGCTGTGGATGATTAAACATTTTAGATCATCTTAAACACATTCGGTTTTATGTCTGTTTGTGTAAACGTACGCTAAACGTAAACGTAAACGTAAACGTAAACTATAGAAGTTAGTTTGATTTCAATGACATTGAAATGTTGGATTGTGCGGGTAGTTGGTCGTGATCGAATCATCGACATAATGATGCCCACCTAGTAAGGCATTTCCGACCATAGTGCGCCTCCTGGCGTACCTTTTCACATGCGATTCCTCTGAATCACTGGGTACTCGGCAAATTGAATCACCTGCGATTAGAGGTCTTACTTTGTTATGATTGATTGCTCAACCGGTTGACTAATTTTTTGGAGTACGATTCCGTACGAGTATTTAGTAGTACTCTTGAGTTCCACAAACTGTAATGACAATTCTATGAATATTGTAGTTGATGCATCGAAGACTATTAGCATGTACTACCTCTAAAATTATGATGAGTCATCAGGTCAACACGTCATCTAACATACCTACTACATTAAATAACGTACCGCTATGTCGTGTGATTTGTAACACTTAACTTTCAAATTTTCGAGACTCCCCTCAGTGAAGTAATGCGTCAAAAGCATGTAGTGTTGTAAGAGGATTCTCATCCATTTATTATACCTCATTCCTAGCAACCACCGTTGTTATGGGAACCTACAATAATAGGAGAAGATTGATGTTTGAGAATTAATTAATAAAGTGTTGGAGCTGGTAGCTCGTAAAAACCTATGGAATAATTTTATTAAAATTATAATAAAATTATTCTATAGCTCATCCCTCAACTTAGGAGAAAACATTGTTCCTACAATGAAACGGTAGTACATTTTTTATAGCAGCATATTTCTCCCTATCACTGTCATCAACGTAAATTATAGTTTTTGGATATCCATCCCTCCATACTACTCTTTTCACTGTAAATGGTCCTTTCACAATAGGATCTTTGCCCTTCACTCCACACTGTACAAGTACTTGATCCCCATTGGTTATGGAAGGGATAGTTTTTGAGTGTCGTTTGTCAAACTGGCAAAGATCCTATTGTGAAAGGACCATTTACAGTGAAAAGAGTAGTATGGAGGGATGGATATCCAAAAACTATAATTTACGTTGATGACAGTGATAGGGAGAAATATGCTGCTATAAAAAATGTACTACCGTTTCATTGTAGGAACAATGTTTTCTCCTAAGTTGAGGGATGTAAGAGGATTCTCATCCATTTATTATACCTCCTTCCTAGCAACCACCGTTGTTATGGGAACCTACAATAATACGAGAAGATTGATGTTTGAGAATTAATTAATAAAGTGTTGGAGCTGGTAGCTCGTAAAAACCTATAGAATAATTTTATTGTAATTTTAATAAATTTTATTTTTATGTAAGGGACATTAGGTCTCTTACAAGTGTTGATCCTTAAACGTCGAAAGGTTGGCCAAGCAACAGCTTGTCCTGGCAATTTACCTATTCCATATTTCCTCGTTTCAGATCTGTGAATTTAAGAAAAGAACTGATACAAACACTGTGACAGACAAAAAGCATCGTTTTGAATTAAGGGCGAAGATAACATCAGTACAACAATGTGCTATTATCCATTCTTGCCAGGATAAGGGTTAATAGTGGATGAGAAATGAGATGAGGGATGGACGGTCATATACAATTTTCATACAAATGGTAGAAACAATAGAAAACCGTGATTTTCGCCTTTCAAATAGAGATAAAGAAATTGCTTGGTTCTGCATTTTGATATTCATTCAGAAAAAGAAAGTAGGATTCCTAAGTAAAACTACTAACAGAAACTTACTTTACAGCAAAATAACTACCTGGTATTTTTAATGCCAAGGCATGTTTCCGTAGAGACCAAAAACGTTCCAAAGGTACTACATGGATTATATTTTATTAGTCCTTAGACTTTAATCATGAAAAATTAAGTTCATTTATTCCAGCTAGCACGATAATCGAAATTCCTCAAACGTAACGCTTCGAAACACATTTCGTAATGGAGGAGAAACCCCAAATTTCATTTTTGAAATAATGATACAGGTAAGTTTAGCCAGAAAGATGAACAACAATTGTTGTATATTTCATGCTGGTAATACCCATCTTAACCCACCAACGCCGAGCGTGTTCATACGATCACGGCAGACATGAACGAGTACGAAATTTCTCATGTCCTTTTTTCCACATTCCTACCCCTTTTGTGCGGCTTCAGAACATCCCTGCCCATCATTTCATTGCCAGAAGTCACCACCAGATGCATTATTTTATGTAAGGTAAGGTAAAAGCACCAATGGTGGAATGCTTCAATTGCACTCGGTCTTCCTGGTATTTTTTGCAATTTTTCAGATCAACAACTTTTGAAGATACCTTCAGCAAATCTTCCCCTTCACGAAGAATGTCTTAAAATTGCTTTAAAAGTACTTTTTTGTAGTAATCCGTCTTCTTCAGCTACTTGTTTAGTACCAATAGTGGAATGCTGAAAATTGTGGTTGTTCGTAAGTTGGAATGTTTTGCTCCAGTCGTGGAACGATGCCAAAATTTCAACTCCTCATTGAAATTTCCCCCGTTAAAACTTTTGTACTGTACGCTATGAAGTGATTTTGACGTGGCCAATTCAACTAAATCATCTTTTATGAGTGATATTGATGTTCTGTGCCTTTTCATGGTTCAATTCTTGAACAAATACCAGAATTCTGATGAAAACCTTCG
This sequence comes from Apolygus lucorum, assembly GCA_009739505.2. NCBI lineage: Eukaryota > Metazoa > Arthropoda > Insecta > Hemiptera > Miridae > Apolygus > Apolygus lucorum. The sequence goes on from CM019181.2 coordinate 30,223,892, forward strand.
TTTTGATACTTACTATCATTTGGACTGTGTAACGCCGAGCGTGTTCATATGGAAACGGTCCTTTACGACAATCAAAAGCTTCGGGAATTTTTAAAATCATTTATTTGGGTTCGTGTAAAAGCTAAATGGTCAGAAAATCATGAGGATTTCAAAATCTGCAAAATCTGCGTTTTAGACCTTTCTGAACAATTTTGGTTCAGTGTCTGTGTGTCTGTGTGTCTGTCTGTCTGTCTGTCTGTCTGTCTGTCTGTCTGTCTGTCATGAATTCCTTGTAACGCGCATAACTATACGAAGTTATTGTCCGATTTAAATGAAATTTTCAGGGATTATGCGAGTTGGTGTGTAGACGGTCCCCTATTAAAATCATCATCCCCGGACTGATAGAAGCGACTGCGCATGCGCAAACGTGAATTCCTTGTAACGGCCATAACTTCTACATTTTCCATCCGATTTCAATGAAATTCTCAGGGATTGTGCGGGTTGGTGTGTAGACGGTCCCCTATGAAAAACATCATCCCCGGACTGATAGAAGCGACTGCGCATGCGCAAACGTGAATTCCTTGTAACGGCCATAACTTCTACATTTTCCATCCGATTTCAATGAAATTCTCAGGGATTGTGCGGATTGGTGTGTAGACGGTCCCCTATGAAAATCATCATCCCCGGACTGATAGAAGCGACTGCGCATGCGCAAACGTGAAATTCCTTGTAACGGCCATAACTTCTACATTTTCGATCCGAGCTCAATGAAATTCTCAGGGATTGTGCGGGTTGGTGTGTAGACGGTCCCCTATGAAAATCATCACCTTCGGACTGATAGTAGCCACTGCGCATGCGCAAACGTGAATTTCCTTGTAACTTCTATAATTTCTACATTTTCAATCCGATTTCAATGAAATTTTCAGGGATGTTACAGATTAGTATTTGGATGGTCCCCTATGAAAATCACCACCTTCGGACTGATAGTAGCCACTGCGCATGCGCAAACGTGAATTCCTTGTAACGGCCATAACTTCTACATTTTCCATCCGATTTCAATGAAATTTTCAGGGATGTTACAGATTAACTTGTTTTGATGTTTTGAGATTATCTACTATGCATCGGATCGTCTATACAATCGGGTTATGGATACGAGGAAGCTATGTGCCACACCCACTTGGCAGACGTTTTTTGAGTTATGGCGTTTTCAAAATTTCAAAATTGATTTTGGAACCCTTAGAAGTGACCTACATCAACCAAAATCTTCGGGGCACAACAAGACCCCAAATGGAGCCTACATACCAAATTTCATCAAAATCGGTCAAGTGGCAAAAGTGCCGCGTACGGCGGACGGCGGACGGACGGACGGCCAAATTTTTATTCGATTTTTGGATTCTACGTACCTTGAAACGTAAACCATCAAGTTTTGAGGGGGTGTTAGAAAAAAAATGTTCTTGGTCGATTCCAAAGGTTCATTATTTAAAATAATAAACCAAAAGGGGAGGGGGGAATTTAAAACATCATTTCCGGATATAGAGGGAGTTTTATTAGTGACTATGGCACATACCTACTCTCGAGCTAATCTTTGTTTGGACTTGTCGCTTAACTTTCACTTCCAGAAGTCGCGTCTGGACTAAATGATCCATAGAATTGAAATGGAAATAGTTGCATAATTTGATAATTTGGAATGGTTCTTAATAAAGAAGGCGCTCATGCCATTAGCTTCCTGTTGAAATCTTGGTTTCTTGAAAATTGAATCTATTGACGAGACGTATCCAACGATATCAGTACCTCTTTTTTGACCAATATGTCGTTTAGAACTTTTATACATGTCAATTTCTTTACATGAAGTAGTTTCGGGAGACAAAAAGGTTGCCACTGTTGGGATAAGAACTCACTGATCTGCTCCGAGTTTATTTTCCTGACCCGCCACCCAGTATGCAGCATCTTGAAATGATCACATTTTCTCATGACTGGGAATCCAGATTTGGAATCTGTAAACTCCATTCTGTAGGTTTTGAAGGTTCACTGCTGGTTAATTATGTTTGGAAATTTCAGAGTGACAATAATTAAAATGAAGATAGTTTCAGAGGGACAATTGGGAAAACCCTTCAAATAGTAATTTGAGAGAGGGTTTGACAATCATAATTTGCTCATCAGAGTTTGACATTAAATTACGCCCGCTTCAGCTCTAGTAAAAACGATTCCAAATATTCCATTTTATTGACAAATGAGAAACAAATTAAGGTTTCCTTCGAGAATGCAGCCGTCTAGTGGAAAAAAAATCTTAATAACCTGAAGTATATTTTGGGATGTCCAATTTTTACCTGATACAGTTTACAGACTTTCAAGCCAAAACTGATAGCCATTGGCTATTTTGATACTCAAAGAAGAAACAAAATAATTCTCGAGTTGACAGAATGAAATAGGGCTTTCGGGGTACCTTCTACTCTCATTAATTTCTTATTTTGTAAGGTATTAGTTGGATTTCCTCGTCATAGATGGCGCCACTGTCTAAGGCAGCACAAATCCCTCTATGAAGTGAACCTTTCCCACCTTATTCCTTGGTTATTTTCTTTATGAGAAATAACTGATACCAACATCCCAGCAAGGATCTTTCCAAGTTTCCTTCTACTTCAACAAAGTTGGGTTTATAGACAGGTAGCGCTAGTGTGGCCCTAGGAAAGATCATTCTTGAGCTGATACTGTAATAGGGCCTTCAAGGAACCTTCTGCTCAAATGTTTTATAGATTTATCAAAATACATTCATCATTAATTTTAAAAAGTCTGAAAAAACACATTTTTTGAACAAGTGGGAAATTAAGGGTTAAAAATTAGACCACGAGGACCACAAGGAAGGTTGAGATCCGCCCTAAGGGTATCAATCTTGGTTGAAGTGTGCTGCGGTTGGTTTCGAGGCAATAGAAGATTAATATGGTCATCTTTAGGCACCAAATTAATATTTCAATCAGTACACGTAATGCAATGTTACGAGATATTATTACAATACAGTTGTGTACTTCATATTATTTGTTAGAGTAGAATCATGATTTTCATTATTCCGATAAATTTTGAGAAGATTTAATTAAACATGCCATTGATAAAATTTCATAATTTTGGCATGTCACTATCTCCTCATTCCCGATAAGAAAGTCTCTCGTCTTTGTTTACCCACTCAACCTTACTGGAACTCGGTGAGGATGTTTACTACGTGTGCGCCTCTCAACCTCAATACTGTTCATACATTGTCAGGTGATGATGGTGCAGATAAGACTCGGTTGGAGCCTACCGCTAGCTATAAAGAGGAAGGAACGAGCCTCCAACATCATTCGCCAGTCAATCTGCAACGCGGAATTTCAAACATCCAATAGAGAAACACCCTATTTCTTCGCAGTCGGCCAAAACATGGAGTACTCGTTTTACGGAGCTATCGTGTTCTCAGTTGCTGTTGCTTCGTCGTCTTTCATGTTGCTGTTCCACATTTTAGTGGTAAGCAGGCAGTAATATACCTTCTAAATGAATTAATTATACTTATTCTCCATTAATTTTAATGATATTTTAACAATAACATACGCCAATTTACAACGTTCAAATTCGAATTAGATTCTAATAATAACAACATTTTTGGTAGTTTTCAGGTGTGATAAAAACAAAAAACTACTTAACGACGTCTAATATATCAAAATATTAGGAATGTCTCGACTTTATGCAATTTCTTTTAATTGAATTTTTTGAATTTTTTTCGAATTTTAGAAGGATAGGTACTTAACTCAAATCTCTCGATCTTGAGTCAAACTGTAGAGCACAATTAAGAAGTCAGAATTTGATTCACCCCCCTCGTTTCTAACTTGAAATGATTGTTCATACCATATTTTAACAACTTTATCATCTTAATCAATTCCTCATATCAATTCACCAAAATAATGAACGAATCATTTCAAATTATGAGGCAGCCTGATTAAGACCGACCGCAGCCATGTACCAACGCCACAATTTAGAGCTGAGATGTTTTCTCAATTCAGCAGTCTCCTCAAAAACCAACATATTTCCGTAATAAAAATGTCAAGACTGTTATGAATAGATTTAGCATTTTCTATGTTTTAGAATTCATTTTAGAATTTCAATGCTGGAAAATCACATTTTTTACATTAAATGTGAGTCCAAAAATATTTCTTGCATTGTCTCACAATATTGACTATTATTAAATATGTGAATATTTTTAAATGCATAAAAAGCATGGGAAACATTAACCTACTGGCAGTCAGCTGGATTACATATTACTATATAATAAATATTATATAGTATATTATAGTATATATAGTATATAGTATATTATATAATAAATATTATGCAAATCGATAAATTCCAACAAGATTTTACGTACGTGATTTAGGCGGTGTAGTAAGGAGGAATTATTAATATCTGTTTATTTAGTCTTCATAATTATTGCTTCCGAGTCTACCTAGGTAACGGATGCTTTGTTTTCACTTTTCAAGGTTGAAAAAAAAAGTTCTCCAAAATCAAAATTTCCACTCAGGTTTTACGTTTCAGACCTTTCTGACGAATTTTGGTTCCGTGTCTGTCTGTCTGTCATTAAATCCTTGCCACAGCCATAACTTCTACAATTCTCATCTGATTTCGATGAAATTCTCGGGGATTGTGTGGATTGGCGTGTAGATGGTCCCCTATGAAAATCATCGCTCCCAGACTAATAGTAGCCACTGCAGTAGTATATTTCCTTGTAACATCCATAACTTATACATTTTCCAACAATATTCTATGATTGTGCCGGTTGACATGTAGATGGTCCCCTATGAGGGTGCAAGGTAATTAGAGATTGATGTTTCGAGAACAACTACTATGCTTCGGATCATCTATATAATCGGGTTATTGTATAAGAGGAAGCTGTGAACCATACCCACTTGGCAGACTTTTTTGTTTTGGATGGGTAAATAATTAATAGACATTGAGTACGTTAGACCGAGTGCAAACTACAAAACGAAGACAACTATAGAAAAGCGTTTAGAATATTATAATTATTCTTTTCGTGTAATACTATTGAGGATTTTTTAGTTAATTGATGATTTGGACAATAAAAATAAATAAAATACAATGCAATAAATACAATAACATTGATTCGTGACTAGAAAACAATTGCTACAAAAAAATTTCGCACTGTAGAAACACCAAATGAGTACTTGACAAATTCTGCTTCCTATTAGGTAATTGCTCTCAATTGTACGTAAATTCCCGAAGTAAGAAGCTCGTTGTAAGAAGCCTCATTTCCCTCCCCCTCCCACAATTTCATGCGTAGAGTGCTGCATGATAGGGCATCTTCCAATGAAACGTTCCCTACCCTCACTCTCCCTTAAATTGTATATTGAGCATAGTAAATTTCTATTCTCTATCGAGAGTTGGGAGTCAAAATAATTACAAAAACATTAAAATTTTTGTCCAAACCAGATGGCTTCAGTTCCAACTCTTTGTGCAACAAGAAATGTTGGGGCCTTCTTAAAAGAATTTCATTGCTAGAAAGACACTTCCAAAACATAAGAGAGCTCAGATATTTAATTCATTCGTTGATTCCCTTCAATATTGACTATAAACATATTATATTTTTATTTGGTAATAATGTAACTGACAAATATCATTTACAAATGTTACAGGAAAATGGTATGGTGGAGTGATGAAAGAAGTTCTGTTCCATTCAAAGATGTTGCGGTCTAGAATATACAGGTGAGTTGAATGTTGAATATTCCATACCTAATTTAAGTATTATTAAGTACATGATATTGGTGGACGCTATACTAAACTAATCATATACCATAATATGGAATATTATTCCTCAATAATTTTTCATTTTATTCAAATTGTTTCAGATCCATTGACCAGGATGGTTGTTGAATCGATAATATTCGGAACGTACATCAGCATAATGAACATTTTCTCCCACGACAAAATGGAGGAAGACAACTCGGGCGCTCCATCGTGAAATCACCTCGAGTTGTAACTTCTTGGGTCCAAAACTTGAGCTCGGTAAATAATTTCAATCCATTACATATCAATAATTTCATAAAATCAATACACTGATTACCTGATTATGTAGAGAAGAGCGGCGTAGGGAAGTGTTCTCCGGATTTGTCTTTGTTTCGCCATTCATTATATTTACCAATAATCTCGTGTTTCTTCATAGGTTTGAATCGCGCATCTTCGCGTTGAGATGCCATCCAAGCTGCAAGGAATTTCAAGAAACCTCCACGAGAGCCTTCACGATCCTACTAACAAGAATGAGGAAAAGCTCCAAGATTTTTAAATTTGGAAATAAACGAAGCTCGGGCTGACGCCAGAGAGCGTAACCTATGAAGTTGTTGAATAAAATTTGGTTTTTCAAGAAAATTCAATTTTGATGACTCCCTGTTTCCAACCGTTTTCAGTAGGTATGTAAGGGTTTATTGGCAGGAGTATACATTAACTTGGTTCTGTACAGTTTGCACCTTAATGAAAACCTAAAGTTGTATGTTGTAGAATTGTTGTTCAAGATTTGACGAAAATTGAGAAACATTGGTATTGTAAACTAATGAGAATAGATAGTTTTCTATTTCATAGTCTTCTTTTTTCTAATTTAGTTAATTTTCAGGATAAGGAATGTTCTTCTAATTAAAATTTCCTGTTCACGTTCCTCGTTTTAGATTTTGGTTTATTATTTGAAATACTTACCTAATACGAGTTTGAATGAAGCAAGAAGAAAAATCAACCCACTCAAAATTTGATGTTTTACGTTTCAGAGTACCTAAAATACGAAAACCGAACTTTTAAAAAAAACTGTCTGTCTACAGTAAGCACTTCGCCTAGAGCAAACATTTTAAATATTAAGATATTGTTTTTTCATGGATTAAAATAGAACTAATTCTTTAAAATCGAATGCGACCACATAACCGTTTGCTCCCTGTAGGAGAAATTAATCGAAAATACAAATTGGCTTGCCGCGAATCTGGCAATTCATCATTAAAAAGTGCTAGTAAACAGTTTGCTCGCTAGAATATAAAATGTACTAATGGAGCTGGGCACAAACTCCGTTCAAATTTCAGCTAGATCAAAAAGGGCGCCCTAATAATAATAAGCGATAATGAGCTGGGTGGGTCAGTGAAAGTACTCTTTTGCGCCCCCAGGTAAACGGGTGACAAAACGCAAGACAAATCAAGACAGGTTTACTTTTTTCTAATAATTAATAATTGTTACAAATTGGCTCAATGAATAAATACCCAACTCAGAACTCTGATCCTTATAATGAGTTGACAGTCCAAAACGCGAAAACGCCCTCTACCATGACCCACGAGGAATCCACAGGCGACCAATTGCTTTTGACTAAACATAGATTTACATGCGTTTTGAATCCCGATTTCCAAGTCTGAAATAATCTGTCAAGGAGGAAATTTCAATCCATGGGTGCTACAAATATCAGTAACGGTTGAGATACTATCTAGACTGGTGATGTACATAGGATGAGATGTGGGCGCAAAGGAATATTATCACGGAGGTAAGGTGGGGCCCACAAAAGTAAACACAGCTCCCCTATTGTAAGTCCCTTGCTCGAGAAACTGCATCGAAAATACGATCTTTTTTCATAGAGTTATGTGTGAAAAATAAAAAAAAAACTAATTTATTTTCTACCACGGCAAACTTTTGGATCATGGATACGTTAGACAACTGCATAATAATTATCTAATTTAGCTTGTCCAGCTAATCAGGGAGTCTCAGTTATTCAGTCATTCAAAAATTCAGCTGTATCAGACAGGTTCCCAGTAGAATTTCAGCTTCATAGAACCACTAGGCGTGAATTTAGCTTGGTGAAGTGATCATGGAGGAGCTCAGCTTGTCTTGGATACTCGAAAATGAGATAAGGCCAGTTGATAAAACATCCGTGCAAATTTATTCTTATTCCACTGTATCTGTGCTTCTATGATGCAGTGAATCATACATCATTTCGCATTCATCCTGGAATTGAGCGTTTGGGCGTCGGTGTCATGACAGTCAATACACAGAGTAAGCAGTCTTATCAGTGAAGTAGATAATTCCGGCCAATCCTCGGAGTGTGCGTCAATATTAACTTGTGCCGGATCGATAGGATATCCTTATTTACCAGTTATGGCAAGCCCTCATCCAAAATGACGCGTATCTTCGTGGTTAGCTCTACGTACAATAATGAATATTTACAGTAACTTTTACAGATAATAGTATTTCTGGGTTTTATTTTTCTTCCGAGTCTAATAATTTGTCTTCTCCAATATAAAAATTTTCACACGCGTTTTACGTTTCAGACGTTCCTCTACAATTTTGGTTCCGTGTCCGTTTGTCTGTCATGAAATCCTTGTATCGGGCAAAACAATACGAAGTTATTACCCGATTTCGATGAAGTTTTTAGGGATTATGAGGATTGGGTTGCAGATGGTCTCCTATGGAAATCATTGCCTCCAGACTGATGGTAGCCACTGCGCATGCGCAAACGTGAATTCCTTGTAACAGCCATAACTTCCTAGTAGGGAGTGTGCGGTTAGTCCTATAGAGCTCTGGGTAGTCTCATTCGATCCCAAAAATTCAATTCTATTAATTTTAAATTGGTTTTTGAGCTAGAGCGATTTGAATGTTACAGCCATATTTTTCACATACGCACAACTAGAGCCCAAATGGAGCCCATATACCAAATTTCATCAAAATCGGTCAATAGTAAGTAAGGAAAGCTCTTTCGTACGTCGAACGGACGGGAAATTTCTTATTAGATTTTTTGATTCTACGTGCTTTCCTTAAAACCTAAATCATCAAATTGGTTAAATTTTTTTTCTTGCTCGATTCCTTTGATTCGTTGATGAAAACAATTTATTAATTATTGAAAATAATTTATTTTATTGAAAATAATTTATTAATTATTGAAAATAATGAACCTAAGTCGCCACCGAAATCGGAGTAGGGAGCAATATCAGGGTGACAGCGTTCACCGATCCAGACTATCTCCCCTTCAACTTCGGGATCGAACTTTGGTTCTTGGTTGCTATGAAAGCACTAACTACCTATTGAGTGACATGAAATTCTACTCGAAGAAATGAATGAACGTGAACTCGAACGTATGAAACGTATGGAACGTGAACGAACATGAATTCTTTCAACTTTTAACTCTAACAATTGGGTAACAACCGGGAAATAAAAGTTTTTGGAAATTATTACGGCGATTTTGATTCAAAATTATCACAACATTTTCCAATACGTATCGTTGGAACCGTCAAGCAAAGTTCAGTTTGACGGCTGAATAATTAGTGAAATTACCAGAAACTTCCCTATTTCTGTTTACTTTTCCATGTTTTCTCAGAGAACGTAGTTAAGGAATGCCAATAACAGGATGATGGAGGAGGTTTTACCTAAAACCTAACCTGCAGAGTTGCAGAATCTTCATTCGAGCTTGGTTGATTGACAGATGATGCTCATTCTATGCTGGGCTTGAAATCGCATCCCAGCAAAATAGTAAAATACTCAAGAGAAATCAGTTGGGGTTTCGAACATGTGATCGTAATCACAAACCAAGACGCTCGACAAGTTTTGCCGTTGAAGGGGTGAAAGGGGGGTTAATGCTTAAAAAACGTACTTTTTCGGACATAATCTTGTAAACTCTACCCAAGCCCCAATTTTCAACCGACTAGCATGTTTCTTTTTTTTATTCGACTCAGAATGTCTTCTGAGTTGGACACTATTTCACCCGAGTATCAAAATTAGGGTGGGGAAGGGGCGAGTAGGGGGATAATATTCACAAAATATCCTATATTTCAAGATTTCGGTTCCGTCATTGCCTACTAATTATACCTACCCATGCTTTGAAATTAAGGAAAAATTCTCAATATACCTCTGGATGTTCATGAATTATTCTCTACACCACCGTGGAACTAATAGTGGTGCCACCATGGTGCTAAGACGCCAGAAACCGCATTTTTTTTTTTTTTTTTTTCTCCACCTTGAATAAGGATGTGAATTTTGATGGACTACCTACCAAAACTAACAGATAAAAGTTCATCGTAACGACGTATTACCGCTTTGGTGCCAGACTGGCGCCATTGGTATGGTGGGGGGAGGGAGGTGAACTCGAATTTGCATGTTGGGTATCGCAGATCATGGATTTTGAAATGCTCTTCAAATTTCGAGTCTCCCATGCCGCTAGAATTTTTATAGTGAATAAGGGTGAGGGGGGAGACCACTATTTCTTGCTTAAAATACCAAATTAATCACATTGAGTGAAACAGTTTTATCGAATACCTCAGGAAGGCTGAATTCCACGATAAAGAAAGTGAGTAAGCGGCCCATACTTAAAGCCCCTCATTTCGTACTTGCTTGAGAGCGAATCAAATAATAAGAAAAGAACCAGGAAGGATAAAAACTATTCTAGTTGTGTATTTACCCAATATAATTCTCCTCGCGATTTTTCTACGTAAGTCAAAAATTTCATATTTCAGAGGTTGGTTCCCACTGAAAAATCCATATTACCAAAGGATCTCCGTGAAAAGAATTTCATCGATCGACAGGCACAAGGTTGACCTCCTTCATGGAAAGTTCATCAGGTGATGAGCTATCTGATGTAGTGCTTCTCGAGTCCGTCTCTATCGTGTCCAAGGATTCTCGCCTTCCATCGAATTGGCTCGTACCGGCACCGTCGGTAGACTGCAGGTGCTGAAACAATAGGATCCAGCAGGTGATCACCCTCCACAAGAAGACATGGTTCTATTTCAAAGGGATTTCCACAACCAACAGGCTCATTTGAATAGAAACTGGTGAAAACAAGCAAGTAATCTGGTAGGAGATGGTTGAATGAGGGCGGTGAGTAGGCTGATGGGCTCTAAGAAGATGATCCAATACTGTGTGTATACCACACACTGGGCTCCTGAGCTGTAGAAATAGGAAGGAAAATCTATCCTAGCACTTGATGAGAGGACCCCGGCGATGATGTAATAAATTATAAATATGGTCGCATAGTAACTACCTAAGTGAAGGGCACTGATCTGGACTTCTAGTCTAGCGCGTAGAAACGGAGTAGATTCTCAACTCAAAAGTTATAAATTTTCCGTCCAATCATTCTTACTTGAAAAAGAAACAAAATATCCCCAATTCATTATAAACTGAAGGTAATAATATTACTGTTTAATTTACTGTATAATAATTAATTACTGTATAATATTACTATTAATAATATTGTATATTATACAATATTGGCCTTTGTTCAAAATTAATGCGCTTCAACTGGTATTCAGCATTTGAATTGATAATTAAACTACCAGTTGGCGGAGGACCAGGTAGGCCTCTACAAGGAATGTACGGTGCAGTCATTCACGGGATCATTCCTATCTGTCTGAACCAAAACCAGTTCTTCAGGTGATACCATATATGGGAATTTAATGGAATTTCAGGAAATGTGAAGGTCCCTATGAGTGTCATCTTTGTTAAAGAAACCACAAACGCATGAGTAAATGTAAGTTCTTTGAACTACATTTTATAGTTCCTAATAGTGTTCACAATCGTTCACATTCGAATGCTGTTTTGCTTTAGTCTCAAAGACGATTGCCAATATGAAATCGAATTTGGAACGGTAAGAGCAACAGTGCTCGGAGAAAAGCAGAAACGAGTCGAATTCCTTGTCCTGCCTTTACACGAAAAAATTATGCAATTTTCATGAAATTCTCAATCATTTAAAGTATCAGCCACCAGATGGTCCCATATAAATTGCATTCTTATTGCAACAAAAGTACCCAAACACAACGAATACAATTTTCTCCGAACATCGATTCCTCTCGATGTGCCTGTAATTGCCCGATTTTGCTACGATTTGGAGTAGGTATAGTAGAAGTTGGTTCCAAAATACTCGTAGTTATTGATGAATTTCGTAACGATTCATTCTACAACTAATAATCGCTTGGAATTTTTAATTTTGTTGTTTTTTCTTCAGAAATGGAGGAAACCATAAACTTGATTGTGAACTTCAAGTTTCATTACAGCGCCTACCAGTTGTTTTTTAGGTGTCCGTTCAGTCTTCCATGAAGATCTAAACAGGGTACTCTTTCTCAAATGCTCTATGACACAACACTTCGCCTTTCAGGGAAGTTTTTCGATACACCAGCAGAAAAGGAGCAGTCAGAAATCCCGTTCTGACGACTCAACATGAAACATGTTCGATCATCAATACCTCAACCCATTCATTAGTTCGTCCATCAATCATTCATTCATTCATTCATTCCTGCAGTCATGTACTCACGTTTTGACCCATCACGAAGTCCCCTTCAAGCCACTATGATGGACCAAGCCCTGTTGTTGAACGAGCAAGGACAATACCACACTTATTTACCGCCTGAAGTACGCATTTTTATTTATTTTTTTGAGGCATTTATCTTTACCACAAACTTCGAAGACTGTAAAAGAGTCGTCAAAGCCAGGTCCTTGGCGACCTTATTACACAAGTACGGAATAATCAACGACAAATGTGACTCTTGCAACGAAGAGGAAGAATCAATGCAACACATATTTCTGCTTTGCCCCACACAGGATCAAAAGAGACAGAGACTAGCAAACATTCCAGCTGATGTCGAGAGGCCCTTCAGCGTAGGCTCCCTCCTTTCCACTGAGAAATAGATCGTTTATGAAGCCCTACAAACATTCCTTTTAGAAATTAACCACAAAGTGTAGATCTGATATTATTTTTGCTTTATATGATTTTTCAATGGTATACTATTGTAATTTATTATTTTCATATTATTTCTTCTCCATTTTATAATGTAAAATTAACTTGCTAGGGCTCAATGTATTTACATCTGATGTCAATAAAGGGAATTGAAATTTTTTTTAAAACAGGTTTATTATTGAAAATAATAAACCAATAACATCGTTGGCTTAGGTATATCACGTTTTTCAGGTCGCCATGAGTTTTCGTATTTTTCTCACGTTTCACCAAAACGGATATAGTAGGTACCTTTCGGAATCTATTAAATTGGAATTTATTAAATAATCCACCAACTAGTGCAATCAACGCAACATTAATGTTCAAACCATCAGATTCTACATGTCTCTGTTTCTCTTTTTGAGGAAGCTACACATTCTACTACGTTGTACTACCTACCCAACTTGGTACACGTGTTTAATCAAAATTGAGCTAAGTGTCAGTTTTAATTAATCATTAGATCAGATCACTTAAATCAGAATTACCTACTATTTGAACAATAATTCCACAAACATGCCCCCTATGTAAGTAACGTCCCCTAATGATGATGTTATTCAAAAAGAAACATGCGCGTTTTGGGATCTGTTCAAGAGAGTAATTTTCAGCATGTACTCCAGTGTGCAGAACGACGACTAGTAGACTTCCAAAAATTATGTTTACACTTAAGAAAAATTCTTCACTAATAAGCGCTTTGTCGTCCGACATTCGATAACTCTGTGGACCAACCTAATTGAGCATTACTTATATGATGTGTCCATTAAAATAAGGTCGTTTATGCTATGGAAGAAGGTCACACAATGCAATCATCCTTGTCCCTAATGCAGAACAACGAGAAAACTCGCTAATTGCCAAAATATTGACACAGTAAGCGAATAAACAGTGCCTACTCGCCCTTGATGGCTTCTACCACGTGTTGTAGACTACACCATTATCTTTCCCATTCGACGGTAGGGTTTAGCGAGAATACGTTAGGGCAATTACTATTGTGACTCCACAATAGTTAGGAGGGTTGATATGAGGAACAAACGAACGAGGGGCATCAAAGCTAAAAGCCATTTTGATTTTGATTTATAATATCCCAAACTTGGATGAATGAATGAATTAATGAACGTGTATTGCTTCCGAGTCTACCAAGGCAGCGAAAGTTTTTTTTTACTTTTCAAGGTTGAAAAACTGTTCTCCAAAATCGAAATTTCCTCTCGCGTTTTACGTCTCAGACCTTTCTGAACAATTTTGGTTCCGTGTCTGTCCGTCTGTATGTCTGTCATGAAATCCTTGCCACAGCCATAACTTTTACATTCCTCATCCGATATCGATGAAATTTTCAGGGATTGTGCGGGTTGGCGTGTAGATGGACTGATAGTAGCCGCTGCGCATGCGCAAACGTGAAATCCTTTCTACAGCCATAACTTCTACATTTTTTTCTTCACAATGGCTCAGTTCATTACACGAAAAAGCGGTTTGACTCAATTGAGTCGACAATTTTAAGACTTTTTAGGTGTTCATTTTAATTATAATGTTTGAATGTACATATTATGTATTTTTGACAGTTTGCTGTATTCGTCTTTATTCTACTCTTTGGTAGTAGTTCACTTGTGTCTTTTGTATAAAAATTGTATTACCTTGTTGTTTATTGCAATAAAAACACTTAACATTAGCATTGCAAAGGCAACGTTAACTCGAAATCCATTACACCAAACAACTACGAGAAGCCAGAAAAGCCTGGACCAAAATGTCCAGTAGCCGACTGACTTCGATTCCATTTGACAACCTTGCTGCCGGATTGTATTCGTTACCCGAAGACGTAAACACGTAAAAGAAAAGTCAGTAATGATCTGGCTTGTAGGATTCCCTTTTACATGTAGCTAATGATCCTCGATATAACAACGTGCTGTGTTTTTGTGGAATAAATCATCGAATGCCTGGCATCTGATTCCTTCGAACAATTACGCACCTCTGAATTTCGCATCCGTCCAAGAGGACAAGGAGCGAGGAAACAGGAGGGGAAAAACGTGGTAGAAATTTTGTCTTAATTGCCAATTAAACGGAATTTCGGGTGGAAGGGGATATCGCAGGCTTCGGATCACTTTTACAAATTAATGAAGGTACCTCCGCCCCCAAAAGCTCGAGATAACAATCAATTAGCAATAGAAGCAGCGCTCAGTCGTGATTCCTCTCTTGATGACGATGGGATCCCAACCTCCCAGAAGGTGGAGGAGTTCAACTAATAAATAAGTGGAATGTTCGGGAAAGATCGCTCTCCATTCCACACGTTGTTCAACTTTTATTTGCAATCACAATTTATTTAATAATGATGAATGTAGTTAAACTTATAATAGGTACAAGCCGGGAACGCACCTAGATGAAAAAACTACTACCAAGTTGGGTAGTTAGTGAAGCTTCCTCACACAGAATAATAAGGACACGTTGGATTCGATGAGGTGCATGAGTTCAAGATTAGTTAATTAATTATGAATAATAATAGGTGTTGAAGAAAGTAAATAAATGAAATATTAACGAGATTTTAAAAATGTCTTCTGCACTTACTCCGGAAAACATAGGATTGTCGAACTCAAGTTTAGTGTCCTTTGATTTCTGAGCGGACGCGGGGATGACAGGAACGGCTTCTTCGCTGAGCTCCACAATGCCGTGAATGTTTTCAAAACGAGCAAATCCCCACGTTTCAGAGGGAGTTCCGCTCCAAATCGAGCTCAGCCTCTCCAGGTCCAGAG
Source organism: Apolygus lucorum (assembly GCA_009739505.2). NCBI lineage: Eukaryota > Metazoa > Arthropoda > Insecta > Hemiptera > Miridae > Apolygus > Apolygus lucorum. Next base: position 30,239,345 of record CM019181.2, read on the forward strand.
ATCTCGTAAGCCTGGAAATGTTAAGCATTAGAGTCTATCATGTTCTGGAGGTAATAATATTACCTCCAGAACATGATAGACTCTAATGTTCGGATGTCGACTGTCGGAACTATGATTATTCGAGGATATGAGTTATGAGGATGCGAGTCTAGGCGGATGAGTGTTTTAGGATATGTTTATGAGGATGAGAGGTTATGAGTCTATGGGGATAAGAATTTTTGAGGACATGGGTATCTACGAGGATATGAAAACTCAAAATATGTCGATAGGTACGTTAAAGCACAAAAGCTATGTCCAAAAACGGAGTTGTGAGAGAAACGCCAAAGAAGTTTTCACTAGCGCACAATTCCTAAAGTAATGGCTTTTTCAAGCTATAATCTTCAAGAAGGTCAATAATAGTTTTGTTGAATTTGAGTTTTTCTGAAATTAAAAAAAAAATTAAAAATGTGGAAAATGGATGGACAGCGCCTTTGTGCTTTAAGGTATCGATGTGTATGAGGACACGTGGATGTGAATTTTTCATGTTAAGAGTCTATGGGGATGTGGTATAGTGAGAATAAGGGTCTATGAGGTTATGAGTCTATGGGGATATGAATTTATGAAGACATGGGTGTCTACGAGAATATGAGTCTTAAAGAATATGATTGTATTGTAGTGTCACTACAGTTGTTGTTAACAAAATTCCAAATTTTCCAATTAGAATACACATGCTACAAATTTTCAGATTTTGTTGTTCCACATCAATTTTGGCCGATTTTTCCGTGCTTAGTCGCTGCTAATTAATTCAAGTGTCAATTGAGTTTCAGTTCTTTACCCTTAATTTCCCACTTGTTTAAAAAATTGTTTTTCGGATTTTTTAAATCAAATTTAGATATATTTTGACAAATGAGTAGAATAATTGAGCAGATGTTTCCTAAAAGGCTCTATTACAGTGTGTCAGCTCAAGAATGATCTTTCCTAGGGCCATCTGCGGGAGCAGAATCTGTCTATAAACCCATTTTTTCGGAGAAGAAAACGAAGTCTTGGAAAAATCCTTGGTGGGATGTTGAGGTCTGTTATTTCTTAAAGCACAGAACCAAGGAATGATGTGGAGAAGGTTCAGTTCATCAATGATGGGATTTGTGCTGCCTCAGACAGTGCCGCCATCTCTGATGAGGAAACCGAACCAATAGCCTACAAGGTGAGAAAGGCCCTGTTACAGTCTGTCAACTCGATAATTATTTAGTTTTTTTTTAGTTATTTTGGTTTTACTATTACGTTTTCTTACACAATCAATAAGATGGAGTATCAAGACAGCCAACGGATATCAGTTTTGGATTAGAAATGGATTAACTATCGCAGGTAAAAATTGGACTTCCTAAAAGATACCTAAGGATATTAAGGGTTAAAACTGCTAAAATTTTGTTCATTTTCGTAATACAATTAATTATTCTGGAGTCAGATTGTTATTATTTGTAGGGTGAGTGAATACCTTCCCCCTACAGTATCATAATATGTGCATCAGAAGTTGTGGATGTGAATTTTTCATGTTTGACTTTATGAGAATATGGGTATTAAGTCTACGAGGTTTTGGGTCTACGAGAACTTGAGTATCGGTGGGTATGAGCCAAGGAGGATAAGAGTCTAAGAGGATATGAGTTTATGAGAATATGGGTCTACGAGGAAAAAAGTCTATGAGGATATGAATTCATTAGGGTATGAGTGTATAAGGATATGAAAATATGAGGATAAGAACGTAAGAGTCAACGAATCTATGAATGCAATATGGGTTTTTATTCCTGAGTTCATGAGTTCAAAAGAACATTCATCTATGAGGATATTGGTCAAAAGGACATGAGTTTATGAGGACACGATTCTATGAATATTTGAGTCTGAGTAAATGAGAATATGAGTTCGTGAGGATATGAGTTTATAAGCCTACGACTGCGTGGGTATATTTATGTATAAACGATTCAATAAAGATATGAGTTAGGAATCTTTTCGGATATGACCTAAGAAGATAAACATCCATGAGCAGATGGGTTTATAAATTTTCAACGGCATACGGCACCTAATGAGTATATAAGAGTATAAAGGTGTATGTTTTAGGTACTATGTATATGTATATAATGAGTGTATAAACAGTTAATGATAATCATGTAACTAACGATTGTAATAATTGTTATAATCCATGAACCTAATAGGTAAGTGGGTACATAAATTATTCTTGTCACTTGTATCAAATACTTAAAGACAAGTTTACCAATTTTTCTCGTACGAGCAGAATATAATTCCGAATCCAAGAACAGCGCACAGTAATCCTATAAAGAATTTCTCCAAAATATCTCTTGGTTCGACGCGAGTTGTTCTCAATCCACTAAATTCAACCTTCGTGGAAGCTGCGTATTTCACCAATTTTCCTTTAATTGAACAAGAAACAAACTCAACTGAACCAGATGTATCTTGAATGCTAATTTCAATGAAGCTAAAGAAACAATCGTGGGTGTATGAATACATTATTTCTAAGTACGTAGGAAGTCTTACGCTCTATAAGATGCTTATGAAGCATTTTAGCAAACTCCTTGATGTCGCCAGTATAGTCATTCTTATCCATGAGCACAATTTGAATAAATCCGTTAGCTTTGCTCGTGTGCGAGATTACGTCAACTGATTTTAAAAACTTTTCTGTCTCATCTCGAATCTCCCGGATATGACCTTCTTTGAATTGCAAATACGCACCTATAATCAATATTTTATACATATTAACATGAAAATAATAGAGACGTGTTCGGGCATCGAAAGACTTTAGTGAGTAATAATATACGAGTACTATTGTTGAATGTAAAACTTCAGCGCAAAACAGTGCCTAAAAGGAGAGAGAATCCATCCACCTTGTCATATTTTAGTTGTGAGCATCTTTGTAGGGTCAGCAGGAGTGAATTTAGCTAATTTAGTAGAACAGGAAGAAGCTCAATCAGCCTTTCGTCCCATACTGAGAGAACGGAACTCAGTCAGTTAATACGGTAGGAGCTCATAATTTGTTCACAACATTACCAGAGTCTCAGAGATCTTCCAAAACGTTTTTGCTCCTTAGGACGACAGTAATGAATTTAGCTCATTAAGCTGATCAGGAAGGAGCTCAGTCATTTGTACCTACTCAACAGTCCTAGTAGAGAGGCTTCCAATGAAGTTTCAGCTTCTTGGGACCACCATTCACCCTTGCTAGTTCAGATGAATAAGATGTAAATTAATGTGCTGTAAAAGTAGGTGACTTTGCTCCTCGGATGGTAACTTTGCACCAAAAAGTAATTTTGTTCATTTCGCTACGTCACGTGTATAGATGGTTGTAATCGATCCATGATAAATCATAACTATTCCATGGTTGTTTGTGTATCATAGGCATACATCAGTGGTCTGGGGGAAGGTTAAATAAAGTTATCCTCACATAGGATAATGGGAGATAATCCTATTATCACAAAGGATAATAAGAACATAGGATAATCCCGCTACTTTTTGTTTGAAACTTGCTCCCGCGAATTTGTCTTCTGATTTTTATAGAAATTAGTTGTGATCAATATCCTGTTTGAAATTTTGAAATCTGTTAAGGTTTGTCGTTTCTATGATCGAAAAATTAGTGGAAGATAACTTTACACCAAAAATCACAGGTACTTTGCTCCACTTTCATCGGTGAAGCTAAGTATCCTACTGCTTGCCAAAAACATTCTTCTCTCCTCCTTAATTACCTACTGAGCTATTATGAGTAGAAAGGTGTTTGATTGAGTAATTTGGTAGTTTTGGTTGGCTTTTCACAGTTGCCGAAGACATGAGTAATGAAAACTGGGTGGGCTAAAGTATTGTGACGCAACCCTGCAGGTGTGCATTTACTCAATCAGGGAGTTGAATGTACTCATCAGAAAGGCGGAAATTTTCTTCAAAATTGTTAAGAGAACTATCATTAACATGTTGAAGAGGAAACATGGAAAATCAGTGGTACAGCCTCCAGTGTTTCCCTAGGAGGAGGAAAAACTGTTCGTTTCATTGATTCAAAGAATGTCTGAATTTTGATTCCCTTTAAAAAGGTTTGACCTGAAAATTATCAAGAAGTCAGTGGAGATGAAAGGCTTTCTGGGAAGGCATGGAGAGCTGACAGCTCGATTTCCAGACGAAAAATGAAGAGGAGTAGTACAAAAAAATTAATAAAATTAAAATCTTCCTCAAAAATTGATTATTTTGTGCCCTCATTCTCTGCTGATGTTACTTTAAACATCAAGGAGGGTGACGATTCAAAAGACCCTCGATAAAATTGATTTCAGGGGAAATTTCGAAAATGGTGTAAAGTCTCCTAAATCCCTTCGGGACATTGTACCACTTTTTGATTAAATAATCAACATATTAAAAGCGTCATAATTTTTTTTAGGACAGGTGTGTTCGTTAGGTTATGAAGAATTCATATATACCACTATCATAATTTTTGACATTTTCATGTCTTTGCTTTGGCACATAAACTGAAAAATCGTCACGAAAACTAAGCAAGTCTTGCTCACGCGACCAATAAATAAATAAAATAGACTCACTGTGTTGCGTAGAGAACAATCAACTGTTTTCTTAAACTGAACTACTAATGTGAACAATCAACTGTTTTCTTAAACTGAACTACTAATGTGAACAATCAACTGTTTTCTTAAACTGAACTACTAATGTGAACAATCAACTGTTTTCTTAAACTGAACTACTAATGTGAACAAAAACTTGATTAACAGGAGGTATAACCAAAATGGTCCAGATGCTAGGTAGAATTTGTTGATGGAATTTGGATTTGGGAATTACTTGTACTTCAGGCAGTTGAACTGTATTGAGGTCTAAGTCTTTTAATTGGATTACGGACGTAGAGTACTGGGACGGTTGGAGTTGGAGTTTCAGGTTTTTCATTTTCCCCAAAATTCCTAATATCTTGATAATCAATCACTTACACGGTTATTGCCGTCCTTCAAAAACAAAATGTTCACCAACCACTATGTATTTACGTTTATCAAGGGACTAAGAATTCATATTTTCCAGGAAAACGGAAAAAAGTGGTGCAAAGTCACCTGCTTTTACGGTACCTCGATAATTAAGTAAAGAGGAAAGTAACACAAAAATATTAAACTATAAGCTCCTGAACTCCACCCCTTCTACCTGTCTATGATTACACTTTTTTAAGCCATAAATACATTTATTAAAGCGGATCACCGAAGACGAAGAACGTGCCCTGAATGGAGAGAACGAGTCCTCATCTGCGGATGGTCGTATTCCCTTTATAGTCCTAGAAACAAAGTTACGTACAACAAACAGCCATGTGTGTATTCAGGGCGGGCACCGGAGAATCGACAAATCCCCCAGGTGTCAAAGAAAAGGGTTGAGCGGTGGGGTACCATCTTTAATTCAGCCGGGAAGGATGTTCCTATGGTACCCAACGTCGAGGGGGTAGAGGCCACATGCATTATACACGGTCCCGGGGTTTCGTCCCCTTTTTTTCTGCAAATTCCAGGGAGCCCTTCCCTATGCAGGGTTAATCTCTATGGGAGCTTTCTCACCTGATCATTCAAGGAGATGGGCTTTTAAAAAAAAATCCTTTTTTTTTCACCTTCTCTCTTCGAACTCTTGAATCAGCTTATACCTTATAGAGGTTTTCAGGTGGCGACTAATCTACTTAAACCGTATACCCTGCTTTGTTTAATTAAAAAACTCCCCCATCCAAAAAGTTTCCACGCAATCCCTCCGACCAACCAATTGAAATGCTAATTCTCCTCCACTAATCCGGCTTAGATAATCCCGGACTTTCTATACTGAAAACTATACTTTCACTGGCGGTGTTGAACCTGGCGATGTTTTTAAGCGTGTTTTCATTTAATTTCGTCAAAGTAATGAACTCTGTTTTCAAAAGGTGGATATCCGTGAGAGTGCACGGGGTTTGTTTTTGTTTCCTCCACGATAACACAAAAGGAACACAATGGCGGAAATTGTTATTTGAAGAGCAGTCTCTCTTGAACTCTCCGGTCTTGTACTAGGAAGATTATAAAGACGAGTACAAGCAGGTACATCGCTGCCATTAAAAACTTGAGAACTTTTACGAAGAGAAAGAATGAAAATAAGGTAAGTAACATTGGTGGGGCCCAACTGGAAATACATTTTAACGAGATTATAATTTTACTGAATCGTCCAACTTTATTATAAGCCGGTATAATTGCCCAAGGAAAAATTGTCTTGATATTCTTTTCTTGTTATTGTTTACGTAATAAATCTGAACAGCTGCCTCAACAAAATACAATGGTGCAAAGTTTTCAAGAACAAAAGCTAACATTTTTCATATAGTAGGTGTTTGGATGGAAGGGAAGTTGGCCAGTAGTTAAGCACTGTAATTAGTAGACAGTTTTTTATATGGCAAACAAAAAATGGTATTCAATTATGGGGTTAGTTCCGCTAGTTACAAGAATACAATTAGATCTACGTACCTTATTAGAGAATCCGTCGTAACCAGCAAGACTGAAGAAGGAGGAATCATCAACAGGCCGCCGAGAGAGTACCTACTAAAGTTTGTCTGACAGTCATCCTTTTTCTACAGTCTGGGTGAAGGGGGGGATCAGTAACCAGACCACGGGGAGGAAGGTTCTTTGTCTGTCATGTCGAGTGAAAGGGAGAGATTAAGATAAGCCCGTCAGCTAATTGTAGTAACCTCTACAGCTAACTGTTGTAATTATTGGTATACGTTCGATGGCCTGATGATGATAACCTTACATCAAAAGACTCTCCTCCTGTATTCAACTTGCTGGTTACGACGGATTCTCTGTCGTAAAATTAATCTCCGTTGTAAACAATTAAAAACGCTGCACATTATTACACAATGGTTTATTATTTTTCTATATAGATCACTCATCTGCAAAGCCACCAAACACCCAACATGAACAAAACATCGATCGCATTTCGGTCAGCTAAAATTTGAACGGAGATCAGGCCTCTTTTGCGATTAACACTCGTGTTTCTGATTTATCATACGTCCAACACTTAAATTCTCGTAGGGAGCAAACAGTTTGTCCGACAGTGCTCCGCGTGGTCTCAAAAAGTTCTAAAAATTCTATACTATATTTTTTGAGTTAGGGCGATTTCAAAATTCATTTTTCGACCCTTAGAAGCGACCTACATCAACCAAAATCTTCGGGGCACAACTAGACCCCAAATGGAGCCCACATACCAAATTTCATCAAAATCGGTCAATGCTAAGTGGGGAAAGTGCCGCGTACGGCGTACGGCGGACGGACGGCCAAATTTTTATTCGATTTTTGGATTCTACGTACCTTGAAACGTAAACCAACAAATTTTGAGGGGGTGTTAAACTTTTTTTTTTTCTTGGTCGATTCCAAAGGTTCATTATTGAAAATAATAAACCAAAATGATTAACAAGGTACCATAAAGCATAAAGGAGATTAAAAAAAAACATTCGGGTACCAGCCTTGACCTGAAGTGCCACTGAGTTACGTTATTTGAGAATCCCTGCGCGAGTATCCCGTGGCGTCACCACTCGCATCTAGCTCGGTACATACTGGGAATTGTGGTGTTTCCATCGATGCACTGCCATCTATCCGTAAGACTGACGTTGGGTAGCAGGAGATCCTTCTCCATTATTTCCTTTTTGGGTAATTCAGTTTTCTTTCTAGCGTGTCGCCCTCCGTTTTCACTAGTCCATTAAAGAAAGCTTAAGAAAATGTATAGGTCTGAACATGAGTACCTACCACATATCGGATGACAAAATCCAATCGGTTTAACAGGGTCGGCGCACGAAGGATCAACCCATTTTGACCGGTCAGAGCAAATTTCGTCGTAAAGGTGTGAATTTCCGCATTCACAACCTGAAGAGTCACTGCAGGTGTCTCCTGATATTTGGAGAGGCTCTGAATACCGTACCGTCTGAGTTATGAAAAATTTGTAGCCATACCAAGTCATAAATGTCCTCCATTCCGATTGTGTCTTGATTTCCTGAAATTGGGAATGAACACAGAGAGTTCAGGGTAAATTTTGTATCCATCTTGATGAAATAAGTCGGGTTCAATCAATACATTTTACATTACTTGTCCCTGAATTTTCACGCTTGAAACGGTCACAGGCCGAGAAGGTAGAGCGATTAAAAAGGTGGATTCATCGGGAAACTTCACAGCGTCGAACCTGCATGGTACTCGCTCCAAATGAGGAGTTGCTTTGCTGCTGTATTCAGAAGATGATAGCCAGCCTTCTGGGTCTACCCAATTCTTTCTTCCCGTTCTCACATATTTGACATCTGCAAGCATGTTAATTTGACAATTCAATGATCACTTCTACATTGCAACATGGTTGTCGATTCAGAAGAAAATATCACACGGCGATTAATGTCTGTGGCAATTGCACTCCGAAACGTTTTTGTTTACTTGAAAACCAGCAACCTAGCGAAAGAATCAGGTTTGCACAAGTTATAAGTTTATCTAGTCCTGTCCATGATTTGTGCAAGAGTGTTCAGTCTAGACTAACTATGAGTCTAAAACTACGTCAATCCTGAGAGATTATCAGGGCGGTTTCAGAGCTAGTACACAACAGATTTTCATTATCTGCCAACTTATGGAGAATTGTTCCACATACAACAGGCATTCATCATCTGTTTATAAAATTTCGCGAAGCGTCAATATGAAGACCACTTTATCAGCCCATGGATGGCCTGGGTATCCCCAGAGAACTAATTATTTTCTTTTAGGATAATGTATAGTCCGGATTCAGTCAATCATAAGTTAAAACCAAGTGTTAGGTGAAGTGGGTAGGGAGTTGAAAAATGATTTTAAGGTGTGCCAGGGCCTTGCGAGGGAATGCTTTTTTGATCACCCTTTTAAACCCAGTACCGACATGTTTCGAACGACAGCCATCAACTGCTGACTTGAGGTTGAGATCCACATGCAACCTCACTTCAGCATTCAGGAACTCCAGTCACAGATCATAAGAATTCACCACAGTCGCTGTTGAATGAAGAACTCCAAAATTTGTAAGGAAACCCAGATATTTAGGCCAAAATAGAAGCAAACCGGATCGGATAGATCGGGCACGTGGAAAAATGGCTATGGATCGAGAGTTGATCATGTGGTTTCTCAATTTGGAGTACCTCAAGAGATTTATCCGGACAAAGGACATAGCTTCAAAGAGGAAGTTTTCCAAGAAGTAAGACTGCTTCTAGGGGGGCATAAAACCAGGATAACGCCGTTACACCCGTTAAGCAATGACTCAGAAAAACGGTTGAATAGGACTCTGTGGCAATTCCTCTCGAGTATGGTTTTGGACAATCACCAACAAGATTGGGATGACATGTTGCCTATTGCCCTTCTTTCATATAGAGCGTCGGAGCGCTCGATTCCAGGATTCAAACCTACCAGAATGATGCTCTGTTGTGAACTGACTCTGCCAGTTCATTTGCTGATGGGCGAACGGCCACAGGGAAAGTCTGGACCCGAGTACGTTGATGACTTGAAGAAGAAGTTGGCAGAAAAACATACTGTAGCCCGTGAACGGCTGGAGATAAGGGTTGAAGCTATGAGAAGACGGTACAACATGCGAGCCAAACTAAATGAATATGAGAGAGGTGATGAAGAAGAAAGTTTGTTGTGAAAAGGAGGGAGTAGTGTTAGAGTTACTGTTACCAAGATTTGTTGAAGCTAAAACACAATGAAAACCTAATTTTCAATTATTATATTTTTGAGCATGTGCGCAAGTACTTGTGTTTCATTTGTATATCTTCAACAATATTTATATGGATATTTATATGGATTTATATGGATATGGGAGAGAATATTTCGGGAAAATATGGCTGAACGACATCGAGAATGACGTAAGCGGAGTTAGAGATGATAGAGAACCAGGGCACAAGATCGAGCTGTTTACGGGGTTTCGGCAAAATGAGTGTAAAACGTGCAAACTAACAAGATGTTAGGAAATCTGAGCAAATCTCATCCCTTCATGCATTTATATTATTGTAAAAGTGTACAAAATCGCGCCAAATAAACAAATATCTATCTATGTTTCAAAAACCCAAATCATTATTTACCGGGCTCAAGTGCGTGACTAACTTGCCTGTGGTGGGAGATACTTCCTTCTTTAGAACAAACTCAAACTTTGAAAGTTGAACCTAAATTTGAAATGTTCAATGATTCTCGAAATTCATTAGTGCATCAGTCTAGGGAATTGAAAAATTAAAGAAAAAGAAAGAAAAAAAAGTCCCTAGGTAGATGCACTAATGACTTTTGAGAATCCTTGAAAATATCAAGTTTAAGTACAACTTTTAAACTTTCAGCGCCGTTTTGCTTCCTCACTACCGAAGGTAGGGAAGCTTTGTATTCGTGAAAGAAGTGAAAAAAAAAAATGTCCTCCAAAATCAAAATTTCCACTTGCTTTTTGCGTTTTACAGCTTCCCGAACAATTTTGGTTCCGTGTCTGTCTGTCTGTCTGTCTGTCGGTCTGTCGGTCTGTCGGTCTGTCTGTCTGTCTGTGGTCAATCCTTGTCCCGGGCAAAACTATACTAACCTGTGGTCCGATTTTGATGAAATTTTCAGGGATTGTGCGGGTTAGGTCCTAGACGGTCCCCTATAAATTTCAGCACCTTCGGACTAATAGGAGCGAGTGCGCATGCGCAAACGTGAATTTCCTGGGACCTCGGTTTCTCGGTTTCTAATGAACCGATTTTGCTCAAATTTGGAGGTTAGTTAGGGACTAACTTTTAAAAGACACCCTATAAGTTTCAATCAAATTAGTCAAGCAATAGCCGCTGCGCATGCGCGAACTTTAAATTTATTGTTACAACCAAAACTCCGCAACTATTCAACCGATTTCGATGAAATTTTGAGGGATTGTGTGGGATTGTTTACAGCTTCCCGAACAATTTTGGTTCCGTGTCTGTCGGTCTGTCGGTCTGTCTGTCTGTCTGTGGTCAATCCTTGTCCCGGGCAAAACTATACTAACCTGTGGTCCGATTTTGATGAAATTTTCAGGGATTGTGCGGGTTAGGTCCTAGACGGTCCCCTATAAATTTCAGCACCTTCGGACCAATAGGAGCGAGTGCGCATGCGCAAACGTGAATTTCCTGGGACCTCGGTTTCTCGGTTTCTAATGAACCGATTTTGCTCAAATTTGGAGGTTAGTTAGGGACTAACTTTTAAGAGACACCCTATAAGTTTCAATCAAATTGGTCAAGCAATAGCCGCTGCGCATGCGCGAACTTTAAATTTATTGTTACAACCAAAACTCCGCAACTATTCAACCGATTTCGATGAAATTTTGAGGGATTGTGTGGGTTAGGTCCTAGACGGTGGACCGCTAATATTTTGGTATTCAATAACTCTTTGAATCATAATTTTTTCGCCAACTGATTCTATACGTCCATGTTACAATGAGTGAGGAAGCTATACTGCCCACCCAACTTGGCAGACGTTTTTTTTTTAAAGAAATACTAACCCAGAATGAGGAACGAACGGCAACCGACTGAGACCCCAAAGGGACACTGCAAGGGAAGGTACCAAACATCTAACTCCGTTTAATTTAAACAAAATGGCACAACCTTATTTTCCAGACCGCAATGTTTGAGACGGAGGTTTAATTTGTATTTTCCCATTGCAACCGAGTCCCTGCAATCTGCGAAAACTAAGAAGTTGCAGTCCGATTTCGATAGAACTTTAATTGTTTGGACAGAATAACAGAATAGAGTTCCTAATTAGTTAATTTCATGATCCCACATTGTTTGCATCTGGTTTGGAGGGTACTTGAGTTGACATCCCCTGTTGTGATCCCATTTTAATATTGTAGTTTTCCTGGTAGGTAGGTCTTAAGTAGGAGGTGGTACAGCAAAATCAAAATACTCCTTGCTGCTCTCTCTTGTTGCCATTTTGCTGTATGTTTCGCTATCAATCCAGTATTCAAAATTTCATGCATTTTGTACAAGAATTGGCACTACAAAATTCCACAAGCATCGAATCGTCTACACAACCGTACTATAGAAAAGGGGGAAGTTATGTGCCTCATCCATTTACTACAAGCAAGGGGGGGAAACTGACGATACTATTGACCTGTATTAGGAGCAGGGATATGTAAATATGAGATTTTCGGCATCAATTTTCCTTACAGACAGCAGAAATATCTTGAAAAGAAATATAAACGTAAATAATTCAAGGTTCTAAACGGTGTATAGCACGAAGATTTAAATTTACGATTATACTTAGAGTACCTGTATAACTTAGGCTGACGATTGCTCAATCTTTGGGGTTACATTAGTAATTCCAAGACAGCCTTCCCATACTTGGAACAACCTTCTACCGATTCAAGGGGATTTGATCGTCCATGTGTTATTCAACAACTGGCTTGTGTAAGTCTAACGAACGACCCATCAGACTGGACTTTCGTATAAAATAGGCTCTTCACGTGACAAAAACTTGAAATTCGAGTACAGTTACTAGTTGTGCCCGGAGATTCGCAACTCTTGTAAACCCATTTTAAAAAATCATACCCTCCGGTGAGTCCTATTTATTTTACACCAACATCACGTTTGCAATCGTCTCTCCCATATTTCCACTCTGTATTCATGAGTAACCAACGGGAATTCCCAATATTGTTTTCAAGGAGTATCGAAACATAACATGTTTTGATAAGCCGCTAACAAAACCGAATAATCGAGCGGAGTACAAGCCGATTAAATATTTTCGATGAACTCGGGACTTTTGCCATTCCGAGGCTCCCAACTGAAAGAACAACTTCGTTTCCAGGCTCCAGGAAAATCTAATGTTTTTTTTTCGCTTTTCGTCGATCCGACATTGTGTTATAACAACAAGTGTTGAATCAACTTTGTTTAGGGGAGTCGGAGAACCTTTCGAAAACGGTGGTTGTTTCAACTTTGGGAGTGGTTTGACGGTATTACGGCTGTTTCACTCTCAACATCCGAAGTTCGTGTATAGGTATACGTTCAGAGCGGGATTTGTTGAGATTGGTTGTTCACGTACTTCTATTCATGAGAAATACCAATTACCTACATATGTTGATTATAGATTCTATAAGAGCCCAGTGGAAGCAGATTTTGGGTTCCGAAAAACATGTTTCGCATCCTCACTATAAGGAACCTTTGGATTCCTGCAGCAGATCAATATAACTACAGTACCACTATATGCACTCGTTATGGATTTTGATTTTAAACAATGGTCAGGGTTTATGCTTTCATAAATTATGTTGATGTTGGTTGACTCAGAAACCTACCAACATGATGTGAAAATCAAGTTTGATATTGAATAATTAATCAGTGTTACAGCTGAATAATACGATGCAGTATTCTTACTCCAACTAATTATGTTCATCCATATTATTCTATGAGGGGGAACAATACTAATAACCCAACCTTGCAGGTGTTTTGGTATAATTTTCGGGTAGGCTTGCCGTCTGGTCCCTAACATTTCTACAAAAATTGAAATGTAAGGTGAATAAGTTTGGCCAAAGACTGATCGACAGACACCTAATCAAAGTAGTTTAGAAAGCTTTAAAACTAAAAAGTCTGTCAAAAGGGTGTGGCACATAGCTTCCTCGTACCCATAACCCGATTGCATCGTAGCTAATCTCAAAACTTCTATTTCTAAGTACATCGCATTACCCCAATAAGGAACCGACTACACGTCAACCCGTACAATTTCTGAAAATTTCTTTGAAATCATATGGAAAATGTAGAAGTTGTGGCTGTTACAAGGAAATCAGGTTTGCGCATGTGCAGTGGCTACAATCAGTCCGGGGGTGATTTTCATAGGGGACCATTTCCACTCCAACCCGTGCAATCCCTGAAAATTTTATCGAAACGAACTATAACTTCGTATAGTTTTGCCCGTTACAAGGATTTCATGACAGACACGGATTCAAAATTGTTCAGAAAGGCTGAAACGTAAAATGCGAGTGGAAATTTAAATTTTAGAGCACACTATCAGATGGTGAATAATATTATAACTATGCTGCATTGGAATGCTTGAGATGAGCTCGTCGTACGAGAACTTGATATCTTCTTAGAATAACAATTATTCTTGCTTTGGATTTTCGGCGACTCTGACCAAGCTAAGCAAGCGCTCCGAGGCATTCCCATTCATTCGATTAACTAGAAAGGTAAGAGGGAATAGATTCATCTGCATCTCACGATCCAAAGAACGACGAAGAGCAACCTAATTAAATAAAAGTAGAACTCCCGAAGTTGGGAGAGTTTGGAAGCCGTTTTTCTGGGGAAAAAAGGAAGGAGAAAAACGGAGCGGAATGGCCCCAGGGGCCTGCACCCGGCCTAGAAGCCTCTTCTTCCTAACGTTCCGGGAAATCGGTTTAAAAGTTCCACTCTCAGCGGGGTCCTGAAGGGGTTAAAACGGGTGCAAAGGGTTTTCGAGGGGTAGAAAGACCGTATTTACGTCAAACTTATCACAAGTTCTCACCCACGCCACTCTTCCGTTTCAGTACACTCGGCATTGCGTTTCCGAACCGAGCAAAACTCTCCGTCACTACTTATCTACCGCCTTAACCTTTTTTCCTTGCTCCCCCAATTTTTTTTCGCCCGTTTTCATCACGTACATCCAACTAATGGAAAAGAAGGGAGTGGAGAAGCGGTTGAAAATACGAAGCTCGTTGGTGGCCAGAAAATTACGTTATCTTCATCGATTGTTCTATCAATTTTCACCTGTGATTGTATTGTAGGAACCGAATGTGAGAAATATTTTCAACAAAACATATTGTTTAATAAATAGATACTCAAAAATTAACTGCATACCTTATATAGCTTTATATACTTAACTACCTTCCTAAAACACCCTAAACAATGTAACATCATCACTTGCATGACCGTATTTCATTAGGAGCATCGGGACAGCCCCAAACTGAGTGAGTACATTTCGAAATCTATGATCATCGATACCCAACAGATAAATGTTAGTTTCCCTCTCCAAGGTTGATTGTGACCACGACTTTATTCCATTTTATCGTAGGTCTTGTAGGGGTTGATTTTAGATTTTATCGCGGCGTTTAGTCCCATGGTGACACTACTCTTTGGTCCCACAAAGAAACAGGAGGTTATTATACGTCTCCTGAATTCCAAGGCGTTCTATTAGTGACCTTCATGAAATGACCGGGATATTCAATATCATGTATTTTGGCCTTATTAATATAACCGTGGTATGACCGTGTCCTGAATCTATGCAGGAGTACTACGTGGCGTTACCACTTCCCAACGAGGCACCTCCCTACATAGCCCCCTAATCCTCTAAACCTGGGATCAACGACAGGTAGCAAGTGTGATGAAGCTAGAGGATTTTTCTTTCTTCATTATCTCTTTCTTTTGTGGTTAAAGAGTGTAATCAAATTCTTGTTGATTTGGTATTAATCTTTTAATTTAATGCACTTTTATAACATGAACATTATTAGTTAGCACATGATAGCTTTCAACTTTCAATCTGGTTCTGAAGTGCCAACAACATCAAACTTGACTTGGAAGCCAAAAACTCTGAAAACCTGAGTTGCAGCCTCCCCACTATTTATTGTTTTATTGTACCTATTAAGTTCTTCTTCCGCCGTTCCTCCTCTGCTTCCATAATAAACTAAAAGTATATTTTTTTAAATAATTTTGAAAATAGGTAACCTATCAAGTTTTTAAAATGTGTTGTCTATGAAATGTGGTTGAAGTTCTGATTACCCCCGACCATCTGTACAATCGTGTCATAGAAACGAGGTAGCTATGTGTCAAAACCACCTGGCGGACTTTTTTGGCTGAGTTTAGATTTTTAGACTTTTTTAGACTTTTTTGATTTTTAGATTTTTTTTGGACTTTTTGACCTGGCTTTTTAGATGGCTGAGTTTAGTCATGTTCTGACCTAGATCAATTTTGCACGAGGACGTGTCGAAAACTGAGATACCTACGTCCTAAAACCTTCACTATCATTCGAGGAAGTAGGTAAAGTACGAGTAGCATCACCATAGGAACGCCTTCAAGGGATGCCGACACTCATTTGGCCCTACAGGTCAAGGGCCTTCATTGACTGACACGACGTTGAAGCCGTACTTGCTAAAGGAAAAAAGCAGTAGAAAAAAAATTAGGAAGGGATCCCCAATATTCAGGCTACTTTCGCTGTTGTATTCAGAAGGAGTAATTTGGGCTTCGGCCATTAACTCGCGAAGAAATTCTCCCCTTCATTAATTCCGGGAGAAGCTGATGGAGTAGAATGAAGGACCAAGGGCGCTTAAGGGCAGGGGCTTTCCCATTGTCGCGAGCGGATCCTTTACCCCGCAGCATCCATCACTCTCCCGGCAGGCGCATCCCGCCAAGCCGCTATTTATCAAAAAATGGTCGGTTATTGCGAAGCCTCATCCTACGAGGGTCTGGAGAGAAAATCCCTTCCATTAGGGCGCCATTACGACCCGAGAAGGAGAGACGAAGGGTGGAAAGCAGAGGAAAAATGCATTAGCCTCCTCATTGCCAATCACGACGACCTGCGCTAACAACCCGTGTTCACCCAGTGACAAATGTTGCCCTGCCTTCTATGGACTTTCAGCTCGCTTTCCTGTAACTGTTCCTCGCTTTTGTATAACATCGCTCATTCTTCTTTTTGCAGCTGGGTGTAGTTGGTAATTACCAGCGATTTTCAGGGTTTCTCGATTTCCCATTCGTAACGTTTCCAGACTCCCAGCAGATTGGAGCTATGCAACCAGAAGGTAGTTTTCAAGCTTCCAATTACCCAACTGTCCAAAAACAAAATTATTGTTTACTAATCAATATGGTACAATGGACGTCCCTTGCAACGGTGGGCTGGTGGATCCCTTCTCTCCCGTAAGGAAAAAGCGGAATTTTCCTAATTAAAAGCCCACTGAGCCCAGTTAACTTTGAAGCATCAGTCTCAAGTCTTTCTCTATCCCTCCTTCTTCTGCTTTGAGCATATTGTAATCGAAAAAATATGAGAAGCATATTGACTAATAGGGAGAGGTCAATATTGAGGGGCTTTGTCCTAATTCCCAAATTCATAAAAATTCATAAATTCATCCTCAGAGACCAGCCAGTTGTTAACCCCCCTTAGAACTAACTTGAAGGTTTACTGGGACCTACAGCTATATTAATTTAATAAATTTGGTAAACTGACTCCGGAAATTTTATTTCCCAATAATATTTGAAAGAGAGATTATAGTATGACAAAATGTGAAATTGACAACTTGAATGACGACGAAATGTTTGACTGAGTTCGATAACAGTCACCAAAAAACTCAACAGCAGTAAAAACACACACAAAAATCTATGTCAAACTAAGAAATTTCTCTCTTAGAGGGAAAAACAATAGATCATGGATAATATGATATGTTTTATATGATCTATGATCTATGATCTATCTATAATATGATAATATGTTTTATCTCATTAATTTATTTTTCAAACTATTCCAACAACAATGGATATATTATATCCATTGTTGTTGGAATAGTTTGAAAAATAAATTAATGAGATAAAACATACACAAGATATGTACCTACCTATTACTTTTTCAATGAATTAACAGAATTTTGAAGAAATAATGTCGAAAAATTATTTTATTTGAATGACATGTACCTACATATTACTTTTTCAATGAATAAACAGAATTTTTTTTTTCTAAAAAAAAAAAACTCTCCGATTACGCGTAGGTAATATATTTAGTATAACCAAATGTATTCAGTATTCAGTATAACCAAATGTTGCAGTATTCTAGAGAACCTTGCATAATAGCTATCGATATGTAGCTACGATTTTTTTTACTGGTGGCTGCGTTGCATTTTTTGTGGCAAAAAAAAGGGTCGCGAAAAATTCCTTGACCCCCAGCCAAAAGACGTATTCATGTCAAAAACCTTTACCAAAACACGGACCAACCTCAAAACTGACTGTAAACTGACGATAAACCAGCCAAAAGGGAAAAATAATAATCACAGCGTCTTCAGATAGGTTAGTAGGTAAGCACGCAGCTGCCCATCTGTAGACAAAAACGTACTTCGGTATCTTCTACTTATATATTTTCCTTCTTAAATATAAATATCCGTACTAGGATACTTATATCCGGTACTAGAAGATACCGAAGTACGTTTTTGTCATAAATATAAGTATATATTTATTAATATATGAATGGTATGATGTCTAGTTCACGTGAAATGTATGATTGAGGTATTTTTGACCAATACTAGACTTGCTGTTGTGAGCTCTCGCTCTCTGGGCCCAATTTCCAGTGAAGCGGGAGCTGGGCACCACTAGCCCCCTTCGGTCAGCCTCGTAGGTGACGTCATCAGCTCAGGTGGAAAACAAGACACTCGACGCCGAACGCCACCCCGCGCGTCCCTCCCCCCTCAGCTGGGAGGGACCCAACGGTCTCTCCCCCACTCGACCAGCCGTCCCCACTACCATCTTCAGGCGGGGCGGAGGGGGGAGGACTCCACCTGAGCTCCCCGCCAACGACGATCGCCTCATACCCAGTCCAACAGCGTTCAAAGTCAGTGACAGCGAGCTAGCCCCATCCTGACGAATATTCCTCCCGTATCCCCCCCTCAAACCGCCACGATCGCCACGACTCCGCGCTACGATCACCACGGAATCTTCAAGCCGCCACACCCATTCAAGGATACCTTCGGGCCCGACAGTGAGTGTTGAAACCTTTATGCATACATATATTGGCCAATTATTTATGCAACTGTGCTAGAGTAAGGAAGTAAAAAGACATTAGTAAAGAAACGAAATTAACATTTTTTGAATATTGAGTAAATTGAGAACATTGAGTAAATTGAGAACATTTAGTAGATTGAGAAACATTGAAAACTATTACGAACTATAACAAATACTTACCTGATTTTTGGATTGATGACCTATGCTTGGAAACTGATAAATGAGATTGAAATTTGAATGTACTTTGTCGAAACTGGAAACCATACTGTAATTGTAAATATCTACTTGAAAGCCTTCAGCTCCTTATCGCCACACTTGTGGGGAAGTCAATTGCCGTTCCTAATTTCTAATAAATCCACCTGCTAGTTGTACTTTGTAGTTCTTCTTCTGAGTATACCTGGTTCAGTAAAAGGTTAGAGGAGAGTGCAACGACACCCCTCACTTGGTATTAGGTCCCTTCAGGACAACCGTCAGCCCCTCTGGCAAAAGGACACACTTGTGTACCTGTTTTATTTCTACTTCGCCCTTCAGGCTTTCAAG
Organism: Apolygus lucorum; assembly: GCA_009739505.2. NCBI lineage: Eukaryota > Metazoa > Arthropoda > Insecta > Hemiptera > Miridae > Apolygus > Apolygus lucorum. Next base: position 30,258,567 of record CM019181.2, read on the forward strand.
TTTTGCTGTACGACGATCGCCACGCAGTCGCCGACATCGCCACGCTTTGTCGCCACAGGTAAATATCATTTGCTACCATTTCTAAATTCTAAGTGTTTTTCGATATTTTATTTCAGCTAAATTAACTTCAAATCAAAACCCCCCGAACTCGTGTGCAAACGTTTGGTGCTCGTGTTCGTTGATTTTTATCAACCAACCCGACCCCCAAACGCCCATCACCGCTTGTTGGCTTCATTTAAATTCAGCTGCCATCAAGCGTGGGGCCCATAAGGCTTACAAAATTGGTGGCAGCGGTTTGGATTGCAATACCCTCTTGTCTCCCCAACTTGGTTCACCGTAAAAGGTGTATAAAGTTGTGGCGACACGCGGGATTGTTGTGAGTTCGCCTCACACGAATCCACACAAAAAATAGTAGGTCTTGTTTCGCCACGAGTTCTAAAAATTTAAAAGTAGAGTCTATCGAAAACACGAAAACTAACCAGGTATACAATTAGGTAGGATGTGCATCCATTTATTGTATTCCTAGGAAAAGTGACGCAACGCAGCCTCCTATATTTTTTGATCGCCATAATCGCCACGAGAAGCTGATTTTCTCAATAGACCTAACTACTACCGACACACAACTGAACACACGCGTACAGATTTCCTTTTGCCTAAGTGGTAGTCCACATAAGTCGACACACTCATCCTCAATACCTCTTCAACCGACACGATGTCTTTAAATTTGTCGGGAGCTAGTGATAGGGGAGAAGGTACACACTCCTCCGCCGGCACAGAGGCTGTTGAAATCATGACACAAACGATGAGGGAGATGAACGTGCTCCTTCAACGTTACAATACAGCGACACACGAGGGTGAGAGAGGGGACATACCGCGCTCGGTATTCCTCGAACTCGAACCATGGGACCCCGACACAACAGGTGCACTCAGTGTAGTTTCATTTTTTGCGAATTTTGATCTAGTGACCGCGGGCCTAACCTCACAACAACGGTACCGGCTACTTCGTACCAAAGCACGCGGGATAGCCAAACAATTCCTCATCGATCGCGATGACGCCGTTGACGTGGATAACGTTTACGAAACCGTCCGAGACGACATGTTGCGATGGTTCCAGAAAGAAAATCCGCAGCATGCCGCAGCACTACTGTGGACGGTTAAACGCAACACAACCGAAACGCTCCGTCAATTCGCCGATCGCGTGCGCGGGATAGCAAGATGTGCCGTCATGGAAGAGGGGACGCGCCTACGCCGCCACGAACGCAACGAATGGGTTGAAAAGAAGACAAAGGACGCCTTCATTCGCGGCGTCGGTAAGAACATGAGTGCCCTATTGATAACCAACCGACCACGAAATATTCAAGATGCGTTGAGTAAAGCAGAAGAGCTTGAAGAAACCCTTGATGATACCACCGATATAGAGGAAAGATGGGACCTCGCGGCCGTCACGAACGACCGTCGATGTTATAGCTGCGGAAGCCACGATCATTTCGCAGCACGATGCCCTCGGAAAGATGACCATACACCACGACACAATCGCCACAAAGAAGAGGACTATCGCCGGGAGAAGCCAAGCGAGCCACGAAATGAGGAGAAGCCAAGCCCGCGCTATCCTTGTATGTTTTGTGCCGACCGCGCGCATTTCCCCGTGAATTGCCCATTTAGTCCGCAGAAGACCATTTTTTGCGACTTTTGTGGTATGAGAGAACACCTAGAGGCCGATTGTTATAAGAAGAAGCGTTTACTCCCTGTTTCGCAACCAATAGCTGCCCCCGCACACACGATGGAGATAGCTCGGTACAAGAAGCCCGCAGAAGAGGACCACATCCCCGCAGTTGAAGCCCCGATGTCACGCACCCTGAAAATTACCGTAGGTTTGGGCCCCGAGGAAAGAGACATGATTGTCGACACGGGCGCCGCACTTTCGGTTTTATCAACTCCCGTCAAGGGAATAAAATTGTACCCGACACGAGCGGTCGCGTGGGGCGCGGACGGGATGCCCTTGCATTTCTCGGGAGAACAACATCTCGTAACCCGTATCGGTGGGTGCACGTTCGAGCATACCTTTTTGGTGTTCGCACGTAAATGCGCCACACTTGATTTGTTGGGATTAGATGTGCTAAGAAGAGTACCGATTACTTTCACCACGGGGCCGACTATGAAGTACCACACACCGGAAGGGAAAATAAGACCTTTTACGCCCGTCGAGATGCTAGATGAGCCGTACAATGTGGGTGTGGTGTTGCGGCCGGAGGGGCGGGAAACCGGGTTGCTTGATGATCGTATTCACAATCGCGACACAAGCACACCTCTCCCTAGTACCCTTTCGGCGGCAACAGCCACACTCAACGTCGTAGAACGCGATACCTCTGTTCTCGACACACGTACCGGCGCGACGAGCACACCTACGACCTCCGCTAACAACAGCAGCGGATCCGGTGGAATGAAATTTTGGAGTAGACATTTCCGAGGAGTCACCACACCAATCGACACACCCGCCGATTTGTACGATCACGCGACTCGCCACGAAAAATTGGATTCGGTTTCCGCACCGAACGAGGAGGAACGCGATACGGAAGAAGCCAGAAGAGTCCGTTTCGAGATACCGGGAGTAGTACGCGATGCAGAACGCGTCGCCACGCCGCTACCGACTATCCACCCACGTTCCGGTACGAGTTCCGATACGTTTGACGATTCATCTCTTGATCGGTACATCGACGCGGCCGTTGATCGAGCGGTACGCACCATCGACGAGTCCGCCGCCACAGTAAACCATCTGACCGCCACGACACCCGATTTATTTGTAAATAGGGTCGTCGACACACCATATCGGCACACCAACGCCACAAAAGACACAGATATCGGCACACCAAATCGGCACACCGACACCATGATGAATGAGATCATCGGCACACCGACTCGGCATACCATCGCCACACCGGAGGTGGTTGTCGCCACACCAGATGTGGTCATCGCCACACCGAACACGGTCGTCGCCACACCCGATCGACACACGAATACCAATGTCGCCATGGTCGTCGCCACACCCGATATGGTCGTCGCCACACCAAATGAGCATACCATCGCCACATTCGACACGTTCCTCGCCACACCTGAAAATAAAAATGAAATTAAATTTTCAGAAATTTCAACAACCTCCCAGATTGAACCTGTAATTGATCAACATCTTGATATGATATTACGCGAGATGAACCCACCCGAGCGAAAACGCCCAAGAAATGATCCACTAATTGTTCAAAACGATGAAAAAGAGGGCGTGATTAATTCTCTTCAAGAAACGTCGGATGAGGAAGAATGGGGAGAAGTTCCGACCGATCAATGGGATCCGCCTTTACCACAATTTGAGACCGTCCTTGAACAAAAATTGCAACATTTAACTACACCGGACGCTGAGCCAACGAAGGAATTGTTGAATACCTACCGGGACTTGTTTAAGCCACCGACGGGGGCGGGATGCAACCTCAACGTGTCCCACGAGATTATTCTCACCCAACCCACCGTGACTCAACAAAAACCTTACCCCGTTCCTCACGCGCTCCGGGAGGTGGTCGAAACGCAAATTAAGGATATGTTGGAATCCGGAGTGATTAGCCCATCTACCAGCCCGTGGTGCGCGCCCGTCTTATTAGTAAAAAAGAAGACGCCGCCGGGGGAAAAGCAGCTTTGGAGATTCTGTACCGACTTTCGTCAATTGAACAAGATAACCAAAGGAGACGCTTACCCCCTCCCACGTTTGCAGGAGACGCTCGCAATGCTCGGACAATGTAAATGGTTTTCAACAATCGATCTCATCGCGGGTTACCATCAGATCCCGGTCCACGCTGATTCCAAAGAGAAAACTGCTTTTTCGGTCCTCGGAAGACATTTCCATTATGAGAAAATGCCCTTCGGGCTCAAAAACGCTCCCGCCACGTTTCAGCGCGTAATGAACGACGCATTAGACGGAATTCTGGGAAATAATTGTCTTGTATATTTGGATGATGTAATTGTGTTCTCAGCCACACGTGAAGCACATCTTGAAAAACTCGCACAAGTTTTCGACCGATTGTCCGAGGCTCGACTTCAAGTCAACCTCGCGAAGTGCGAATTCCTCAAAAATGAAGTTCGCTTTTTGGGACATCGAATAACAACAGAAGGGATCCTCACTGAGCCGGAAAAGACGAAAGCGATCAAGGAATTTCCCGTACCGACCTCCGTGGTAAAACTTCAGTCCTTTTTAGGTCTCGCCAGTTTCTACCGACGGTTCATTCCGAACTTCTCGGAAATCGTGGTGCCCTTGACCGAGTTGTTAAAGAAAACCCAGCCTTTTGAGTGGACAACCCGACAACAAAGAGCGTTCGATGACCTCAAAGAAAAGTTGACCAGCGAACCCATACTCGCCTACCCTGACCTGACTAAACCGTTTATCCTCGCAACCGATGCATCCGGCTTCGCCTTGGGAGCCGTCCTCTCGCAAAGCTTTAATGGGGAAGAGAGGCCCGTGGCGTATGCGAGTCGCAAATTAAACCCGGCCGAAACCAGGTACTCGGTCACCGAACGGGAGCTCCTAGCGGTCGTTTGGGCGGTTCGACACTTCCAGGAATATCTCCTAGGACAGACCTTCGAACTCCAAACCGACCATATGGCCCTTACCGCCGCTATGCACCTCCGTGATCCGACTTCGCGCATCGGACGATGGGTACTCAGATTAGCGGAGTATGACTTCACACCCCGCTACCGACCAGGAACACAAATGGGTCATGCCGACGGATTGAGCCGCGGAGACATAGCTGTAGTTACTCTCGAGTTTCCGCGAGAGCTTATGATCGCCGCTCAAGACCTCGACAATTGGATCCAATCGATCACTTTAGACCGCCACAGAGAGGACCTACGCAAAACCAACGGCGTATGGGAGACACGCGTTCGATACGACGGACAACATGAATGGGTGCCGCTCATTCCCTCCTCACTTCGGGAATGGCTCATCGATAGATGTCACAAAAATGAATGGGCCGGACATCCCGGAGCGGAGGTGACAGAAAAGATAGTACGGAAACTCGGAACTTGGCCTGGGTTAGCTAAAGACGTTCGCGAAAACATACAACGATGCGAAACGTGTTCACGACGCAATACCCCGCCCGGTCTCCGTAATCCAATCCAGAAACCTTTACTCCCCGAGCGCCCCGGACAAATCGTTGGAATTGATTTTGTCGGACCGATTGCGGGAGGAAAAACCACAAAATATCTGATGACGGTCATAGACCATTTCACAAAATATGCGGAAGCGTATGTCACCACGGACTGCACCGCCACGACAGTAGCACGAAACCTCGCAAGAAAGTATATACCCACTCATGGCGTTCCGGAACGATTGGTCTCGGACCGCGGAACCGCTTTTACGGCCGGATCAACCAGAGCGCTGTGTGATCAATGGGGTATCAGACAGATTTTCACAACGGCGTATCACCCCGAGAGCAACGGCGTCTGCGAGAGATTTCACCGTACCCTCGCCAATATCATCGCTAAAATCTCGAAAAGAACGAAGGATTGGGAGAGCATGTTACCCGTTGCACTCGCGGCTTACCGCGCAACCCCACACAAGAGCACAGGGTTCAGCCCGAACTTCTTGACCTTCGGCCGAGAACTCCGGTTGCCGAACGAATCGCTACAAAGTCTGAAGCCACGTCCCGACGAACCCACCACACTGAAAAATCTGAGAATAGCCCGAGAAGCCACTCAACAGAGCCTTCATGAAGCGTGGCGAAAACGAAGCGACGCCATCAACAGCCGTCGAACGCTACGCTCATTCGAAGGCGGTGACGCCGTGTACCTCAAGGACATGCAGGCGCCCCCAGGGGTTGTTAAGAAATTTTGGAGTCCCTGGAGCGGACCCTGGATAGTCGTGAAAAAGTACTCGGATGTGACGTACGAGATAAGAGACTTACCGGACATCCGCCGCCAGACTGTCCACATCAACCGGCTGAAGCCTGCATTCGAGTTAGGTGTTCCGGACGAAGTCTTCGTTGACCCCGAACGGATCAGACCCGACACGCATGGCGCCACGACATCAACACACCAGGAAGAGATGGCACCTGAAACAGAAAGAGAGTTTATTGAAGAGTATGGATGGTCGACAACTGCAAAAACCACCACCATGATTCCACCTATCACCAGCCAAAAAGGGAATTCATCGAGGACACCCCAAAACGAGGCATCGACCCGACTAAGTTCCCCTTCGGATACACAAAGGACGGCTGATGCGGATCACCAATTTGATCGCTACGCCGAACAAGAAACACAAGAAGGAAGTACTCACCTCGGGAACGAGACGTTGCGGGACGAGAACGATCGCCACACCGACCGCCACAGCGACCGCCACAGCGATCGCAACGAAAGTCGCCACGATGAACAACCCCCAAGAAGTCCAGTGGAAATCCCAGTAGTCGATTTACCTGAGCCATCCACCGTTTCCGAATCGTCCGCAGACGAGTTTGAAGAAGCTGAAGAAAATCCACCACCAAAGAAACCCCGTGGAGACGCCAATGAATCGACCTCTCGCTACCCGTTCCGAAAACGAGATGCTTCGATCGATTATCGACAACTCCACTTAGGGAAAAAGACTAACTAACTGACTAATAGGGAGACATGTACGAACATACACACACACATTAGGACATAACACGACACTTGGATCCTTCAGATCACAACATTACACTTGGATCCTTCAGATCACCACATTTCCCTTGGATCCTTCAGATCACAACATTACACTTGGATCCTTCAGATCAACCAAACCTTACCTCTGCCAGTTGTCCTGAATTATGGCCAGCTAGGAAAATTGAAGTAGATGAAGTACGTAGAATCTTGAAGTCACTTTTCCTAGATCAGGATGTCACAGTAGGGTTTTTGTTTCCGATTGTTCTAGAGTATGGCACAACAGCAGGTGGAGGATTGGGTTTTGGAAGGAGGCCCGAAATCGCCCGACCCGGCAGTGCTCCTCATGAGGAAGCGAGTGGAGACTGCGAAAGAACAACATAAGAAGCTCCCAGAAGGTTTCGTCCAAACCAAAGAACCCGTCGCAGACCCCTTCCCGTCCTTGGAAACTCTCACCAACTGCGTCCGTTTCACCATGTGCGGCGACACCCCTACCGTCCGAAACATCAATGGCAAGGCAGCACTCCTCACCATCCTCGAAATTGCTAAATGGGTGCCCACGTACCAGAGGATAGCCCAGGAGAGGGACGCCCTGGCGAAGCGCCAAGAGATCTGGTTGGAAGAGCGCCAATTACTTATGCTGGACCGCAACGCCGCCTGGGCGGAGGTGGAGCGGGTCAAAGCACAGGTGGTTGCTGAGCCACCTGCGGCAAGGACAGCAACGCCTGAGGCGACCCCGCAGGCGTCCGCAGAGGCACCTGCGGCGAGGTCTGAAGAGCCTGCGGGGGAGTTGGCCCCCTCCCCTCACCATCCCACGTCACCGTCACCGGCCTTCAGCCCTCTCTCACTCCCACCACCAGAGAGAGTGGCCTCCGCACAAGCATCACCGTTCGCGTCACTGCCAACCTCACCCAGCCTTCCTCCACGTGCTGGCAGTCGGACCGGCGTATTCGCACCTTCAGAGTCATCAGAATCATACTCGCCACCACCCGAGCTGCTCCCAACACCGAGCAAGGGACCCAGGCCCTCGACATCATCCCGGAAGCAACCACCATCCAAGCATCCGCGGATCCTGCTTAAGATCAGCCGGAAGCCGCGCCCAACCTGTCCTGTCTGTACCAGAACCATCACCAAGCTCTTCAGTTTCCGCTGCCCGGCATGCAAAGAGTTCTGGCAGCGGCTGAAGAGCTACCATCGACGCGGACAACCACTTCCCACCTGCGGCCAGGACCACACCGGCAGACAGCGACCAGCCAGCTGCAGAGGATGTCGGAGACGTGCCTACGAGCTGGCCATAAAGAAGGCGCACCCTTCCGCACCCCTGGAAATCCCCAGTGTCATCTCCGACGACACTGGCTCCCAGGGAGGCGGGGGGTGTGAGCTCTCGCTCTCTGGGCCCAATTTCCAGTGAAGCGGGAGCTGGGCACCACTAGCCCCCTTCGGTCAGCCTCGTAGGTGACGTCATCAGCTCAGGTGGAAAACAAGACACTCGACGCCGAACGCCACCCCGCGCGTCCCTCCCCCCTCAGCTGGGAGGGACCCAACGGTCTCTCCCCCACTCGACCAGCCGTCCCCACTACCATCTTCAGGCGGGGCGGAGGGGGGAGGACTCCACCTGAGCTCCCCGCCAACGACGATCGCCTCATACCCAGTCCAACAGCGTTCAAAGTCAGTGACAGCGAGCTAGCCCCATCCTGACGAATATTCCTCCCGTATCCCCCCCTCAAACCGCCACGATCGCCACGACTCCGCGCTACGATCGCCACGGAATCTTCAAGCCGCCACACCCATTCAAGGATACCTTCGGGCCCGACAGTGAGTGTTGAAACCTTTATGCATACATATATTGGCCAATTATTTATGCAACTGTGCTAGAGTAAGGAAGTAAAAAGACATTAGTAAAGAAACGAAATTAACATTTTTTGAATATTGAGTAAATTGAGAACATTGAGTAAATTGAGAACATTTAGTAGATTGAGAAACATTGAAAACTATTACGAACTATAACAAATACTTACCTGATTTTTGGATTGATGACCTATGCTTGGAAACTGATAAATGAGATTGAAATTTGAATGTACTTTGTCGAAACTGGAAACCATACTGTAATTGTAAATATCTACTTGAAAGCCTTCAGCTCCTTATCGCCACACTTGTGGGGAAGTCAATTGCCGTTCCTAATTTCTAATAAATCCACCTGCTAGTTGTACTTTGTAGTTCTTCTTCTGAGTATACCTGGTTCAGTAAAAGGTTAGAGGAGAGTGCAACGACACCCCTCACTTGGTATTAGGTCCCTTCAGGACAACCGTCAGCCCCTCTGGCAAAAGGACACACTTGTGTACCTGTTTTATTTCTACTTCGCCCTTCAGGCTTTCAAGTTTTGCTGTACGACGATCGCCACGCAGTCGCCGACGTCGCCACGCTTTGTCGCCACAGGTAAATATCATTTGCTACCATTTCTAAATTCTAAGTGTTTTTCGATATTTTATTTCAGCTAAATTAACTTCAAATCAAAACCCCCCGAACTCGTGTGCAAACGTTTGGTGCTCGTGTTCGTTGATTTTTATCAACCAACCCGACCCCCAAACGCCCATCACCGCTTGTTGGCTTCATTTAAATTCAGCTGCCATCAAGCGTGGGGCCCATAAGGCTTACACTGTTATGTAAGCTCTTTATTCCCCCATGACGTTTCCACCCAGGAACTGGGTCCTATTCATACGGTAGGTATATGTATGTGACCTTGTACGGTATTGTTCGTTTGAATAATTAGTTCTACAGATAACATAGTATTTTCTGTAGAACTGTGGACAAATTGTAAACTCTACAAAAATACTATCTGGCACGATACAAACAAAACACACCTGGATAGGTGTTTTATGTGCCAAATATACATTAATATGTGTCTTGAGATTTAAAAAACTTGTGATTTTCAAGACTTACCGGTAAATTCTAGCATTTAATGCTTGAATTAAACGCATTAAAGAGACCACTCCACCCAAAACAATTCGTATTTTTTTATTTTTAAGTAATTTTAGTTTAAACTACATAATATTAGGAACATACTGTAAAAATTTCAGAATTTTTTGATAACTGTAAGTCGTACTTACAGACCACCAAATTTACCTAGTAACAATTTTTCACGCAAATAGTAATTTTGAGGAGCATCTAGGGATAAGTCCAACAGATAACCGTTGTTGTTAATGGTAAACTCGATTTTTGACATTTTATGTCTTTACTATGGCACATAAATGAAAAATCGTCACGCGGGGAGGGTTACGCGGAAATTTCTGATGATTTTCACGTACAACCAATCGTTCCTAGGGAAAACTAACTTCCTCATTTTCCACCCCACAAAAATCGTTCACCACTCATTGGAAAGCTCTCAATTTATTAAACATAAGACATAAAATGTCTCTCGTGGTTGCGTACTTGTACGAAAGCTGTATCCACCGTTTGTGTTTCATTTATGTGCCATAGTAAAGACATACAATGTCAAAAATCATTTTTACGAAACTCCAGAGAAATGATTTGACTGTCATAACTTTTGTGAAGCATAACAAAGGATTGACCTCATGACCGCATCGAACACCTTCATTTTTGTGTAGAAAAGGGTCCATGCCTGTGAAAAAAACAATCTTCCATACTGTGCACTGCGAACTTTGCTATTTTTTTTTTTTTTTTTTTAATCCTTGGTAACCTTGAAGGACAGAAACAAACGGTTCAGACAGACGTGGATAATAGAAACTAAATAGATTCGCTATTCGATGAAACGTGCGCGCACAACGTCAGATCGCAGACGAGAGTAGGTTGTCGAAAACTCACTCTCCTGTAAATTTGTGTTTTCGCACACCAAGGTACACGTATTACCAAAACCATTCGGAGGATTTTGATTTAAAACATTTTAAATGTTCCTATTGAGAAGCTTTACCAATCTACTGTAACGATTATCTAAATTTTCGTTCGACAAACGCTAGGATTCATGCGGAAGTGGGCTAAATGTTGAGAAAAGTTTGAAACAGAACCCAAAAACGCTGCAAATTATTACACAATGGTTTATTATTTTTTATTTTTCTATATAGATCACTCGTCTGCAAAGCCACCAACCATCCAACATGAAGAAAAACATCGATCGCATTTCGGTCAGCTTTAATTTGAACGGAGATTAGGCCTCTTTTGCGATTCACGCCCGTGTTTCTGATTTACCGCACGTCCGAACTTTAAATTCTCGTAGTGAGCGAACGGTTTGTCCTACAGAGCTCCGGGTGATCTAAAAAAATTCTAAAAATTCTATAGAATATTAAATTGAAGGAAAACAATACCTTTATATCAAATTTTTTTGAGTTAGGGCGTTTTCAAAATTTCAAAATTGATTTTGGAACCCTTAGAAGTGGCCTACCTCAACCAAAATCTTCGGGGCACAACTAGACCCCAGAAAGAGCCTACATACCAAATTTCATCAAAATCGGTCAATGCTAAGTGGCAAAAGTGCCGCGTACGGCGGACGGCGGACAGACGGCCAAATTTTTATTAGATTTTTGGATTCTACGTACCTTGAAACGTAAACCATCAAATTTTGAGGGGTGTTAACATTTTTTTTCTTGGTCGATTCCAAAGGTTCATTAATAAAAATAATAAACCATAATCAAGATCACGAAATTTCAAAATTTTCAACAACAAAAATCGACATTTCTTAAGGAGTCTTTACACGGTTAGTCTGATTGATCAAACGATTGAAGTGAATCTCAACCATCTCCTCAGTCGTTTGATCAATACCCTTTCGGAGTGTTGTGTAGTTGATTCGACTACTATACTGTTCGACTCGTTTGCTCGTTTTTCGACAATTTTTCTTGAGTACTTTTCGTTCGCGGTGTTGTGCTGAAACAGTGACTTCCAACCAGGATTTGTCCCTGCTTTTACTGAGTGTAGCTGTCCTCCAACAGAAGAGAAGGGATAACAAGGATAAGAAGAGGAAAAGGCGATGGTCAAAAGAGTGGTACGAAATGAGAAACCGTTTCAGTCATGAACATCTTCTCAGGGTTCTGCGCAAGACGAAGCCAGTGGATTACAAAAACTTTCTGAGAGTGAACGATGACATTATAATTTATGACATGCTGCTGGAGTTGATACGACCAAAAATTGAGAAAAAAGCACTCAATCGCCCTCTTCAGTCGACTGAAGAAATCAAACTTTCCATCCATGACCTTCAGTCATTTACTCAAACGTCAAACACGTTTCTACACACTCAATCATGACTGACCCTTGGGGTTCAGCTGTGGCCGAGCGAGCTGCGGCATGAGTCTCTGGAGACGAGACTCGGATCGGTTGCAGGGCTTGAGTTCGGGCTCACCTCAGGAGCATAATTATTTTCGGGTAAGTCGGTCGCAGTTCCCCCTCTTCCAGGGCGGTGAGTCCAGTGAGAAGCCATGAGCGAAATCATCAGAAAAAATTCTGATCTTCCCTTAGGAAGACAGCTGATGATATCCGCGACGCCAGGAATAGCAGTCGGACGAAAATCCAACCTGAAATGGTTATTTACCTTACTTGATTTTACATTTACTTCATGACTGACTCAGTCGATTGATCAACCATGTTTGATCAAATTACTGTTCGTCTAGGGGCTGCTTTATAGTGGCTGAGGAAAATGTACCTTAGTGTGAAAAATTGGAAACTACAAACATCACCATTATTGATTTTTTGCAAGTCCCCTAGAATACTTTTTTCGATTCCATCCTGGTTTTATGTAACGTACCTTTGATGGAATGAGTGATAAAAATATCAAAGTCTTCCATTGAATAGGAACCGATTTAATTTTGAGGTCGCATCAGGCGTAGCCGGGGTAGACTAGTCCCCTTAATTGGAGATTTTTTTTACATGTGTAGAAATAGTTTTAACATGGAAATGTATAGACATAGGGTAGTTCTAACGTGGATATTTGACGATCAGTATTACGGGGAACCGGGAGAGTTAAAATAAAACAATGAGAAATGGATCACTTCACCGTATAATGAACTTATTAAAATAACTAATTACGGACGTGTACACGATAGCTGGGAGGAGAAGACTGGTGGCGGACTAGAGGGAAGCAGGGGAGGGGAAGGATAGAGGTAGGTCGGGTTGAACAACAACGTTTTTATCAAGGAGATGATAGAGACAAAGTTCAATAATCCTAACACACCCCTTCAATTTGATGTTAGATAATTAATTAGTCTCTTGACATTATGGTAAAACAACATCACAATTGCAAAGACAATAAAACATTAACAGGGTAAAGATCTCAAAGTTTTGAAAGTGAACAAGTACATAATTCGAGTAATACAATAAAATGAATACACAATATTTTATATCAGGTTAAATTTAAATTGGAAAAAATCATTTCACAATCTGATCTCGAAAATAAGAAAATTTTTCTGTACCAAGAGCTTTGGTCATTATATCTGCACAGTTTTCATTTGTTGAAATATAATCAATTTGAATTTCGTTTTTGGAGTGTAGGTCTTTAATAAAATGATATTTGATTTCAATATGTTTACCTCGTTTAGAGTTTTCCCAAGTCTTCATCATTGATATAGCACTGAGATTATCTACTTTTAGAAATGCACTAACATTTTGACCTTTTCCACTAAATTCACTCACTACACCTTTCAAATTCACCAACTCTTGTGCTGCGGCGCCTGCTGCAATATACTCAGCTTCCATCGACGACAACGCAACTGAGGTTTGTTTTCTAGAGTGCCAAGCTACGAGATTTGGACCATGGAAAGCAACAAAGCCGCTCACACTTTTCCTTGATTCTTTGTCACCTGCCCAATCCGCGTCGCTCATCCCGATCAATCCGTCATCACCTTGGGTAAACATCAACCCTTTGTTGATGGTATGATGTAGATACCTTAGGATCCGTTTTCCAGCGTTTAGGAGTTGAAGTGTCGGTTTGTCGAGGTATCGAGCTAGATATGAAACGCTAAATGCGATATCCGGTCTCGAAATTAAAGAAATATACATCAATGAACACACGAGCCGACGATAGGGTAAATCCAAATCCACTTCAGCTTCTTCTCTGTTGAATGACACTTCCATTGGGGTACTGACGCTTCGACATTTTTCCATTCCAAATTCTCTCAGTAAGCGTTCCAACATTCTTACTTGGGTGACGTGTAGGTAGCTTTGGGTTCGTGTAATTTCCATTCCCAGAAAACTTTTAACTTCTCCGAGATCTCTCACTTGAAACTCGTCGTGCAATTCGCTGAACAATTTGTTTACATCTTTATCACTACCAGTGATAAGTGCGTCGTCAACAAATAAAACGAGAAACACTTCATGTTTTGTATACAAACAGAAGTCGTATCTTGATCTGATGAAACCGAGCTTCTCCATGACTTCATTAAACTTCACATTCCAACATTTTGGTGAGTTTCGCAGACCGTAGAGTGCCCGATTCAGCTTGAAAGTTTTCGATTTGCTTTTTACTCCATCTGGACGTTTTATGTATACTTCATTATCCAGTGTACCGTTCAGGAATGCCGTCGGCACATCTATTTGGCGAAGTTTCCAGCCCATTTTTACAGCTTGAGAGAGTAGTATTCGAACTGTCGACATACGGCATACAGGGGCGTAGCTATGTTCCATCTCTCCGTAAGGAACTTGGAATCCTCTTGCTACTAATCGGGCCTTGGGAGTTCCGTCTTCCTTTCTCCTAAATACCCAGCGAGTGTCAACAGCAACTTTATCATGAGGAAGCGGAGATGGTGTCCAGGTGTTAAGTTTTTCGTGTGATTTTAGTTCGTTCATGATAGCTTCTTTCCACTCTAGATCTTTGCTTGCTTCCTGGTAGTTTGCTGGTTCGGTATTAGAAGAAGATAAGAGACAGTAGGCTTCATAGAGCTCGTAGTCACTCAGTTTGGTAGGAACTTTGACGTTTCTCCCGGAATTGTTAGTTTTCCGCTGAACCGGCTGACCAGGTGTTACTTTCGTTTTCATTGTTGTTATCTCCCCCTCTTTACGCTGTTTGTTTTGTTCCCCTTCATTGTCACTTTCTTCTGCTTTATTTTCATCCTCTTTTTCTACAGGTTCTTCGAACAATTCATTTTCTTCATCTTGGGACTCCAGGTAAGTATTTTCAGTAATACTGTTATTCTTTAAATTTTGTAAATTTTCAAATTCCATCACTGTTTCATCGAACTTTACGTCTCGTGAACGAATTATTTTGTTTTCATCAGGTACATAGAGCCGATATCCTCCTCCACAGTAGCCCATCATTACTCCTTTTTGGGCTCTTGGTTCCATTTTATTTCTTCTCGGAAGTACCACATGCCAGGCTCGAGAACCAAAAATTCGGAGTTTTTTGATTTCGCTTCGCCCATGCCAAATAAGTGCTGGAGTTTGGCCATTTTTGAGAGCGCTTGTAGGGGATCTGTTTAACTCGTATGCTGAACATCTTGCTGCTTCTCCCCAAAATTTCTTCGGAACTTTGGAGTCAATAATTTTGGTGCGAATCATATTCAAAATTGTTTGATTCATTCGTTCGATTTTTCCTGCCATTTGAGGGCTGTAGCTCATTGAGTATTCGAGCTGAATACCATTTTGAGCTGCGAAATGTTTAAAATTTGTAGAACGAAATTCTCCACCATTATCGAATTTGATTCTTTGAACTGGTACACCATGTTGTGTCTTGACCTGCTTGACGAATTGAATCAAATTATTTTCTGCCTCGTTCTTATTTTTCAGGAGTCGAATAACGATGAAATGTGAAAAATCATCCATGATTATCTGCATGTATTTCTCTTCCATGGTTGTCTCTGGCGAAATTGGTCCACATAGGTCTGTATGAATCAGCTGTCCTATAGCAGTTGTACGATTTTCATTAGTTTTGAATGGAGGGCGTTTTAACTTTCCTTCCATGCAACTAGAGCACTTATTTTTTGGAACTTTCAATCCAAGTTGACGAAGTGACTCGTAGTTGAGATGGCCGAACCTTCTGTGCCATGTATCATCAGCAACATAGCATTCGAATTTATTTGTGGTGGCTCTCAATGTGTATAAATTGTGTTGTTTAAGGCATGTCAACACAAAATCAGGACCTTTAATCTGCATGGACTTATTATCAACCAGCAACTGGTACCCTTTTTCTGTCAATTTTGAGACTGACAAGAGATTATGCCTGATTTCAGGAACTATTATAGCCTCAATACATACCGGACGGTCATTGCAGTATGCTGTAAGTGTTCCAATTTTGTTTGCTTTGAGGATCTGTCCATTTGCGATATTGATAGATACATCGTGATCCAATTTGCGAACATTTTCCATTTTGTGTTCCAGACTACCCATTACAAAGTTATTTGTGGCTCCGGAATCAAGTACGAAAACGATTTCATTTTCATTACCTTCTTGCTGGGTCAAATTCGCTGCATACAGTATTATGGCTTGACTTGCTAGGTTGACTTGCTGACGGTTTTGACTGGAACTTGGTTGAAAATTCTGCTGATGACTGTTATATTGCTGAAAATTGCTATGCTGGTGAAGAGATTGATGATTTTGCCCAAAATTCCCTCGACCGCCCCTCCCACGTCCACGTCCGCGTCCGCGACGTCCACCACGACTAAACCCGCGACGCGAGTTGGTAGGAGGAGGGTGGTATGATGCCTTGAAACTTGTTTCTTGATCAGGCATGGAACAAACATCTCGGGTATTGAGCTTTATCTCGTGATCCAACAATCTTGCCTTCACGAAATCGATCTTAACATCAGTCATCGTTTCTAAAGCAGTCACCACAGAGTCATACTTCGAAGGTAAAGAGAGAAGCAAATGACAAATGCTGTCGCTGTCGTCAATCTGTGATCCAAGCTCTTTCAGCTGTCGAATGATTGAATCGAATTTCAGGAAGTGATCCTCGAGATGATCATCGACGCCCGACCGAAGGTTTAACAACTGTCTCCACAAGGTAAGTTTTGCAAATGAACTGGTTCGAGCAAAAACCTTTTGCAAGGCCTTCATCTGTTCTAAGGCTGAGTTGCAGTCTTTCACCAAATCCAAATGTTTGTCACTTATTCCTTGGATGATTATGGATTGTGCCTTCGCTTCTTTTAATAAGTAGGACTTCCTTTCTGCCTCGTCTCTTTCAGGCACTATCACTCCGTCGGTCACAACATCCGCGCATTGCTCTTTATTAAGAATGGAGATTATTCTGAAACGCCAATTATTAAAATTTGTAGCAGTCAATACAGGAATTGTGGTTAATGAGCTGGCCATGATCTCGATTTCGAGGGAGTCTGCCGCAACGTGGTTTGGCTAGGGTTTTAGCGCAGCAAGGTTAGGGTTTGGCTTGCCAAATTTTATCCAAATACATCGACTAATTGGAAATTAACCCGCACACACTGAGCACATAACCTATTACGGGGAACCGGGAGAGTTAAAATAAAACAATGAGAAATGGATCACTTCACCGTATAATGAACTTATTAAAATAACTAATTACGGACGTGTACACGATAGCTGGGAGGAGAAGACTGGTGGCGGACTAGAGGGAAGCAGGGGAGGGGAAGGATAGAGGTAGGTCGGGTTGAACAACAACGTTTTTATCAAGGAGATGATAGAGACAAAGTTCAATAATCCTAACAATCAGCAGCGCAATTTTTCTTTTTTTATTCCTCCCCGGACTGGCGAGCACCGATTGTTTTCAACACTGAATGGTTTCGCGGACATTGGAAAGCCCAGGAGTGGAACTGTTTGCGTATGATTCCAATTGGACGCGAACAAAGCATTGCGGAACCGACCGCTTCAGTCACATCAGCGACCGCCTCTCTCCCCGTCAAGCGATCCTATACGAAAAGAAAAAAACATTCCACGTGCACAATGGTTTTTAAACGGGAGGAAAATAGAGGGACGAGTGAAATGCCGCGGAATAGAAGGGCATAACGAGTGAGGAGAGAGAACGCCAGGAGTTGAGAGACAAGAAAAAATAATAGAGGAAGCAAAAGGAAAAAACGATCCATCAATAGCTCTCGGGACTTGGCTGAGAGAGGGGAAAAAGGACAATGGAATGTGGTCAAAACATTAATTATTGCTGACAGTGCATAAATGGGAACACGTGGAGGGGATGGGTTGAAGGGCGAGATGGTGAAGTGCCTTTTTCCACCATTAAAACGCTCATCCGCTCGGAAGGAGCGTTTATTATTGTAAAAACGCTGACGGTTGTGTGAAAAAAAAAATCAGAGAGCGAGAAAAATGTGTGTGTATGTGCGAAGTTAAGAGAAGTGGGAATTCATGAGTGTATGTGAGAGACAGAACTGGTGAGAGTACGAGAAATATGTACCTACAATAATATGAGAATTCATTTGATATGGAGGGAAAATGTTCATGATGAATAATTTTTAATAACTTTGTCTAGCTAGTTTGGATAGAACAGTGTGAAGAAATCGAATAGAAATATCATTTCGGTTTATTACTTTCAACAGTGGACCTTTAGAATCGACCAAGAAAAAAAAATTCGTGGGTTTACGTTTCAAGGTACCTATAATCAGAAAAGCGAACTTTCCTTAGTTACCATGGACCGATTTTGATGACATTTGGTATATGAGCCCCATTTGGGGTCAAGTTGAGCTCCGAAGCTTTTGGTTGATGTTAGTCACTCCTAAGGTAGGAAAATAAGGGCTGAAATTTTCAAAAACCACTTCAAAAACGTTTTAAATAGAATTGAATAGTTATTGAATTGTTGTCTGAGACCACTCAGAGTGAAATGAGACCACGGACGGCGAAATTTTTGATCGATTTTTGAATTCAACTAACAAATTTTGAGGGGATTAAACTTTTTTTCTTGGTCGATTCCAAAGATTCATTAATGAAAATAATAAACCAAAAACATGATAGGTACAAAGGTACACAGCAGATTAAAATTTACATTAGTCAGCAGTCAGAATGACATTTTAAGTACCACATCAACTTGTGTTCATATTCTCTTTTATTATTTTCAATAATGAATTTTTGGAATCGACCTAGAAAAAAAAAGTGTTTAACCCCCCCCCTCCTCAAAAATTGTTGGTTTATGTGTCAAGCTACGTAGATTCCAAAAATCGAATACAAATTTGGCCATGGACCGACTCTTTTCTCATGGACCGACTCTTATCCCATGGACCGACTTTGATGAAATTTGGTATGTAGGCTCCATTTGGGGTCTAGTTGATTTGGTCTAGGTCCTCTTCTTATCCTTATTATCCCTTCTCTTCTGTTGGAGGACAGCTACACTCAGTAAAAGCACGGACAAATCCTGGTTGGAAGTCATTGTTTCAGCACAACACCGCGAACGAAAAGTACTCAAGAAAAATGGTCGAAAAACGTGCAAACGAGTCGAACAGTATAGTAGTCGAATCAACTACACAACACTCCGAAAGGGTATTGATCAAACGACTGAGGAGATGGTTGAGGTTCACTTCAATCGTTTGATCAATCAGACTAACCGTGTAAAGACTCCTTAAGAAATATCGATTTTTTTTTGTTGAAAATTTTGAAATTTCGTGATCTTGATTTTGGTTTATTATTTTCAATAATGAGCCTTTGGAATCGACCAAGAAAAAAAATGTTAACACCCCTCAAAATTTGATGGTTTACGTTTCAAGGTACGTAGAATCCAAAAATCGAATAAAAATTTGGCCGTCCGTCCGCCGTACGCGGCACTTTTGTCACTTAGCATTGACCGATTCTGATGAAATTCGGTATGTAGGCTCCTTCTGGGGTCTAGTTGTGCCCTGAAGATTTTGGTTGATGTAGGTCACTTCTAAGGGTTGAAAAATAAAGGCAGAAATTTTCAAAACGCCCTAGCTCAAAACATTTTGATATAAAAGTATTGTTTTTCTTTCGGCAATTTAAAATAGTATTGCATTTTTAGAATCGAATGAGACTAACCGTTCGCTCCCCACGAGAACTTAAGGGTTGGACTTACGATAAAATAGAATCACGAGTGTGGATCGCAAAAGAGGCATATCTCAAAATATCTTGATGTAATATTTAACAATATGTTTTGTTCTTGCACCATGAAATCTCCAAAGAGCAGAAAATAGGATAACACTTTCAAAATGCCACTGCTTAAAACCGGATGAGTATGATATTTTTATCAGTTTTTCAATCATTCCAATTCGAATTGAAGAATATTGTACCTTGATATTTACAGTAAAGGTTATTTGATGGCCGCCTCCAAGACCTTAGATCGGTTCAGATGACAATCTAATTGAAGAATTGAAGCGTTATGGAGGCCGTTAGAGCTTGCCTTCTAGCGTTGTTTCCTAACTCATAAGTGGCAGACATTTTGTCGAAATATCTGAGAAGGTGAATCAGGATCGTTTCATACTCGCTCAGAGACCTAAGGTTCTATATTTGCTTGTTGTTTCTGGACTATATGTATTTGAGTAATGATGTTTCATTTATATCCTGCCGATCGCCCTAGAGACTATCTCCGCTAACCAAACTCGGAAACCTGGTTCACGAGTATCAGACTTGAAATCATACCCTCAAAGGTGCAGACTTGGAAGAATATAATCGTACAAAGATATAATGCAATAGTCTGTAATATTAGGTTTAGTTCGGATCTTTGTTGAGTTTAGAATAAATTATTGAACAATTGTTATCTGAAAACGGTTCTGGATATTAAAAGTATGAAAAAGACAGAATTTGACAGATGCAATAGTGTGAATGTCTAGGGCAGCCACGTTCTGCTGACAAGTGCCCTACCAGTGGCTTATTCATGAGAATCATGAGCATAATAATATGATGGTGATTTGGTTTTGGGATGCCACCATGGTGGGTGGGCCCGGGTCGCTTTCTACGGAATTTTTACACACACTCCGTAACCAGCCAAGGGCTCAAACTTGTAACCATCTAAAACAGATTAGATATTTCAAGAATTGTTATAATGGGAATACTCACCTCCGCCAGGGCAAGAGGCATCTGTTTCTTCATTCGTAAGAGAAATTCCGCCGTACTTCCGAGGGAAAATAAACCAGCCATATCGAGGCAGTACGATTCTTCTCACTTCTACGATGGACTCACCCGTTTTCCTGTTGAAAGACCCGCAGCTGTTAAAATCAGGTACTTGCACATGATGAACCCAATAAACTATAGGTAAACAACTGATTTGAATTGATTGACTTTGAATCAAGAACCTTGGTTAAAATGAAAGAAGGATACCTCCTTAGGGTACTCACTTGAATGGGATTTTCTCTGTACAAGACACTAACCTACCAGAAACTATTATAAAATCTAGATGGCATTATTTGGTCCTCTATCTGCACAATACCTGAACCTTTCAAGAAATCTGGGGGAAGATTCGAGGACAGACTAACAGACAGGTACTTAACTTGACAGGTAAGGATATCAATTTAAATACTGAGGAGTTGATTCACTTTAGAACACAATCGAACGAACACCTACTTGTTAACAACTTACAGAAGATTTATTAACCCTTAATTTCCCACTTGTTAAAAACAAATTGTTTTTTTCGAATTTTATAATTAAAATTTTGATGTACTTAGACAAATTTACATAATATTTGAACAGAAGGTACCAAAGACCCTATATAATCTGTCAGCTCAAGAATGATTTTTCCAAGGATCACACAAGCTCTGTCTGCATCAGCAGAATCTGTTTATAAACTCAATTTTGTTGAACAAGAAGAAGGGAACAAGGAAGAAGGGAACAAGAAAACTTGGGAAAATCCTTGGAAGGATGTTAGGGTCAGTTATTTCTCATAAAGTACAGAACCAAGGAGTAAGGTGGAAAAGGTTCACTTCATAGAGGAATCAGTACAGCCTCGGAGAGTACCGCCATCTCTGAGGAAACCCAACTAATAGCCTACAAGGTGAGAAATGAAGGTAGAAAGTGCATGAAAGGTTATTACATTACGTGAACTCATTTTTTAGTCCATAGTTGGGGTATCAAGATAGCCAACGGCTATCAGTTTTGGTTTAAAAGTGGATAAACTGTTGCAGATAAAAATCGGACTTCCAAAAAGATACCTCAGTATATTAAGGGTTAAGAATACTAATTAGTAACAGCTGTTCAGCTGGATGAAGTTAGTTTCAGCCTTGATAGTTGTTCGCTACCAACCCAATGACAAACAAAAATCCAAAATAAACTCACCAGTAGTTTTTAGATAAGCTGGTAAATGGACTCTATTTGGATGCCAATTTGAGCTCCATTTAAACAAAAAGACGAGTTCGTTAGCCAAGAATTGCAAATTTCAGAAAATTGTCCGAAAAATGGCCAAAAACCCTTTTTAGCGTTTTTTCGATACCACCATCATTATCCTAGTTATGTATAGTATATTCGGATTCAGCACAGCATTCATATTATAAGTACGATTTCATAAATTAAAAAAGTCAAAAAATTAGCCAAAAGTGCAGTAGCCGAGTGGTACTCTATGAGTATGTGGTTGAAAACATGAGTAAGGACTCTTAACATCATCAAAACATCCAGTGCAGCATGTTGGTAAGTAAGTATACAGAAAATAGGAAAAACTAACAATTTTCGTGTGGGTGCTTATGAGTTCGGAGTAACGAGGAAAGCATGAATATAGACTGCTAAAATGTTTAA
The DNA here is from genome assembly GCA_009739505.2 of Apolygus lucorum. Lineage (NCBI taxonomy): Eukaryota > Metazoa > Arthropoda > Insecta > Hemiptera > Miridae > Apolygus > Apolygus lucorum. Next base: position 30,280,791 of record CM019181.2, read on the forward strand.
AACATACCCTGTTCATAAAGTATGATGGTGTGGTATACTGGAAGTAGGAGAAAATAACCATTTAAGTGAGGGTACCCTTTGAGTTTGGGATGATGAGGAGAGTATTGCTTCCGAGTCTACCAAGGTAGAAGCTTTGTTTTCACTTTTCAAGGTTGAAAAAAAAAGTTCTCCAAAATCGAAATTTCCACTCGCGTTTTACGTTTCAGACCTTTCTGAACAATTTTGGTTCCGTGTTTGTCTGTGTGTCTATCATGAAATCCTTGTAACCGGCATAACTATACTAGGTTATTGTCCTATCTCAATGAAATTTTAAGGGATTGTGCGGGTTGGCGTGTAGACGGTTCTCTATGAAAATCATTACCCACCGACTGATAGTAGCCTCTGCGCATGCGCAAACGTGAATTCCTTGTCACAGCCATAACTTCCACATTTTCTTTCCGATTTCGATGAAATATTCAGGGATTATGGGGATTAGGTTGTAGACAGTCCCCTATGAAAATCATCACCCCCAGACTACGTAATTAACAGATAGGGTAAAAGCCAACTCAGACTACCGAGTAAGTCTAATTGTAGCGGTGATGGTAGTTAGATAGGTACTTTTTTCGAAACCTTTCGAGATTCCACCCTGATAATCTCGGAATGTATTCCCGAGATCACAAATCCTAGTCTGACCGGTGACGAACGTCACGGCGCACAAGTTTTCCCCTCCTTCAAGGCATATCGGTCGTACGGGTTTTGCATACCCTCCGCATACCAGCCTGGAGCCCAAAAGCCGAGGGGTAGTGAATCACTTTACCGAATTGGGAAACCGAGTGGTCTACGATTATATTTAGATCATTTACCAGAACGCGAATGACACGGTTGTGAATCTCAAATATTATTTTTAAAGAAAGGTACGATCGAATCAAGCCTGTATAAATATACAATGAGCTCTCTTCACTTGTCCTCTCAAACTAACAACTCATACCTTACTCTCATGCCCTATATGGTAATACACTACACCTTTCTGGAGATCTACCTGTGAAAACTTCATAGAACGAACAGAGTAAATAAAATTCTTCGGGTGATAACAGGAGCAGATTGGTACGAACTCAGCGATGCACAGAAACCTCGACATGCCAGAAGTTGAGACAGACGTCAGACAGACGACACCGACTTATACCAGAATCAATAACATCCATAATCTCAAACTACGAAGAGAGTACACCTGAGGACACCACTAGGTACAGAAACGCCGATTTAAACATTGCTAGTAATTGTTGCTGAAATACTCGTCAAATAACATATGCATATTCCTATGATTATTGATCAATTTTGGTTTGTTCAACATAATGAATCCCACTGGCTAACGGAAACTAAAAGAAAGATCATCTATGGACAAGAAACAACGAACGCTGCACCAAAATGAAGGAACAAACGGTGGATAGGTTGCAGAAGACAAAATTGACGTAGAAATGAAAGAACGAGAGTTTGAACTCCGTATGAGGAACAGAACCGAAAATGCTGACATTGGTATCCATAGGCCATTCATTTGATTTCAACAACATCAATGTTGCCACGTAAAATTTAAATTAATATGCCTTATTCATTACGAGATTTCAATGATCTAACCCGATCTCTAGAATCAGAACACATAATTTCACCTTCTTATCAAAAATGGGATTTGGTCGTGATAGGAAAGCCACAATACCGTCGAAGAAGTTCATGAAATGAAGCATTGAATAACCTAGAACCTGACCGGATACTTGCTGAGTTCTCATGCGAACTTTGAGCTCAGTATGTTAAGCCTTGGATGCTTATTGAAAGTGAGTGCGTCCATTGTTTCGTGTAAAGTTAGGGTATCACTTAAAAAACTTATAATTATGCGATTGATGGACAAGTTCCAATTGAATTCAGCTTGAGATAAAGTAAAAAGAGTTTTGATGAACGATATGTGAACAAAAACACAAAAGGTGGGTAATATTTATTAAAATAAAAATTCTTACCTTCAAATTGGATTATACTAAGTAAGTACTACTCACGTTGTAGGGAGAATAACCGGTACGTCCTTGTCCCGTGGGAAGATGACATCGCTCGTCTTGCACGGAAGCTCATGATGTTCCCAGTTATCAGGGTTGTTGAAGTTTGAGTTGTACCTCCAAGTTCTGACTATCTGTGAGTCACAACTTCTTAAGAGAGCTAGAAAATGAATCGAGTCGAGTCAGAATCAACGTTTTGTTGGAGGTGTATTTATATTCGTAGTTGGTACACATTTAACAGCACAAGGTACACAAATGACTGGACTCTGACATGAATATTAATGGTAGGATTTTGGAGGTCGGTCGTATGGTTGAAATTTCAGACTTCATCTGCCAACGTTTTGTCAAATATATTCGCAATCATGAATGGTGGTTGCATATTAGTTGAACGTATTACTCGTACATGAGATAAATTATTATGTACTTATCGTGTGGGTAGACAAAATTTACAACACTCGGAATGAGCGCACTGAGGAAGTTTCTCCCGGAGCAAACATAAAATCAGGAGCTAACAACTCACTTAATGTAGCTTGGTCACCATTGTCTCTACTTTGCGAAAACTTACACCTTGATATCATGAGCATATGCTATGAGCTCTAGATTATGAGTTTACTACATTACGGTAAACTCTGACTTCCTCCTTTTTGTGAAACACACATTTACCCTGAGCTCAAACTATTGCGACAAGATGTATCAAATAATAATCGACATCCTCCTCATAAAGCGGCATATTTGGTAGCTCTTGATGAGATCTCATTCTACAAAGTGTCCTGTAAACTATTCAATTGAATTTTACGGGGCTAATACCTGCCTATTGCCTATTTTTAGAGAATAACCACGTATCGATGGTGAAGGCTGCACTAAGTGAATGCGAGAGGTAGGTACGAATTTTTTCCTTAAAATCTCTCTGTAATATGGAATTAGACCAATGATTGCTCCATTAACTGTAAGAGTATACCATCTTTTTACGTACGTATTTAGGACAGCATTGCAATTAATTCCAAAGCTGTTATGTTTATTTTTATGCCCTTTGCTTAACTAAACACATGATGATGAAGGAATGGCAAGAGGAGTACGACAGAGTGTCCCTGGAGAAGGGCTATAACCACTACCAAATTCAGCCCGCCGTCTCCAAAGCTCCGTGGTTCTCAAGAAAACCTTTTTCGAGACCCGAAATTGTACAATTAGTGAGGATAAGAACCGGCCACGGCATGATAAACCGTTCCTTAAACATGGTAGCGGTCAAGGACACCCCAAACTGCGACGATTGCCCAGAGGTGGAGGATGTAAGTCACAAGCTATTGATTTGCCCATTTTATGAGGAGGAACGACGCGAATGGATTCGGACGCTGGAGGATCGAAGAATCTGGGAACTGCTGAAGATGTCAACCAACATAGAGCTGAAAGTGATGCTGAAAATGGCCAGAGACGCTGGGATACAATTCTAAAATAATCAGTGTAAAATTCTACAATTGGTTTTTGGAAATCCGCTTATTCTTTCTTATTTAAAGTACTGTACTAAAGTTGTATGAGGTAATCAATGTAAATACCATGTGGCTATATGGGTTTAAAAAAACCCACTGTCAATAATATTTTAAAAAATATAAAAAATCCAAAGTACGAAAACCGGAATCGGACTACCCCTACTAAGCTTGTAGCTGTGTAGGGAGCTATAAGTATGGAATGATGTCATCGTAGTGACCTATAAAGTCGAAACTCGCTATGGCGAAAGAGAACAAACTGGACACTTGCGAATAAACTTTCCGGTCCCAGAGCAATCCTAGATACCTAATGATATACCAACCAACCAGAATGTGGTATTTATGACTCGATACCTCGAACAACTTGAATAACAAAACTAAACTCGGCCCTTCTGGCCTCGCGGACCCCCGGATGGTTACTGCTTAGCCTTCGGCTAAAATTCAAGAAACATAGAACATGTTTTGTTTGGTTGCTGTTTTCTTTTACTTGTCTGTTGTTTTAATTTAGCTCTTTATGGGCCTGCTTTTCAAATTGCTCGTCATTTCATTCAACTCTTGATGTCCCAAAGGTTGATATTATTAAGAAATCTAAAACGTCGAAGAACACGTCGCATCTAAAAGCCTAGGTTACAAGATGCTTTGATTACTTTTTGGTAAAAACGATGCCAGCCAACCACATAAATAAAAATCCGCTAAATCGAAGTTGGTTCTTACCAGGCGTAAACGTGTAGGTGACATAACTTCTACAGAAAAATTAACTTGGCAACAGAGAAGGTATATGTTTACAATAACACAGAGAAGGAATGCTGAACCATGCAACGAGAAGGATTGTGGACCAAGCAACAGGAAGGCACATACTCGTATCAAGGAAAACCGGCGTGTTGGAAAAGGCGTAGGATCGGAGTGTTTAAAACGGGCGTGATACTTCCGCGTAACGTTTTTCGAATAGTGACCCTAGGGTAATAACATGTCCCATTGAGTTGAGACGAACTCTGTATGTTTATCATCGAATCCCATTCCTTTTCTGTGCGGTGCAAAGAACGTGCGGAGCGAAATCGTGTTTGATCTCTTCTTAGGGATGAAACATATTGTTTAGTAATGCATGCATTCCAGGGGACGTCCCATTGGATAAGCATTAGATCAGTTAACCAGTTGGTAAGCGATAAAACTGTTTCACTCGATGTAATTTGGTTTATTACTTTAGGCAAGAAATAGTGACCCCCCCCCTCACCATTATCTACCAAAACATTTCTAGCGGCATGGGAGCCTAGAATCTGAAGAGCATTTTAAAATCCATGACCTACGATACCCAACATGCGAATTCGAGTTCACCCCCCCCCCCCCCAACCACCACCAATGGTGCCAGTCTGGCACCAAAGGGGGAATACGTCGTAACATTGCACTTTCATCTATTAGTTTTAGTAGGCGGTCCGTCGAGGTTCACATCCGTATTCAAGGTGAAACACAAAAAAAAAAGCACGAAATATGCGGTTTATGGTGTCCTGGCACCATGGTGGCACCACTATTATTTCCTTGGTGCTACAGAGAATAATTCATGAAAACCCGGAGGTATAATGAGAATTTTTCCTCAATTTCAAAGCTTGGGTACAATTAGTACGCAGTAAAGGAACCGAAATTTTGAAAAATCGGATATTTTGTGAATATTATCCCCCCACTACACCCCCCCCCCTTGCGAATTTTGGTACTCGGGTGAAATTATGTACAACTCGGAAGTTATTTGAGTCAAACAAAAAAAGAAACTCACTAATCGGTTGGAAATTAAGGCCTGGGCAAATTTTACAGGATTATGCCCGCAAACGCACGTTTTTTAAGCATTAACCCCCCCTTTCCCCCCCTTAAAAGGCAAAATTCGAAATTCCGGCGCCGTAGTGCACAACTAGATAGTTTTCCGCGTCGAACAAAAAAAGAACCACAAAAATCGGTTGAGAACTAAGGCCTGGGCAGACGACACAAGATTATGCCCAAAAATGCACGTTTTTTGAGCATTAACCCCCCCTTTCCCCCCCTTAAAAGGCAAAATTCGAAATTCCGGCGACGTAGTGCACAACTAGATAGTTTTCCGCGTCGAACAAAAAAAGAACCAGGAAAATCGGTTGAGAACTAAGGCCTGGGCAGACGACACAAGATTTTGTCACACACACACACACATACACACATACACACACACACACACACAGACATACACCTATGGTTTTTTTCGCGGATTTGGATTCAGAATGGTCTAAAACGGGTTACTGTGTGGTTATTTTTTTTTTCTGTTGAGTGTTGTCCAACTTCACCCCAGATCGATCATATAAGGACGCCCAAGTCTTACTGTGGGACGTCCTAAAAAGTTATCAGGCCCAAAAAATGAACGTTCTGCGATCGATTTCAACCAATATAAATTTGACTAAAAAAAACAATTTTTCCGAGAGTGAAAAAATATCCGCTAGAAGCAAAATTGTCGCGAAAGTATTGGTTTTTCGACGGTTCACTTTTTCGATGAAGCATGTTTAAGTTATACATGGAAAACCTACGCGAGGAGGAAGCTTTTCAGGTTTTACTTTAACATTGATTTTTGAGTCATATTTTTGATTTTGAGTCGACTATGCCTATATCTATCGCCGGTGATACGGTATGGCGCATTCTGCAAGAGTCGAACCTCGATGACACAAACATTGAGTAGGTATGCTAGACCATCGATTAATTAATTATTCTTATTAATGAACGACTATTATTTCTTATTTCGATAAGCCGCAGACCTAAGTAGATAGGTAATTTTTTTCGCTGTTATTCAACAACAGTCACAATGAGAGCTATAGACATAAGTTTATTGGGATTTGGGTCCAACAGCAAAATCCTCCTCTTTTACCAAATTTTCGAAAAATTTATTTTCTTCATCGTTTGATTGTTGTTGCGTCTTTCTGACTGTTTTATTTTGTTTTACCAATATTATTAAATTTAAAGCCTGATGTTATTGTGTTTTTTCCAATTTTGGTTTATTATTTTCAATAATAAGCCTTTGGAATCGAGCAAGAAAAAAAATTTTTAACCCCCCCTCAAAATTTGATGTTTTACGTTTCAAGGTACGTAGAATACGAAAATCGAATAAAAAAATTTCCGTCCGTCCGCCGTACGCCGTACGCGGCACTTTTCTTAGCAACACTGGACCGATTTGGTTCAAATTTGGTATATGGGCTCCATTTGGGGTCTAGTTGTGCCGCGAAGCTTTTGGTTGATGTAGGTCACTTCTAAGGGGTGAAAATTAAGGGTTGAAATTATCAAGAGTGCCCTAGCTCGAAAACTCTCGAAATAAAGGTATCGTTTTTTCACCAATTTTAAATAGTATTGAATTTTTAAAAATTTTTGAGACCACCCGGAGCTCTGTAGGACAAACCGTTCGGTCCCTACGAGTACTTGAAGGTTTTCCTTCGATAAAACAGAATCATGAGTGTGAATCGCAAAAGAGGTCTAATCTCCATTCAAATTTTATCGGACTAAAATGCGATCGCTGTTCATTTCTTCGATTTATATACAGTTTTGCCTTCTGCGTAACCAGTAATCAAATTTCCATACGAAGCTTTCTATTTTTCCAATCGAGTGTGAAGCGTTTAGTTCTTTCTAATAAACTTGATTGTGAAGGTGTGAAGCCAGTATGGTGTGGTAGGTAGTACCTAGCTGGTAGGTAAAAAGAAGTTGGTAGGTAAAAAAAAATATTGGTGGGTAAAAAACGCTGCAAATCATTGCTCAAAGGCTTCTTCACTCTTCAGATCACTGATCAGCTGAGTGAGCTCCGAAGCCATTTTCAATCCTTTTGAATGGAAGTGCTCTTCCAGGCGTCTCCAGCATTCGAGGAGATCTTCTTCACTCTTCAGATCACTGATCAGCTGAGTGAGCTCCAAAGCCATTTTTACTCCTATTGAATGGAAGTGCTCTTCCAGGCGTCTCCAGCATTCGAGGAGATCTTCTTCACTCTTCAGATCACTGATCAGCTGAGTGAGCTCCAAAGCCATTTTTACTCCTATTGAATGGAAGTGCTCTTCCAGGCGTCTCCAGCATTCGAGGAGATCTTCTTCACTCTTCAGATCACTGATCAGCTGAGTGAGCTCCAAAGCCATTTTTACTCCTATTGAATGGAAGTGCTCTTCCAGGCGTCTCCAGCATTCGAGGAGATCTTCTTCACTCTTCAGACCACTGATCAGCTGAGTGAGCTCCGAAACCCTTTTTAATCCTTTTGAATGGAAGTGCTCTTCCAGGCGTCTCCAGCATTCGAGGAGATCTTCTTCACTCTTCAGACCACTGATCAGCTGAGTGAGCTCCGAAACCCTTTTTAATCCTTTTGAATGGAAGTGCTCTTCCAGGCGTCTCCAGCATTCGAGGAGATCTTCTTCACTCTTCAGATCACTGATCACCTGAGTGAGCTCCAAAACCATTTTTACTCCTATTGAATGGAAGTGCTCTTCCAGGCGTCTCCAGCATTCGAGGAGATCTTCTTCACTCTTCAGATCACTGATCAGCTGAGTGAGCTCCGAAGCCATTTTCAATCCTATTGAACGCTGGAAGCTGAAATTTGAGAGAGAAGGTCAAGGGAGAATACAGATGGTGGTAGGTGCTATTGATGGAGAACCAGTGATCTACCTATACAGAAGGGTGATCTATACAGAAAATAATAAACCTTTGAGCAATGATTTGCAGCGTTTTTAGTTATAATACCTAGTCAAGTTTTTTAACACCAATTTCATGATTAGTGTTCCTGGTTTATACAACTTCTTTATTCCCGACCGTGGTTTGATGTTCAAACCTTAACTCATCCTCTGAGCCCTGATGAAGAAAATAAATTTTTCGAAAATTTTGTGAAAGAGGAGGATTTTGCCGTTGGACCCAAATCTCAATAAAGTTGACATAATTTACTTCGGGTCGATTGTCAAACACTACTATAGACATAAGCATTGCCTGTTCACCAAGGTAATTGTGGTAGGTACCTACCAAATAACCACGAAAAAACCGATTCTCCCTTCTCCCTGCAAAAACATTCGTCGATTTCTCACCGAACGTGAATCCAATTTAATTGAATATCAACGGGAAACCAATTGAAAATGATCAGATTTCTCCCTTCGCCAATTTTGATACCTATCACTTAACTAATCTCTATAACTAGTTTGTTTGGCGGACTACATCACCTCCAAATTTGAGGGATTTCTACCTCAACTTTCTGCAAGAAACCGCATGCTATTTTGTAAATATATCTGTTCAAGCTACTAACTGTTAGAATGTTGTGTGATATTGGAAGGTGTCTTCCTTCCTACATGAGGGCAGTGCATCGATGAATATAATGAATACTTACCTAACGTAACGGCAACAACAATATTCGAAATCATAGTGGAATTAGAACCAGACAAATAAACTTCACCCAGAACTTGTGAACTACTGTGGGGAGGCAGGCGTCTGGCCGTCATTATCGCCACGACTCCTCCTTTCCATATCAAAACGCGTGTCTGTGTTGCTTCACCATTTGGCAGAGCTCAGAAATATCGTGAAATAGAGATGAGTACAGTATCATCTATCATAATATGATACACACAAAATACATACAAGATATTATCTTAAATAGGTTGGTACCTACAAACGCGTAACCTATAAAAATGTATATAAAATGCCTATCCACGCGAATAACGAACAGCTTGTGGGACATGCAAAATTGTGTAATAATACCAATATGGTCAGTATTTTTGGTAGATAAAAGAATAGATTGATCGTTCAACTACCTATTTACCTCTTAGAAGTATCAGATCTGCCGCCATCAGGAAGCAGGGAGAGAGACTTTTTCGCATGTCGGATGTCGCCACATCGAAAATCCACCCCCTTCGCCCGTCAAATGAACGTGTTGTCAGATGAAACGTTTCGCCATTTGAATTAAACCTTTGCATACAAACTAATGAAATATTTTACAATAAAAAGTAAATTATCATTTATATAAAAATTCAATATTGAATATCGAATTAAATATTTTTCAACAAGAACGAAATGATGACTAGAATATTTATGAATATTGAATTACCTACCTGAATTATTTGCAATACTCATATGGTTTTTTCGGGGATTTGGATTCAAAATGGTCTTAAACGGATTTGTACGTGGTTATTTGTTCTCCGTTGAGTGTTGTCCTCTTTCACCCCAAATAAATCGCTTAAGTCCAAAAAACCACACTTTATCTACCATAAGTTATACGCAGGGGTTCAGAGGATCATTCCGAAAGACCCCATCATCGTGATTTGCCGAGGTTAGCGACAAATTCGAGAATTCACTACTTTACCATCAAACTCGGACATCAATTTCGGCTAAATATAATATTTTAGTGTACATAATTTATGATAGAGCCTCAGCATATCAGTATATCGTCGGTGAAGCGGCAACATGCTATATCTCAATTTTCCCAAGTTTTCAGGAAACACAAAAAACTGTATAAATTCAACACTACTTCAACAAAACAAACAAAAAAAAAGAAACAAAAACGTTTGACAATTTCATCAACAATTAGACTCATTTCATCAACTCTGACGGATTTTACTCATTTCACTCTGAGTTATAGCTAGTTACACTCCCCGTCGAGCAAGAGCAATCGCATGTTGCCAATGAAAATATTTAGTTATAGCAAATTATCATTGCAGTAGTGAACGTTTTCAGGGTTACTTTTCCGTTTATAATATTTTTTGTTCATTGGGTAGGTACCTAAATAAGTACCTAGTTTACAATTTTTTTTAAATTCAACATTTTTCCGATGTATCATATTTTTTGTTTTTGCACAAATAGTATGGTTCAGTAAAAATATTTTTAAACCAGAGGACCAAATACATCAAAAACAGATAAAAATGAAAAAGATCAGAACTTGATTCCAATCGAAATTTGGTCACCTATAAAACGCCAGTTTTAAGAGTGCTTACCATAAATATATTATTATTAAAAGAATAACTATCAGCAATATCCCCTTTGAATAGAACTTGAATCGCAGACAGATTCGTCCTGACAACATTGTAATAAGGTAGGAGGTAGGTAAAAATGTATGCAAAGAAAGCAGAATGAGTCACTAACAGCTTTAAGTAATAGAGTAAGGAACGAAAATTTCTTGGATTTGGATCGACATTGACAGACAAGATAAAGAAGAAAGTTGCTAAACATATTGTTTAGTAATGGATGCATTCCTGAAGACTTCCCATTGGACCTTAGGTCAATTTAGGAAATTTGATTTGTAAGTTTTGGTAGGCAGTCCGTCGAAGTTCACATCCGTATTCAAGGTGAAACACAGAAACCCACGAAACATGCGGTTTATGGTGTCCTGTCACCATGGTGGCACCACTATTGTGTTCCATTGTGGCACGAAGAATAATTCATGAAAATCCAGAGGTATATTGATAATATTCCCTCAATTTCAAAGCTTGTGTACAATTAGTAAGCTATAAAGGAAACGAAATAATATCGTTTATTTTGTGTATATTATCCCCCTACTTGTCCCCTCCCCATGCTAATTTCGATACTCTGGTGAAATAGTGTGCAACTCGGAAGTTATCTGAGTCGAACTTGAAAAAAAAACACTCAAATCGGTTGGAAATTGAGGCCTGGGCAGACTACACAAAATGATGACCAGAAACCGAAGTTTTTTAAGCTTTAATCCTCCTCCTCCCCCCCCCTCCCTCAAAAGGCAGAATTCAAAATTCCGGCGACGTAGTGCACAACCAGATAATTTTCGCGTCTATCAAAAAATAACTACAAAAATCGATCAAAAACGAAAAATCTATCAAAAACTACGAAAATCGATTAAAAAAAAACTAATGATAGTTTACTATCATTAACTACACAACATTTTGTCTCACACACAGACAGACGTATGTTTTTTTCGCGGATTTGGGTTCAGAATGGTCTAAAACTGATTAGTACGCGGTTATTTTTTTTTCTGTTGGGTGTTGTCCTCCTTCACCCCAGATTAATCGCATTAAGGACGCCCAAGTCATGGGACGTCCTAAAAAGAGACAACGTTTTGAGAGTCATCAATCATACTGATCGAATATTGAAGAATCACTGCTGTTCGTCGCAGAAATCGCGCCGTGGTCCGAGTCACTTTCCTAAGAAAAGGTGGACTATGTTGCTTTTCAAAATGAATTATTTCATGTTGGCAATATTGTGAATAACGCCGAAACAAATAACTTTTTCGACAATCTGTCTTCACCAATGGATCCGGCGGGAAATTTTGAATCAATATTGATGTATAACTCATTTTGGTAAAAAATTGAGTTATTGCATGTTGCCGCTTCACCGACGATATACTAACACGCAGAACCAACACGTATTGCTGGTTCGTTACCTACACACGGAAGGCGTCTATCTTCCTCCCCTCTCAAACAACCCCAAAACCATAAAAATTCGAATAATGTCACACAAAAATGTAATAATCTGATCACAAAGCATTAAATGCTTTCTGGTCAAATTTTTTTATCAAATTTTGATAGACCATCTAGATTATGATACTCGCACATCTTGTTAATTTTGTCAAACACGGATGGAAAATTTAGAATTTAAAGCTGTAACAAGGATTTCACTTTTGCGCATAAGCAGAGTCTGCTATCAAACCAGGGGCGTTGGATTTCTTAGGGGACAATCTGGGTCACAATCTGCACAATCCCTGGAAATTTCATAGTATTTGGATGCAAACTGTGGAAGTTACTGGCGGCTGTGAGACACCTCGTAAATTTGGTTCTGCTATACAACCACATTTTCAAAATTTTTTTTTTTTTTTTTGTCTTACACTGGTGTTTAAAAGAATTTCGAAATTTTTGTCTATCACCTACTTAATAAGTCTATTTTTAGACCAACATTTTATCAAATTTGGACCAGTTTTGCGAATAGAGTGACGTTGAGTCAGAAGTGCAGACTTGGGAATATCTAAACAACCAATAATTATCTACTCACAAAATCTGAGTTCTTGAAAGATTTGATAGCCAGTCATCAACAGTCAAAATTTCATAAGGCCGCCATTTTTCCTACTCTCAGCCGCTCCGTGGAAAACTGTATAGTAGGTAGCCATAGTTCGGTCTCTGCTCCCGACCTATTAGCATTCTTGGCGCTCCTAGCGAGCAAATGAAACACTAAAAAATCTAAACTTGGCCAGTGATATGAAATTTCCTTATCAACTTGCTCTTGCTCTCTGCCGTCACATGTTCTTTATCTTTTCAAACACTTTCCGTGTACATGGCTTAGCATCCAAGGTATTTTGACCATTTTTCTGGGTGTTTGACGGGGAAAAACTTTCACAAGGAATATAAATTATGGACAATCCTCCGACTTTCGCCGATGCGGATTCGCCTCTGCGTTCCCTGAGTAAGTCAGTGATCGTTTGATTATTCTTGCTATAGCACTGCGATTTTGCGTTATCACGCAATCCCTTGAAAATCATTCGAATTTATCGCTTAAACGTAAATATTCGGAACTTTATTAGTGAAATCGATGTTGGGACGATGAGTTGCGTGGGAGCAGTAGATCATCGGCGGTACATGAAGATCATCGTTGTTAGCTTATCGATGAACTTCTGTGATTATGTACGTCGGTAACTTCTCTTTGTAGGTTGGTATTCCGAATAATGATAAATATCTAAGTACTTACTTACCATGTATCAGTAGTATAGATTACAGCTACATGCATAATATCCGTTTGTTTGTACCATTGACCTTGAAGTGTTTACGATACTAACTACTACTGAAGTGGTGAGGTCAATTGGAGTAAACACTGTACTTAGTAAGTATCTGAATATTTCTCATGTAGTAGTACATTATTTGGTAAATTGTGTTTTGAGGTAGGTTAGATGGTTGGTAAGGAACATTCTCAGTGGCGGCCTGTGGTGAAAATTAGGACGGGTCGAAATCCTGAATGAAATCATATTGGCCGCGGGGGTGGAAGAGGGAGGAGGGGGCAGGATTAGTTACATAACATTGGAATATTTATTTAGTCAGTTAAAAGTATTGAAATAATAACAACAAAAAAAGTCGTCAGTCTATCGTTTTTGATGAGTGTTTTCTGCACTGGGTGTGCAGAAGAAGGCCAAAGGAGGGATTTGCAGGTCATAGGAAGAACTGCCTGTAGGTCTGCCATAGAAACTTTGAGGAGCATCTAGAACGCGGCCCGCAGGTGCTGCACGCGCTTCCTGGCGACACTAAGGCGAATCTCTCAATTATCTAAATGATGCTCTCTGATGACTAGACATAGGTGTCATACTGGAGCTAGTTCTCCCTGGCCCCACGAGGAGCGCAGGATAATTGGGATGACCGATGTTACCGATGATTGGAGCAAAGATAATGAAAAACAAAGACGAACTAATAATGAAATGAAATAATGTAAAACAAATAATGAAAATTGAAAATTTAACGTTTTTTTTAACGGTGCAATAAGATTTGAATTGGCGTGTGCTTTAAGGAAGGGCATTTTAGTTTAGTCAAGTCTATAACACGAAAAAAAATTCGTTACAGTGTCGCTAGGAAGCGCGCACAACCCCTGCAGGCTGTGTTCTAGATGCTCCTGAAACTTTGCATCCCTTTGGCGCATTCTTCTGGAGAACATAGAACTACTTATCTCTTATCATCAAGCAAATAGCTGCGTGTACAATAATTTGTCGCAAATTTCTCCCCTTAAAAGTGACATGATTCCCCTCCTACTGCAGCTTGAAATTCGTGCATTTCCAAAATTGAAATTTCTTGGCACTGAAGGGTTATAATCTCTCACGGGACCTTGAAACTGTTTTCCCGCTGAAATACTGATTTTTGAACGTTAATTATTAACGTGTGCCGTGTGCCGCCCCCTATCACTCTCAATGCGGGTGTTGCGATTTGGCAGCCAAACTCATCAAATCGTTAAACAAAAAGAGTAAAATCACAATTCGGAACAACCTCTATTCATATCATTTCAAGTAAAGTTTCAAATTCAGTAACTAACAAATCATCATCATACGAGTCACAACAATCATAACAATATATTGGAGTAAACTCCAACAGCGGGTGTCCACCCCTTTCCTCTCTGCCTGCCGTCCACACATGGTGGACGGCAGGCAGAGAGGAAGGGGGTGGACACCCGCATTGAGAGTGCTAGGGGGCGGCACACGGATGCAAAGTTTCTGTGGTAGACCAATAGCCTAGTCCACCTGTGTGTGTCCCAAAAGTTTTGCACTTACGGGTTCTGATCTAACTCTAAGGATAAAAACAGTTTTCTATTTCATTCACGTTGCTTGATCCTCTCATTGAAGTATTTCAGATTAACCCCACAGAAAGAACCACAATGCAGAACATAGAATTCTTTTAGGGAGGCAATGATATTCTAGGGCTGAGTTAACATACCAGTATAAAACATACCCAGGCTTAGTTTTAGCAAATTCGATGCCTGGCAAGGTTGTTGAGTTGAGTTGAACAACACAAACATAATATTAACACTTTCAATGCAGGCCTCAGAACCGAGACTATCCCAAGTCACGGGACCCACCATGGAAGTTAATATCACTTACCCCCCAGCAGACCAGGTCACTTGGTGTAATCGGGCTTGTCGGCCAGAACTGTGGATATCTCCACTAATGAATGGTACAGGTGAAAAAGGCGCCTTCTGTGGTGTAAGTTGGTAATCAATGGAGAGAAATCCACCTTCAGAATAATCATAGATGACACTGTACTTGCTAGCAGGAATTTTAAAGTTGTCAACTAGTCTGAGACGCCATGATGTAATATCATCACCCGTGACTGGGGAAGTCCTGCATGATGTAATATTACATCATCCTCATTGAAAGTGCTAAAGCTGGGTTCGCTATGCGTGGTCGACACAGTCGAGGCAGCTACGCAATTGACAAGTTGGGCATTTGATTGGCTGCGCCTTGATGCCTCCAAATATCTGAATTTTTAGATCGTGACAGTCCACTCCAAAAGTACTTGGGCGGCAGAGGCACGACCAATCAAATGCCCCAACTGCACTCCTTTGTATCCATCTTAACTGTCACTGATAATTTGGAAGTTATCTTTCCCATAACATAATTTAATTTCAAATGTAAAAATGACTACTTACTAGTTGAGATAGGCGTCAGAAGAATAAGAAATGATATGGAACCAAACCATTATTTCTATCAACTGTTAAAACTGTATTATAGAACTTGTGAGCCCCTGGCTCCACTGCCCTGCACCACAGGCACTGGTGAATAAAATACCCTAATCTAGCCATAATTTGGCCCCACATTCCATTGGCAAACCTGAAAAATATCCCTAGATCCACAAAAAAGTTGTCCATGGAACGAAAACTTGGCTGGAAGGGAAATGGATCCTATTTGTTAGAGTGTTCCTTACAAATGTAATGGATCATTCATTAGAGAGTTCCTAGTAGGTTTGGTTCGGCTTAACATCATGACATATTCTCAATCTGGTGCCACATTGATAAGGACATGCCATATCCAATCCTGCGCTGGATTCTACCTCAATATTATGGCGCCAGATCGTGGTTTGGATTCAGAGTGTCCTTATCACAATACTGTACTGGATTGATGATGCATCACAATGTATAGAAAAGAAAAGTAAACAACCATTTCAGGTTGAATTTTCGTCTGACTGCCATTCCTGGTGTCGCGGACGTCATCAGCTGTCTTCCAATGGGAAGATCAGAATTTGTTCTGATGATTTCGCTCATGGCTTCCTCACCATGCTGGATTGGGACGAGGAGGGCGAAGAGTGAGCTTGAAGACCTTGAACCCACGATCCCCGCAGAGGTCGGTCCAAAGATGTTCCAATGACCGTAGCCACACAGCTGTCCCCACATCAAACTGTATATAAGCCGAACCAAACCTACTAGGAACTCTCTATTGTTAAGCTCTACGCCATGGAAATTAATGGAATGAAAATTCTTCATTCTCCAACAAAAATTACTTCAAATTATACTACTAATTTTTAATTAAAAATACTAAACACTTGATAATACTTACTCAACACTTATACCCACCAACTAGTATCACTTCTTCATTTTTAAAGTTTCTAATTTTTTGGCTTTTCCGCTATGTTCTTATGGAGAGCCACCCTTGCACCTAGGAGTGCGTACGAATGACTACTTACATTCATCCATCTTGCTACTTGTTTCCGTTTTCAACATCCTCTGTCCATCAGGAATAGAATCTATAACTTTGTAGATGGTAGTCTCTAACCAAGTGCTATAGGATCATTCGCCAAAAAACTGACAAAATTTGTCAGTAATATTAACATTTAATGTTAATATTACGGTACTAGTGGTCTAAAATGTTCACTTTCCACTTTCTTGTTTTTTAGTTTTATAAAAGATTTTGCTTTCCATTAAGTTTATGAAGATTCCAAGTTATCGAAATTGGCTGAGGAATGAAAACCAGATATTCGTAATAATTATTTACTCTTCTTGTTTATTGCAGTCTCACAAAGAGGCAACCTCAAGTCACCTTACCTCAACTTCGATCCTGACTATGTTGCGAAACCCGAATACATTCTCCCTGAAGGAGCTTCAAAACAGAGAGGAAGATTTGAGCTGGCGTTTGGACAAATAGGTGCATCAGTTATGGTGGGAGCAGCAGTTGGTGGAACGTCTGGCGTTTACAACGGTCTCAAACAAACGACACTTGCCGGTCAAACAGGAAAACTCAGAAGAACTCAGTAAGTTGAACTTTATCACTCTTTTCAAGAAGCTATCTAGTCCTATCTAGAAGTAGAAGAAGCTAGCTAGAAGTAACTTGTCGACGGTATGACGGCGTTTTGTTTTGTTCAAGAAAGCTTTTTTCGGCAGGCAAGTGAGAAAATTGTCAAGATCCACAAGTGCAGTTGAATCTCGTAAGATACCTGAAGGGTCCGCGCCTACTGGTTTGGTGGGATTTAAACCCACTAAAAAACATCTTATCTTCCAGGTTGAAACTCAGCCCAAACCGTTCAACACATTACTTTGGACTGAGTCCTTTGGGTCATTTGCAATCCAGATTGAGATTGTAGGTACACGCTTATGACTGACGATTATTAAAATAACGTGGCAAGATCAAGATATAGAATAATGTATTTCCCGTAAACTACAACATAACTACGGAGTTACCACCTGTTGGTAACAATGGGGACTCCACCGTAGTTGATGTCACTACATCTTCTCCCCCCATCCTCATGTGATCAGCATACACTCTGATCTCCTGTCCATTTGCGAGTATCACGGAATATGAAAGGAGACCTGACTTCTCTGTCACCTGAGCTCTCTAAAATTATCTGTCCTCTCTTCGGCATTTAACCACACAACTTCTCCCACGGCAAACTCTTTGTAGTGGCCTCGAGCATTCTGCTGCTGATCCAACTTCTGATCGATGTGCTCTGCAAGATTAGGCTTCAACAATGACAACCGAGTACGTAGTTGCCTCCCAAACATCAACGAAGCGTCCAGTAGTACTGTGCCCAGAGTTACGAGAGCACTAATCTGGTTCTTATGTCTTGCCCAGCTTTTCTAGATGCAGGAAATCTTTGTTTGAAGGTACGTACAGCTCTCTCTCGTCCAGGCCGTCGGTTCTTGGAGGTACAGGGTGGATGTTACATGTTTGATGTTGGTTTTTTCAACATTCTGGGCAAGCAGAATCTAGCAAACATTTATTACCTCCGTCATTATTGCAGATGGTGCCAGGATATGGTTTTCCATCCACTCTGTTACTCATGACATGATCTGCTCCAGATTGGCTTGGGCTGAATCAGTTCTTGCCAGAACTACTGCTGCTGAGCCCTAGGCGGGTGTATCGTGGGTTGAGGGGGCCTTGGTCTCGCCCGGGGGTGGCTTCCTCTCCTGGTTTCCTCCTCGAGCCTTATGTGCGGAGCGTCACTGAGGACGCTTTGCTTTTGGCTATGGGACGCCACTGGTGGGTGGGCCCTGGAGGGGGAGGGGTTTCCTCTGGCCTTTCGCCACTAACTGCAACTCACACTCCACACTTATCGCAGCCCTGTATTATAGACATGCCTTACCCATACTTAAATATTGTATGTACCTATTCGTATTTTATGGCCAATAAATTTCATTCATTCATTCATGCTACATCATCAGCATATCCTACAACGAAATAGTGTTTTAGAACCCTGGCAGAACTAGAGCTGATCTTGTAATTCCTCTTTTGCGTGAATCGTTCATTGTGTATGGCAACTTGGAATAAGGAGACGGAAAGTAATTTCCATAGCACCATCCTCTTTTGTACCAGTCTGTGACTAATATACCTTGTAGTGTGCCATTGTTTTGGCTCCTCCCTCCAGTCTTTGCTGGGTATTTAAGGTCCTGGCATGGTAAAGTAAAGTACAAACCATCTCAGGTTGGATTTGCATCCAACTGTCATTCTTGGTGTCACGGACATCATCAGCTGTCTTCCAAAGGGAAGATCAAAATTGGTTCTGATGATTTTCCACTCGGCTACTTACTCCCTCGCACGCTTAAATGGAGCAGGGTTCACCAACGCCCCAACCCGAAAAATTATCAAGACGAGAAGATCGCCGCCCTCAGGCGGTCACCAACCCCGACAATTTCCCGGGCTGACCGGCCTTAACTCCTGTGACCACCATCTAATGATTAAAGATTAAGGTGATTAAACAACCTAATGGCCGTTGGTTGGTCCTGGGATGGTAGGACCATTATCCAATCCATTCCTAATTTTTTCTGCCTTTTTGGTATACTAAATTGGTAACCTTATACCTCTGGAAAACTCGATACACTTCCGAACTGACTTCCCTTACCCTCTGAATACCATGGTTCATGTTCAAATCGACATTTTCCTATCTTGACCTTAGGGCGGATATTTCTTTCCATCTATAGGGAACATTCAGCTTAGAACGGGCTTATCTTACACTCTAAACCAAGGTTCATATCTGAACCGACATTTGCTTGCCTTTACCTCAGAAAATACCGGTAAACCTTTCGTACTACGAACCAGTTCACCTCTGAACAGACTTTCGCGAAAATCTAGTTTCCTTCCTAACAAGTAAAGTTAATTTCGTACGTTCATCTCAGATGTTGTATCCGTAGGGCTTTCCAGGTGTATCCTCGGACCCAGAGCTGTTGCCCTGTTGAAAACTCATTACTTCTGGTTAATCCACAGAGAAAATCTTTTGTGGAACGATCAGAATCCTCCATTTAGTTTCAATCCTGGCTCCTTGGTTCACCCATGCTGGTTAAACTGGCCCATAGAGTGTCCACGTAATGCTAGTTTGGCAACACAGCCTGGGAACCCCCCTGTTTTCATAAATTCCTCGCGACTTCGTCTGTTATCTCTCCACAATCGAACATACCATTAGGCTGATCCAATGAACTGAAACAAGTTATTATTACCCAGATCCTCCTTGTTTGTAAAAGGTTAAAGTTATTAACTAAGCCATATGTCGTTTCTATTTCAGGTTGTTGAACCACATTATGAAGCACGGATCATCAAACGCCAACACTCTTGGAGTACTAGCAGTTATGTACAGCAGTTTTGGTGTACTGTTTAGTTATGCACGAGGAACTGATGACGAATTAAACACCTTAGCAGCTGGCACGGCAACTGGATTCCTGTACAAATCTTCAAGTAAGGAAAATTTTTGTGTGTCCATCACAGATCATTTTCTCGATGAACAAACCAAGTTTACAATCATTCCAAGAAAACATACTGAAGTATCCATTTCGTTTCTTATTGGTAGTAATACTTATAACCCCTGCATTGCTGATTAGTGTAATAATCTATGGGGCTTCAGCATGCCCGGTTTCTGTAGAAGGTGCTGACTCAAGATTTGGCAACGCTGCACCTGCTTCTCCATTCATACCAATAACTGCTACTAAAGAAATGATCTGCCAGCTGAATTGATTATCCCAAGTAACTTGTTATGTGTGATGCGATTAGTTATACAGGGTGTAAGCCTAACTGGTCTGCCATACGGTACCAGTCGATTTTACAACTAATTTGCAACAAAAAATGTCCCTTAGCGATTTTTTTAAACCCTTCGTTTTCGAGTTATTTTAACTTTAAACTTTTTTTTTCGTGATTTTGACCTTGTCATTAAATCGGTCATAACTCCTTTAATTTGCTGTGTAAATTACAATTTGAGGATACCGTTGGAAAGAGCATTAAATTTCCTATCGGATAGATGCCTTAACTTTTTTCTTAGTCGAGGTTTGAGACATGAAAACGTCCTCTAAAAAGAGAATTTTACGTAATTTTGGAAACCTCGCAATTTTTCAATCTCAAATTGAACTACGAGAACCTATAGGTACTTTTTCAAGATGCAAGAACAGTGAAAACTGCGCCAAAATCTCAGCTTTCCAATGGTATAATCAAAACATATTCTACAACCAAATTTAGGGGAGAAATTTGTATTTGAACGCGGAAAAACGTGCATTTTTTCAACGAAATCGACGCTCTGGCCTCCTGTTTCCGGAGGCCTCGCGGTCTACTGTGGCGCCGACCCCCCCCCCCCCCCCCCCCCCAACTCTATCCGACCCCTCAGATCGACTAGGCGAAGCGCCGATTTCGTTGAAAAATGCAAGTTTTTCCGCGTTCAAACACAAATTTCTCCCCTAAATTTGGTTGTAGAATATGTTTTGATTATACCATTGGAAAGATTAGATTTTGGCGCAGTTTTCACTGTTCTTGCATCTTGAAAAAGTATGGGTTCTCGTAGTTCAATTTGAGATTGAAAAAATGCGAGGTTTCCAAAATTACGTAAAATTTTCTTTTTAAATTTAATGCTAAGTAAATTTAATGCTCTTTTCAACGGTATCCTCAAATTGTAATTTACACAGCAAATTAAAGGAGTTATGACCAATTTAATGACATAAGGTCAAAATCACGAGAAAAAAAGTTTAAAGTTAAAATAACTTAAAAACGAAGGGTTTAAAAAAATCGCTAAGGGACATTTTTTGTTGCAAATTAGTTGTAGAATCGACTGGTACCGTATGGCAGACCAGTTAGGCTTACACCCTGTATAGATGTATGAGAAATAACCATGTTCTGAATTATTCTATGATACTTTTAGTACCTATCTATTTTGAAGGAAGATCTATCATAATATATTATATTGAACTGATACCTTAATTAAAAATAGTATGAAGAACCGAATAGGTATCTTAATCAACAAAAGTGCTGAAGAAAACGTTAGTAATGAGGAATTTCACCGAATTCTGTTTGCATTTTTCCTGAATAGTTAATGGTGTGGGATAGATGAAAATCGAATTGATTTCGGAAAATAAGTCTCCTGTTATTTTTGGGAGACATTCAAAATTTATGATTTCAAAAAATTACCGGGAAAACGGATCTCTTCAACGTGAAGCGGAAACGCTTGCTGAATGGCTGTTCAGATCGCCGTCTCCTCCCAGTGTTGCAAAACAAAAACGAAATTGTGTTATCTAAGAGGGAAGTCATCAAACAAAAACAGGGGAAACCTAATTTTCCCCATCTTGCTTTTTCCATTTTTTTTTCTTCAGTTTTTCGATTTCGATCTTTACTGGTTTTGTAAAATGTTGCATCTGAGGACTATAGATTTCACGATCTCAGCGCTTCAAGCGGCTGTAAATGAACTATTCCAGGTTGACATCATCAGTTTTGTTTATTCGTAAATTAGGAATTACTGCCTGAAAGTCTGTCGTAGGGGGTTTTTCGAGGCGCAGAATACGATTTTGGGGTCAAAGATAGGAAATTCCGACATGGTGAAATTCCTCATTGAGAATGTAAACAAATTGGGTTTTCTAAAAACTTAGTTTTCAAAACAAGTTTGTTGTCTGTTGGTCAATTTCTTGCACATTTCACGAAATCATGGTTCAATTAGGATGAAGAAAGGTTTGCACACCGTATTATGTGGGACTAGGATGATCCTCCATGAATTTCATTACTACTCGTATTTGACTGATGATCCGGACCTGTAGGTCTACTGCTGAAAGTTTGCATCTGTGTGGCAGACCCCAGGTCTGATGGATCTGCAAACTGTCGAGTCTACCTTCCATGGTGAAACCTTTGCCGAGAAATTGGACTGGTGTGAAATTTTATGTTCGTGTGGTGGCTGCACTGCGAATGAAAATAGCGATTGGGGAATGCACGAATTTCAAGTTGCAGTAGGAGGGGAATTATTCAATTTGAAGGGAGACATTCCCGAAAAAAATATCGCATGCACTAGTAGTTCTATCTTCTCCAGAAGATTTCGCCAAAGAGCTGCAGAGTTTCTGTGGTAGAGTTTGCAGTTTTTTAGTTTCCATCCTTGTTCTCACGATCCAAAATTAACTGGGCAAGTAGACTTTTTTTTAATTCCTAAAAAGTAAAAGCAATTCTTGCATTGCCCTGGTAGACTCGGAATCAATAAACAATGTAACCGAACAAACAAGTAAACTGGGATGTGTTGTCCACCTAGCTGTAGGCGCGACGTTGCCAATATTTCTGCTGCCGCGGCCTTCCACTGAAGCCGGCCTAAATCCCGGTTAATCCTTTGAAGTTTTGATGCTACAGCATCCAGCTCAATGAAAAATATGTAAAAAGTATGAAAAATATCTCAAAGCCAATCCTTCACTGCGCAATATTATCATGTTTCAGGTGGTTTAAGACGATGTGGAATGGGAGGAGCCGTTGGACTTGGCATAGCATCTCTTTACTGTTTAGTAACAAGTGGGGATCGGTTGAGAAACATGGTAAGCGCGTATTCTCCAGCTTGAGGATTGGTTAACACGAGTAAGTCCTTACTATTGATCGTGCTTTTCTTTGATGGCTAAGTACGTAATAGAATAATGTACTGTGTTCGATGTAGTGTATCTTCTATGAACGTAGTAGCTAAATTCTTCTTCACTTTAGAAACCCCTTTTCTGACTTTTTCATCTCTTTTAGTTTGGTTCTTTTTTGTTCAACGCGGAAAACTATCTAGTTGTGCACTAAGTCACCGGAATTTCGAATTTCCCCCTTCTTTTTTTATTTGACTCCGTAATCTTCCAATTGGGGAATTAGCCTCACAATTTTTTTATTTTGTTTTCGAAAGAGGGTTCACTTATGTGGAAGATAACCATAGCGTGCTGCTCGAAACGCATCCAAAAAATTTAGAGAATTTAAGGAAGATGGAAATTTTAAATGTACTGGGAGTCTGTGACGTGATGAGTTTCCCCTTACAGGAGTAGCGCTTCCTCTGAAAGCGCACATGAAACCATTTGCTTACTGATTTTTTTGTAGTTTCTCCTATACAGGGTGTCCCATATGATATCCACCAAACGTTGAGAGTCGATTCTACAACTAATTTGCAACAAAAAATGTCTTGTTAGCAATTTTCTTTTAATCCCCTTAAAATCCGACTTTTTTTACTTTTAAGATTTTTTTCGTGTTTTCGACCTTACACCATTCAAACGGCCGTAACTCCCTTAAATTGCACTCAAAAATTAAAAATAAGGATACCGTTCGAAAGAACGTGAAATTTCTCAATAGATGAGCCGTTGACAAATTGAGAAAAACTAAACGCTAGAGTAGTTTTTTACCTCAAACTTTAAAATTTGTCAATTTCTGTGTTTTTTTTTTTTCAAAAATTTTGGTGATTTTTCCCCATGGAAACAAGGTATCAGCCAGAGAGGCTCAAAAGCTTAAAAACTTCTCCATTTCATCAGCTTTTCAACGGTCACCCAATTTTCAGTTTCACTGTGGAATTAGAGGGAGAAAATTGTGTTTTAATGCGAAAAAACGTGCATTTTTTTCAACGAAATTGGTGGTTGGACGGGAGGAATCCGGGGTATGCTCCGCCGCCCCTCCTCCCATGCCCCTCCTCCCATGCACCACGTCCCCACGTCAAACCGTCGATTTCGTTGAAAAAATACACGTTTTTTCGCATTTAAACACCATTTTATCCCTCAAATTCCACAGTAAAACTAAAAATTGAGTGACCGTTGGAAAGCTGATGAAATGGAGCAGTTTTTAAGGTTTTGAACCCCTCTGGCAAATACCTTGTTTCAATGAGGAAAAATCATCAACATTTTCACCAAAAACAGAAATTGACTATTTTTCAAGTTTGCGGTAAAAATACTACTCAAGCGTTTTGTTTTTCTCGACTGGTCAACGGCTCATGTATTGAGAAATTTTACGCTCTTTCCAACGATATCCTTATTTTTAATTTTTGAGTCTAATTTAATGGAGTTACGACCGTTTGAATGGTGTAAGGGCGAAAACACGAAAAAAATCTTAAAAGTCCAAAAAGTCGGATTTTAAGGGGGTTAAAAGAAAATTGCTAGGAGACAATTTTTGTTGCAAATTAGTTGTAGAAACTACTCCCGAAGTTTGGTGGATGGGTCACCCTGTATACCCAGTTTCCCAAATCGCAAAACAGATCCTACAGAAACTGAAGGCCGCTGTATCCAAAAGGTACTTACCTTCTGCCTTATCTTTTGATTTATATTCTTATGTTCTCTGTTCGAATAATAGTTAAACTATTTTATCTACTGGAGAAACGTAGATAGCTTTGGTCATTTGAAAGACAATGGTAGTACCTACCTTGTAGTTTGGACAGCTTTTACCGCAGTTTTCGTTTCCAGCTGAATTTTGTGAACACTAGGTGTGAACACTGGATTATTTTCGTGTCCAAGCTATATCTTATTAATTTACTGTGAATAATAACTAAGGGCTATTTAGGTAATTGATTCTGATAACTTATATAATCAGAGATACAGCAATTGAAAGAATCAGCTGTTGCCGAGCCGGCATTTTTTTTTTTTTAACCATGATAAACTTCATCCAACCCCAGTCCTTGGTACCCATTTAAACTTTTCGATTGTGTCGAAAAACAATCGATTCTACAACTCTTTTGAACGCAATTTTTCTTACCAGGGTTATGTTACCTTGTGGTAAACTTCAACCTTGAGGTTAAATTTTTTGGCCCTAAGGTTCACCATGCTTGACACCCCCAAACATCCTGGTCAACCTTCTCGCAATGGAGCTTGAATTGCTTCCATAATGTTTCTAAAAGCCTATTGGTAGTCACTTTGCCTACTTTCGATATTGGAAGCAAGTATAGCGAGCTCTCCCTGTTTGACAATACAATCGATTTTTTTTCTTCTCATAACTCCCCTCAAAGACGGAGGTGAGGGGACACACCATTAATAAACAAAAATTAAAAAACATAATCAAACATAATGGGGAGGACCCCCAGGACTCACCCAACGTTGTCCCACGACAACCCGAGTAGAGGACCTCCTCCGTCGCGGTCCTTCAGCCCTTTGAAGTCGGTGAAGAAAGACCACCAGTTTACGTCTTTCTTTAGAGCGCCTTCCTGGTGCATACCTCCTATCCAACCTTCCTCTTTCCTACAACATTCATTTAATTCATTGCCTTTCGTGTTTGTTGCAGCTTCAGTGACGTCATACACACCTTCCACGCATATTGATATGAAACGTGGGCTCTACGAGTACATAGTACATGTTTATTTAAACTCATCAATAAATCTGCGTTTTTGTTATTTATAGTCAGTAATGTTAGTAATTAAAAATGAACGTACACCGATGTTTTGTTTTTCTTGGCTCCTATTTCTTACAACCTAGCCACGTTGCTTTGTAGGTATCTGTTGGTCGAACTTTCAATCTTAATCCATAAAAATCGCCTCACTTAGATAACACGTAAATTCCAATTTGACGATACCATTGAAAAGAGTATTAATTTTGGTTTCTGCTCAATACCCAATCAATATTTTTCCCGTGAACTAAGTATCTACGTAAAAAATTACGTCAAAGTGAAAATTTTGTCAAGTTTCTCAGATGTTTTCTCAAAAAATTATTCACATGAAAATTATTTTGAAAACAATTTTGTAAGGTAAATAGCTGAATTGCAGATGTGTTTTCCGAAGATAAAAACGCTTGGAGATGAGTTTAAAATCTTTAAAAAAATATATTTATCATAAAAGTTTGCAGATTTTTTTTCAATATTAAAAAATATAAAAATCTTTATCTTTAAAAAATATTTTTTGTATATTCAAATATTCTTTATTTTTAATATTTTTAAAAATGCCGTCAAGTTCAACTTAGCTCAAGTGAAAATAATGCATTATGAGCAGAAAGGAAATTTAATGCTCTTTCGATTGATGTACCAATCAAATTTGAATTTGTCATCTAAGAGAGTTATGGACATTTTTACTTGGATTAGGATCGAAATAGAGCTGCAAACTATTACACAATTGTTAATAATTTTACTGTGCAGATCGGTGCCCTCACAGAATGCGACTTTTTAGGACGTCCCACAGTAAGACTTGGGCGTCCTTATGCGATCGATCTGGGGTGAAGGAGGACAACACTCAACTGAAAAAAAAAATAATCACACAGTAATCCGTTTTAGACCATTCTGAATCCAAATCCGCGAAAAAAACCATAGGTGTATGTCTGTGTGTGTGTGTAACAAAATCTTGTGTACTCTGCCCAGGCCTTAGTTCTCAACCGATTTTCCTGGTTCTTTTTTTGTTCGACGCGGAAAACTATCTAGTTGTGCACTACGGCGCCGGAATTTCGCCTTTTAAGGGGGGGGGGAGAGGGGGGGTTATTGCTTAAAAAACGTACGTTTGCGGGCATAATCTTATAAACTCTGCCCAGGCTTCAATTTCCAATCGATTTGTGTGTTTCTTTTTTTGTTTGACTAAAATAACTTCCGAGTTGTACATGATTTCACCAGAGTACCAAAATTTGCAAGAGGAGGGGATGGGTGGGGGGATAATATTCACAAAATATCCAATTTTTCAATATTTTGGTTTCTTTACTGCTTACTAATTGTATCCAAGCTTTGAAATTGAGGAAAAATTCTCATTATACCTTAGGATTTGCATGAATTACTTTCTGTACCACCATGGAAATAAAAGTGGTGCCACCATGGTGCCAGGGCACCATAAACCTCATATTTCTTGGTTTTTTTTGGTGTTTCACCTTGAATACGGATCTGACATTCGACGGACTGCCTACTAAACATAATAGATGAAAGTTCAATGTTACGACGTATTTCCGCTTTGGTGCCACACTGGCACCATTGGTGGTGGTGGGGGGGGGGGGGTGAACTCGAATTCGCATGTTGGGTGTCGTAGATCATGGATTTTAAAATGCTCTTCAGATTTGAGGCTATCCTGCCGCTAGAAGTGTTATGGTTTATAATGGTGGGGGGGGGGGGTGTCACTATTTCTTCCCTAAAGTAATAAATAAATTACATCGAGAGAAACAGTCTTATCGCTTAACAACTGGTTAAACTGATCCAATACTTATCCAATGGGACGTCCCCTGGAATGCATGCATTACTAAACAATATGTTTTTTATTGAAACTACCTACTATAACAATAACATCGCTATCTGAGTTTTGGGGGCCTTTGTTCCTAAATTTGATTTTTGGTTGCTAAGGACGCACAACTGAATACCACACGAAACCTCTTCAAAGAAACGAACAACAATCCTATTATTTGATCTGCTAAAATTTTAAAGGAGATCAGGCCTCTTTTGCTATGTTTTTGATGTATTGTATATTTTAGGTCCAATCCTCAAGACCGAATGGTTGGTCCTATAGAGGTCTGGGTGGTCTCATTCGATTCTAAAAATGCAATTCAATCATAAATTGATGAAAAAACAATACGTCTATATCGAGAGTTTTCGAGTAAGACGATTTGAAAATTACTCCCCCCTAGTTTTCAGTCCTTTGAAGTGACTGACAATAATAATAAACTTCAAAGTCGAACGGGGGGTGCGCCAGATTTTTTTTTTTAAATCGAAAGTAGACCTCATTCTGAGAATTTTGACCAGCCGTTCTCTTTTTGGATGAGTAGATCTTTTTCTATGATTTTGCAATTTCGAATGTTTATGACGTCACTCGCCCCTAACGCCTGGGCGGACCCCCCCCCCCCCGGCCAACTGTGACGTCATAAACATTCGAAACTTTGAAAAATCATAGGAAAAGGTCTTCTCACGCTAGAAGGTCGCTGTTGGAGTCAAAATTCTCAGAATGAGGTCTAGTTTAGATTAAAAATAACAATAAACAGTTTTTCTGACTCATGCGCACACCCCATTTACCAAATTTCATCAAATTCGGCCCCTGGTAACTAAGGAAAGTGGTGGACGGACGGAAAAAATTTGATGTGATTTTCGGATTCTGCATACCTTGAAACGTAAACCATCAAATTTGGGGGGGGGGGGGCTTTTTTTACTCTTGCTTGATTCCAAAAGTTCATTATTGAAAATAATAAACCAAAATTAAATTGAATAAAGTCGGATTGGAAGTGGTTTTTGGAAAAGGTGTCAAAGGTAACACTAAGTTGGTCCACATCAGTCCCAGTCGTAGAATCAGTGAAGTTTGGATCATTCATTCTAAGATACTCTGATATCTACTTCATGACGGATGAGAGGTGGAACTGCCGATGAAAATTATAATTCCTGGAGAGGACAATGAGGTGGGAAAATGGCAGTTGAAGGAAGCTGTCTTTAATTGCTATGAGTTTTCAATAGGAGCGGATCTGTACCTACCTAGGTAAGATGAATCTGGATCTTGCACCTTTTAGTGAAAATGTGCCAAAAGATTCATGTGAACTGAACTAACTACTCAATTTGGTCCAACAATACCACAAGTCATTAATAATGATATTAACATTTAGCTAGATGCGGGAATTGTGGGTTCGTGTCCTACAGGGGTAAGTAGCCAAATTATCGGGAATTCCTATACAGGGTGTCTACAAAACAGGTCTCATACCTTCAAGGAGTCGATTCTACAACTAATTTGCAACAAAAAAAAAAGGTGGTTGTCACAGAACCAGTTCTTCGTGAAAGTGCCGATGGCAGCCCCGGCCTGGTGGTTGGTGTGTGGGACCGTGAGAGACCTGCGTTTTTTGATACCCGCGTAATAAACACTGACGCAGTCTCTTACACTTCCATGGACTGGCCAACCATCTCTCGCCATGCTGCCCAAGCCAAACATGCAAAATACGACAGAATAGCCGAAGATTTGAGAGGGTCTTTCACGCCACTCGTAATTTCATGCGATGGAGCATTGCATAAAGAGTTTGACGCTTTTCTCAAGAATGCCTCCCAACGCCTTGCCAACAAATGGTCCCCCCTTTGGCATAATTTAATTTCAATTTTTGGCAAACTTTTGGCATACCAATTTGAACTTTCGGTAAATCCATTACGTTTCGACAACTACTGGAGTCCTTGTCCACCTTCATTCCTTCTACAGTGTTCAATAAAGTGTTTTTTCTCTCTCTCAAAATTTGCATCAAAAAATTTCTCTTAGCAATTTTTTTAAGAGACTTCTTTTCCGAGTTATTTCAATTTTAAAGGTTTTTCTGTGATTTTGACCTTATATCATTAGGTAAATTGGTAATTACTCCTTTAATTTGCGGTGATAATTACAATTTGAGGATACCGTTGGAAAGAGCATTAAATTTTTTATCTCCCTAATACCAAATACAATTTTTTCAGTTGAATTTTACGGGGAATAAAGCAACTTAAAAAGTGAACTTAGAGACTTTTCGAAAACTCTTCGTTTTTTCAACGCCCATAATGTCCAAATAATTCGAGATAATGAACTGTTGGCGGTAAGCCTGAAAACTGTGCCAGGATCTCAGCTTTCCAGCGGGGTAATCAAAAAATATTTTACAATCGGAGAAATTTCTGTTTGAATGCGGGAAAACGTGCAATTTTTTTTTTTTTTTTTTTTCAACGAAATCGACGGTTTGACGGGGAGACTCTGAGGTCCTCACCTCCGCGGATCCTCCTAAGCACCGAGTCAAACCGTCGATTTCGTTGAAACAAATGCACGTTTTTCCGCGTTCAAACAGAAATTTCTCCCATAAATTCGATTGTAAAATATTTTTTGATTTCACCGTTGAAAATCTGAGATCCTGGCGCAGTTTTTAGGCTTACCTGGGAATAGCTCATTATCTCGAATCATTTGGACATTATGGGCGTTGAAAAAAGATAAGTTTTCGAAAAGTCACTAAGTTCACTTTTTAAGTTGCTTTATTCCAATGCTCTTTCCTCAAATTTTAATTATCACAGCAAATTAAAGGAGTTATCACCAATTTAATGACATAAGGTCAAAATCAAGAGAGAAAAAAAACTTTAAAATTTAAATAACTCAGAAAAGAAGCCTCTAAAAAAATTGCTAAGAGACATTTTAAGTGCCTTTGACTGGTGAAAACTACCTGTTGCTTGTACTCGTTGTCTTGATTTCACAAATTATTTTCTAGAAGGAAAATTCAGTTGTATTTCTGGTGAACAAGTGACAAGTTTTTATAATTTCCAAATATATGGGGAGTACTAAACAATTAATGACGTTTAATGAGAAAATTAACAGTAAATCTGTAAAACCATGTATGTCCCATTTCGCAACATTTACCGAACTGTGAATCCTAGTTGCTTAAATTACTTTTTCTTGAAGGATTTACTAGAGTTACGGGAGTAATTGGCGCATTAGGGGGATCATTTTAACTTCCAAAAAACTGGGTGTTTAACGCCATTTTTGGGAGTTTTGGTCTTACACGGTTTTGCAAGTAAACTGTCGAAAATTTAGGTAGGTGCTGTTATTTAATCTTGATTCATACTTCCGCTTTATAGTCGGAGGCCCGTTTTATATTGTGAAATATCGCGTCGAGTGCTCCCTTATCGGCAGATAAGGCGGGTCGGGTCGAAAGCTCTGGCAGTGTGTCACTGCACACAAATTCAGGCAGGTACGCAGTATGGGCGTAGACAGACATGAAGGCTGACAAATATCTCAGTTGGTTGTACGTGATATCGTCCGCTTCGAGTTTGTTGAGTCTCATTTGCATCAGCATCGTCTGGTTCTACTGGTCCCGGACGCTCAACACGTGCCAGACTTCGGACACCGACTACACCAATGGAAACTGCGGTTGCATCCTCTTCGGGACTTGGGGAGAGTTCTACTTCCGCGGAGGAGGAATCACTGTTTGCTACTTCGTCACGTTGGCACCTCTCCCTGTGGTGATATGGTCAGGGATTCTGGCGCTGTACCATGGTTACAGAGCGTGCTGCTCTGTCACTCCCATAAAACTGACTCTCATTACTAAAGACAGGTAAGACAGAGTTTAAAGCAAAATCTATCTTCTTAATAATCTAAACTTTTTTGAAAAACCAAAAAGCGACATGCTCTAGAAAATGAAATGAATTGTTTTTCAATTGAACAATGGATAAATTATGTAAATAACTCATTTGGAGAAAAACTATGGATCACAATATTCATAGCTGAATTCATTTGCTTGGTCATTGCTGGACAGCTGTGTGGCTACAGTTGTTGGGGCGTCATTGTTTGCTGGTAGACTTTGGACCGACCTCTGCGGGGATTGTGGGTTCAAGACTCATGCCGGCAGCATGCGTTTTTGGGTGGCCAGGGGTCTCATTGCCCCCCTTGTCCCAACCCAGGGCGATGAGGCAATGAGCGAAATCATCAGAACAAATTCTGATCTTCCCTTTGGAAGACAGCTGATGGCGTCCACAACACCAGGAAGTCGGACGACAATCCAACTGTAAATGGTTGTTTGCTTTACTATACTTTTTTTTGCTATGGTACACATTGCTTTAAGAAATAATAGATTGATCTGAAGGAGTATAATTTCAAATAACCGCTTGAAATCGAGCAGTGAACTTGCTGTCATTGTCTAGTATCTTTTGTAAACTTTGAAATAAGTTTGCTGGTCTTATCTAATCTCAACATGAGAAAGTTTTTGGTGCCAAAATCTCACGGGGCCCTGTTAGGAGGAGACTAGTGCGAGCAACAGAGGATGCTACCCAGTTGAAGGAGGAAGCCCGTTAACTTTTTGACAGGGGAGGGGGGGGGGGAATGGAGGCGCTCGTCACAGTGGGCCTCTAGGGTGGCTGTCTGGGCGCACCCTTTCATCGTCGCCCGCTGATGTTGGGAGGCAAATCCATCGTCAACCGCGAACTCCGTGCTTTGTGAAGAGGTTCCATGGGCCTGTTAGTGGTTGCCAAAAACTCTCTTTTCATGTACGGTACCTATTACGTCATAAACGATCCTTTATTGATTTTTTCCCACGATTTGTTTGGGTTTCTTCGAATAATTAACCCTGAGGTTCTTCATTGTTGGACGGATACGACGAGGGTAGTAGTTTGAGGGCCATCACAACCTTTTGGAAAACCCCTTGAAGGCTCAGGTGCGAAAGTGAACATTGGCTTCCTTCATCAGTTTTCCTGTGATGCTTCCTGTTTTGTGTTGGATGTGACCCAAGCAAAGTAGGTACGTACCTAGTAATGATCAATTTTTCACAGAAATTTATATATATTTTCCTCAGTGTTTACTAGAAAAAGACTTCAAGACAACTGTCTTATTGAGAGACGATTGTTTTGAAGACGTTTTTCAAGACGTTCAACGTTTTTCAGTTTATATTTGATGGGGAATTTGCCTCTCAATTTTTTCATTTTTTTTTTTTTTTTCGAAACAGGGTTCACTGATATGGAAGAAAACCATGGTGCGCTGCTCGAAAACGCATTCGAACAATTTTGAGAATTTAAGGAAGACGGAAATTTTAAATGAACCGGGAGTCTGTGACATGTTTCTCCTTATGCGCTAGTCTCCTCGTAACGGGGCCTGTCAGATTTTGGCAGCAAAAACTCTCTACTAATTCGAGGAAAAATTCCACTCAAACCTTTTGTCCTAGGAGAGGTTCAAAATGCTGTGAGAGAAATTTTTCCTCGAATTAGTAACTTATATGTCCACCTGAGTTCACCGTTTTCGTCTGGAGAATATCAAACATATGAGGTAGAGCCTTGAAGTGATACCACACTGATAAGGGTGTAGTAAGTTCCTGTGAGGCGTTCGTCAGCCAGTCCAGTCCCGCATTAAACGTGTTAACCCATTCAATGCCAGCACTGAGTCCACCGATTTCGCCTCAGGCCACGTATCAATTATACAATCTGAAAGAGACCGCAAACTGTGCTTCACATAAACTGGCAAAACGCTTCCCTGAAACCGGGTTTCTCCCAGCCAACTCTTTCTGGTGGTGGGGGGGGGGGGGCCTCCTCATGACGTTTGTGGCAAACCAGAAGCATTAGAGTGGTTTTTGGCAACAGGCCACCGATTCGACTGGACTGAAAAATCCTCAAAAGAGAGGCTGTCATATGACAACATCGGCACTGCGGGACAGGTTGGCGTGTTGTCATATGACAATGCTGGCATTGTTCAACAATGTGAACCAATTTGAAGCTGAGTGAATCAATGAGAAGCTGCACTTTTTCACGACCTTTGACCTCAATCCCAACGTTTAACTACCACTATCCAACATGATCATCAGAAATTCACAAACTGAAAAGCCTGATCTTAGTAGGGGACTAAAGACTCTCAAACTATGAGTACAATTTGGTACCTAACAAACCTTTGTGATCTCACTGTCACCACAGGTAATTAATTGTCTCTTTCTCTTTTTCAGAGTTAAGTCTATCAATACGCAGCTATGGCCTCTGGGGCTGATGGTCTTCTTCACTGTTATGTCGACGAGTATTCTAGTCCTCATGCTCACTTCGCTTTTGGTCATGATTGTAGGCTACAATCAAACTTGCCACCAATACAAGAAATTCATCGTTTCAAACCTCAACGTAAGTTTTTAATATGAGTTTCGACACAGTATGACTCGGATCAGCATCATGCTCCCCAATCCAAGAAGCCAGCATGATGCAGATCTGTGTCATCATCCGTGTTTCTTTCAATGTTGCATTTCGATAAACAGAGTGGCCGGATCGTCCTGTAAATTTCCAAGAGTTGGATGATGGACTTCTAGAGGGCCAAGATCGAAAGGGTTTCATTTTTAAAGAATTATCCTCAACATGAATACCATCCTACTTCCCTCTCATCCTCAAAATGAATACCATCCTACTTCCCTCTCATACTCAACAAGCGGAAAATCAACTTCCTTTTTCCCAACTTTTTCGGCCAGTGACTCATGTTGAATGTGTTGAGATTTTCATTTACACAAATCAACAGTACCTACTTAAGCTGGATTCCCATGGGACGGAAGAGGGCAGAAACGGAGAGACAAAAAACCAGTGGAGGAGGTAGCTGAAGTTGGCGGGAGGTTCACATGGATGATGAACGGAATGATAACCTTCCTCCTGGGAGCCTCTGAAATGATAACCTCTCTCTGATCTGTAACCTCTGTTAAGTGTGTTTTGAATTTGACGTTCAATGGGGGGGGGCGCCTTGATTTTTTTTGAAATTTTTAATCGAAAGTAGACTACATCCAGAGAATTTTGGCACCAACCGCGACCTTCTAGCATGAGTAGATCTGTTTCTATGATTTTTCAAAGTTTCGACCATTTGTGACGTCACGCACCCTCTCGCCCCCCAGCCCACTGAGACGTCATAAACGGTTGAAACTTTAAAAATTCATAGGAAAAGATTTACACATGCTAGAAGGTCCCGTTTGGTACCAAAATTCTCAGAATGAGGTCCACCTTAGATTAAAAATAACAATAAACAGTTTTTCCTACCCAAGCGCACACCCTATTCCTCTTTGAAATTAATTTTTTATTAACACTTTCAGTGCGGATGTCTCCATATGGAGATGCGCTCGCCCCCAACCCCTGACGGGTGTCTCCATTTGGAGACGTTGAGAATGTGAGCGCCCCTCAAGTTTGAATCACTCGTAGTGGGGGTGAACAGCCTTGAGAAGGTCCTGTCCTGAGTTTACGGCTTCATTAGAGTGTGAACTTTGTGCGCGTCAAATTTTCAGTCAAAATGGGGTCAATAATGCAAGAAGCTCAATTTCGAAAATTTCCGTCAGAGGCGTTTGTCTATGATTGGGCTCCTGCACTGAGAGTGTTAACAAAAAAAAGAAGAAAAAAAAACTAGCAAAAAAAGGACAGCACAACAAACATGTGAAGCGTGAGCGTGGTACCTCGGGGTGCCTGATAGTCTATTGCAACAATCGAGTGTTCTTTCCAACAATCGATAGTTTCGATGGTTTTTTTTTTCAGCAAAGGAGTGATATTGCTGAACTATGTTTCTAGAAAATTCACAGTAGGGATTCTGCAATAATTCTGAAAATACATTATCAGAACTCCTCAATGCATCAATCGTATCAAAACAATCGATTGTTGGCCACCCCTAGTGCAACCTCCACTAGTGGTTATCATTCCTGACCACAGCGCAGGTGCATGGAAAGGACGGAAGGCGGACGACGGTATAAAAATTCCTTCCACAGACAGGTTCCGTCAAGATGGCGGCCACCATTCTCAACCGGGGAAAATCAGCCAATCAGATTGTGATATTTCTTTCCGTCTTTTCCATTTCAACCCTCTTCCGTACCATGTGAATCCAGCTTTACTGAGCACTATTCAACTGCACCATGTTTTGAGGTTCTTGTTGGAACAATAAACTACTAACAAACTTGATTAGATGGACATTATAATTTTAGAAAGACAACAACAGGTACAAAGAACACACATGATGATTAATATAATGGGTAACACATGGATAGTAAACAATACCTACTTAACATAGATAATCCCCCTCCCTTCCTTCCTGATGGTTCCTCTGAGCAATTTTTCCCCTGAAAAGTTAGAAGTAGGTTCTTGGTTGTTTAGTTCTTTAGTGCTTATGTTCTTAGTGTGGGGAAGGGGCGAGTGAAGGGATAATATTCACAAAATGTCCAATCCAAAGTTTAGAAGTCATTCAAGAATATGGCAAGGTATGTATTGCTTGCCAGAAGACTAAATAACGTTTTCACACAAAAAAGTATAAAAATACTTATTTTTGAATGAAAGTAGGTATCATCAGACTCAACATTATTGATGATAATAGGTACAATATAATCAACATAGGTATTTTGCAAACTTCAAATTCTCATAAGTACTCACTTTGGTCTTTAGTTTTGTCGCACAACTGGCTCCACGTTAAACTCGTGAATGACCAACAGGTCCAGTCTACTCAGGCAAAGTTCGTTCGTTAGAAATGTCCAATAGGTTGTCAGTCAACCTTTGAACCAACTCTTAAAAGCGCTGACAGTCAGCGATTGGAAGGTATAAAGGTAGAATGTTGTGGTTGCGTGTTTCTGGACACAATGGGAAAATCAGCATTCCTTACCAGACTGGTTTCAGATTTCATGGTCAGCTCTTGCACTTGCCAGCCAAGCTGTGTTCTGTTTAGATGTCTTCAACCTGGGAGGGCAACCTCACCAAGTTTTTGTAAGTATCAGAACAGTAGAATGAATGAAACTGTCCGCTCGATTAATGCTTCTGCTGAAGTCAACACAGGTTTCAGATTAGGACTGGAATGAGGAATCTTCAATCCTTCGCAGAACTCTGCACCACTCATCCATCTCCAACTGCTTACACATTCGCTTCCGTCTAGCATTTCACAGGCTGGCCAAGCTGTTCTTCATGCCTTCAAGGGCAACCTCACCAGTTATGAGAGATATCAGAACAATGGAATGAGGCTAATGGTAATCTCATACTTCTGTCTTAACAAAACAGGTTCAGTGATCATCCCCTGGATGAATTCTCATGATGTGACGCTTCAGATGATATGACTTGGAAGCCTTGTAGCTACAAGTCTGACACGCATAGGGCTTTTCGCCTGTGTGGGTCCTCATGTGAGCTTTCAGATGGTCTAATCGTCTGGTTCTAAAATCACAACCAGTGCAAGCATACGGTTTCTCGCCGGTGTGAGTCAAAACGTGACATTTCAGACAATGCAACTTTCTAGCTCTGTAATCACAACGATCACAGGCATAAGGCTTCTCGTTAGTATGATCCCGTGAGTGATGTACGAGTTCGTGGGAGGTCCGATATCCAGTAGAGTGAGTCAGCAAGTGTCGTTTGAGATGATAGAGCTGCGTGGATCTGTAATCGCAACTTCCACACGCATGAGGCTTCACTTTAGTATGTGTCATCATGTGGCGTTTCAAAATTTGTGAAGTTGCTGCCTTGAAATCACAACTACCACAAACGTAGGGTTTTTCACCAGAGTGAATCCTCATATGACTCTTCAAAACAGTCTGTGACCCAGATCTGTAATCACAAATTTTACAAGAGTGAGGTTTTTCGTCAGTGTGAATTATCACGTGCTTCTTTAGATCTGCGAACTGCGATGATCTGTAATCACAACTATGACAGGCATAAGGCTTTTCACCCGTGTGGGTCATTACATGGCGTTTCAGATGAGATAGTTGTGAAGCCTTGTAATCACAAGATTCACAGGCATAAGGCTTCTCGTTGGTGTGTGTCATTGAATGACGTTTTAAAAATTGTGATTTCCTTGTTGTGAAACTGCAAATGTTGCAGGCGAAGGACTTTTTACCCTTGGGAACCGCCTTGTGACGCTTCCGAACAGCCTTCGATCTTGGTTTGTCAGAGCTATCGCAATCATAAGGTTGGTCTCTCTCTTGAGCCCCCTCATGTGACTCCAGCATGCTAGCTTTTCCTGTGCTAGGGTCTGGCAAACTACCTGGATCATTCGCCTTTGCCAGTGTGAAGCTACCCAGTGGATCTTCATCATGTAGACCTGAAGGTAGAGCTGACAAATACAGGTCATGACAAAGTTCCTCTTCTTCGATCATCGGAACATCTACTTTCTCGTCTCCTTCAATCGCCTGGATGCTCTCAAACGCATCAGGTTCATCCAAACGCTGAGTCATCGTGTGACAATCATAACCCTCCGATTCAGCAGGAGTTGAAAACTTTTGAGGAGACTTTTTACCTTTGGGAACCGCCTTGTGACGCTTCCGAACAGCCTTCAATCTTGGTTTCTCAGATCTATCGCAATCATAAGGTTGGTCTCTCTCTTGAGCCCCGTCATGTGACTCCAGCATGCTAGCTTCTCCTGCGCTAGGGTCTGGCAAACTACCTGGATCATTCGCCTTTGCCAGTGTGAAGCTACCCAGTGGATCTTCATCATGTAGATCGGCAGGTAGAGCTGACAAATACAGCTCATGACAAAGTTCCTCTTCTTCGATCATCGGAACATCTACTTTCTCGTCTCCTTCAATCGCCTGGATGCTCTCAAACGCATCAGGCTCATCCAAACGCTGAGTCATCGTGTGACAATCATAACCCTCCGATTCAGCAGGAGTTGAGAACTTTTGAGGAGACTTTTTACCTTTGGGAACCGCCTTGTGACGCTTCCAAACAGCCTTCAATCTTGGTTTCTCAGATCTATCGCAATCATAAGGTTGGTCTCTCTCTTGAGCCCTGTCATGTGACTCCAGCATGCTAGCTTCTCCTGCGCTAGGGTCTGGCAAACTACCTGGATCATTCGCCTTTGCCAGTGTGAAGCTACCCAGTGGATCTTCATCATGTAGACCTGAAGGTAGAGCTGACAAATACAGGTCATGACAAAGTTCCTCTTCTTCGATCATCAGAACATCTACTTTCTCGTCTCCTTCAATCGCCTGGATGCTCTCAAACGCATCAGGTTCATCCAAACGCTGAGTTATCGTGTGACAATCATAACCCTCCGATTCAGCAGGAGTTGAAAACTTTTGAGGAGACTTTTTACCTTTGGGAACCACCTTGTGACGCTTCCGAACAGCCTTCAATCTTGGTTTCTCAGATCTATCGCAATCATAAGGTTGGTCTCTCTCTTGAGCCCCGTCATGTGACTCCAGCATGCTAGCTTCTCCTGCGCTAGGGTCTGGCAAACTACCTGGATCATTCGCCTTTGCCAGTGTGAAGCTACCCAGTGGATCTTCATCATGTAGACCTGAAGGTAGAGCTGACAAATACAGGTCATGACAAAGTTCCTCTTCTTCGATCATCGGAACATCTACTTTCTCGTCTCCTTCAATCGCCTGGATGCTCTCAAACGCATCAGGTTCATCCAAACGCTGAGTCTTCGTGTGACAATCATAACCCTCCGATTCAGCAGGAGTTGAGAACTTTTGAGGAGACTTTTTACCTTTGGGAACCGCCTTGTGACGCTTCCGAACAGCCTTCAATCTTGGTTTCTCAGATCTATCGCAATCATAAGGTTGGTCTCTCTCTTGAGCCCCCTCATGTGACTCCAGCATGCTAGCTTTTCCTGTGCTAGGGTCTGGCAAACTACCTGGATCATTCGCCTTTGCCAGTGTGAAGCTACCCAGTGGATCTTCATCATGTAGACCTGAAGGTAGAGCTGACAAATACAGGTCATGACAAAGTTCCTCTTCTTCGATCATCGGAACATCTACTTTCTCGTCTCCTTCAATCGCCTGGATGCTCTCAAACGCATCAGGTTCATCCAAACGCCGAGTCATCGTGTGACAATCATAACCCTGCGATTCAGCAGGAGTTGAAAACTTTTGAGGAGACTTTTTACCTTTGGGAACCGCCTTGTGACGCTTCCGAACAGCCTTCAATCTTGGTTTCTCAGATCTATCGCAATCATAAGGTTGGTCTCTCTCTTGAGCCCTGTCATGTGACTCCAGCATGCTAGCTTCTCCTGCGCTAGGGTCTGGCAAACTACCTGGATCATTCGCCTTTGCCAGTGTGAAGCTACCCAGTGGATCTTCATCATGTAGACCTGAAGGTAGAGCTGACAAATACAGGTCATGACAAAGTTCCTCTTCTTCGATCATCGGAACATCTACTTTCTCGTCTCCTTCAATCGCCTGGATGCTCTCAAACGCATCAGGTTCATCCAAACGCTGAGTCATCGTGTGACAATCATAACCCTCCGATTCAGCAGGAGTTGAGAACTTTTGAGGAGACTTTTTACCTTTGGGAACCGCCTTGTGACGCTTCCGAACAGCCTTCAATCTTGGTTTCTCAGATCTATCGCAATCATAAGGTTGGTCTCTCTCTTGAGCCCCCTCATGTGACTCCAGCATGCTAGCTTTTCCTGTGCTAGGGTCTGGCAAACTACCTGGATCATTCGCCTTTGCCAGTGTGAAGCTACCCAGTGGATCTTCATCATGTAGACCTGAAGGTAGAGCTGACAAATACAGGTCATGACAAAGTTCCTCTTCTTCGATCATCGGAACATCTACTTTCTCGTCTCCTTCAATCGCCTGGATGCTCTCAAACGCATCAGGTTCATCCAAACGCCGAGTCATCGTGTGACAATCATAACCCTCCGATTCAGCAGGAGTTGAAAACTTTTGAGGAGACTTTTTACCTTTGGGAACCGCCTTGTGACGCTTCCGAACAGCCTTCAATCTTGGTTTCTCAGATCTATCGCAATCATAAGGTTGGTCTCTCTCTTGAGCCCTGTCATGTGACTCCAGCATGCTAGCTTCTCCTGCGCTAGGGTCTGGCAAACTACCTGGATCATTCGCCTTTGCCAGTGTGAAGCTACCCAGTGGATCTTCATCATGTAGACCTGAAGGTAGAGCTGACAAATACAGGTCATGACAAAGTTCCTCTTCTTCGATCATCGGAACATCTACTTTCTCGTCTCTTTCAATCGCCTGGATGCTCTCAAACGCATCAGGTTCATCCAAACGCTGAGTCATCGTGTGACAATCATAACCCTCCGATTCAGCAGGAGTTGAAAACTTTTGAGGAGACTTTTTACCTTTGGGAACCGCCTTGTGACGCTTCCGAACTGCCTTCAATCTTGGTTTCTCAGATCTATCGCAATCATAAGGTTGGTCTCTCTCTTGAGCCCCCTCATGTGACTCCAGCATGCTTGTTTCTCCTGCGCTAGGGTCTGGCAAACTACCTGGATCATTCGCCTTTGCCAGTGTGAAGCTACCCAGTGGATCTTCATCATGTAGACCTGAAGGTAGAGCTGACAAATACAGGTCATGACAAAGTTCCTCTTCTTCGATCATCGGAACATCTACTTTCTCGTCTCTTTCAATCGCCTGGATGCTCTCAAACGCATCAGGTTCATCCAAACGCTGAGTCATCGTGTGACAATCATAACCCTCCGATTCAGCAGGAGTTGAAAACTTTTGAGGAGACTTTTCACCTTTGGGAACCGCCTTGTGACGCTTCCGAACAGCCTTCAATCTTGGTTTCTCAGATCTATCGCAATCATAAGGTTGGTCTCTCTCTTGAGCCCCCTCATGTGACTCCAGCATGCTTGTTTCTCCTGCGCTAGGTTCTGGCAAACTACCTGGATCATTCGCCTTTGCCAGTGTGAAGCTACCCAGTGGATCTTCATCATGTAGACCTGAAGGTAGAGCTGACAAATACAGGTCATGACAAAGTTCCTCTTCTACGATCATCGGAACATCTACTTTCTCGTCTCCTTCAATCGCCTGGATGCTCTCAAACGCATCAGGTTCATCCAAACGCTGAGTCATCGTGTGACAATCATAACCCTCCGATTCAGCAGGAGTTGAGAAGATTTGTTTCTGGAGGCCACTTAACACTTCTATGATAATTGGAACCTCTCGTATCACTTCTTCTCCTTCACTCTTGGGCTCCTCAAATGTGTCCTCTTCTTCAATTTTATGGCGGTCAACTGTCTTGTGAGTCATCATGTGACGTTTCAAATCTCGTGATGTTGCAGCCCTGAAATCACAAGTATTACAAGCGTTGGGTTTCTCACCAGAGTGAATTCTTTTGTGACGCTTCAGATTACTCTGCAATACGGTGTTGTAGTCACAACTATCGCATGCAAAGGGCTTTTCGCCTGTGTGGATCCTCGCGTGTCGCTTCAAATCAAACTGCGAAAATGCGCTGAAATCACAGCTATCACATACATACGGCTTCTCACCAGTGTGAGTCAACATGTGACGTTTCAAATGACTTGGCTGTGAAGCTTTGTAGTTACAACTTCCACAGATAAAAGGCTTCTCATTAGTGTGTGTCATTTTGTGACGTTTCAAAACGTGTGAGGTTGCCGCCCTGAAATGACAACTATCACAACTGAAAGGCCTCTCACCAGTGTGCCTCCGCTTATGACATTTCAGATCGCCCTTCCATCCAGCTCTGTAATCACATTTATCGCAAGCGAAAAGCTTCTCCACTTTGTGAGACTCATTCGATTCCAACTCGCTCGATTGTCCAGCTTTGAGATCCTGCAATTCGTTTGAATAATCGTCAGTCGCTGTAGCCAGTACGAAACTACCCTCGGGAATATCACCAGGGAAGACGACTTGGAGAGTTGAGTAGCTGTTTTCTGATTGATCACTGAACTCCTCTCCAATGAAAGAAACTACTTGTATCATCTCTCCTCCTACTTTATTCACATCCTCAGTTTCGTCTTCCATCAACACCTCTTCTCCAATCAAGAATTCGTCTCCCATTTTTTCCAAAAAACACTATGTTCACAACATGCACAAAGAGAAGAACCAATGAGACCTGCGCGTTTATGTCTATACTCTACCAGAACTTACTATTTCTAGGTAGGAACTACACTAAATAATTGCACGACATTCCAGTACAAATATTTAGAAAGACTGCACACTTCAAGAAGAGTAGA
Organism: Apolygus lucorum; assembly: GCA_009739505.2. Lineage (NCBI taxonomy): Eukaryota > Metazoa > Arthropoda > Insecta > Hemiptera > Miridae > Apolygus > Apolygus lucorum. Next base: position 30,323,628 of record CM019181.2, read on the forward strand.
CAAAAGTTGTTGTTTTTCTTCGTAAAAAAATTTCACCGGTTTATGAGCACATGACAGCTCCATGAATGTCATGAATGAAGGAACCGCCCGCTCAGGTCCGGAACACTCTGACTGAAGCTTGGTCACGATTCGATACTTTCGATGTTTATTGATATCGATATGTCTATCGATGTTTTTCTTGCGATATTATCGAATATTGAAAGGAAAATATTGATATCGGAAGAAGAAAATTATCGGTTGTGATGGTTATATTCCTTCCCACTGTAATTTATCAATTTCTCCTAAAATATAAAAATAATAAAAACCAGAATGAATAGAAATGGAAGATGAATGTAATGGTATTATATTACGTATTGATACAAATTTTAACGAGTAAATTTTGAACCGGCATTATATCGATAAAAAAGCGATGCAAAAACATATTCGATATCAGTGAAATCAGTATTTTTCTTTCGATTATTTATCGATATCACTGATATTAATTTAAAAACATGCAAAAACATATTCAATATCAGTGGAATCAGTATTTTGTTTCGATATTCTAGCGATATCAGAGATATTTATTTTAAAAAATGCAAAAACATTCGATATTAGTGACAATGTCACATCAATATTTTTCTTCCGATATTTTATCGATACTGCCTTGCGATATTATTTCGATGTTAAATATCGCATCGAAAGGTACATCGAATCGTCACTAGTCATGAATCAAGGAACCGCCCGTTCAGGTCCGGAACGCCTGACCTCTCGCCTTCCCACGTGGGGTCTTCCCCGCAGCCTCACTCCGCTCGTTGCCTAGGCGACCGCTTCGGTCCCCCTCTCTGCCTCACCACCTCTCCAGCGACCTCTTCTGCTCCCCGCTGCTGGACCGCCGCATTCCTGGGGGAAGCCCATCTCGGAAGACCCCCCCTCCCTCGCTCGCACCACTTCCTCGTCCAGCGCCTCTCCACCCCTCCGGTCATCGCCGGCACCCCCTTCTCGCCGCTCTCCCGCTCCCGGCCCGCGAGTTTGTCTCCCCCACCGCCGATTTCAATCGAATTTTCGCGGATTTCGGGCTATAAAAGACCACATCACCTCATCAAGAGAAGATCTGCCCACTACAAGCAGCTCTACTCATCGCTTCAACTACTGAGAACTTCTCACCATTCTCCCACATGTCTTAAAAACTTTTAGTTATTAAAGGCAAAGTTGGTCTACACATCACACAGAACTTCTCTCATCTACAGGGTGTCTCACGGGAACCGGACGAAAAACAAATGAATGTAACTCCAATGGTTGAAGTCTTAAATTTTTTATATTTTTATCAGAAGGTAGGGAATTAAATGCCATTTTAAGTTTTAAAAATAACATCGGACAAATGGTGCCCATCTTGTTCGAAACACGTGGCAAGTCTGTCCAGGAAGTTTCGGTGGACGCGCTCCAGTAAGTCTTGATCAATTGATGCAACTTGAGACGTTATTTCTTCCTTCAAAGCTTCCAAAGTGGAGGGTTTTGATTCATAAACGCGTGATTTAAGACTTAACCTATCCCCAAAGGAAGAAGTCACACGACATCAAGTCTGGGGACCTTGGGGGCCATTGCACGTCCCAGAGCGTGACACAAGGCGATTGGGGAACATCTGGCGCAAGAGGGCGATTGCGGCTCTGGAAGTGTGAGGGGGGGGGGGGGGCATCTTGCTGAAACCAAACATCTGCTTGGTTGACAATTCGTCTTCTGCGCAATTGAGGTTTCAAAAATGTTTGGTTTCAGCAGGATGGGGCCCCCCCTCACACTTCCAGAGCCGCAATCGCCCTCTTGCGCCAGATGTTCCCCAATTGCCTTGTGTCACGCTCTGGGGACGTGCAATGGCCCCCTAGGTCCCCAGACTTGATGTCGTGTGACTTCTTCCTTTGGGGATAGGTTAAGTCATAAGCCACGCGTTTATGAATCAAAACCCTCCACTTTGGAAGCTTTGAAGGAAGAAATAACGTCTCAAGTTGCATCAATTGATCAAGACTTACTGGAGCGCGTCCACCGAAACTTCCTGGACAGACTTGCCACGTGTTTCGAACAAGATGGGCACCATTTGTCCGATGTTATTTTTGAAACTTAAAATGGCATTTAATTCCCTACCTTCTGATAAAAATATAAAAAATTTTAGACTTCAACCATTGGAGTTACATTCATTTGTTTTTCGTCCGGTTCCCGTGAGACATCCTGTACATAGAGCTTCTTCCACTTGTCTTGAACGTTTTTTTTTTTTTTTTTTTTAATAAAATTAATAAAGTCAAAGTTGGTCCAGACGAACGAACTGTCTTCCCTTCTCCACTTCTCGTTTGCAGAGAGTTTCTCATCATTCCTCCCAGTTGTCTTGAACACTTTTCCAGTTATTAAAGGCAGACTGAGTCGAGACGTTGAAGTTCTATTCCCTCTCCACTGCACAGAGCTTCACATCATTCCTCCCATTAGAGACACCAATTGGTTGAGACGATCTTCCCTCGGCCGTCACCATTAATAAATGGCAAATTGACTCGTCGGCAGCCTCTACCACTTCCAGAGGTCAATTCTATCACCATGGTCGCCCCGACGAAGCTTCTTGAGTATGACAGCTCTCTCCCTTCAGTCTGGATTGCTCAAGTCCGCATGGCCTGTGCTGCAGAAGGCCTCACTACTGAACTAGCGATGTTCCGACGTGCTTTCCTCGCCTCCAGACTGCTCCAGACTCCAAGACTGCTGAACTAGTTGCAAACATCGACCCAGCCTCCTCTTCTCCCTTCACCACTCTTTGCGATCGCCTTCTGGCCACACATGGACACGGCTCAGATATCACTTCCCATCTCCCAGTCACTTCCTCAGATGACACAACTGCAGCTGCTCACGCCCGCCACATCCGAAGACGACTTCCTTCTGATACTCCTCCCGTACCGACTCCACCGCGCCATGTGATGTCCATCGGGGCCTCCAGCGACCCCAATCTGCCTCCGATACCATCAGTATCGTTTATGATACCCCCCTTTGTGGAGTCCTGCGCGGATTGCTGTATACATGGGACCCACCGGCCTTCAACCTCCCACGTGGCCACTCAAACAAACGAACCTCCGTCGCCGCCCCCGGCAACTCTGGTTGCAAGTACCGCCTCCGCCGCTGCCTCTGATACCCATTCCCTACCACGTCGCCGCCCACCCAGCCGCTATCGCCGCCGCCTCAGCCCCGCCTCTCGTCGCCGCCTCAGCCCCGCCTCTCGTCGCCGCCACCTACGCCGCTAAAAATGCCTCAACATGGAAAAAAAAGTTATAAAAAAACAAAGATAATAATAAATAAATACATAAACACATTTCAGAGGAAGAATATGTTCTCAAAAAAATATTAAGTAAATAAAAAAAAATTAAAAAAATATAAAAAAATGCAACATAAACAGGAAAAAAATTAAATCCTTTACAAGAGGAAAAAAATTAATCCTCCTCTACCTTTATTTAAAAAAAAATCAAAAAATAATAAAATAAAAAAAGAAGGAAAAGAATTTAATCCTTCAGAAAAAGAAAAATAATCCTCAGAAACCAGCGAACCTGCGCTCTGCATCTTCACATCTCCGCTGCTCCAGCACCGTCTTCCAGCTTCTCACCACCCTGCATCCCCTTCAGCTTGTTTTCATTTATAATTATTTTTATTTTCCATTATTTATGTATTTGGAGGGGGAAGTGTGGCGGGGCCTTATCGACCTCTACTACCACTTCCTACCGATTAGGTAGGAGTATAAATAGGGGGCCGATTGAGCCTAATAAACTGTACATTACTCAAATCCAACTGGTCTTCTTCTTCCTAGAAATAAAAACCTCTTCCTGCAAACCATACTGCTGATACAGTCTGCATCAATATACTCGCGCATCGGTTGGTACCAAATGATATTGGTCGATAGTTCCCAATGAACTGGAGGATGGTCCTCTATGAATTTCTTGTGTGTTAATGAAGTTTTCATGCGATGTTAATCTCAACAAATTTATTTTCCTAAATGGGAATAGAAACATTTTATCTTCATTGACTTCTGAATAATATGCAGAAATAATTTTTAGCATAAAATTCCTCTTCACTTTTGTCTTTGTAGGGTAAAGTATCTCCATTTAGATCTATACAGTATCCAGGTACCTACTTAGGTAGTTTATGTGGTTCTTCTTTTTTGGTTATGAGTTATAAACCTCATATTTAGCTACAGCATGTTGGTTCTCAATTCTTCTCGTTTATAATTAAGGTTAATTGGTTTATTTGAATCTTCAATAGGACCTTCACTAATTAATAGCAATAGTTTTAACAAAGTACTTTTTTGTTAAAAAACTATACAGGGTGTCTACACTTAAGATGGGCATAACTTCAGGGTTCAATTCTACAAGGTATTTCCAACAAAAAATGTCTCTTAGCAATTTTCTTTTAACCCACTCAAAATTCCTTTTTTTTCACTTTGAAGTTTTTTTTCGCGTTCTCGACCTTAAGGCACTGATATGGTCATAACTCCCTTATTTCTCCTGAAAAATCAAATCTGAATACTCTGTTAGAAAGAGCGTTAAATTCCTAAGCCACCTAGTGCAAAATCAAAATGTTTCACCAGTAAAATAGTTTCAAAAAATTGAGTCAAAAAATAAACTTTAAAATTTTTTTGAAACTTGACTTTCTTCTACCTAAGTTTTCACTCTAAATCCCTGCTCATTTCGATGGGCCCTCTTCGGAGAAAACATGCTCAAATAGTCAGCTTTCCAACGGTCTATCAATTTTCCTTTTTGACATTAAATTGGAAGAGTAAATGAAGTTTGACTGCCAAAAAAAGTGTGTTTTACAGGTCACAGAAAAGGTGAAAAGGTTTTACAGAAGTTTTAAGTGGTTTCGGGTCCCCCTCGATCTCAAGTTTGCTTGACGATTTTGGTATCATTTCCTACGTAATTTTTTACGCTGAATCCAACGGTGACACTTCCGAATGATTCCGACTGCTAGAAAGTGGATTCTTCGAAGAAAACTTTCCTTTTTCGTTCATGAAATACGTATTATTCCTAGATATGGTAGTGAGCATAAAGTAACACCTTTCTACTCAATAAAAACACCGAATTTCTAGCTGATTGAAGCTTTTGTTTACTTTTTGACTTACTTTTTTGAAACTATTTTACTGTTGAAAGATTTTGATTTTGCACTAGGTAGCTTTGGAATTTAACGCTCTTTCTAACGGTGTAGTCAGATTTGATTTTTCAGGAGAAATGAGGGAGTTATGACCATATCAGTGCGTTAAGGTCGAAAACGCGAAAAAAACTTAAAAGTAAAAAAAAGGAATTTTGAGTGGGTCAAAAGAAAATTGCTAAGAGACATTTTTTGTCGGAAATGTATTGTAGAATCGAACCCTGAAGTTATGCCCATCTTAAATGTCACCCTGTATATTAGCAAGTGACTTAGAAATGTTACATTTCCTTATACCACTAATTCTAACTACTTTCGTACTGAATACCTATCAATACTTATTAACTAATTCTGTAGGCGAATGGTGCTTTGGTCAGAGCAATCTACGAGAGGCTTCCTTGCGAAGTATCCTACGACCTCATGGACTACCTCCAGCCTGATCCCGTTTATATTGACTACCGGTATAGAAGAGGCGACTGGATGATTGACACCGATCTTCTCCTCAAACTATCAATGGAATCGGCGATTGTAACTATCATTATATACTTTGTCATAACTGTGGTTAATGTTAAGTGTTGTCGGATGCCTAAAGTGAGGAACGTGTTGAACACTCAACTTTAGATTATGTACTAAAAATCAAATTTTAAGAATCTTTTCATCAGATATTTAGGTACTTCTTGATTCCGATGTACTTATCTGATTTCTACACTCCCAGTGGAGTTTCCAACCCTTCAACCATACAGATAATAGTAGGGAAGAAGACGCACTGAACGGAATTGGAGGTGCCTAACTTTAAAGGTAAAATGGCGGCTTCAGCCTAAGGTTTGACGATTGTGTGCATTTGCTTCACCCTGAGCATCATGGGTATCTACACTAAAGACTTATGGGCTACTTGTAGGCTCATTTTGGTCCTTCCTCCTCACTACTATCACACCACTGGTAAAAATACTACAGCATGGTGCGTCATACAACAGCATACAACACAACACACTTACAACAGTGCATCATATTCTTACTACCTACATTAAAGATGTTTACAAGTTGACATCTAAACATGTAGATTAGTGTATAGGTAAACTTCTGGCTACTTTATTTGAAAACAGCTCTGCTCTAGAGGGCAGGCAGAAACAATCGTGATCAGAGTGAGAAGGAGGTAATATTGTAGGTAGGAGATATTCACCAGACCTTGCTTATACGAAAACTGTATTGCCTCTGGTTCAAACTAAGTGTTAGAGGAGTCTTATCAAGATAGCATAAGACGTAGAGTATGTATGGAGTGAAGGTAGTTTTGCCCTCTATATCCAAGCTAGTCCGGACTTTTTTTTTTTTAATACAAAATTAATTTCATCGAGGAATTGCACGCCAAATTCAAAACACAGTCAACAGAGGTTACAGATCAGAGAGAGATTATCACTTCAGAGGCTTCCAGGAGGAAGTTTATCATTCCGTCCTTTCCGTCCATCATCCATGTGAACCTTCCGCCGACTCCGGCTACCCCCTCCACTGGTTTTCTCGTCTTTCTGTCTTTTCCAATTCCATTCTCTTCCATCCCATATGAATACAGCTTCACATGAGGCAGAAAGGTCAGAATGATGGAAAGAAATAACGCAATCTAATTGGCTGATATTCCCCATTGGAGAATGGTGGCCACGATCTTCACAGAACGGCGAAAAGTCTGTTGGCAGAAGAAATTTTTATACCAGCTTCCGCTTTCCACAGGGATAACCACTAGTGGAGTGGCAGACTATCGATAATAGCTAACAATCGGTTGTTTCAACGCAATCGATGCGTTGAGTTGTGATAATGTATTCCCAGAATTTTTGCAGAATCCCAATTGTGATATATTCTAGAAACATTGTTCAGCTGGCATCCGTAAAAATAGATGAATATGTGGGTAAATTTAAAATTCCAAGAGCAATATTATACCATTGTCGCAAAAAACCATTGAAACTATCAATTGTTGGAAAAAACAATTGATTGTTGCAATCCACATTTGGCCTCACTGAGGTTCCACACTCGCGCATATTTATTTGTTCATTTTTTCGCGCTGTCCTTTTTTTTATTTTTTTTAATTTATGAACTTCAACGAGGAATGATCACCAACCTTTCAAAACACTATCAACAAAGATTACAGCTCAGAGGCTTCCATTATTTCAGAGGCTTCCAGGAGTAAGGTTATCATTCTGTCCATTCCATCCTTGTGAACCTTCCGCCGACTCTGCCTACCCCCTCCACTGGTCTTCTCGTCTTTCCATCCTTCTGTTGTTCCGACCTTTCTGTCCCATTTGAATCAAGCTTCAAACTATCCAATAACTGTTTGAATTTTCATCGTATTTCTTAAGCTAGCTGCTTCCCTTGTCAACACAGCCCTTGTTCGAATCAGCTCTAAAAAGTTGGTTTACAGCTAGTTCACACTTGACCAATATTTTAATGAAGCCAAAATCGCAGCTTAGGCGTGAGTGTGTATGTACTGGATCAGTAAAAATCGAACAGAACTAGTCAGTCAGAGGGAATAAAGCTGTTTAAACTCCCGCATTGTTATTCACAACGACTAGGAACTGTTTTACTAGCAAAGTGTAAGTCTAGTGTGCTTGAGACATTCAAGAAACCATGCAGGTAAATTGTATTGTAACAGGAGAAAGTAAGGTAACTCGCAAATATGTAAACAGTGTTTGTCTAAAACAAATGGATCTATTTGATTATTTATACAACATCAATGATTTGCACCGTGGAATACATCAACTTTGGAACGGAATGAATGGATAGAGGACATAAGCACAGGAAGTGACAAAAGCACGGAAGTACGATTTGCGTTTTCCATGTGCGCTCTGCCTTGTAAAGGACGTTTTGTACGTTTAGCAAGTACCTAGTGATGAGAACATTGTAAGAAACTTTACAACATAGGTTGAAGCTCGGCAGGGAAAAGAGCCAATATGATGGTCGAAATTGAGTTATGCACATGGTTTATTTTGTTTATTGATACCCTACAAGATGAAGAACGAATCAGGTTGAAGACATACAAATAAAGCAGGTATTCGGGAAACACTCAGAAGGCCAACCTGATGTGGATCAGACTGAAATGTTAAAGGGCCAATACGCCACTCTTGCAACGTTTTTTAAAAAATAATTGGGATTCATTTTAAACTTATTGGATCAACTAAATCCAAGGACACCTCTGTAAAGCTGGGTCCACACGGGTGCGTAATGCCCAAAATCTGTATTGCGCAAGATGAGAAGTGGGGGTGTTCTGTAATGCAGAAAGTCCGTAAGAGCGTTCACAAGACTGATTGATTACGCCATTACACAGAAGCCCGCAGTATGTTCCAAAACAAAACAATGATTTGGGTTGTTCTGTCAATAAACAAGACCGAGTCAATAAACTTGTTGTGAACTAAAGACGAGAGTTTGTTCCGAAGTTCATCGAAGTAGCTCTGTCCATAATCCATAAATATCCAATTTTTCAAAAAGATATACTCTGCTCCAAAAGTCGACTTTTGCAAAGATCAATCCTACCCCATCACTTGGCTTCAGCTATAGCAATCCATAGCTGCATCCAATAACGCATTACAGATTAAAGACATTACACACCCATGGGAACCCGGCTTAAGTAAGGGGTCTCTGTCAGTCGCCATTTTTGCTTCGTTCTGGGTCAGTATTTCCCTAAATTGAAGGCGCTCAAACTTGAGAAAAATATGGGAAAACCCGTTTATTCAGTTTGATTTTTCCAATATTTCTCTGGCAATTTTTCTTCGCTTTTGAAAAAAAATTCTAAAACAAGGAAAAATTAATTCTAGAACAACGGCGTCTATTCAGAACAACAAAACCTAATGAGAAAAATGGCCATTGAGCGGGCGATAAGGACCTGCTAGCAGCGCTGCTGGCAGGGTTGCCAACATTATAGGATGAAAAATTTCAGTCATCCTAGGGGTTTTACGCTAAAACTTCCTTTTTTCTGCAAAAGTTGTTGTATTCGGAGACAGCAGAGCCTGCTGCCAAAGTAAAATACCAAATCCCTCAACTTCCTATTGTAATTACAAACAACCTGTCCCCAGGGGTAGGTTGATTTATGAATTATGGTTCAATTTTGATATTTCCAGCGGCAATCTTTTAGTTTTTCAATTCCCTAGGCCCATCCACTAATGAATTCCGAAAATCCTTGAACATTTCAAGTTTAGGTACAACTTTCAAAGTTTTAGCCCCTTCAATTTAGGGAAATACTGACCTGGAACGAGGAACGAACGGCGACTGACTGAGACCCTTGAAAACTGTTGATCAGATTGTGTGAGCGGACTTGGAAACGCTGCCACAGAAAATCGTGATTTCCTAACATTTGTATTACGGCGTATTGACCCTTTTCCCTGCCGAGCATCAAGGTAACAATGAAACATAGAAACAAGTTACATCTTATTATTATTGTTTCCTCAATCACAGCTTCTTCCTTCTAGATGGTTTTGGGGTGGTTAGGGCTGAGCTGCTTCTGAAGCTTATGAACACCACTTAGCTCTTCGCTTCACATACACTACTTGGATAATGATCAACTTTTTACCCACCCCGTGTTGAGCCCTAGGATGGCGTGAACAGCAAAGTGGTGCTTCCTCAAACTCATCATGACAATTCCACTCCTATGGAAGACAAGTTCACCTTTCACATAGTGAAAACTTCTTCCGTGTTTGTGCACTCCTGCCTCACTACTATCAGACCCTCACAACAAAATGCAAGAGCACGCAGCACATCAAATAGATCAAAAACGTATCCCAAATGGACCTGTTTCAGAGAAAACTGAGGAGTAGCCAAGAGTTGAACATTTTTCTATCTAAAAATACGAAGTATTTGAATACTACCATCTATTTCATAGGGAGAAAGGCACCTAGATTAGACAGGCTGTCATTACGCACCTACATCTCAACAGCCTCGTAATGGTACATGAGATATGTACAGGGTACGGAGTTATGCGTGGAGGAACATGACTGGTTCTTATGTTCTTTCTAAATGATACAACGTTGCGTGAGTATTGTCAAATAACACGCACATAGCAGAATCCTACGTGCATTTGAGGGATTGATTATAAATATTGAATGGGTGCCTGCAGTAGGGCATATGCTGCCAATCTGTAATTTATAACTGGAGGACGAGAAGAAAGCGTGTGAATGTTGCTGTGAAAGTGAATTCCAGTGTTGAATGCTGACCAATGATGATACTTGAGTGACATTCATAACCCAAATTTTTGCTTGAGAGCATCCATTGAAATAACTTACTGTACTTGTAAATCTGTAATTATTTGTCGGGACGCTCCGAGAGATATCACAGTGTGCAGATGCTCATCAGCAGCTGTTAATCTGAACCTAAGTAAAAGAGAATTTTGAAAAAATAGCGGGAAAGCCCCCGCACCGCCTACATCCACCAATACATCCATCCTATTATCCCCGATCTGCTTTCCCAAGACCCCACTTCACTCCATCCCGAAACAACCAATTCTCATCCATTTTTGCTCGTTTCCGCTGCAAGTTTGGATCCTTACGTACGGGAGAGTTTTGTTTTCAAGTTTTATGACACTCCGTTGGGCTGAGTGGCAAGTATACCTGACTCAGAAACCAAAAGTGGAAGGCGCCACACGTAGATTGGGCTCCTTGGTTCCCCTCATTTCACTTAATCCCCTTTGGACATTGGAGGTGTTTTGAGTGGTCGATGTATTTTTGTTCTCTGCAAGCATTTTCTGGAGGGCAGCTTCAGGCTCACTTGGCACAGATTTATATAGTATCCGCAGCACATAGCAAAAAAGAAAAAAAGGAGGCAGAAAAGAAGTATCTCAATAATAGAAAATGCCTACCCCCCCCCCCCTCCCGGCACAATTATTGCTTGTCATAATTGAAGAGTCTTGTATACAGCTGTACTACTGGCATTGAAAGGAAAGGGCTATTTTATTCCTGAACATTCTTACTGATTTTAGCATGGAACATGCCTTAGCCTTGGACTAACTACCTGAAAAGTGACATGTGGTAGGGAGGGTGAAAGGTGTGTGTCATGTGGGTGTTATTCACCTCCCCATCTCTACTACGCCAAAAAGCGCAGCTAAAGCATGTTCCACGCTTTTGAATTTTATCTTAAGGCTCTAAGCAGTAAACATCCGGGTGTCCAGGGGGCTGGCCCTGTTTTGTATTAGTAAAAATGTCATTACTCCTTACACAAGTGCAAAGTAATTCATTCTCCGAGACACCCATTCAATAGAAGTAATCAAGAATTTTGAATATCCTTATAGACAGTACTACTATCTGACTTTGCCTCATCCAATGTTGATTATAAGTACGGTTAATAATAATTTTAAAAAACGATTTAGTACCTAGTAAGTAGGTGTACAAAAATAACTACAGCGAAGGGAAAATGTAGGAATTCTATTGCATTTATTACTTGTGAATAAAGGAAGAACAAGCAATTATCAATTGCTTATTGCATGAAACTAGAGCCACTCCTGTCCAGCCATGCCTCGGCATATTTCATGAAAAACATTTTTCGTGATAACCTACTTATCTTACATTTTTGCTTCCTCACTGACAAAGGTGAAGCTTCCTTCGTGGAATCAGGAGAGGAAGGATCACTTCATAGGCTATAAGAAGAGTTCATAAGGATCTGGAGCCATCCCTGGGGGTGTTGTTGTGATCAGCTACCTCTTCGCGTTTCTGTCCATTCACTTCCTTAGCTCAGTGGTAACGTGTGAAAATATAGTTTAGTCAGATAGGAGATCGATCGCCGGTCGAGGGATGTTAATTTTTGATGACTCAACAAAGTGGCGCAGTCGCACGGACTCGAATGGTCTTCTCAGCATTGTCTGAGAACAATAATTAATTAGTGCTATGTCATCAAAACAACTCCCGCAAAGACACGAGTCGGGCCACTGCCAATTCGGACAAACGTTGAGGTCAGCTGATCCCCTGCCCTGTTCAGAAGGAATAACAACAAAACTCCACCAGTGAAAAATAGAGCGTTCTCACTGGGTTTCTAAAACGCCGGCCAAAGCTGCCCCTCACCTCCCTGACTAGGTGATGGAACACCTAAGATTTCCTAATGGGGGAGAGATGTTGTGATCAGCGACCTCTTTGCATTTCAGTCCAATCACTTCCTTAGCTCAGTGGTAACGAGCTCTGACTCAGAAGTGAAAATATAGTTTAGTCGGAACGATAGGAGATTGATCCCTGGTCGAGGGAAGTTAATTTTTGATGACTCTAACAGTGTGATGGAAGTAATAGGCTACAAAGTGAAGCACTGGAGTACGCGAATAAGATATGTCTAAGAAAAGTTTCCATCGTTCTACTATAGAATAATGTAGCTAATTAGTATAGAATAATGACACATTGTTCCCTGAGGGTTGCAGTGCACTCCAGTGTGAGCCAAAATGGTAGTTTCATAGGGCGGCTGCATCTCTAGTGGGGTAAAATGGTTGGGATGTTTTTTTTTTTAGCACGAATTACACCAGTTGGCCGAAGAAGAAAATCTACGGAATATCTGGTTTCAATGAGACCCACACAGCATAAATCTCAATGGTGAAACTGGGTGTTTCCTGCACGTGTTGTCTCTCTCAGGGGTGACTTGGCACAGGCAGCGAGATTGCTAGATTTGAGTGGGTTGCAGTATGCTGTGCAACTTATAATTCTGTTTCAGAATTAACGATCCTGAACAGACAGACGACAAGGTCAAGGGGGTTATTCCGGAGCACAAGCACTATCAGTGAGGCGAAGGAACTGACGGCACAAGATGGAGGGAGTGAGTGGGAGGACTGATAATAAGCTCCCAAGGCCACGGTTCAATACATCCAACATTCTGAATATCTTATCACACCAGCAGGGATTGTTACTGTGAGACTCACCCCCCTCCACACCTACCAGGATCAGAAGCAATCTCACGTCTCCTGTTTCCACCTTTCATCTCATGCTCCTGGCCATGGAAGTTTTCCTGAGGGAATCCTCCTGCAGTCACAATCCTGGTGTGCGATTTTATCATGAATCTGCAATTCATGGAACTAGGGGAGGCTTTTGCAGTCTCTTCTCAATTTTGATAGTTAAAAAACGTGAGCGGAGAAAATTCCCAAAACACTGGGAATTTACCTTCACGTTTATAGCGGTGCCTGATAGAGTGATAAGTTGGGTGTAACAGTGGAATTTGCATCAGAAGTTTGGTTTTGTATGCCGCTCTACAATAAATATTCCGCCAAATGGGATTTCGTGAACATATTTTTATAGATGGTGTTTTTCCCCAAGGTCATGCTTGTTCCTGCATTAATTTAAAAATGTCTACTAAGTCAACAACTCCATCTATCGACCTCCTCTGCAACTCTTTATTGAACTAGTTCTAATTCGCTTCACCAGAGTGCATCAGGGGTCAAGTGTGAGGCATTTTTCCAGCACTCTTTACAACCTAGAGTGGGGTCAGCTGTGGCCGCTGTCGCTACGGCATGGGTCTTTAAGGTCTGTTTTCCTACAGGCGTCTGGCTGCTGAAGCTGCAGCAGATTTGGGGTCTAGTTGTGTCCCGAAGATTTTGGTTGATGTAGGGTCACTTCTAAGGGTTGAAAAATAAGGTTTGAAATTTTAAAAACGCCCTAACTCAAAAAATTTTGATATGAAGGTATTGCTTTTTCATTACGGCATGTGTCTCTGGAGATGAGACTCAGACGGTTGCAGGAGCCGTGAGTTCGAGGCTCGCGTCGGGAGCATATTTTTGGGCAAGTCGGTCGCAGTTCCCCTCGTCCCTTCCCAGGGCAGTGAGGTAATGGGAAGCCATGAGAGGAATTATCAGAACCAATTCTGATCTTCCCTTTGAAAGACAGCTGATGACGTCCATGACACCAGGAATGGCAGTCGGATGAAATGTTTGTTTACTTCACTTACTTATAACCTTGAGTGAACCTTCCTCTCTTTATTCCACGCTTTATATTTGACTAAAAACACTTCCAAGGCCAATCTTACAATCAATTCGCGCATCCAGTAAATTCCTACGTGAAAATATATCGTACACTAAATTACTTAAATACGAAGTACCTATATTATGTTAATAAGTGATAGAAGACTATATTATTAACATGATACCAATAATACATTAATATTTCAGGCCACAAATATACCAATTTCATCCAACGGGTAGCCTCAACAATTCATTGATAACAAAATATACGAGTCGCTCAACAAAATCAGAATGAGCTACGTCGATCTAATAAGAAACACTACATCAAAATAAATAATTGAAACAAGAAAAATACTTTTCATAAGATATAAATCACAGTGGTTTTTTGTAAAAATATAACAAGCTATATTGGAAGCACAATATATAAAAATTAAATAATGTTTTCTAGTTTTGGAATGAACTTAATAGTAAAAAGAACAGCTCTCATCAACGGAGCGAACCTACGGGGTCTGACGGTGTCTACAACGTTCACTCGTATTCACACCAAATAAAATGACTCCGATGTGATTTTCAACAATGATGGAATCAAGACAATAATACGTAGAATAAATAAATAAATAATATGAATCGCATTTAGTACTTAGCGTAAATAGTGAACATTAGGAACATAAAACGCAGTTACTGAAAACTAACAAATAATAATTCTATCTACATCTGATAGGTTCCAAGCAATCAAAAATTAGCAGTGTATCTCGTAGTCTTTTGATTCTAGCTGTTAATTCCTTGGGTTAACATGGTGGAGAAATTAATTCGAAGCTTGATCCTACGGAGAATAATCGAAAAAAACTACGATAAACTGAAGAAGGAGCGCTTTTACGCGATGTGCCCCACGAAAGTCTTTATAAATTTACTTCTACATCAGTGTTTGATAGATATTACCTATTGAGCGTTGAGGTTTACTGGTTTTCAAAAATGGCAAAAGTAACTCACCTTCAATATTTTGGAATTTTTCGAGGTCCAATTTTGTTTAAGTGTATTTTTACTCTAACTACACATTTTGGATTCAAAAACTATCTGCCACATTTATTACTCAAAGTAATAAATTTGAGAGAATGAGCTGTCATGGATGAGAAAAAAGGCAGTTTCCAGCAAAAAAAGCTACATTTCTAGAGAGCTTTTGATATTCTGTTTGGTGAAAAGTAAAGCGGATCCATTCATACTGGGTGTGATCCAAACAGGCCTGCCAAACTGCAGGAATCGATTCGGCAACTAATTTGCAACAAAACATGCCTCTTAAACCGCTCGTTTTTAAACCGCGAAACTCGCCTCTTAAACCGCGAAAAATTTTTAAACCGCTCGTTTTTCCTGTTTTTTCAATGGGGAATTTACCTCAAATTTAGATTCTGGAATTTCAAGTCAAGTCCTATAAAAGGGCCCTAGAATAACGTCTAACACCCAAGGGGAAAAAAATTACCGGAGGATAGAGGTGTGTAAGACAAGGTCATTTGACGGATTCGAATCCCAAACGGTCACTCATTACAGGGACCAGGTCTTTTGAATCCGTTCACACCAACCGGTCAGAAGTCACTACTACTACCATACTATCTTCATTTGGTGGAAAAACAATACCTTTATATACACATTTTTCGAGTTAAGGCGTTTTCAACATTTCAACCCTTATTTTTCGATTTTTGGATTCTACCTACCTTGAAACGTAAACCAACAAATTTTGAGGGGTGTTAAAAAAAATTTTTCCTAGTCGATTCCAAAGGTTAATTATTGAAAATAATAAACCAAAATTTGGCCATCTTTGGCCACGCGGCACTTTTCTCACTTAGCATTGACCGCTTTTGATGAAATTTGGTATGTAGGCTCCATTTGGGGTCTAGTTGTGCCCCGAAGCTTTTGGTTGATGTAGGTCACTTCCAAGGGTTGAAAAATAAGGGTTGAAATTTAGAAAACCCAGTAACTCGGAAAGTTTCTGCATAAAGATATTGTTTTTCAATCAATTTAAGATAGAATCGAATTTTTAGAATTTTCAGAGACCACGCGGAGCTCTGTAGAACAAACCTTTCGCTCCCTAAGCGAACTTAAGGGTTGGACTTACGATAAATCAGAAACACGAATGTGAATCGCAAAAGAGGCCTAATCTCCGTTCAAGTTTTAGCTGACCGACATGCGATCGATGTTTTTCTTCATGTTGGTTTTTGGTAACAACGACAAAGCCGTGTTCTTTGCAGACGAGTGATCTATATAGAAAAATAATTAACCTTTGTTCAATAATTTGCAGTGTATTTAAATCGGAAAAAACTATAACAATCAATAGTAACGTACGGTCAAAACAACGAAAAAATCTTAAAATTGAAAAAAATTGGAAAAACGAGGGGTTAAAAAAATTGCTGAGAGACATTTTTTGTTGCAAATTAATTGTAGAATCGACTCCTGCAGTTTGGCAGGCCTGTTTGGCTCATCACACCCTATATTTGATCAGAAGGGTCATTGATGTTCATCATCCTGAAGTACGCGGATGACCTAATGTTAATGACATCCAAATTAGAAGAAATTAAAGGTTTCAATGCCATGCTTTCTAGATAATTACAAATGAAGGATATTGGAAAATTGAACTACATAATAGGCAAAAAGAATTTCAAGTAAAAACCACAAGAAATATATCAAAGAGATATTCACTGATTTGAATATTTGCGAATGTAAACCAGTCTGGACTCTTATGGAACCCAATCAGCAGCTTAGCAAGCTGCTGAACTTTACGAAAACGTTGGAAGAAAGTCAAAACACGGAATTTGTTCCATGTCAGACTGGTAGGGGAATTTACGTACTTTGATACTGCAAACCCTAAATCGGCCTCCAGTGTCAAAGTACATAAATTCCCCTACCAGTTTGCGATATGGAACTAATTCCGTGTTTTGACTTTCTTCCAACGTTTCAGAGCTTTTTTACTTCAATTTCCAATATGTAGGTCAATTCTCCAATATATTTCATTTGAAATTGCTAAGAAAGCATGGCTTTTAAATATTTAACTGTTGACCGTTTATCTCGAGGCAACGTGGACCTGTAATTTCACAATCTTCAGATCGATAGAGTCTGCGCTTAGTAATCCAGGGCATTGGAAGATTTTAGCAGACCACTCAAGGGGGTCGTCAAACGGTTCATGGATGATACTTGTGGCTCTGTTAATAACAGGGGAACATGGGGTTCCCTATACTGATGCCCAAATACCTTGGGGCCTGCTAGATGTATCTTTGTTTTCAGGACAATGTCTTCTCGATTATGTTCAGGTTAACATCTTGAAAAGTGTGATCTAGACTTCCTTCAACAGAATTCATGATGGTCTGCTAAAAATCTTCTCAAACATCTGAACTTAGATCATCTCTGTCTTAAAATTTTCATTTCCCTTGTACAATTATGACCAGGTTTTATTAGCGGGCACAACCCCATGAAGAGGCATAGCAGGGCTCTGTGCGAGTTGCAGGCAGAGAATGGAGAGCGAGGGGGCGTCAGTCAACAAAATCTTGCAGTTTATGGAAAGGCCTCGACCGAGTGGTCAATGAGTGCTGCTGTGAAAGAAAGGGTATTTCGCCAGTCATCCCCCAAGGTAAGAAATCTTCACTGTGCAGCATCAGACAGAAAGCTCTGGGAGCAGAACAGAACTGCAAATAGCAGCATTCTCAACATTCTTCACAAAGTGAAATCTTCAAACGACAGTAGCAATTTTTTCGAAGCAGATGGTTCAGAATTTTGATTTTTTTTATAAGTGAACCAAAGAATACCGTAAAATCCGCCACTGTTTCCTCAGTGCGACTTTTCTCAGTTGTTCCAATCAACTTTAAACTATACATGCCGAAATGTGGTCGTCGCTGCTCTTTTTGCCTTATTACCTGAAAAACGATGACTTATGAACGCTTATTCACTTAAATTTGTGTAAGGTCTCCTAAGTGAAATGCATCGGTGGTTAAACGTGAGCAGTGATCACCAAGTACCACCCAAGCTGACCAATATTTAAACCCGCCTGCTTCTAGTTTTCGACTAAGCAGCCAGTCGCAAGCCTGGAGGAAATTGTCAGCAAGTAGCTCGACTGACAATCCTATTCTCCCAGTCAACCACCAGCTGACTGCAAACCGCACGTCCTCAATGCGCACGCTACTCAGAACAGTTGCATCAAGGAAAAATTCAAACTTTTCAAAAAAAGATTATTATGCGCAAACTCTATCACACCTATCATATCTTGATTAGCGATTTAAAATTACAAGTGCAAATCTTTCAGTAGTTAGGGGACACATATTGTGTACAGTGACTGCTTTGATTGCTTGAAATTCGGTCAATTGAATCATGAGATGAATAGATAAAACCTACTAGTTCATTAGTTGCCAATGCTCAATTGGTGAGAGAGAGATTTGTAACGACTGGGGAAAAATAATACTCAAGAAAAAGGGTTACTCATCCTCTTCAAGCTACCATGGTGATTTTCTGGAATCTCGGACGAACCGCGGATGACTTCGTACGGAACAACGTAAGTTTGAACAGTGTCTGTTTCATCGACGAAATCTTCAAAACTCATGTTGGTCAGTCCTTTGCTGGATTTTGTCCTGGACTTTTTAACACCGGTGTGCTTGCTAGGTTTGGGTCGGTTTTTGTTAGGATCGTCGTGAAGATTTTGAGTTTTATCGGAGGACTTGACTTGAGACGAGTTGAGATCATCAACAAAGATTAGATTGTCGACGGAATTTTCAGAAGGTGTATCGGGATCGTGATAATCATCTATGGCGGGATCTTCGAAAACTAGCAGGTCTTTGCTTTCGAATTCGGAATCGGTGAACTCCTGCTTTTCGGTGTCTATGAATGGGTTGGTGCTGCTGAACGGTGTTGCGCCAAACATGTCTTGGTCCAACAGAGTGTTCACGTTTTCGACGTTGAAACTATTATCGGACTTCTTCTTTTTGTCGACCTTGGTGAAAGGCGCCATGGAGAAAACGTCCTCCTCCGCCACTTCTGGAACGGGAGAATCCGATATGTCCAATTCGTCATCCGCTAACAAGGGCTTCTCTCCGTAACTGTGCCCGACGAAACAGTCCTGCTCTTCTTCAATGATGGGTTCGTGTTTCACCACCACATCATCCCTGGCCATGCTCTCAGTTTCAGCATGATACGCCGACGATCCACACGTGAGAATACTCTCGTTGATAGTTTCAGTCTCATCTAACCTAGTGGCTGCATCATCTGCGTCCCGTGTTTGTAGATCCGTGGCTGATCCTATGGAGTCATCTGACTGGCTGTTTTCTTTTCGAGGATGTTTCAGCCTCGATTTCTTCCTCCTTAAAACTCCTAAACGAAAAATAGAATACAGATTTCAATCCTACTGGAACTAATCCATGAAATTTTGAAACTAAAAGAGAAGTAAGCGCCGTCAGGGGATGTGCTGTGCCTGTGAATGAATCCATTTCACTTTGCTTCCTACTCTACCAAGGAAACGGAATCGTAATTTTCATTTTTCAAGGATGAAAAAAAATTCGTTCAAAACCAACATTTCCAGTGAGTGCCTGTCAGTTGGTCTGTGTCCGCAAATCCTTACAAAATTACAGTTTGACTCAGGGATCAGGGATTGTGCGGGACCATAATGTAGATGGTCCCTTATGAAATTCGTTGCTTTTGAATTGCCCAAACGTAAAATCCATGCAACAACCATAACATCTATATTTTTTCATCTGATTTCGAGGAAATCTTCAGGAATTCTGTAGTTGAGACTTTTGATGGTTTTCTATGAAATCCACCAAAATCACGTGGCTAGTGTGCATGTGCAAACACAACAACACCAACCAACAACCATAATAGCTACCTACCTATGTGCTACACCCACTTGGCAGACATTATTTTTGTAGCTCTAATAAGGAACGTTCAAAAGAGAATCAAGATATTAGAGAGTTCCTAGTAGGTTTGGTTTGTCTCAGATACAGTGTGACGTATTCTCAATCCAGAGTATTGTTGATAAGGACACGCCATATCCGACCTGGTGCCAGATTCTACGCGTCTATTACGGCGCCTGATCAAATATGGCGCGTTCTTATCACAATAAGGCGCCAAATTGAGAATTCGCCTCATCTAAGCCGGACCAAACCTAATAGGAACTCTCTAATAAGAGCTTGTTTCACCAGCGTCATATCATCCATGGATTAACCAAAGGTAACGGTTTTCAATATGGCGACAGCTTTTGATTTGAAGATAATCCAAGCATCAGAGGTGGTTCAAGTCGTGATAAGGCCTAGATGATCCGTGATAATGCCCTTCTATATCCTCTGTCGAAGATCAACTCTAATTAATCCACAAAGGTGAAACAAGGCCTTAGTTGAGCATAAGAGACAAGAACGATAACTTTTTGAGGGGACCTCATGGCAGCAATTGAAGGAATCAAGCTGTCTCCTGCACTCCCTTGAAATCACCGAGATTCGAGGATACTTGGAGCAGTCGTTGTCTAATCAGAAGACAGTTCACAGAGGAGATGCAGCCATTCCCCACCCCCTGTCATGCTTCCCCACTCTCGTTATTCTCATCTCGATGCATATAAGCCATTTACTGAGTGGAACTGATGCTGATTTCTGAAAAGTGAGGAGAATGAGGCGACCTATGAACCATGATGCTTCCTGTGTCTATGGATATAACCAATGCCTGTCTCTATAGGTCTACCACAGAAAATTTGCATCAATGTGGCGCCCCCTAGGTGGCGGATCTGTGAACTATAACGATCGAGTCAACCTTCCATGGTGAAACCTTGACACCAAAATTGGAGCCGTTAGAAATTTGATGTTAGTGTAGTGCCACGAAATTTCAATTTCGGAAATGCACGAATTTTAAGCTGCAGTAGGAGGGAAATCAAGTCTCTTTATAGGGGAGAAATTCCCGAAACATTATCTTAGGCACGGGAATCTGCTTGATGATAAGAGATGATTAGTTTTAAGTTCTCCAGAAGAATGCGCCAAAGGGATGCAAAGTTTCTGTGGCTGACCTATAGCAGTCTCCCTACAGCCTCTATAGCGCTAGAGGTGGGACGTGCAAATTCTATGAATCCTGAAATGGGACAATATCATAATTGCCAACGGATGAGTGTTTATCCTGAACACCCAATATGTCAAGATACCTCTCATAGAGTGATGATAATCAGCTCCTTATGGACATCTGATAACGAATTTAAACGTATTCTGAGGTTACTTTCAAGGCACAGCACATTCACCGATATTCCCCTTCAGCGTTGACGGTCATGTACTAAACTCCCAATACAAAGTTTGTATTAGTATTTTTTGCTGATAATACACTATCGCAGAGTACAATAAGAAGCCACATGAAAACTAAACTTATAAATTTGAATGAAAAGGCTGTACCAGTTTCCTCGTCGGACGACACGTCTTCTTGGTTAAACGTGAGCTTTTCGTACTTCGACCGATCCTGAATGGGAATCCTAGTGAACAGAGATGGGGCGGGGAAAACGGCTGAGTCGGGCGGCGACTCTTCCACCAGCTTCTCCTCGGGGACAAAATATTTCCACTCCTTTTTCTTGTTGTCAAACCCTGTTGAAGCGCAATACCGTAACTTAACATCTTGAGAAGAGTTGTAAAAAAATAATAATCATTCACAATGAGGTCAAAATCTAATGATTTCCAGTTTTTTATCGGTAGATACCTACAGCTCTTTATTTCCATTCATAAAATAACCCTGAGTTGTCTTTATTTGGTACTTGGTAGGTATTTAGGGTGATACTCTCAGAACCAACAATGAGGAATTTCACCGAATTCTGTTTGCATTTTTCCTGAATAGTGGGATAGATTAAAATCGGGTTGATTTTGGAAAATAAGTCTCCTGTTATTTTTGGGAGACGTTCAAAGTTTATGATTTCAAAAAATAACCGGGAAAACAGACCTTTTCAACGTGAAGCGGAAACGCTTGCTGATTGGCTATTCAGATCTCTGTGCCCTCCCCTTGTTGCTCGATGGAAAGACAAAATTGTGTTATCAAAAAAAAAAAAAAAAAAACGGGAAACCTCATTTCCTCCATCTTGCTTTTTCTATTTTTTCTCTTCAGTTCTTCGATTTCGATCTTTACTGGTTTTGTGAAATGTTGCCTCTGAGAACCATACGAAGTGAGATTTTGCAATCTCAGCGCTTCAAGCGGCCAAACATGAACTATTGCTGGTTGACGTCACTCTCCCAATTTTTTTTAACGCTCATATTTTCTACACTGTTTCATTTATTCGTAAATTAGGAAGTACGGTTTTTTGAGGTGCTGAATCCGATTTTGGGGTCAAATATAAGAAATCCCGTATTGGAACACATGAACGCCCATTCACAACATGCCCTGCTTTCCAAATCAGACCTTCTTTTCTCCTTACGTATAACTCATTAGGTTTTGAGGAAAAAAATCTCGTTTTCAGATTGTTTATGCATTGGTAATGCTGGGGGAAACCAAATACCCATAAGCTTGGGATTGTGGCTGTCTGGACAGTTCCTTCTTTTTCTTGTAAGTGAAACTACAATTTGAATCGAGATCCTGACACCCAGGAGGAAGCACTCTTTTGTCCTTCGACGACAATATAGTTCCCATCTATGCCAGGTAGTCCCAGTCCTGAGGCAGAAAGAATGAACTCCGGGGATGGGCGACGACAACTTTTTCTTACAGTATATCTCTCTAACATAATTTTTAGCCCAAATAGGATTTTTTTAAACAATGAAAGTTCTTTGTAGTTTCCAGTCTTTTTAATTCGTGGAGAGCTTTCGACAACCCTCTGGTTGTCATTTTTGTTGTTACCTCGGGATAGAGCAAAGGAAGAACGGCAAAGCATGAATTTGAATGACGGTGTATTATACGGGTATTATAGAGTAAACGGTTGGAGCGGTTGTATATCAGAGCTAGTAATGGAGGACAGGGGAGTTGTTTCCCGAGGATGTGATTTCTACGCCACTCAGACAAAATACTTTTCATGTGAATGAACTAATCAGCCGTACTTATGAACTCATTTAATTGGAACTTTAGTTGCTCGTACTGGTTCTTAACTTTTGCAGATCTAGAACTTAATTTGCATTGATAAACGGGGAAAGAACAGAACCGGATAGAGGTCTGACATCTAGCGGTGGGTGCGGGAACTTTAGCTGAACTTTTGAACTGACTTCCCACGAACGGGAGGTACAAACAATTTTCAATCCAACAGCAAGAGTAGAAAATAGAAATCTCATCCTCTTGCTGATGGATTGAAAATGGCAACCATAAGGTTGTTGAAAGGTCTCCACGAATTTAAGTGATTGGGAACGACAAAGAACTTTCATTGTAAAAAAAAAAAAACCCCACTTATCTGGAAAAAAGAAAAAGTCTACAACCACAACATATTATTATTTTTGGTGTAAGTCAGTGTTTTTGATACATGGAGTAACCAAAATGAAACGATCCAAGAAGCAATTACCTCATTTCCTCAATACATTTACAGATTTAGTACAACGCCATCTCTCAACAGCTTGATTGTGTAATTGCTATCATATCTACCTTCAATCTACTCGTCAGTAGCAGTTTCACAAAGAGGAATATTTTACTTTCTGCCTTTTAAAGCTCTTTGATCTGCCTGTACAAGACCTGTATGTTTCCAAGTGGATCGACTCTTCCTAAGGATACAACAAGTGAAAATGTAGATCACTGAACTACTCTTAAACAACTCATGAATATGCATGACCGTCTAAACCACACCGGCAACATTAGTTCATCTATCCTCCGCTAGGGATAGTAAAGCGTGTTTTCCTTGAATCAGATAAGATAAGCTCAGGTACCTATTTTGATAAAGCTCGAGATAATGCGACGCAGCAGATTCAAGGGAAGAACGCTTTACTATCCCTAGCGGAGGATAGATGAACTAATGCTGGCAGTGTGCTTTAGACGTTTGTTGAACATGCATTAGCAAAACCACCAGTAGGTACCCAGCAAAAACTTGGCAGGCACTGAGTGTATTTTGCTTTCTGAATCGTCTCGTGTAACTAAATCTCCTGATCATCATTATTATTATTTCTGCCTATGAAGATGAATGCTTCCCCTACGCTGACTAATTAATAAATTGACACGCTGACCAATGACTCACATTTCTATTGGGATCCAGAGCTTGGGAATTGGTGTTACTTTGCCTTATCGGAAGATGAAGATTTTACGTCGGTACCTAACCGAACTCCTCGTTTCTTCTACTTCCTCATAGTAACTCTATTATCTAACTTTACTATCCACACAAAATAGGTAGCAGAAGGAAAAAACCACTGCCAGATTAAAAATCCATGGAATTAATAGAAAATCTGTTAGTAACCTTCTGAAGAAGTTTCTACCACCACCACAACCAACTATGTTATCCCCTTTATTAAAGGGTTTTACCAGAAAGTATATAATTCCAATGGAAATGGACCTTCGGTGGTGCATTATGTTACCTCTAACAGAAGAGAATGTGCATGGGATCTCTGACCCTGGCTCGTTTTTGAATTCTGCCTCGAATGGTTATGATTGGTTTATTATTTTTGTTAGTTGGGACGACTGTGAACTTGATATATTTTCAAATAAGTGGCGAATGTGGTGGAAGAATAAAGAGTTTTTCAACCAATCTTTGTCACTAAATAGTGAATTTCCAACCGTTTAACACGTTGAACGTGGAAAAAAAACGCGTTGGTCCACTGTGGCGGAGACACTTTTTCGTGAAGATAAGGTGTCACTTTGATAACTTCAACCTCCATCGATTCATCTCCGGATTGAACTGTTCGTCTCATAAACAGTTCATCTATCACGAAAAACAGTTAGAAAAGAGCGGCAACTGAGAACGAAAGAACAGGAGTAGATATTCTTGAACCATTTGCGAGAGGTGTTTGCGTGACATAGACGCGAGGTAACTTAGCCCATGATATGACACTTGAGGCACTCATGGCTGCGGAGTCTTGGCCGGCCCAGGGCGGCCCCCTTGGTGGTTTTTTCCCGTGTGAAGTTTGTACTGCAGGTAAAGACCGTTGCCCGGTATGGGTACACCGTCCGGGAGCCGCCATGGTGGGTGGGTCTGGGCACGGCTGGGTACCTCCCGGCTGGGCTCCACTGCCTCAATCTTCTGGAGGATCTCATTTTTCGTTCTTTTTTTACCCGTATGCCCTGAAGAGTGTCCCATTGTTTTGTCTACCCCTATTACTCTGTTATGTCTTATTTTATATTTGTATTTACTGACTATTGTCGATAAACTTTGTGTGGAATGGCAAATAAAAAACATTCATTCACGGGGAGAGCGAGATTGGCAACACTGTGTGTGACTCCTTAAATTTGGCCAGCCTAGTCTGCTACTTGCTCCAACTAATCCCAACCTTGTAAAATTTCACTTGTGTAGTGAAACCTTCTCCTACCAAACATAATTTCTAATACACAACACAAGTGCGTGGTATCTTTGGACGTACCTGATCAACTCTAAAGGACAAGACCTTTCCAAGCTTCCCTTTGTCTCACACATCTCTAATTTGTCCAGACTCTACTAACTGTAAAGGGTGTCCCGGAAACAATAGCAATACTTCAGGAATTGATTCTTCAACTAATTTGCAACAAAAAATGTCTCTTCGCAATTTTTTCTTAGAGGCTTTGTTTTCGAGTTATTTCTCTTTTAAGATTTTTTTCGTGTTTTCGACCTTACGTCACTAAAATGGCTGTAACTCCCTTAATTGATGAAGTAAATTGAAATTTGATTATATCATTGGAAAGAGCGTCGAATTTCCTATCTCCCTGATGGGGTTTTAGAAAATTTCAAATGAAACGAACGGGTGTAAAATAAGCCAAAAGTAAAAAATTGGTCAAGTTTCGAAAATTTTCACTTTTTTCAAAGTTTGATTCTCGAAACGTCGTGAACGGAAATTTCCATGCTGTAAGCCTAAAAGTTGCACGTGAATCCCAGCTTTCTAACGGCGTAGTCATTTTTTTAAAAACACCACTTATTCAGTTAGAAAATGACGTTTTTAGGGCAGAAAACGTTAATTTTCGGGTGTAAATCGGCGTTTTCACCAGAAATGCTTTCCAACTTAATAAATCATTTGACATGAAATTTTACGTACTTTTTGACGCTGAATCGAATGGTAACACTTTCCGATCTCCTCGACAAACAAAAAGTACTTTTCAAGCCCTTTCTGGGTTAAACAGGGTACAACTGAGTCCTCGACCCCCAACTTGTTATCTATCGAAAAGATAAAGCTTTCCGCAAATGATCGGGACGATATTTTCGAGACAGAGGGCAAAACTTAGGTAAGTCAACAAAGTGGGAGGAGTGCGAGTCATTAATAACCCAGACCTCCCTTAATGAAAATTTTGGATAAAACGAACAACGAGATTGAGCCCTTCGCCCAAAGAAAAAGGCTTGAAAAGTACTTTTTGTTTGTCGAGGAGATCGGAAAGTGTTACCATTCGATTCAGCGTCAAAAAGTACGTACAATTTCATGTCAAATGATTTATTAAGTTGGAAAGCATTTCTGATGAAAAACGCCGATTTACACCCGAAAATGAACGTTTTCTGCCCTAAAAACGTCGTTTTCTAACTGAATAAGTGGTGTTTTTAGAAAAATGTCTACACCGTTACAAAACTGGGAGTCACATGCAACTTTTAGGCTTACAGCATGGAAATTTCCGTTCACGACGTTTCGAGAATCAAACTTTGAAAAAAGTGAAAATTTTCGAAACTTTACCAATTTTTTACTTTTGGCTTATTTTACACCCGTTCGTTTCATTTGAAATTTTCTAAAACCCCATCAGGGAGATAGGAAATTCGACGCTCTTTCTAATGATATAATCAAATTTCAATTTACTTCATAAATTAAGTGAGTTACAGCCATTTTAGTGATGTAAGGTCGAAATCTCGAAAAAATCTTAAAAGTGAAATAACCCGAAAACGAAGCCTCTGAGAAAAAATTGCTAACAGACATTTTTTATTGCAAATTAGTAGCAGAATCGAACCCTGCCCGGTGGTGCGCCCGAAAGGGTGACACCCTGTATACTCATAATGTGAGTTCAGGATGAATTTCAGCCGTTACAACAAAAATTCAGTGTTACCACAACACATCAACTGAAAATCGCTGAAAGTTTCAAACTTACTCCTTGACTACAGGCGAGCCGAACAGTTCAAGGAACCCTTTTTTCTGGATGCCCCTCGTACAGACTAGCTAGATGACCTCGTCTCCACCTCAAACTCAGACAATAAATATACAAATCGATTGTTTCACGATAATTTGAGTGAAAGATTTTTGGGATTGTCAATTAAGAGCTGGCAGGTGGCGCTGGCATCGCTAAGCATCAGCGCACGTCAGGCAGCAACTGCACGAAACATTCAGTCCGAGTTGTACCCCTGTATTCGATCTAACCTAATAATAATTAACTGTCGTGTTTTAATAAAGTTCCCGACACATCACGAAACAGGAGAGTTTCCCCCAATTTGTCAGGGCAGGTGAAGAACAAAAACCAACTTCACCCTTGCACATTCTCGTATCTGCAAGACTAGTCCTAACTACATTTTCAACAGGGATGAAGTAAATAATAGCTAGAAGGTATCCATGACACAGAAAATATTATTACCGCTTCAACACAAAGATAAAAGAAGAAAGAAAAATTGAAAAAAAAAAAAGATGGACCACACCGGATATTAGTTACTCTAGGCAAAACCTTAAGGTTAGGTTAAGGTAGATAGGTTCCTAAAGATAACATTCTACCGTGCGACGCAGAAACATGGAAGTGACATATCACGGAAGGGTATAAAATAACATATCCGTTCAAACACCAGCCTTTATTAAGAGAGATAACAGCCGCATCTATTTGCAAGCAAAGTTCAAATGCATCGTATTTTGTTTAATATTTTATCAGTAACATCGAATAGGAATAGGAGGACGGGGTATCTCAAGGACAGATCACAACAGAAAACAACGGTGACGATCACCAAAAGAACGGGCTGAATGTGGAAATAAGGACTGATATTTGAAGAGTAATCATTTACAATACGTGATAACAATGGAAATTTGGAATAAATACAAACTAAATACTAAATGGAATACATGAATACGATAACAAGTAAGTACATTATTGCAGTACAATGTCACTATTTCTTTTTGATATTAATAATTTTGTTCGATATATATTTTTGATAGAATACACGACGAAAATAAATTTTGTAGTAAGTACACATTAGCGATATTGTCTCTTTTTAACTTTACAATGATGGAAGTTAGCTACCTATCACACACTTAGGGCGCAACATTATAGATGTGTGGCAGAACGAGTAAGATTTTGACACTAAGTACGAGCGCTCATCTGAACTTCAGTTGGTTAAATTGATCTCCAAGAAAGAACCAAAACATATACTGGTTGATAGAGAATTCAAGGTTATTTGAATTGAGTAAAATTATGAAATTATTTGAGAACCAAAGATAGGGGGAGTGTAGAGAAAATTGTGATGATATGATCACTCAAGGATGGATGACACTTCCTGAGTAGGGGAAGGGAGGGGTCATGTGATAAGACAGTACGATCACGACTCGATGCCTCGATTCTTCAAGTTCGGCCCGTTTCACGTATCTGGTAAGTTATTCTTGAATATACCTCCTCCACTCTCGTCAGAATACTTGTCTTATTTCTCCCTTATTTCCCAGTAATTAGATCCCCGACTGGAGATCATTACATAGTATCCCGAGCATAGCATGATTCACGACTATTTTGTTCTGATCCCACGGACCTCCAGAACAGCTGAAGACCATTCCCCATCAGAGGAGGTGGATAGTATACACGTTTAACTTTCTCGCATCCACGCACGCCTGCCGAATCTGCATGAGCCCACTAATCAAGATCCCCTTCCATCCACCCTGCCCACTATATATAAACCACGCTCTGCTACCATGTAGTTATCTCCAGACAGGGATCTAATTACTGGGAATTAAGGGAGAAATAAGACAAGTATTCTGACAGGAATGAAGGAGCTATATCTATATACATAAAACGCCAACCATACATACATACGTACGTATGCACGTTGCCGATCGGGAGGAGTTAGAGGGGTCGTGGGAGTGGTGAGAGTCGGAGGAATTGGAGCTGGGAGGAGTTGGGGGCGGGAGGAGTCGATGGCAAGAGGAGTTGGAGGGAGTGGGAGATGAGGATAGTTGGAGGAATCGTTTTTGCCTGCTTTTGGTAGGCTTTTCAGCTAGTTCACCCCCTGATAAGTGAAATGGGTCATCATCACAAAATGTATGTTTGAGAATACACATGGACGTACATTAGACACACAGAGTAGTAGAGATGAGTCGTACCACCTGGAGCTGATTCATCCCAGGAACAGTTACATATCTCCGAGGTTACCAGTTCCAGTGGAACACTTAACACCTTCGCTGCTGCCCCGAAATTCGAAGTGCGCCCCCATGTGCCATTTTATATGAAATTGACTTTCATAAAATCCCAAACTTTTTATATGGTTGTTCAGCTAATAAAATTTGAATATTTATGTGTTTTTTTCAATATTTCGAAATCTCATAGGTACCTCGGTCAATCTCTTTTCATTGCTGTGTGCCAGGTCCGTCACTGTGACGGACCTAAAGGAACAGCTCAAAAATAGGGGATATCAAAAAATATTTGTTCAAAACAAAGGAATGTTTATTGTAAAAACGATTTATTGACAAGAATAGATTTTATCTTTATATTTTTCAATAATGAACCTCTTCTTTTGACTAGGCAGTATCTGTAAAGGAAGTGGCAACTCTCGCTAGGTGCACAGGTGGTAAAAGTAGTTTCTCATACGTCCAATAGAGTGCTTAAAATTATCATCACGTGATCGCATCGACTAGGTACAATTAAAATCGAGATGGAAATTTACAATTAAAATCGAGACGAAAATTTACAATTGAAATCGAGATGAAAATTCACTATTAAAATCGAGATGAAAATTTACAATTAGAATCGCGATGAAAAACTTTGAACGAGAATTTTACGTCCTTAGCAACCAAATCATAGCGACCCTGCGACACTCTATTGGATGCACAGGCAACTACTTTGACAATCAGCGTGCCTAGCAGGAGTTGCCACTTCCTTTACAGATACTGCCTAGTCTTTTTTTTTGGATGTTGGGAGGGTTGGCATCTTTGAGTAGGAAAAAAGGGTAAAATGAACACGTCTGGATCAAATAAGGGTGAGATGACTTGGGGGGGGGGGGGGGGGGGGGGCAAAACAACAGATCCAATTGGTTTGATGGACAGTCTGGGGCAAAATTCGTGAAACCCCTGTCTGAAGTGCTAGTTCCGCACCTGTGATGGAACTGGCACATGGGGTGCACAAAGCCCTGTCCCATACTCGGAGGTGGATCTAATAGAATGAGGCTCAAGTTCATCAGAATGTTTGGTCAGGGGCTGGAAATGCCTATTCTATTTGAAGCAGCGTTCCAAAGAAATGGTAGGCATTCAGAATAATGCAGGAGCTTCTTGGCTCTGCAACGCCAATTATTTCTCCACTAAGATTTTAAAAGGTAGAGATTGAAATTGATAATGGAACATTTCGCGATGGAGCTGCAAAGGGCAATGTTTATCACCAGTAGCGGATTCTAGTCACCATTACAAGTACTTCAGAATACCAGGTTAGGCACTTCTTCAGAACAAGCAAAAAATTGATCAGTCACTACCAAGTGCTGACCTGTTTATTGTTGGTTTTGTATCTGAGATGCCTACAACAGTTCATCATGAAAGCTTTAAGCTTGGTTCACATAGGCCTGTAGTGCGTAATTGGATGCTATTGGCTGGAGCCAACTGATGGGGCGGGACTGATCTTTGCGGATGTTGACTTTTGGAGCAGAGTGTATCGTTTTGGAAAAATTGGATATTTAACGCATTGAAGAAAGCTTCGACAAACTTCGGTAAACTTTGTAACAAACTCTCGTCATTTGTTCACAGAAAGTTTATTGACTCGGTGTCGTTTATTGACAAAACAACCAGAATCATTGTTTTGGTTTGGAAACCATTCTGTGCAGAATGTATTGCGCCCTTCTGCGTAATCCCGTAATCATTCAGCCATGTAAACGCTCTTTTCTGCATTAGGGGACACCCCCACTTGTCTTTTTGTGCATTACACATTATGGACATAACGCACCTATGTGAACCCAGCTTTAGATGGAAACACACTGTCCTCACGTCACGTGACCTAACGTGGGTAAACACATTGGTATCACGGCCAATCATCAGTTGTATGTTGGCAGGCTCTAAAATCGCACTCATTGGTTACCTTGTGTTCTTATGGGAGAACGGTCAACCGCACTTTGCTGACGTGAGGACAGTGTTTGCAGCTTAAGATGTTCATTTTTTCATGTCTCGTGGGAACTCAAAATGGAACTGAAATGATAAATTGTAACCGATACACTGGTGACACTGGAACGTTTCTGACATCAACACATAATTCCTGGAACGACCCATCTCTACAGGAAGGACAGAAATATTGAAAACCAGATGCGTTCTTGCTCCTCTGTCACTTTTACTTTCATCTAGTTTTGTTCAAATTAGTATCGGACATTTGGAAGAAAAGGTTGGGGACGTAGACTGGTTGTTGAACAACTTAGCTGAACATGAAATACAGGGTGGCGCAGATAACTTGACCACATTTGTAAGGGGGGGGGGGGGGTGTTTGCACGGAGGGTGACCCACGAGGGTCCCCCACCTCTCAACGTGTTCAGGAAGGTTGGAAGTTTAGTTTCCGTTTAGTTTAGTTTTGAATTTACATGGCTCGAGTGCGTCAAATTTTCCCCGGTCAAATTATTCCCCAGAACGGTGACACTCCGTGGCCACCTCGCTCCCCCGATCTTACACCATGCGACTTTTTCTTAAGGGGATATCTTAAGTCATAAGTCTATATCGACAAACCTCGAAAACTTGCCACATTGAAGGACGCCATCTGCCGTGAAATTGCCCGCATTCCAGAGGACATTTTGCAAAACCTGAAGCTTCAGGGACGCCTCAAAGAGTGCAAAAATCGTAACGGAGGCCATTTGCTGGATGTCATCTTCCACAATTAAATTTTTGGTTATGAATATAAAAAAAACTTCCATTCCTTAGCTACACACTCTTCTTTTTTTATCTCCAAAATTAAGCTTATGGCAGCAAAAACAAATGTGGTCAAGTTACCTGCGCCACCCCGTATTTTTTAAAAATCCTGGGACAGTCGTATTTTCAGTATGGCTGACACAAGTAACTTAAATTACAGCCTGTGTGTCTAATGTGGTCACAAGGTATCAGTAAAATGGGATCTGAGCATGAGAAATGAAATGGAAAAAAATCCTAATGGGGTCTCCGCATGATTTTTTTGAATTTGGATAACAATAAACCTAACTTGAAAATTGATGGCTCGAAATTTTTGAGGTGAAGTTCCTACGGTACACCTAAGCGTGTATGGATGCTATAAATACCGTTTGAGTAATAAGAAAGAAAAATAGATGGATCGTTACTTTTCACTTCTTCAATCTTCATACACTTTTGACAGCAGATCAGAAACAATTTCATGGATACTATTGCAACAGGACAGAACAGGACAGTTCTGGAGTTCAAGAAGTGCTTCAATCAGAAAGCTCATAGAAATGTTAATGAAAAATCAGGAGAGCTGATAATTCATTATGAAATAGCCTCTTTATGTTAACTTAGAAACAATGACCTTTCTTTATAAATTGTAAAAAATAAATAAATAAAATCATGCGGAGATTTAAACTAACCAATGGTTCGATTGTGCAGGATATTAAAACTTGGGGATTCGGCATTTGCAACGCTTACTGAAGAGTGTTGGTAAATTATGAATTTAATTTTACGCATTTCACGTAGATAATGGTTTCTCTGTGAATTTGTGATCTTTTTCAATATTTGTTTACTTTTGTCAGTTCTATTCAAAACCAAATCAACACATGCAGGTGCCGTGCAATTGGGACTGTCAAGGTTAACGGTTGCAGACATGACCACGCATGTGAGGAGCAGGGAACTATACTGAACGGCGTATTCGGTTCTTTGGAACACGTATTTTGAGGGAGTTTTTAGTACCATCCGAGGCATTTCTATTTTTCCCGTTCATCAACAAAAAAGTGAATCAATTACGACGTAAACAAACAGCAAATAATAGAAACGCCTTGTAGCTGGGGTATCGTTTGATTCGAAGGTGGGTAAGTTCATAGTTTTGTTCCTCACCATGTCGCAGTCTAGCAAAGTATCATGTAGCTAAAATTACAACATTTTGATTCATTACTGAAGAAGATTGTAAGAAAGGAACGGAATCCATTCATGGATAGGGTTAGAATGTAAGAGAGAATTTTTTGAAAAATAAATTATCGGGAAATATCCAGAGTCTGTCAGAGTGGTAGGATTTCACGATGCTAGAGAGTCAAATGGCCATGAAGGGCTGAAGGAGTGGTCGTTACTTTGAAAAGATGAGATATATTATAGAATGGGGAATTTGCCACTCAATTTTTTAATTTTTTTTTCTTCGAAAGAGGGTTCACCGATATGGAAGAAAATCATAGTGTGCTGCACGAAAACCCATCCAAAAAATTTAGAGAATTTAAGGAAGATGGAAATTTTAAATGAACCGGGAGTCGGTGACGTGATGACTTTCCCCTTACGACAGCAGCACTACCTCTGAAAGCGCACTTGAAACACCTAGAAGAACGACACATGAAGTCGTAGTTTGAAACTCCCACGTTTCCCCAATCCAATGAAGATTCAAATCCCAATCTGGCACTTTAAAATTCATTCCCTCCACAGTAGGGATGGGACATTGAACGGAAAACATCGATGTCGATGTCAATATTTCCTAGAAACGTCGATATTGATGAAAGATCGTATAAAAAACATCGAGTTTGATAAAATCGTAAGGCAAAAAATCGATGTTTTTAAAAAGCAGGAAATTTAATTCATTTGTCAACTAATTTTATTAGTATCAAGAGAGAAAACCTAATGAGGCTGCTTTTCCTCCATTCACAAGAAGTGGATATTATGTTTTCTTTTAACGTGATTTTATTTTACTGGATAACCTACTCCATTATAATTTTTTTCATTCGTGATAATTTATCCGATTTTTATTCACTTCATTTCAACATCTCATATCTACCCCATTTTAATGATTGTTTCAAGCATAAAGAGACTTTCATCTATTGTTTTCCAGTAATTATCTTGCTATCAGGAGTGGCTACTGATAGGAGCACAGGCGCATGTGCACTCCCAGCCTATTTTTAAAAAAATTAAAAGTTCTTTCCTTTTCGTTTTAAGAGTAAGTTGGCTAGTGACAGAAGACACGATCATAGGTACTGTACTAGTTGAATCTACACGCAAAAACAGAGGCGGGGAGCAACCTGACCAATCATCGCCTGTTAGGAGCAACACGTTTTCTCTGCTCCGTTTATGGGGAGGGTGACGTGTTTCGAGGGAGGGGGGCACGTAAGATTGACCAACCAGAGAGCACGAAATGTGCCTTGGGGAGCAGAATTGAATCATCGCGCCCCTGCCATAGAGCTCTGCAATCCAAATTTCCTTATTGAATCGAGTAATCAGTTAGAAGCAAACCAAACTGATAAGGGATTTCCGTTTTTCGGTC
The DNA here is from genome assembly GCA_009739505.2 of Apolygus lucorum. Taxonomy (NCBI): domain Eukaryota; kingdom Metazoa; phylum Arthropoda; class Insecta; order Hemiptera; family Miridae; genus Apolygus; species Apolygus lucorum. The sequence goes on from CM019181.2 coordinate 30,358,267, forward strand.
CACCATTTTGTTCAAAGTATTATTTAGGAGTGTTGCAGGTACCATGAATAATTCATTACATTACATTAAAGTAAACTACTCGCGTTTGTCAGTCGTGGAAAATTGCGACATTCGAGATACTGGCCACCCCTTGCCATCTCTACCTGGACTCCAGCAGACGTTAAAATTTAAAAATCCTGCAGAATCGTACCGTTTAACGTCAAATATTATAAGAAGGTAGATTGGCTTTGTGGGTGTGAAGTGACTAACAAATTATTTTGTTACATTTCAGCTATTGCGATAAGATGGATGCATTTCTTGAGTTTAGACCTTTGATGATTAAGTATTTCAGAATTTCTGTTAACCATTAGAGAACATTTTTTGTGTCTATTGTATGTACGTCTTTAGTATCATTTGCAATTTTAAGATGAAAAAGTTACCAAGATTTATTCCATTTGTAGGTATATTGTTGAAATTTCTATTTAGCTGAGAAAAGCACCTATTCTGTCTCTTTTCGATAGCCTCTCCTGATATCTGTGCACCCCCTGAGTTTCCGGGCAGGAGCCGCCATTGCCTGTTATATAAAGTGATGATTGAAAGGTAGGAGGTGTTCTTCTAATTTCAAGTGAATTCAATGAAGTTATCTGTCCTGGAATTGGATTTTGTGTGGTTTCCTTGCGGTACCAAGTAGGTCAAATGTATCAAACGATGTTATCAGACAATCTCCTCGACATATCGATATCATCGACTGAAACATCGATGTTTCAAAAACATCGATGTTTCGATATTATCGACATCGATGTCCCATCCCTACCCCTACTCCACAGACTCTACTTTGGAAGGAAAAGGTCTTGTACAGGAAAGAACACGTCACGTTACTGATAAATAATATCATGGAGGACACTATTGCACTCTAAGAGAAACATCTTTTCATCGATAGATTCTTAAAATGGGTTGTTCGCACGTACCTACATCCAATATAACCGATTTTCGGTCAAAAGAAAATAGACACAAAAGACTAGGTGTAAACGAAATGAAATCATTCAGCGCCGAAAGACGGCATTTCGAACTCAAGTTTTTAGGGTTACCGAGACCTGAAATATAAATACCTAGGGGGTGTAACAAGTGAAGAAGAATCTACACTAACTAGAACAAAATAAAATAGTAAAGTGTCTTTATACTAAAATATGAATAAAATTATCTAGGAAGGGATTTCCTAACAGTCTAAACTGAAAAAAACTAACTCCTTAGGGACCACTAATAATTTCTAAATAACACCTACTACCTAAGTAGTATCTATGCGGTCGCCATGAGTGTTATTAGACGACTTGAAAATAAGACTAAAATATGAGCAATTTCATGTACCGTACTACATCATTTTTCACCCATTTCGACAAAAAAACACCATCTTCATGTAATTTTAAAGAAACACAAGCACCTTACAATAAAAAAAAATGAAGAAAATTAAAACAGCCTAAACTGTAAATGTTCCATCACAGAGCGTTCTAAATAAATTTTGTGCTCTGTAAAAAAATATTGACTTTTATCACAAAATATCTCAAAAATATTGGTAACAACGTTTTAAGCGAACCACCGGCGAGAACCACCTCAATATTTTTTTAGGCCAACAGATAATTAAATGTTCAAAATGTAGTTTTCAACAAGTAATAATCTCATCTGTATGGCACAGCAAACTATCTAAGTAAAATATCACTCTGTCGTATTGATTTGGATTTTCCAACGCTGTAATTCTACAAGATACACAAAGAACAACTAACGGTTAAACGTCTCTGCTTGAGCAATGGGACGAGTTGCCTCTACAGGTTTGCTGTGTCAAATTGTAACGTATGGCCATTCATGGGAAGGAGGGTAAAGTCGGGTACACACCAGTGCAAATCGAGCAAGCAAGAAAAACAATTTTTAACCCCATCTCCCCCTCTCACCCCATGGGTTGGGGACCATCTCCCTCAGTCACGCCCCCGTAATGCTCGGGATAGGATCTTATCCTAGGAATCTGTAAAGCGGTAGGATTAGACTATCTACTAAGACTATCTGTTCCGGGCCTGTGACCAGTCATGGCTTCTGGGGCGCGGGCTGTGACAGCATACTGGTTAACAATGGCACACTGGTCCTACCCTTAAACTGGTACCGCGGGTGGGGGGAGCCCCAGGCTACCAGCACACCGATGAAAGTCAAAGTGCCACCTGTCTGCCCCCCAATTGAGGTCGGATTCGCGGGGGTCGTGGTTAACAAAACCCAGGCTGCAGTGCGGGTTCTTCAGAGCTGGGTAGGGATCCGAGGGCCATGGCCAACACGTTGACCTGGCACTCGGATCCCGGCATGTGAGTTTTGCGAATTACCAAAAACTCGGGCGCCAGACCCACTAAGTCTGGAAGGATGAGCTAGTACATGCGGCTTCTACCTGTAAGAAGTAACAAGGAGATGCAATTATGCATCGACGCTGATTGTGTGAACATCCCTCTCTACTGCTCTATTCCTCTACTGCTTGCAGTGAAGGGGGAGAGCATAAGGCTTGGCCTCAGTCCTCCTTTAACCGATTTCCACTTTGGAAAGAGGTAAGACATTCTCCCCCCATGGGGGTACCGCCGCGCATCATGCCTCCCTCTCCTGTACCCCCTTAATGTTAGGGCTCTGGCACATGCCTCTGACAGGGTAGAGTAGTTAGGGAGCAGGTAGAAATTCTCCACTTCCAGGCCTGTTACCTGGTCGGGCTTCCAGGGATAGCAGTAATGCCGTAAAAGGCTCATTACTCATCTCAATTACCAGTACCACGGACGAGGGGAGCCCTAGGCTACAGATGCACCGACCTCGGTCAAAGCATCACCTGCCTGCCCCTCAGTTGAGGTTGGATTCGTGGTGGTCGTGGTTGAGCAAACCCTACTTCATGGGCTTGTACCAAGAAGGCTATAAGGGGAGAGATGGCCTCCTCAAGGGCTTGCCCCCTGAAGATGTCTCTCGGCATGTGAGTTCTGTTATGAACTTGGGTACCAACCTGTCTAGTTGGTAGAACCTTAGCTAGGAGGTTCGGCCTTACCTGTGGTGTTAATACAAACAAGTACCTAGAGGAGCTGATATTTATGACTAGCTCCCCTGGGGCTCCCGGGTGGTGAGTTCCTTCCACTCCCTCAATCACCCTCCTAGGGTTTTCGGGGTTTCATCTATCTGCTTGCAGATGGAGGGGGTAGCGAAATCCTGTTAGGATTAGGGATGTCCGATACTTCAAAAGTATCGATATAATATCGTATCGATACATCTAGAAAGTATCAAAAAGTATCGATACGATACTTTAAAAAAGTATCGATATTTTGAAGTATCGATACTTTTCGATACTTTTACAAAAATGTGTGAAAATGCCTTTTTATGTTTCTCTCTATCAGTGTGACATCTCTCTATCGCGAGGATAATAATTAATATAGAATGAAAAAAACAATAAATCACTCATTTTTTTTATTTATTCACTTGTTTTCGTATTGCACTTGGTTGGGTTAACATTTTGGTGATCCTTCCTAGATGATGGAGGACACCAGGTTATCATAATATGATTATGGTCTGTTCTGAGAGGCAGTCCTGAACAGTTCGGAGGGGCTTGGAGGAGCCCGAAGGAGTTTGGAGGAGCCCATTCACCTCTATCCCCTCCCCTTTCCGAACTGCCTCACTGAACAGACCCATAGAGAGCTGGAGGTACATCATCTTTGTTTAGTTTGTTGAAGTGGTTGGTCTCCCAACAATCTACGTGGAGAAAGAGGTACCTACTAAAATTCGAGACTTTCATCTAATGTGAGAGATGAAAAATAGATAGCATTTTGATCTAATGTGAGAGGTAAAAAAGTATCGCCTCCGATACTGGAAAAAAAGTATCGATACTACGATATATATCAGGAAAAAAAAGTATCGATATGTATCGATACTTTTTTTGAAAAGTATCGATACTTTTAAGTATCGATACTTTTGGGACATCCCTAGTTAGGATCGGCTCTCCTTAAAACCAAATAGTAGTTATTTGTCTCTCCCCCCCCCCCCCCAAAAAAAAATTGATGATTTACGTTTCAAGGTACATAGAATTGAATAAAAATGTCCCTAAGTTACTATAAAACGACTTTGACAGAATTTGGTATATCGTCGATTAAAGGTGCTCGTCCACTAGGTCGACAGTGCAGCACGGGTCGAACATTTTTCGCACTCTGCCGCTCTCCAAACTTCTGTGGTGCGGCTAGGGACGTTCCAATACTACCAATATGGGTAGGTATCAGTACTACTGGTATCGTATTGGTAGCGAATCATCGGATATAATACTAGTATCCAAAGAAAATCTGCAGTATCGATATCGAATGGGTACTTCGTTTTTGGATTAACATAATTCTAAATTTTCGTAACGTCTATTTTTCAACAATATTGAAACTCTGAGCTCTCAGTTTTATCAATAGAGAAGTAGAAGGTAACTTGTTCTACAAGACAAGGTAGGTGGTGGTGGCTCTTCCAAATACCTGGACAAACTGATGTTCCTGGGCAGCGTTGGTGGCAGAGTGGTTTGTTTTAACAACAGGAAGAAAATAATTATTACCTATCTTGTATTATTATTACCCATTTTATATTACCTATAACAAAGCTTTTGTATATTACAAACGTCTGGTTTTATCAGACATTTTTCGCTATCAATACTACTCATATCGATACTTTTCTTTCGATACTGTATCGATATCAATATCATTGATTCGACTTCGTATCGATTGCGGAATTGGAATGTCTCTAGGCGCGGCGCGGCGCCACCCCATGGACCTAGTGGACAAAGGGCGAAGCGAAAAATTCGGCCATTTTCATCAGCTTCCTTGGTCTATGTTTTACGAACTGCTGTGAATTATGTGGCCTTCAAAACAAAGTTATAATTGTTCATCATCAGTTTTTTTAATTGTTTTTTCCCAAAGGCATACTGAGCTTAATGAAGATGCCATGAGCCTTCAACCGCCGATGTCAGTGTCCACGCAGCCAGGACATGGATGAAGGGTGGTGGTGCTGATAGCGGTTGATAAGGGGGTGTCAACGCTGATCGCCGACTCCAATAGGGAGACCACGAAAGTAGACCAGTCTCCTTACGAAATTATTTTAATGCAAGGAGTACAGAATATATGTAGAAGGAGGATTTTATAAGTGGCAAGGGGTCTCATTCTTGAAAAACCGGAGAGTCAATACAGTGGTTCCAAACCAATTCCCCTCTCGTTCGTGTTGATTTTTCTACCCAAATACCCACTCAAACAAGGATCTTCCCAAAGAGCTTCTAGTGTTTTCTAGTGCAAGCATATCCCAACTCATACAATCTATCAAAACTACCACAAAAACTTAGTGAAGGAGAATAGCTAGGAGGATACTGCTGAACTTTGGAAAAGGTGGTTGGAATAGAGGTTGACATTTTCAAAACGCCTAGTTCGAAAACTTGTGTTGCAAAAGTATTGTTTTATCACAAATTTAAAATAAAATTGAGTTTTTAGAATCGAATGAGACCACCCAGAGCTCTATAGAACAAACTGTTTACTCCCCACGAGGACTTGAATGTTGGAATTACAAAAAACAAAAGCTGCTCTGTCTCGTACTAGTGTGTACCTGGCTTGAGGGGAAAGAACAAGGAAAGGAGTACTTTTGAGTAAAATCAGATTATCTACTTTGAACCGAGATCTGGTCAAAAAGCTTCACGACTTTTTCCACTTAGCGTCTTTGCATTAATGTAGAGGGTAGAATTGGTTCCCCTCTTCCAGAGTGAACCTTCCTGAGTAACTTCCTTTGTATTTATTCTTAATCATTCTCCCAACAGCTATTCTTGTCAAGCTTCTTTTTCTTGTCTGATTTTTTAGAGATTGCTGTGATGGACTGTGATGGGGAGGAGCAACATGTTTAAGTCAAATAGGACAAATTGTTTATGGAAACCTTTGAAATGCTTCAGAAGCCTCATAGAAATGACGTGGTCTGTCATTAACAGTGTCTTGAGTTGTTCAAGGAAGGCAGAACATCGACTCAAGATCAAATCAACAGAGACTCGTTCAGGAAGGCACACAACTAATCTAATAATCGTTTAACGTGAGATGGCAGAGGAACGACACATCTCATTTGGGTCGTGTCAGGAGGAGACCAAGAAATTGAAGATGAGAAGGGTCGTTCCATGACAAACGATAGGGGATCAAAAGGCGCGTTCCATGGGGGTTTGTTAACAGCTCTTGGAGATAGCCAATTCCAATCGAAACTATATGGAAGTCAAAATCTCTCTGAGCTCAAAAAAGCTCACCAGGTGAGGTAAAAAGTCAAAGATATGCTCACTATTTTCGTTGATTCAAAGGGCGAATTCGCCATGAAGTATTCCCACAAGGTGAAACAATTAATCGATTTAGATAACTGAAAACACCAAGGAAAAGACTTTACCCTGGAAACTACTCGTACGATTTTGACTTCTTATTCATGTAAGAACTCAGTACGAAAATTGCTCTGATTGTCCAACAAGTACCTATGCATTGAGTAGGAACTATTCAAATTTAGTCTATTGATGACTAGATGAATTTCAGAGAAGTAAAGATAAACTATTAGTAGACTAGGAAGGATACAGCGAATACTGATCTCGCAGTACTTAACTCGATTGTAGTCAATCGTAGGTCGTAGGTATATAATGAAAGAACTTAAATAATGCATTATTTTAGGCCATTCAACAATCGGCGTAGGTGCCTACTCGAAGGAAAAAAAATGGAGTACAAAACGTCATGTTCATCATGCAGAGTGCAGACCAGATATAAAGTTCCCTCACCAACATTCATTTTTAAGGTAGAAAGGTATTCAAGATGATACTTAATGCTCCAAGCAAAGGTGGTTAAAGGAAAGCTAGATTATCAGGTTAGTTGTTCTTTGTTTATATTTATAAACAGCAAGAGAAGCTGCCACCACTTCTTGAAATAGCGTGATGTTACTACAGGCTTTGTTCCCTCAAACATCTCAGTTATTCATTACCTGTTGCGATCGGAGAGGGCTTGTTGGGACTTTTCTTCAAACTCTGCCTCGATGCTGAAAACGAAGAAGTCAAATTAAGAATGAGATTATGAAGACACGACATTGTTATCATGCAATCTTAAAGCAACATTCTCCAGGAACGAATATGATGTAATAGTTGAAGAGAAGGGTAGTTTGGTTGTCTTTGGTTGTGTAAACAATGAGAATCCAATCTGGGATTTGAAAAGAAACGGACACAACGTGCTTCGCTCAATTAAGATCACTTTAAATGTACCAGTTTCTGAAAGGAATTTGTGTTGGCCATCAAATCAACTGCCACGAGTCGAGCCACTGCCTATTTGGACAAACGTTGGGGTTACCAGATCCCCCGCCTCGTTCAAAACGCTGCAAATCATTGCTCAAAGGTTTATTATTTTCTGTATAGATCACCCTTCTGTATAGATCACTGGTTCTCCATCAATAGCACCTACCACCATCTGTATTCTCCCTTGACCTTCCCTCTCAAATTTCGGCTTCCTGCGTTCAATAGGATTGAAAATGGCTTCGGAGATCACTCAGCTGATCAGTGATCTGAAGAGTGAAGAAGCCTTTGAGCAATGAGTTGCAGCGTTTTTTACCCACCAACATTTTTTTTACCTACCAACTTTTTTTTACCTACCAGCTAGGTACTACCTACCACACCATACTGGCTTCACACCTTCACAATCAAGTTTATTAGAAAGAACTAAACGCTTCACACTCGATTGGAAAAATAGAAAGCTTCATATGGAAATTTGATTACTGGTTACGCAGAAGGCAAAACTGTTTCGATGTATACACATCGAAGAAATGTATACACATCGAAGAAATGAACAGCGATCGCATTTTAGTCCGATAAAATTTGAATGGAGATTAGACCTCTTTTGCGATTCACACTCATGATTCTGTTTTATCGAAGGAAAACCTTCAAGTACTCGTAGGTACCGAACGGTTTGTCCTACAGAGCTCCGGGTGGTCTCAAAAATTATTTAAAATTCAATACTATTTAAAATTGGTGAAAAAACGATACCTTTATTTCGAGAGTTTTTGAGCTAGGGCACTCTTGAAAATTTCAACCCTTAATTTTCACCCCTTAGAAGTGACCTACATCAACCAAAAGCTTCGCGGCACAACTAGACCCCAAATGGAGCCCATATACCAAATTTGAACCAAATCGGTCCAGTGTTGCTAAGAAAAGTGCCGCGGACGGCGGACGGACGGAAATTTTTTTATAATCGTATTCTACGTACCTTGAAACGTAAAACATCAAATTTTGAGGGGGGGTTAAAATTTTTTTTTTTCTTGCTCGATTCCAAAGGCTTATTATTGAAAATAATAAACCAAAAGGAAAGATAACAAAACTCCTGTTGGAGCAGGAATTGATAGCCCTCACCACCGCCCCTAGCGGGAGTGGTTGTAAACTGTCAGTCCTCTCTCTCTCCATCTTGTCCACTCTCCAAGCAACAAGTCGCCCCCCAAAAACCGCCTTTTTTCGCTTCTAAAACCGCTCAAACCAACCCGTTTTTTATTATTTTCGTCACTCATTGCTTTGGGAAAAGTGACAGTTAATTTGTTTAGTTTTTCATACGAAAATTATCCTCCCACATAAAATCTCGCGAGTTTGGTTAGAACTGTGCCTTTCCACGCCTTCCTCTGGTTTTCCTACTTCCTGCTGGATCTTCAGGACACCTCCCCCGATTGGATCACTGCCCCCAGGGGCCCCTGAGGTAAACGCAGCGCTGCAAAAAGGTACAACAACGATATACCTTCGATTTTCCTTCCTTTCTCGCATAACCTGCCTACCTCGTATCTAATCGATTCATTTCCCGTTTTTTTCCCTAAACCATTATTGACCCAGTCCTATTGAAAGCAGTTCACACCGCAAAATTAGTTAAATCAGTTTAACAACTCCAGAGCCAGTAAGGAATGATAACAAAACTCCAGAGCCGACCAAAGGCCCCTCACCTCCCTGACTAGGTAACGGAGTAGGTACTTAAAATTTCCTAACAGCGGAGAGATGTGATCAGCTACCTCTTCGCATTTCTGTCCATTCACTTCCTTAGCTCAGTGATAAGAGCTCCGTCTCAGGAATGTAAATATAGTTTAGTCGGAAAGACAGGAGATCGATCCCCGGTCGAGGGAAGTTAATTTTTGAGGATACAACATCATCGAGAAAGTCCCACGTCAAGAAGAAAAAAGATGAGCTTTTGATTAAATTCAGAAAAATGTACTGGCTGATGGGCCAACAGCCAAAATTGTCTGTCCACAATAAGCTTAAGCTGGGTTCACATAGGTGCGTAATGTCCGTAATCCGTAATGCACAAAAAGAGAAGTGGAGGTGGTCCGTAATCCGTATAGTCCGTAATGCGTAAAAGAGCGTTCACATGGCCAAATGGTTACGCAATTACGCAGAAGCGCGCAGTAGGTTCTGCGCAGAATTGTTTTCCCGCTCGCCTTTTTTCCCGCGTTCAGCTGTTTTGCTGTTTCGCTCTGTTCATCGATCGAATAATTTCTTATTAATTATTAACTTCGAAAAAAATGATTTTCATCGTCTTCTTGGTGATTTGCCTACTTGTAGGCCCGGTGAATGGTATATCCAGTGTTGGGCAAAAATTAGCTATAGCTAACAGCTAAAAGCTACAGCTAAATTAGCTACGATTTAGCTGAAGCTAGCAGCTAAATATTTAGCTATTAGCTGTCGAGGAACAGCTAAAATTTCTAGCTAAATTAGCTATTAGTCGAAAACTTATAGCTAACAGATTTAGCTGCGGTGATTTAGCTGTTCCTCGACAGCTAATAGCTAAATTTATCTTTTAGCTATTAAAAAAAAGCTATAAGCTAATTTAGCTATTAGTTGAAAAATTAACTAGCTAATAAATTAGTTAGCTAATGCCCAACTCTGGGTATACCCATTTCGGAAAACGAGGTAAGTACCTTTGATGTAAAAAAATAATGTTATTGAATAATTCAATAACAAACACAACAACAACAACAACAATTCTTCCAACAATTCTTCTTTTGATTCTTCATAACAATTATTGTTGTGAAGAATCGCAATGTTCAAAACGACCAAATTCTCTCAAAAATGTCTTTTAACCCAGGTTTTCCGAAGAATGCTGATACTTAGGCCCACTTTCACCAAACATTCAAATCGAGTTTAAACCAAACGAGGCGAGAGATAAACGACGTTCAGTAAAAATCGTCTTTCACCAGAGAGATTTACGAGTTTAAACTCCATCTTGGGGGGTTCGAGTTTAAACGGTCGAAAATCGGCCGAATAAACTAGGAAACCTCGTTTAACTACCAATTCAATATGGCCGCACATTGATTTGTGATTGTTTTCGAAATGAAATTGCGAATTATTTATGCATTTCGAATTATTTTTGTCTCGTCTGACGATGACGACGACGTCCGAGTCGAATCCTGGATCAGATTCCACATTCCGAGATTATGTACGTTACTGAATTTCCGCCTTTCCAAGCCCCGAGTCGTCCAAGTGCTCGACTAGAGTGACACTCGCCTCGAGTTCCCGTAATACAAATAAGTTCAACACGTTAATTTAAAATTAATAATGGTTTTTTCAATAACATAATAGTGCAACCTACATTCCTTGGTTGTTTCTATTCGGACCAATTATACAAATTGACCATCATAAAAGACCAGTTCGACCAAAATAAATTTCTATTGAGGTGAAATCGGGGGCCCTCATCTTCGAGTTTACATCCATCGGTAATCATTCAAATTATCGAAGTAAATTCCTACCGTTCAGAACAAGGCGGTGGTTGCTGTGTTTCACTAGGATTCATCAAGGAAGGTACTTGAGTCTGGAGAAATACTGGAGTTATTGCGCTCGTTGTGGCTCAAAGTGATGATGTGTAATAACTCATTAGGTAGGTGATGAAAATATTCAGCAAAATAAAACGAAGGGAACCGGAAAACTCGAAACAAACCGCAGGAATCAGCAAATAATAAAAACAAGGAATTCGAAAAACTGACACTGATAAAGATTCACAAGGCGGCAATCTGCTGATAGCAAGCGCGGGAGTGGTTGTTATTCAACGTTTCTATTGCCCAAATACGTCATAATGTCCAACTTTCATTCGTTTCGTCCAATATTTCAAGTTTACACAAACTCGATTGTCTTAAACAACGTTTAACGATGATTTGGGTTGGTGAAAGACGCTCGCCATCTTGCCGGGTTTATTCCTTCAGATTAACTATTAACGCGTTTAGCTGAGCAAGTTTAGAACAGCTTTTGGTGAAAGTGGGCCTTATTGAAATAACTTGACAGTTTGCACAAGACAAGATCAAATTATATTTTTGTTGTTAAGCGTAAACGAAAAACAAGAATCACCTGTCGTCAACCAGGTTGACTCCAGGTGTCGGAATTGGAGTGAGGTGACGACATTCGTCCCCCCTCAGGCTGTAGACCCTTACGCATGTGGTCTGCATGAACACGTCTTTCAATGCCGTCCAAAAGCACGATGTATGAAAGCGGCCCATTCTTTTTCTTCACTACAGCTTTGGAAAATGTGTTATCTTCTCTCCTTCTCTTAACCCATACTTCTTCCCCTACCTTGAAATCCTTTAAAAGCGACGAGGTGCGTTGTTGTTTTTCTAGTGCTTCCTCTACGTGTGCTGCTAAATTCGGCTTCAGCAAGGACAATTTAGTCCTGGGTTCACGGCCTAGCATCAACATTGCCGGAGAACGATTTGTCGTGCTGTGTTTGGATGTTCTGTACGAAAACAAGTTCTTAGTGAGCCGTGTCTGTAGATTCCCTTCAAGCTTTGAAGCCGCAAATCGCTGCTTGAAAGTTTTCACTGCCCTTTCAGCTAAGCCATTTGTTCGCGGGTGGTAAGGCGTGGTGGTCACATGCTTTATGTTGTGTTGACCACAGAAATCCGTAAATATTTGTGAGGTAAATTGTGGGCCGTTATCAGACACTACTACCCTTGGTAGTCCGAAACGAGCAAAAATTTCTTCCAAAACAGCCACAGTTTTTTCCGCTGTATGTTGTTTCATTGGTACAATCTCTTGCCATTTACTTGTTGCATCGACTACAATGAGCCAGCTATGTCCTTCAAGTGCTTCAGCAAAATCAACATGTATTCTTGACCAGACTTCTGAAGGCACATTCCAAGAGTAAATTGGGGACTCTGGATCCCAAGGTCTATTTTGTTGGCATGAACTGCAGGATTTCAAAAAATCTTCTATATGTTTGTCCATGTAGGGCCACCAAAGATGTAAGCGCGCAACCGACCTCATGGCCGACGCTCCAGGATGTCCTTCGTGCAATATTTGAATTACACCATTTTGCAAGAGAGTTGGAATAACTATGCGGCCTTTCCATAACAATATGCCCTCTTCAAAAGACAACTCTTCTCTTTTCTCAAAATAGGTCGTCAAATCATCCCCCAATGCATCTTTATGGGGCCAACCGTCTTGAAGAAATCTAATTACTTTCCCTAATGTGGGATCTGTAGAAGTTCGGCTTTTCAAAAGCTTTTTGGACACTGCTATATCCTTCAATCGAGTATGAGCAATTTTCAAACCTACATCCGTTTCTATTGCCTCTTCCATACCAGCTGGAAGGCGTGACAGTACATCCGCTGGACAATTTTCCTTGCCTGAAACGTATTCAACTGTAAAATCGAATTCTGCCAGCATAATAGCCCACCTACTTAATCGACTCATGGCCACTTTCGGTAACTCAGTATTTTTTCCCAACAAATACATTAGAGGCTTATGATCGGTACGAAGGATGAACTTTCTCCCATACAGATACCTCTCAAATTTCTTTATCGCAGTAATAATAGCGAGTGCTTCTCTGTCAATCACAGAATATCTTCGTTCGGCTGCATTCAGAGTGCGGGATGAACAAGCAATTGGTCGTTCTACACCATCATCAAATCTGTGACATAGAACTGAGCCTACCCCTGTTTCACTGGCATCTGAGTAAACCACAAGAGGAAGTTTTGGATTATAGTGTACTAACGTATCCGACGAAGTCAAGATGGTCTTCAGGTGTTCTACTTTTCTTGTAGAGCACCACTTTTCTTGTTTTTTGTTGTTGTGTTTCTTTTCTTGTTGTTGTCTTTTCTTGTTCTTTTCTTGTGGGTCCTCTGTCCAGACCCACTTAGCTCCTTTCTGTAGTAGCTTATGCAGGATTGCACAATCTCCTTGCAAATGTGGAATAAACTTTTAATAGTTTATACAGCCAAGGAATGCTCTCAACTCTTTGACGTTGGTTGGCTCGCGTAGGTTTTTCATGGCCTCTATTCTTTCTTCTGTTGGGTGTATTCCCCGCTTGTCAAATTGATGTCCTAGGTACTTCACTGAATCCTGGAGCCACTTACACTTCTCGAGTCTAATCCTCATGCCTGCTCTGTTTAATCTATTGAGGACTTTACTTATAGTTCTGAGGTGATCCTCGCGATTTTTAGCTGTGATCATGATGTCATCTAAGTAGCATTTCACCCCCGCTATCCCTTGCAGTATAATTTCCATAGTTTTTTGGAATTTGGCAGGAGCAGAACTTATCCCAAATGGCATTCTTCGATACCTGAAGAACCCCTTGTGTGTGGAGATGACCAGATACTTTTTCGACTCCTCCTCAACTTCCATTTGCAGATAAGCATCTCGGAGGTCGATCGCTGAAAATTGCTCCCCCCCCCCCCTGATAATTGTGTGCAAACTTCCTCAAATGTAGGAAGAGGATGCATATCTACAATAATGTGTTGATTTATGGTTACTCTAAAATCTGCACACAATCTGATTTTACCATTAGGTTTTGGAGCAATTACTAAAGGAGATGCCCACTCAATAGCTGTAGCAGAAGGGTCTATTGGCTCAATGATTCCTTCCGTTAATAGCCGATTCAACTCTTGCTCCACTGCCGACTGCAAAGCAAATGGAACTGGTCTGGGTTTGCAAATTTTTGGAATAGCATTTGGTTTCATTCTGATTTCTATTTTGTGACCTACAATAGTACCTGTTGAACTATCAAAAAGTCTTGGATATTGTTTAATCAAATCTTTAATCTCAATAGGAATAGTAGGTTTTTCTTCGACAATCGATGTATCTTTCAAGGTACAAACTTCAGCTCCTGGAGGCAAGGGTAACTTGAACTCCAACGCCCATTTTAACCCAAACAGTGGGGTATCTTCTTTGTCAACAACAATGATAGGTAACTCAGCTCTCGCGCCGGTATGACTATTTTTCGGGAATGTTTTTAGGAGTTCATATTGCCAAACTGAATTGTTTATACCAACAATAATCTGGTCTCGGATTCGTTCTGCTGCCGATGTTCCAAATGCACAATGCCCTGCAAGTGCTTTCAAATCACTTACAAAGCGTTTAACGTTCTCTGACTCACCCCTCTTACGCATAGAAAATGTTACTCTGTCAGTGGTGATGCTTCTTAATTCAGAATAGAATCCATCTACGACGAAAACCAACTCACCGTACGAACATTCTACAACAGGTCTTGGCCGGAAATGGTCCACCAGCAATTTGAATGTTCGAGGTCCAACCTTGGTGAGCAAAGTGTCACGTCTGTCCTCCTCACTTGAGATTCCGGCCGTCTTCAGCTCTAGTTCAAAATACTGGAAATAATATTCCCACTCTTCCTCCTCAGGGTCGAATCTTCGAATATTCAATTTGAATTTACCCAAAGGAGCAACTGCACCGCTTTCCTCATTGTCTCCAGCACTGTCTCCAAAAGCTTGTAAAGCCTGTCTGCGTCTTCTAGACATTTTTCTTTTTTCTCTTGTCGCCACTTGAAATAACTTGACAGTTTGCACAAGACAAGATCAAATTATATTTTTGTTGTTAAGCGTAAACGAAAAACAAGAATCACCTGTCGTCAACCAGGTTGACTCCAGGTGTCGGAATTGGAGTGAGGTGACGACACTTATCAATGACACTTCAGTAATTTATCCATGCCAGAAAATCTACAAATGAATTTAGAAGGTAAACCTGGGAGTGAGAACGGAGCATTGGTGAAAGGATCGTCATCAGCAGCAACAGCCAAGTCGTTGAAGGCCATGACCAGACTCTCTCGGCTCTTCACATTGGTTATGCCTGAAATAAGCGAACGAGTAAATGAGAAGATGTGAGTTTTGAAATGGTGGCACATCATTAACCTTTCCGCACCGAAGTCCGCAAATACATGTCACAATATATTATTTGGAATTTTTTGTGTGCTAGGTGAACAGGCTGAACATTCATATTATTTGGAATTTTTTGTGTGCTAGGTGAACAGGCTGAACATTCATGTCCAACCTTCATGGGCTCGATTCTACAACTAATTTCCTACAAAAAGCTCATCTTAGAGTTTTTGAACCCCTAGTTTCATAATTATTATAATTTTTTTTTTTTTTTGCAGATTTTATACGTGTTTTTGACCTTAACCTTAAAATGGGGTATTTCAGTCATTTTTTTTTTTCAAAAGAGTATGGTTCAGTTTTTGTACCAACGACTAAAGGTTCTGGACTAAGTTTGGCTAAAACATGTCCCATATTTTTATAATTTACGCCGTAGGCTTTAGTAGATAGCATCTGGGGGGGTAGGCAAGCCCCCCTGGCAAAACGCGAAGCGCCGAGTTTTTATTGGACAGTTGGAAATCAGAGATTTTGAAGAAGTTTTTCCCGTACAAAGTCTCTCATGAACACTACAAGTATGTAATAAAAGCTTGAAAAACGGGTAAACAAAATGTAGGAAATTATAAACCATTTTACTTTGAGCTCTTTGTTAACGCATCAAATCTTCTCAAAATATTTTTGTTTGGCAATTGTGAGATGGGAAATGTAACGTGCTTTCCAACGGTGCCCTTATTTTTACATTTACACTAATAATTAAGGTAGTGATGGTAATTTCAGTAATATAAATAAGGTCAAAATACGAAAAAATATTTTTTAAAAAATTAAATTATTCACGAAAACCAGCGGTTCAAAAAACTGTGAGAAGAACTTTTTGTTGGAAATTATTTGTAGAATCGATCACATGAAGGTTAAATCCACTGAGTATACCTTGGATCACCTCCCTGCTGGGCTCTCCATACATATATAAGTTGGCTTTTGTATTGAAATGACGTCATTCTATTAATGTTTCCTCCCTTCATTCATGACTTTTTGGACCTAGAGCAGTAGTTGGAAGGCTTGAACTGTGTTTACACTGAACATTGGACTTAACAGGGGGAGGGAGGGTTTGCCAAGAGCTCCAGTTCCCGCTCGCCCTTTCGTACTAGTTACCATGTATTATTCATTATATCTTTGTCCCGTTATTCTTTAGCGAATTAAGTCTGAAAGAAATCGTCGTGCTTTCAAGGACGAAGAAATGTCGAACTTGTGATTGGTATTCATTTGTTTTCATATTTTTACTTGATTGGATACTACTCGTATTCGATGTAACAATCATTATCTTAAAATTTGATGAAATTGAACGAATTTTTAACCTGCAATGCTTCTTTGAAGATAAGTGGAACGGAAGAGAGCAAATAAGTTAGGACATGAGCCAAGTCAGGCGCAAAAAGGTGAATGTCGTAGCTAATGATGCAGAATATCTACAACAACTGAGATTCTGATGAACATTTTAAAATACTTACTAGATTGAGAGCCTCTTTGAATTTTATCGAACTCCGCGCCAAAAATTTGATCTTCGGTTGCGTTTGAGAACTGTTCTCCTTCGTAAAATGGGTTCCAGTGTGGTGGAGCCACCGTTGCTGATTGGCAACGAACGTCTTCGGTGGCATTGAACTCGGTCTTTAAAATTAAGAACAAAATTAGCTTTGGAATTCATAGTATCAAGTTTTCCATAACAAAAGCTCACTGACTCTTACAGTCCTGAGGGAAGTAGTACACAAAATACACAATAAAATAGGCTGTCGTCAATAATATTCAATTACCTATAGAAAAGTACTACTCAGCTATTGTAACCTGACAGAAATATAACCTGTTTTTGACCGACTTCAAAGGGCCGAAGGCACGCGAAGGAGGAGGTTCTCTATTCGGGTTGTCGTGCGACGACGATTTTTTTTTTGTTAATCCTAATTGGACCTTGGTATCACTAGTGTCACTGAAAACATCTCACGAACTCTACAGATATCCCAAAGTGTCACCAGAGTAACCAACATTAATTGCAATCTTGAATTCAATGGAGATGAATTTTTTGCGGGCTATTAGAAGACCCAAAAGTTACCTAGAGAATTAAAAACTGAAATATTGCCACTGGAATCATCGAAATCGAACAATAATTGCCAGAGAAAAATGGGAAAAACTACTGAGTAAACGGTTATTCACATGTTTTTCCCATAATTATCTGACAATGGGGTATTTCAGTCAATTAAAAAAAAAAATTTTCTTCAAAAAAAGTATGGCTCAGGAATAACGGTAATCGGGTCTGTTCATCGAGAAAATGTTTTTAAAAAATCAGAGAAGCTAAGGAAAGTTGAAGATTTGAATGGTGTGACGTAGCTAGCCGTCTTTGAAAAAAGTATCCATGCACAGAGAAGAGATGAAACCCTTGGAGGACCTCTTGGATACTACAAAATACTACTCACACACATGCGCGGCGTAGTGTGTGTGCATTTATGGCAGCCCGCCTTTTTTTCAAACGTATGATCTCTTTAATTAAATTTTCTACCACATGTTATAGTATCACTAGCTGAAAAGCCTGCTAAAAGTAGGCAAAAACGATTCCTTCGACTCCTCCCGCCCCCAACTCCTTCCATCTCCGATTCCACCGACTCTCCCCACTCCCATGACCCCTCCAACCCCTCCGTGCACACGTACATACGTATGTACGGTTGGCGTTTTATGTATATAGATTGGGCTCAAAGTTGGAGTATATTGGTTTTCAAGGGTGCTGAATCCAAATTTGAGGTCAAAAACCTGAATTTCCGACCCACCGAAATACCCCATTATTGTTTGATTTTGATGATTCCAGCGGCAATCCTTCAGTTTTTCGATACCCAAGCCCTATTATAGGGCTTGGGTATTGAAAAACTGAAGGATTGCCGCTGGAACCCGTTAATTCAGTTATGTTTTTTCCCATAAAATGTAGCTAAATTTCAAATTTTCAAGGCTTTTAGAATGAATTTCTAAAAGCCTTGAAAATTTGAAATTTAGCTACATTTTATGGGAAAAAACATAACTGAATTAACGGGTTTTCAAAATTTTCTCTGGCAGTTATTGTTCGATTTTGATGATTCCAGCGGAAATATTTCAGTTTTTCAATTCCATAGGGCCGTGGAGTAGTGAATTTCTAAAATCCTGTAAAATTTCCAATTGAAGTACAACGTTTCAAGTTTTTGCCCCTTCGATTTGGCGAAATACTGACCAGGAACGAGGAAGTCGACCGACTGAGACCCCCTTAAGTGACAGAAAATTAACATTAGTAACAAAGGTTACCCGAAAAACTACTTTATCACGCCATTTTTTACCTTTAAACTTGTTCATTTCTGGAACTTCTATTATCACCCGAGGTGCGGACAGGAAAAATAGTTATCATCAATTAAACTAACACAAGTAACATAAGAATGCCTAAGGGTTCCACACTTAAATGAGAAGTTTAATGCCGTGAAAATAACAGATGAAATTTATGCTGAGTAGGTAGTGAAAAGCCTAAATGTCTAATCATTAAATTCTGATATGAAGTATTCTAGATAAAACTACAGAAAAGCTCAATCGATCGAGTTTCATTTCGCATAGAAGAACATTTTTGTTCCCAGTGGGCCAGTCTAATAGCTAAGGAGATTCAAACTCCTTGCTGCTGTTATGCAAGCATGAAAAGAAATCCATCACTCAAGAGAAAGAGACGTAGTATTTGGGGAGAACATATAAAAACTTACTCTTCCTAAAGATCCTTGAGACACGATCTGAGAATCTGATACAGCTTTCGTTTCTTGTTCTTCAATATTAGGTTTAGATGCTTCGTAAGGAGCCAAAAACTGAGTTGTTTCTGACGTGAATGCTCTGAAAGAGAATGAGTTGATACCGTGACACAATGGTTAACAACACGTCAGTTTGAACTTTGTTCCACAGTGAAGAGGTTCTGGATAAGTTTGATTATGTCTGAGCAGAGCTTACTGAAAACTCGAAGATGCAACATAATCGAGTTATGAATGTGTTCAGGTTGAGGTTTAGTTAGGGATGATAAATTAAGCCAGGTGAAAGTTCAGAGGTCTCAATCTCCTTCAAGCCATCGGAGAAGGAAGGTTGTTTCTGGGGAATGCGGACTACACAAGACCTCGAGAGACTCAAACTTCTCATTAGACTCCACCATTTATTCTACCATCTTTTGTGCTCTGAGCAAACTGAGTTAATCCCAAACATGGGCTGTAGGCCACATTGCAGAATGGATTGGTGTGGTGGGTATACATTAAAAAATTCCAAATTTCGACGTCAAATTCATGATTTTTGGTTCCTCACTTTCGAGGGAAATTACAGGGATGGACGAAATTGGCTATGATCAAAATTCAATCGTGTTCTCTACTACCTATTAGGTACTTCCTCCTACATAGATGTTCGAGTATTAGACTTAAGAAATAAAGGAAAAGGTAAAACTGTTAGCAGATTGAAAGAATGCGGCAGGCCAATTTCCCGAAGGGCATACCTGCTAACAAAGACGACTACCTGTTCCAAAATCTTAGGTAGCCTGGTGAGTCGGGCTGAGGAAAGAACCGAGCCTCCATATCTCACCCCTTTCGTAATGCAGGCATAGAGCATACTCGAGTCATAATTCAGTAGATGAGGTAGATAATTCATAATGATAGTGGATAATTGATTGAATTTGACGCCCATTCCCACAATGCCCTTATTTTTACATGTTTACGGTATATTAAGTTAGTTTGGTAATTTTAGTGACAGGGTCAAAAACACGAATTGAGATTGAAAAAACTTGGAAAAACAAATGGTTAACAAAATTGGTAAGAGACATTTTCATACTCAAATTAGCTGAACAGTCGATCTTTGGAGTTTGGCCCATCTCAATAGTAGACACCCTGTTTAGAATTAGGAACCACTGCTTTTAGGTCAAAGGCCTGTAATAAACCAACACTTTCACTTCATCATTGGACGAAAGTCAACAACCCTCGGTCTCATTTTCCTGGCTTGAGTGGCAGGTAGAAGAAGGACGATGTTTTTGGGACTGTAATACTCATGAACACCTCACCAAGCCATCCGCATTCTTTCAATCTGCAAACAGTAGGTAGTTCGAGCTACCACAAGTGCCACTGGCGAATGACCAGACTGGAGACTCCTGGGCCTCCACCCATCACCTCTCTGAGGCCCACTTGGTATAAATACCCAAATCGAGAAATCTCATTCAGTCACTGCTGTACTTCCCACTAAATCTGACTTATCATTTCATTCTCGCCTTTCTCAATCATCTTACAATTGCTATTGGTTCTACATGCCAGGTAATAGAGAGTTCGTAGTGGGTTTGGTTATGCTTAGATACGGCGTGACATATACACACACACTCAATCTGGCGCCGTATTGTGATAAGAACGTATCTGATCCAGAGCCGTAATATTACGGTAGAATACGACACTAGGAGGCAATCTGGTATTGAGAACATGGCGGACGATCCAGTTCCGGCGCCCCATATCTAAGCCAAATCGACCCTACTAGGAACTCTCTAATCTCTCCTATCCATCTAACTCACATCTATTAACGGTTCTGTGTGCGACAAACTCCTCTATCAATCTTTCCTTTCATCATTTTCACTTGAGTAAGTTCTAAAGAAGTCAGTTTAGAGAGTTCAAATTCAGTCAATATAATTGTACTTCAATTTGTTTTTTAGAATTCTACTCAGCTTAAAATGGAAGATCTTGGGAACGCAAACGCGAACAACCTCATACCTAGGTATGCCTCTACAACAGACGCTTTAAAACTCAGTAAAAACAGTACCGCTAACATTACCTCCTTCCTACCGTTATGGTTTGTGGAACTGGAGAACACATGCAGTGAAGCACGAGTCGACTCACAAAGGGAGCACTTGTCAAGGACAACATCCCTCCTACCCTAAGATGCCTCATAGGCAGCAACTCAACCTCCAAGACACAGGAAACATTCTACCCAATGGAGGGTACCGCTCGTGGCAGGACCACCCAGTCAACATTGGCCGAATTCCTGGAGCATGTCCTTCAAAGATCACCCCACCCCTTCAACGCCAATTCATGGGTAGCCTCATAACCAATGGCAAGATTCTAGTCAAACAACGACTCTCGGGAAACCAGCGACGCCGTCTTCAGCAATGCATACGAGAATCGCAACATCTACCAACAGGTGTGAGGAAGTCAAAGGACCTGTTGGCAACATTCACCTGTGAGCTGGCAGCTGTATAAACAGGCAGTAACAGGCTAGCCCCGATCCCTTTGGGTTTCAGGAAAAGCCACTACATTTTGCCTCATCATCTGGGACTCTGGAGGCCTTCCACCCACTTTCATGAGCAAGGAAGCTGTATAAAGATGCTATATAAATTAATATTACAAATAAATATTGAGCTGATTCCTTGCTCTAAGAAATTTGCAGGCACTAAATCCGAAGTGCTTCTCTGTGTTTCAAGATATATGATCCATACAATGGAACTAACAAAAGTGGACATGAGTTTGAAAATCACGATTTGCTGCAAAAATGGCCAAATTCTTTTTTTTTGGCGAGTTTAATCCATTTCAAGCCGAGGGTAGAAATAACAGAGTGATGGGAGGAGGAGGATAAACTATTTTACAGAATGCCGGCCGAAATAAGGCATCATTTGCTCACTAATCGAGAGCCAAGATGCTCCAAATTTTATGAATTCAACATTTTATAGGATTTGAGAGGTCTCAGTTTTCCAAATCGATATGGTTTATCCATTTCAGTGTTAAAAATCTTTAAAAAATCTAGGTAAAATGTAAAAATCTATTTATGGACCGGAATCTGTTTCAATCATGGCCCAGAACTCTCACCCGCCCAGGATCGAATTTAAGCTACCATAATTACGTTTTCGGCCAAAAGGCATCTTAAAAAAAAAAATCCCAAATCCTATTGAGCTCCCGAATCTCAAAGAAAATGTTTTTTGAAAAGTTTAGGAACAGCATGAACGAGAAAAAATTCTTCTACAAAGATTTTCCACTATTTCAATATTCAAAAAAAATCATGCAAAAATGCATCACTGGCCGGCAATGGGTTAAAAGCAGGCCATCTCGACGTCTGCGGTAGTGCTCTGATGTGTAGAATGAAAATGGTCGATAGTAATACCTTTCTCAAAACCCCTGCACAAATTTGCCCCAACAAAGAGATTTTCTACGGATCTGAGGAGGGGACCAACAAGTCTGTGAAGAGTAAGAGGAGCATTACGACAAGCGGGGTGCCAGGTACAGAGGTGCCCAGAATCCTTTGACCAAATATTTTGGTTCAAATTGGGGTAATGACTACCGGCTGATATTTTACAAGAATATCTTCGCATCAGCTACTCTTGAAGGAGGATCCAGAGAAGAAGAATGAGAAGTAGAGGAAGAAGAGAGGGATGCAGAAGAACTTCAGGAGGAACTTTGCGATACCATTGAAGACGGTATCGCCATGAAGGTTTGAAATTGCCTGTTTTTGTTTGAATTAATCTTAATACCAGATTCGGCAATAGAATTCGACAAATAAATAAATCCAATTTTAGTTCATTTGCAACCCCAACATACCCTACATTTTTAAAAAATTAAAAAAAAATGCAGTTCTATTTTGCTGCAAAACTGGCCGACTCAAAATGGTAGCAAAACCACCCTAATCCATACATTTTTGAAAACCCCTTCACCCGCACGTCCTCCCCCCACCCAGATTCTCATATGTAGCTTCAATACCCATCATTCTAGTGTCTTTTCATCAAAAAGAGATTTGGTTCTTATCTCGATTTCATTCGATCGATGTGGAAGAGAATTTTTTGTCCTCCTAAAAAGGTTTTGCAACTGGACGACACAATTATTATGTTTGTTGGTCGATACTTTTCCACTAAGAAAACACTCCTTGGACGAAAATAACAGGACTCAACTCAATATATGTTTCGATTCATGAGACTACGATGAGGTGTCAGCTTAATTTGAACTTGAATTACGACTTGAGGAAACGTACTTATTGAATGCTGATGTATCACTAACGTTCCGCCTGTGTTTCGGGGAAGCACTAATACTTGGATTGTCTTGTTCATTGCCAGAGTCCTCTCTGAAAGGATCGGGAAAACCTGGGGAAATAAGACAAAATTATGATTATTTCATTCAAGATAATTAGGTTATATTTGACTGAGGAGATTCAAAGAAAGAGCTCACGTCAGCACATGAAAGCTTTTGAATCAGGCAATGAGCTTGGAAACAGGCGGAGAGGACCTCCAACCAAACGTCGATTCAATGCCAGAGAAGTCGCTTTCTCATTGGCTGATTGCATGAGGCGGAGCTCATGACGTAGGTTTCATCAGGTTGCCATCTTTGGTGACCCCCACCCTCATGACTTCCCTCTCAAGCTGGCCATCCACTAGGTCGACAGTGCGGCGCGGCGCGACGCGAAATTCTTGAGCTCCGTCCACTGGAGTGGATAAAATTTTTCGACCCCCCATTTTGCCAGTTCCGCGTCGAGTGAGGTACCTTCTCAGGAAAATGTCAGGCATAGATATTATGTTTTCATCGGACGACGAAGAAATTTTCGCTTTTGTTGCAGCTTTGGAAGCAGAAGAAGAGGACCAAATCGGTGGGAAAAGGAGAAGATTTTGGGTCCACCCAATAAACACTAAGAGGATGGACCTGGGGGAGCACAATCACCTGTTCCAAGATTTGCTAAGAGACGAGCAAAAATTTATAAAGTATTTTAGAATGTCGAGGGGGAAGTTTTTGGAGCTTCACACATTGATTAAGCCTCGTATATAAAAGCAGAGCACTGACGAAAATGACAGAGGTCGACAATTTTTCGCTTTGCCCTCCCTCCACTAGGTCGACAGCGCAGCGCGGCACGGCGCGCAGCAGCTCTCCAGAAGTCTGGAGAGCGGAAAATAACGAAAAATGTTCGACCCGCGCCACGCCGCGCCACACTGTCGACCCAGTGGACGGGCTGCCACTCATTTCCCATTATATTTATAGAAATTTTTTTTTTGCGCCGCGCCGCGCTTTCGACCTAGTGGATGGGCACCTTCATTTTCCAATCCCTTTGACCCCCTCACCTGATTACAGTTGCAAGGAATCACAGATGGTTAATTGTAGATGAATGCATTGGACCAGCCAGCACCCGTTGATGTGAACTTCAATGATCGTATCCATTAAAAGATTTCAAATACGTAGATTGACCCAACAAAACACACCATGTTAACTGATTGAAGTACGTCTTCAAATGAAATTAATCCGAAAAGTGCTGATCATTTTGTGAAGAAGGAAGAAACTCGATCCAGCCATTAAGCACTTCATGAAGAACAAACCTACTAAGAATTGTAAAATATAAGATTGGATTCTGAATGACAACAATTTATTGTCATTTATATCTCTTACATCTTCGAATTGTAACGAAAGTTCGAAAAAAAACCCACCTGAAGGAGGAAATAGAGCACTAGGTTGCTTGCAGGCTGTAGAAGGTTTGGGCCTCTGTCTAGGAGTAATACTAGTGGTTGACTCGACTACTGGTATCGAATGTGATTTACTGGGAGTCACCAACTTCTTTTTCTTCGTTTCGCTTTCTAATTGAAACGCCAATTCATCAAGACTAACAGCAGTAGTACCCTGAAACGTGAAGAGAAAACACCAGTTTCAGTACATCCAAAATAGGTAAATATTAGAAAGTTTTTGCAGGCCGGTAACGTGCCCGTGGAACCTTTTCACAAAGTGCAGTATCCACGGAACCAGTGAACTTTGACAATTGGTGACGGTCAAGCTGCCAATTTTGGCGAGGTCCGTTTAGAATCCCTGAACATGGCTGGCCCGTGACTAACCTTTCTATTTACAATATATTTTTTTATTAGGTGTATTCATGGTCTGGGAGATTCGACGTCGAATCGTCGAATTTGGAGTTTCGACGAGAGTCAGTGCGCATGCGCACTGGACGGGCTGGAGGCGTCGTAAATCGAGATTCGACGTCAAATTACAAAATGTGATCCTAGCGCTAGTGGCAGTTCTGTGAAGCAACTATCATAACATCAACAAACAGAACTTCTCGTCCTTTCATTTTGAGTTTTTCTTTCAACAACACCTTTTTTTGTTTTTTATTCCGTTTTTCCGTTCGTTTCTATTCTGTTCGAATTGGGTTTTATCTCGATGAAAATTTGATGAGAGGAGCTGAGCCACCCAAGCGGCTAAGGAAAAACACAACTTGATGGTCTGCTGGAGAAGTGGAAATGTTGCTTGCTGGCATTAAAGCGAGCATAGCATTCTCCTTTCTAGCATCGAACATGTTTCAGCCATGAGTTAAGGACCAAACTGGGGTCAAAATTGCGTGACGGAAGTAGTAAGGGTTTTTTTTAGACAAGACTCCTCATCGGTAGGTACCTATTCAGAAGTCTGAAGCATGATCCTTCTTTAATTCTAGCCGTAGATTTTTTCGTTCGTATACTAGGAACTTTCTAATAGGATTTATTAGGAACCTATGGGATATTCTCCTTTTTCAACTAAAAGGAAGGCAGTTCTTTTGACACTGACTTGGTTATCGTCTGATGCCACAGGGAGCGCTACGCACAATTCGATTTTCGACGATTCGATGGGGGAAAATGTGGGAGCCTCATGAGAACTCGAGTTTACGACGATTCGACGATTGAATCAGACAATAAATACCCCTATAGTCAATTATTGTCATCATTTGCCATCCGTTACCAAGAAAACATAACATGAACTAAGCGTGCCTCCAGCACTTTGCGTCACTTGGGGCGCCAATGACAATAGACAAACATCTTTTCCAGCTGGCTTTACTCGCTGGGGGTGTTTAGCATTGTGATTGCGCGCTCTAGATTTACGTTCCTAGCTGATTGTGTTGATGTTGCCCAATATAAAGGAGTATTTATGTAAACATTTGGTATACCAGGAACCTTTCTTCCTTTAAACAAGGGACAATACTTCCAATATAGAATTAACGTCACATTTTTTCTCGATACTTTCCGATAGTAATACCATTATTTCACGTCCAGTACGATATTATTCGAAGAAAGTATCGACTCTTTTCACCCAACACCCCTCGATGCCTCGATGTTTCTCATTTGTTAAAATCACGATGAGCACAGGACGCATGAAAAAACTCCCTGGCGGCGAAACTCGAACCCACGACTTCCCGCAGAAGCCAATCCAAGAATCGCCACCAAAGAACGTGCGCCGAAGCAACAACAGACACCCCCAATGGAGAGAGCGCATGATTTTTTATTAAATTTTTAATCGAAAGTAGACCTCATCCTGAGAATTTTGACGTTCTCTTTTTGGTTAAGTAGATATTTTTCTGTGATTTTTCAAATGTTTATGACGTTATGCGCCAATTAGCTTGCTATATTACAATAAAACATTATAACACGTGCAATAGCACATAATCCAATAAATAGGCCAGTCTTCACTACGAAATAAATAAATCAACAAATGTAGGAACCATTAAATACTTACGTGTAAATTAGTAACAGGATTTTCCTTTCCATGTAAACTGAAGGTGATTTGTGATACTTGGAATATATCAGGTCGCTTTTCAGCTTCGGGTTCTAGCATATAACCTGGAACAATATTATTAGAACTACTTTTAGATTTCGTGAGTAGCGTTACATCCATATTATAAATATTTAGCAGTAAATGAATGAATTAATTACCAAATGGAGAGCCAACTTGGGAGGAACAACGTGCATAATTCGCTAATGGCACGGAATAGTGATGTTCGTGCGAAACATATCTTCTAAATGAAGGATGATTAGAGTGCATGTCTCTCATTTAATCAATGAAACACGACCGGTTCCAAATGCTAAGGATTGTCAACATTCAACTAAACTTTGGAATCAATCTCTCAAATCGAGATATATTTATCTAGAGTTAAATTGAGATTTTAAATGTAGGTAAATATTTTATTTTCTCCTACATGAAAGAAAGAAGTTTAGTTCGTGCAGCATGAGTTGATGAGCGAAAATTAAATTATGAAATATTGATTTACAGCTGAAAAACTGCATCTTTTTAGTTCATATCGATAATTAAAAAAGAAAAATGACTCAGTTCCCATCGAAACATCTTTATCCTGCTAGCCGCACTCCCCTCTCGCGGACAATCAACAAACCAATCATGAGAGTAGAAGGAGGATTTGCCCACTTTCACGATTCAAATTCAGAACGAAAAGAAATTAGGTTGAAAAAATTACTTCCACAGAAAGTCGTGAACATAAGCGAATTCTGCCATCATTTTCTTCCTAAATGGAATTGGTACTTCAAGAAAATGACATTTTTGATGTGTGATCTGGATGAATGGAGACCATGTATGCGCCCTGATATTGCCTTCTTTTTCGATGTGATTCAGAAAAGAAGTATCAATTCGTTGTTCGTCCATTGAAAATTTATCGTTTATTTAGTTCAAAGCCCAATCCGAAATATAAATTTTTACATACTTATAGTGGAAAATCCTCGAATCCAAAATGTCAAAAAAATTGAGTTTCGATTGAAAACCCGATAATTAGTTTATGTAAAACATTTGGAGTTTGAACCCCAATAACTCCTCTAATTGGCGAGTAAAACCTCGAAATCTACGAAACAACTGAAACTTTTCAGTGAAACATCATCTCACAATTTAAAGAGAAAATACTAAGTAAAGTAAACAACCATACAGGTTGAATTTTCGTTCAACTGCCATTTCAGATTGCAGACATCATCAGCAGAGTTGGTTCTGATGATTTCGCTCAAGGCTACTTATTGCCTCACCCGCCTAAGGGGAGAGGGGTTCACCAACAGCCCAACCCGAAAAATTATCAAGACCTCCGATTCTATCCTTGAGCGGTCACCAATCCAGATAATCTCCAGGCCGATCGACCTCGACTTCGGTGATTCCTCGGGAACCGGTTCATTAAACCAGCAAACGGAAGTTGGTTACGAGAAGAAAATGCTATGGTAGTTTCAATAAAATTTATTGAAACTACCATAGCATTTTCTTCTCGTAACCAACTTCCGTTTGCTGGTTTAATGAACCGGTTCCCGTGGAATCACCGAAGTCGAGGTCGATCTTTATTTAATAAAGATGGGAAAGAGTGTTGGCATTGGTGAACATCGCGAACATTGATCTTCCTGCAAGAAAATACGCGAAAAACAAATTAACAGCTCGCTGGCTCATTCTAAAGCCACGCAATGCAGCCTTTCACTCAACGGTGATTTATTGTTTCTCTTGAACTGAGTAGTTAATTATACAGCAGTCTATTTCACTCCGTAAACAGGCTGATGGTCTTGGGAAAAGAGGTTATAAATTGATAATACTGGGCAGCATTATAAATAAGTGCCCCAAAACTGATTACGGGGCCCATTTGTATTGCTGGGGACTTGAAGGAAATTGCCACAAATAGCAACTCTTGCAACGCAGCACTCTGGCAGATCCTGGGAGCCGTTAGAACTTACTCCATCCCCCACCTTCACACCCACGCATGCATCCCGTACTTTGATGACAGATTGTCACATATTGACCATGATCATGATTACTAATTTATGTTTTATATAGTTTTATTCTTATCATTTCATGAAATTATAGATACCAAGCACTGACTCACAATTAATTCAAATTTCTGTCACATACCAACGAATACTGATGAAAGTTGAAAACGATAATGTCGATTTTCGTGGCATTTTTTTCTAGATGGTTCCCAAAGCATCATTGTTAAAAAATTCATAATTGACTAAATATTCATAATTCATTGACTAAATTACTCAATCTTTTCGAACCACCATGTGAGCCATAGGGAACCATTCCGGCAGATTGTTTCAAAATTTTCTTAGCTTTCTCCGTTTCAGGGTAACCGCCCACCTTGTACAATTTCCTCCCTGCAGAATGTGTACATCTACCTCGAACATACAGTAGGTGGCAGAACCGGATGAGACAGACCGCCCTTGAGAGTGACAGACATGAGACCAAGGATCCACCAGAGCTCACGCCTCACCTGCTGCTCCCACTCAGGACTAATGTGCTGCCACGTCTGACGAGACCCAATGCAGAACCCTGGGAAGTGTCCTGGCGGGCAACCTCCATGGCATGCATGAGGGAGATGTTTGGACGGACAACATTGTCTCTCTTACAGGGCGGGAGTTTCGGAAAGGGACATCATCTAGCTGCTAAAGTGGAAGGAAAGGAAAGTAGAAGGTGAGGAGAAGGGGGCGGCCCTGTGACGGGAACTGTAGACCCGTGGTGGTCCCACTCGTGATTTGGCAAGTGACCTAATTAAAGGTGCGATTTCCCTTGATATTTCCATGAGTACATTGTTTCCCTCAGTTCCCTTAAAAGTTGGTAGAGGCCGTAGGAAACGGGATATAACAGCCTTACAATAAGAACCTCTGTTGACTGATTAATCACTCCTCCACACCAACGCAACCTGCTACCCTGGAACAAGTATCAACTTTCTCTTGCAGACATACTTCAAAATTTGAGTGACTCCAATGTACACCTCTACACTGAGACAGAAATTGCCTATAGACACCTCCATTCCAACAACCTGCATGTCTGTACCACCAAACCCTCAATCAAGAAAAAGCTAATTAAAATCCACTGCAATTGCAAACTCAGGCACTGGGTAGTCTAGAACGTAAATATCCAAGAAACACCTCTGGGGATAGAATTTACACTTACGGCTCCAAGTTGGACAATGGGAGCACAGCAATGGCTGATTTCAGGGACTCTGACTGGCTCCAGTGCTCCCTTCGAGTCCAAGGGGCGAAAGGTGAGACACCCGATTAATCCCCTTCACTTCGCAATCGCGAAAACTGATTTTCCCGAGTGATTCCCTAATCAATAATCTATTGCAATGGCTCTAAAAAATTTGTTTAAATTTTCTTCATAAAAATCCGTTTTGAGGCATCCTAAATCGATTCCTGGGTTTCACGTATACATTTTTTTTTTGTAATAAGAATAGTAGGTACAAAAAAAAGGTAATCGGACATGCACCTGGGCATTTAAAAATTTGTATAAAACAATTATACAGAAAATTGTACTTAAATTTCATTAAAACAACTAAAAAAGTTCCAGTCATGCAGCATGACCGTATGAGAGAATTTTCGTAGTTTTTAGTGTTATATTTATGCTGAATTTGTTGGAAATGCAGGCAATTTGAGGACTATTGTAGTGGCTATTCTTCACTCGGGTGTGTTGGAGCACTCGCGCTTTTTTTCTAAGGGAGCACTTAGGTGAGTAGGGAGCACTGGCGTCACTCTTCTACGGGAGTACTCAGGTACTTTTTCAGCCTCTCGGGAGTAATCGGGCGGACTTCCTTCTGACCAGACGGCAAATTGAATGTGTGTACCAGTGTGTATAATCCGGTACTTGTGGCAAATATACAATGCGCTCCAACGACTGCATAACGACCCTCAATCTCAAAATTACGCTGTGATCCTATCTGACTCCAGACCTGCCTTGGAAACCATCGGGAACATCAAAGAACCTTGACCACCGGTTAAGTCCAAACTTCGACTTTCCCTCTCTTTAGCTAAAAAGCACAATCTGTAGTGAAAACAAAATAAAATAAAAACTCACGGATCAGGTTGTGTAGACCTTGGGAGAACTTGGAATTGTCAGGTACCGAGTACTGTCCACTTTGAATAGCCAGCGTGCTCTCACCAAACGGCAGCGAGAAAAAGCATAATTTGTAAAGCAGGCATCCTAAGGCCTGCAATGCAAACGGAAAATTATTGCAAAAAACTGATTGTGACGACAAAACTAAAAGAGAGAAATCACAATACAATATACATTCCTTACCCAAATATCGGATTTCGTGGTAATTGGTTTGCCAGAATAAACGTCAACCATTTCAGGCGCTCTATAAGATAGTGTCGTATACTTTTCAATTTCTTCGATAACGTTGGAAGCTCCATGTTTATTAGCCGAAAGAACTTTGGCGGTAGCAGAACCAAAATCGCACAAAACATATTGTCCGTTTTCGCCAACCAAAATATTTTCTACCTGGAATCAAGATGATAGAGGTGGATTCGTTTAAATTAACATAGAAAAAAAATTATAGTCCAAAAGTATTGTAATAAATCATGATAAAATCGAACAAAAAAGGTTATTGAAATTTGTGCCACCAAGACCAATTTCGCATGAAAAAGCGACAGAGGAATCTGAGCACATGTAACAGTTTTCACAATGACCAGTCAGTTCGAGTGTTTACCTCTTCGAAAAACCCTCCAAGATTAAACTCACTCTCACAAGGAGCGAATGTGTTTTTATTAAGATCATTTATACAACTCAATAAATTCGACGTGGTAGATAATTACCTTTAAATCTCTATGAATGATGGGAGTTTGACAATGATGCAACCGAGAGACTGCTTCGCACAAGTCACAAAATATCGTCAAAACTTCTTGCTCGGTGAACCCGGATTGTAACCTGGTCAACATCGAGAAACGTTATGTATTGTAGATTTAAAAAAGTAGGTAATAAAGTGAAAAGTTCAGTAAAATAATAAGAGGTTTAAAATTGGTGAAATGGGGAATTAGCCTCATACATATATTTTTTTTTTCGAAAGAGGGTACTATAATTTGGAGGGAAAGATAAGTCCTTGGTTGTATTAACACAATGTATTCACACTAATTATAAAACACAATGTTATTATCGGAATAGTCAAAACTAGAATGGAATTTTCCTCGAGTCCACACAATCACCTGTTGACAGGTTGACACCTGTTAGTGATTTTGAGAGCATTCCGTACCAAAGCTTAATCGGAGGGTTAATGTACCTTGCCATTGCCACACGTCCTGACATCGCTTATGCTGTAAGCTACTTGAGCCAATACAATTCCTGTTTTGGGAATGAGCATTGGAAGGCAGCAAAGCGAGTGCTCAGATACTTAAATGGTACAAGAAATTTGAGCCTCCATTTCAAAAAGAACAGCAAAGAAATCCTTGGATATGCTGATGCGGATTGGGCAGGCAGTAGTGTTGACTACAGGTCATACACTGGATATTGCTTTATGTATGCCGGCGGACCAGTGAGCTGGGAATCCCGAAAACAACGGACAGTAGCACTTTCAACGCAAGCGGCCGAGAACATGGCAATTACCGAAGCTGCAAAAGAGGCCATCCACCTGAAACAACTTGCAAGAGATGGTCTCATACAAAATGTGATTGAGATTTTCAACGACAACCGGGCGGCACAAAACCTAGCCATCAACCCAGTTATCGGATCAAAATCAAAACACATCAATATCAAACACCACTTCATACGACAAGTTATTCAAGAGGGGAGCGTCAAGCTGCTGTACAAACCAAGCGAGGAGTTGGAAGCAGACATCCTGACCAAGGCACTTCCGAAATGCAAGCACCAGGTCGATTGTGGAAGACTCGGACTTTACCACTCGTGAGGGGGAGTCTTGTGGCATCAAATTACGCGAGTTAAAAATTTATTTAAATTGTTACCTCGTTACGTTTTCACTTGTTGCTAGAGATCCTCGTCACATGCTTAATTTCCCATAAGGCCTCGTTTGTACAAAATTCCCTCATTCAAAAAATACACATTGCACCAAAAGGTAAACGCTGATATTATTTCACAAACAAATCGAGAACTTCCAAGTATGTCATAAAACACAACTGCGCTATTCTACACGGATTTTGTGGAGTATCTCTTCATTCAATAGAGGGTTCACTGATATGGAAGAAAACCATAGTGTGCTGCTCGAAAAAGCATCCGAAAAATTTAGAGAATTTAAGGAAGATGGAAATTTTGAAAGTAGCGGCTATCTGTTCATGGGGGATGGGGTTGCAACATAACGGATTTTCAAACCAATCTGACTTCATAGGAGGAGCTGTCTCTCTGAGGTGGCGCTACCTCTGGAAGCGCAAATGAAACTGTAGCTTATGTTATTGAACACAGGAGTGCGCGACTGGGGAAGAGAAACAACCCAGACGTGAAAATGACCAAAAGAAACAATTTTACTCACTTTTTACAATCTGGTTCTACTAAATAGTTTATCAAGCATTATAAGTCTTCATCCTCTCTTATTTAGTTTCTATATTAAGTTAGTTTCGTTATTTGAGTCATCATTTGACTGGATCCTGTGGTCATGCTTAGAACTTAAAAGGGTGCTTGGAACTCTACCTGTTGTCGTTCTGCAGTACTATCTGGGAGTTCTACGCCAAAGCGCACAGCATATGAATCCCGTCAAGTTTTGCGTCATTTTTTTTTTTTTTTTTTTCGTGTGACGTGAACAATATCCCTCGATTTTTGCAGTGTTTTTTGACAGAGGCTTCGCTTGTTAGGCATTTTCTTGAATGGTAATTTTTTCCCTTGGGTACTCCTGGTATTAAACGTTATTCTAGGGTCCTATTATAGAATTTGACTTGAAATTCCAAAATCTAAAATTGAGGCTAATTCCCCATCGAGCACTTTTGGCGCCTTAATGAAGAATCCCGAGTCGCAGCAATTTCAAGGTGGAAAGGAAGGGCACAAACCAAGTTTGTGCGAACTAGCTCACGAGAGGTGTTGTTTCCTTTAACTAATACTTCTTGGTGCTTAATAATATACTTTAGAGATAAGTATTCGGTGAAATTTGGGAAGTTGGCACATGAATGAATGCCTACGTTGAATGGATCATGAAACCATAATGAAAAAACAGAAGAAGTTTTTCGTAACACCGAAACTATCTGTCCAATAGATGAACGGTTGGTCTCATTCAAACGGTACACTTAGGAGCAGGTGCGTCGTTGGTATACAACGTAAATATTACGTTTTGGTACTTTGCGAAGAAAAAATTCACTTCTCACAAACAAAGGAAGCTTCCCGACCAGTAAGAAAGCTGGACTCCTCTTCATTCCCTTAACCCTGGAAAGGTACACTTCGGAGCAGGTGCGTAGTTGGTACACTACGTGAAAATGACATTCACACATTTGTAATAATGACATGCAAAAAATTTAGATATATTAGTACACTACGTAAATATGGAGCTTAGACTAATGCAGGAAGCGCTGCCACGTTGTAACACACGACCCTGGGATCCTTCCCTCGTCACGTGACACTTCACAACTAGTCTAGTCCTTCTAACAACAGTTACATCAGATTGAGGGGTGCACTTCTTTCATTGAACTCCCGTCCTTATGAGAGAGAACCGAGGTTGAGGCAAGAGTGCTCCCTGTGCAACCTCCAGGAGCCAGAAGATGTGGCCCATTTCCTTGGAAGGTGTCGTGTGCTGAGGAACTTTCGAACTGCGGCCTTCGGAAAAATGGAGCTAACTCAAGAGGACATAATTAGTGTTTTAAATGGGCAAAATTTGAAAAATCTAGTAGGTTACTGCCAGCGGGCCTGGTTCTATCGCGCAGAGCTTGTGAGGGAGTTCAATTGGTAGGCGATCAGTTTGTTATCTAGTATGAGGAGAGTATGTATTATTAAGATGTATGTAAAGTGTTTTTTCTGTTTTGCAACAAATTGGGTACATATATATATTTTGTTAATTTTGTACTGTAAGTTAGGAAGTTGATCTGGTGTTAATTGTTTTTATGTTTCCTCCAAGTAGTTATGTAAGTTACTACAACATCGCAAACTCTGACAGACAGGTATACCTATTGTCATTCCTTTATGTTTACTTTCTATATTTATGTTCAATTTGTCCGTAATAATAAAACATATTTTCATTCATTCATACTTTGCGAAGAAAAAAGAAATATTCACTTCTCACAAACAAAGGAAGCTTCCGACCAGTAAGAAAGCTGGACTCCTCTTCATTCCCTTAACCCTGGAAAGGTACACTTTGGAGCTGGTGTGTAGTTGGTACACTACGTGAAAATGACATTCACACATTTGTAATAATGACATGCAAAAAATTTACATAGGTATATTAGTACACTACGTAAATATGGCGCTTAGACTAATGCAGGAAGCGCTGCCACGTTGTAACACACGGCCCTGGGATCCTTCCCTCGTCACGTGACACTTCACAACTAGTCTAGTCCTTCTAACAACAGTTACAACGTGGTTACAGTTGACAACTAGTCCTTCTAAGCACTGCTGAGGGCAGAGTCTGCTAGGCCAACAAGGTGAGGCGGAGGAAAGTTCCCCAACCACACGTAATAATTACGTAGTGTACCATTCCAAGGATAAGCTTCAAAAATACGTGAGAAACAACAACTCTTGTGTTCTATTTCTTGCTACCACAATAATAAGCTTCTTTTTCTTAGTTTATTCCTTCAAATAACCTCTACCCACAATTTCTCGATTCATCGAACAGAGAGGCCTTATTCCTCAAGTTTCATTCAGGGAAGAGTTGTACTATGAGACTAACAGACCAAGTATTATTGAGAAAGCAAGTCAAATGGATGGTATTTACCGTGAATTCATCAACTGGAGAACTGAATTCTTGTAATAGGGCATAAGAAGGAGCACTTCGTGCACGCCATTCCCAGTCGGTGTGATGCTCGAATCAACGTATCCTACGATATTTTTATGTCCGCTAAGGTTGCTCTGAAAAACCAAACATAACTAAGATAATTATCGCAGCCTACAAAAAGTCCAGAATGAGATTGGTTCAGGTTGAAATTACTGAACCCAAATTCAAAGTCCATTTAAGGGAATACGTTTGATTTTCTTAGTTGACACTTTAAAGCAAGCAAATCACTAGATTTTCAACTTTTGAAAATACATTTTAATTTACGTGCATCTTATTTATTTTTCTAGTCCAAACTTGAAACTTTGGAATTTTTGATATTTTTGACGAATTTCTCATGAGATTTTCACCTATTTTGTGAAAAAAATCTTCAAATTGAAAAAAAAACAAGGGGTAAAAAGAAAATCGCTAGGAGACATTTGTTGTTGGAAATACCATGTAGAATCGACCCCTGGAGTTTGGCCGTACCTTTCTCGGACACCCTGTATAGAGAATTTTACGTCAGAACTGAAAAATCTCCATCTCGAAACGAAGAGGGAGATTGTTCAGCGGTGTCGTCTTCTACTCCCCTTCCTGAACTATTCGGATTTATGAACTGAAAATTGGGGTTTCAAAGCTGCCGAGGGTGCTGATTCCGTTTCTGAGGTCAGAAAAAGCGAATTCCAACGTACCTCTGCAAGATTTGTTCTCTGCTCCACGAAATATTTTTCAGATGACGAGATTCTTGTTTCGTTGACAGTAGAGAATCAGAGTTTATCTTGGAGGATGGAGAGAGGGGAGGTTTAACTGAGTCAGCCCCTGCGTCTGGGATTCTCATTTGCCCCCATCAACGGGGTAGGTGTAGGAAATAATTAGCGTTCGGTTTACCTACTAGGTATACACAAAACGTTCAATTTTGATTTTCCTTTCAAAAGTTAGAAATTTAGAGAATTATGAAGTGCACTCGTATAAACTTGACTATTCAGAATTTGTAAGTGAGTGCTTAAAAAACTTCTAAGATAAGCATGAAAACAAACACTTTTTAGGAAACCAAGCATTTTTTGACAGAAGAGTGAATAAAAAAGTACAGGTACAGACTAATATTGCAAGAGGTAAAGGGAATACAGATGGCCTCATATTGCTTAGTAAAGGGAATACATTAGTAGAAAATCTAGCGATTTTCTCGTACAAGGTGTTAAAGTTCAAAACGGTCACAGACAAGGAATCGATTCGAGCTCATTTCCAGCAAAAAATGCCTCATATTGTTTTTTTTTTTTTTTTTTTTTTTGCTTCATTTTTGAGTTACCTGTTTTACTTTTAACCCTTGGCAACACGCTAGGTGGGGAGTTACGTTCGTACATGCTCGCGGGGAAATCCCTGCACATTTATTTCAACAAAATTATTGATTTATGATACACTGAAAGGCACGAATTGGTTTTAAAAAGTCATGGATATAGGATAAGCTTCAACTCAATACATTTTTCTATTCAACAGGTAGGTAATAAATATATGAATTTTGAAGTAGGAAATACATAAGTAACAAAATTTATATCTATCATAATAATCAAAATTATTATTATGATTATTTAAGAACGAGGAAACATGAAACTATATATCAAGCAAAAAATACAAACGTGTGAAATCATAATAGTAGAAGTAGTATGGTTATAATCATAATCATGTGTGTGTATCAAACTTCGCAGTCTGATTGCATACTGAAGGTAAGGTAAATAATTGTTAAGGGGATCAATGTTTACTCAGTTAAAGGTCTGAGAAAAGATACCTTGGACAATGGAGGGACAGTAGTGAACGGTTCACCATTCTATTTCTGTTTTTCTGAAAATGCGGGCAAATCCCCGTCCAGCGTGTAACTAAGGGTTAAGATTTTTCTGTGATTTTGACCTTATCCCAGTAAAACGGCTATAACTCTCTGAGTTGGGTGAGCGCATGGGTCGGAAAAACTATTTATTGTTATTTTCAATCTAAACTAGACCTCATTCTGAAAATTTGGCACCAACCGCGACCTTCTAGCGTGAGAACACCTTTTTCTACGATTTATCAAAGTTTCGAATGTTTATGACGTCACAGTGTGCTGGGGGGTCCCGCCCAGGCGGGAGGGGCGCGTGACGTCATAAACATTCGAAACTTTGAAAGCTCATAGAAAAAGATCTACTCATCCAAAAAGAGAACGGTTTTAGTTGTTGTTTCCAAAATTTGGTTTGGCATAAGTGGTTGTTATATTTTTTTAAATGTTTACCACGATAAACTGTTGCCTGTTGTCTATTTTATACCCCTAGACAATTTTAAATACATGGTTTTTGTTGAGAGCCTGATGCTATATTTATTTTTAAAGGGGAGG
This sequence comes from Apolygus lucorum, assembly GCA_009739505.2. Lineage (NCBI taxonomy): Eukaryota > Metazoa > Arthropoda > Insecta > Hemiptera > Miridae > Apolygus > Apolygus lucorum. The sequence continues at coordinate 30,396,113 of CM019181.2, forward strand.
CTTTTTGGTGATTATGCTAGGTTTCAGTTAACACATTCCTGTCTGTGATTTATATACAGGGTGTCTCCGAAAACGTCCCCCCCCCCCCCTGCTAAAATCGTCCAGGTAGTGGTAACATTTTTTTTTTTTTTTTAATCTTCATGATTTTTCCCAAAGATCTCAAATATGACCACGGTGCAATGCAATTTTCCTTTTTTAAAAGTTCATGTTTCGTCGATAATTTGATAAAAATGCAGTAAAATCAAGAAACTAACATCATCACGTGATTCAGCGTGAAAAAAAACTAAAATATCATGTATCACACTTAGGTACTTCGTACATGCACATTTTGACACAACCTTGCGGTTGCGCATCTTTGAGCGCGCACTGAGCGGGTTGCGCGCAACAAAAAAAGTCGGTTGAGGGGTGAAATGTTCATGAAATTTCACGTAGAATCCGAATCTGCAATAAAAAATGGGGGGTCCCATTTGAAAAAACGAAGTTGGTGTGCGTTGCGCACGTGTTCAATGCGCACCGTGGTCATATTTGAGATCCTTGGGGAAAATCATGAAGATTAAAAAAAAAAATTTTTTTACAACTACCTGGACGATTTTAGCAGGGGAGGGGGGACGTCTTCGGGGACACCCTGTATAGTTGTTAAGTTTGAAATTTGATATCATTTCCAGTACTCAGAGGCACTTTAGGGCCGTTTGTGATATGGGAGATGACTGGGTTAGTTGTGACTATAGAGTTGTTGTGATGGTTTTGGTAGAGTTATGTATAAGATGTAACTTTTTCTTGTTTTTAATTTTCAATTTCAATGATAAAATCTGGTTGTTTTTATGAGTCTTTTAAAATAGTCTTCGATTTTTTTGCTAATTGAGAACCGGATAGAGTATGAGTTGATTGGTGCCCTCATGTATGACTGCCATTGAGTGAGTTAATTTGTTTTTTTCTGGATGACCCCACTCCTGATAGTTGACAATTTCTACTATAGGAATCATCAGCCCCTTAAGAACTACTTGAACAGTATCAGATATTGAGCGCAGGACTTATAATTGAGGAATGCATAATACGAAATGAGTCAGGCCGCGGCTTATCTGTTTGGTCACTCACAAGGCGTAATAATCTTACCGCAATTTGGATTTCCCTGTCGCACACGCCGAGGTCGTGTTCGTTGTTGACGTACATTCGCTTGAGAGCGAACTTTTTCCCATTGTTGTTTTTGACAAGGAATACGACGGCGAATCCACCTAGAAACGTTAGAAATATTTTCTGTAGAAATACGTGAAACATCAATCGCAAAATTATATTATGAAATCCGATGTTCATCAGGACATTGGAAATTGGATTGGTTATTGTCGACCGACTTTAAGGCTGTCAACAACAAGAAGAAGGTCTCTCAGTTTGATCTGCCATTGGACAACTTTTTTTCAGCCCGCATAAAAAGAAAAAAGGTGAATCCATAGTCATGATAAAGCCTTTTATTCCTCAAGAAAACATTAATGAATTGATGAAAAGCACGAGATTTATATACAGGGTGTCCCATATGTTATCCACCAAACTTCGGGAGTAGTTTCTACAACTAATTTGCAACAAAAAGTGTCTCTTAGCAATTTTCTTTTAACCCCTTAAAATCCGACTTTTTTGACTTTTAAGATTTTTTCGTGTTTTCGCCCTTACACCATTCAAACGGTCGTAACTCCCTCAAATTAGACTCAAAAATTAAAAATAAGAATATCGTTGGAAAGAGCGAAAATTTCTCAATACATGAGTCGTTGACCAGTCGAGAAAAACAAAACGCTAGAGTAGTATTTTTACCTCGAACTTGAAAAATAGTCAATTTCTGTTTTTTCAAAAATGTTGATGATTTTTCCTCATTGAAGGAGGAAATGGTGTTTCAATGCGAAAAATTCGACGGTTTGACGTGGGGACGTGGTGCTTGGGAGGAGGTGCGGCGGAGCAGACACCGGATTCCTCCCGTCCAACCGTCAATTTCGTTGAAAAAAAAAAAATGCACGTTTTTTCGCATTGAAACACCATTTTCTCCCTCTAATTCCACAGTGAAACTAAAAATTGGGTGACCGTTGAAAAGCTGATGAAATGGAGAAGTTTTTAAGCTTTTGAGCCTCTCTGGCGAATACCTTGTTTCCATGGATGTTTCATCAACATTAAAAAAAAAAAAAAAAAACAGAAATTGACAAATATCAAAGTTTGAGGTAAAAAAAACTACTCTTTTTTTTCTGAATTTGTCAACGGCTCATTTATTGAGAAATTTCACGTTCTTTCCAACGGTATCCTTATTTTTAATTTTTGAGTGCAATTTAAGGGAGTTACGACCGTTTGAATGGTGTAAGGTCGAAAACACGAAAAAAAATCTTTAAAAATCAAAAAAGTCGGATTTTAAGGGGGTTAAAAGAAAATTGCTAGGAGACATTTTTTGTTGCAAATCAGTTGTAGAATCGACTCCCAAAGTTTGGCGGATAACATATGGGACACCCTGTATAAGGTTCAACGATGAACCTTTGGAATCAAGCACGAAAAATTCAATTTTGACACTTGTATGGGGAAATTTTGAATTTAATAACCTTAGCGGGCTGAATAATTATTAAAATGAAGATAGAAAGGCTCCAAAACTCGTTTCAAGAAGAAAACATAAATATACAAAAATTAACGAAAAACAGTGAATAAAAACAATGGGGAATTCGCCTCACAATTTTTTAATTTTTTTTCGAAAGAGGGTTCACTGATACGGAAGAAAACCATAGTGTGCTGCTCGAAAACGTATCCGAAATCATCTCAAAGTATCAATTTTCTAAAAGAATTGCAAATTTCTAATTTTACAATATTTTTGCACATGAATCACCGCCAAACGTTAAGAGAAATAAAATTATGCACATACGATCAATATAAAAGGGGATCTAGTTCGCCCATTCCGAGAAAAAAATCAGAAAGTCTATATATTTTTTATTGTTACTATCGAAAGCTACAGAGAAAATTTGGTAACAGCCGGTGATGCTTTCATCATAAAATGTCTCGTCGATAGTTTGATCGCCAATTTTATGATCAACGTCGGAAACATCAATGAATTGATTCTTGAAATTTCTGTAGTTGAATAATACAGCCTGCTTCGTCCAGAGAAACATTGGAGGAGATAGATAACGATTCGTACATTCTTGACGTACAAATATTGACCGTAAACACAAATTGCTGTGTAATTGGAAGGGAGCTACTGAACATCCAGTAATTAAACCTAACTAAACAACGTCAGTAATTACAGAAGAGAAGATCGTTCAAGGAACCTCTCGATTTGCATAATACGAGTATTTACCGGCAAAAAATAAAATCACGGCCTCCGTAAAATCACAAAAAAAAGTCTTACTGTAGTTGTTAAGTTGACTAAACAAGGCGTTAAGCGGATCTCCGTCGGTCGCTGTTCGTTCTTCGTTCCGGGTTAGTATTTCCCTGGATTACAGGGGCTCTGTACTCCCCGCCCGTTAGTTCAAAGGCGCCCGTTCGCCGCTAGTTCTAGAGCCTGCCCACAGAGGCCAGCGCTGCCGCCCCATTCTGCCCAGAGTCATCAATGTAACTTGGTTCAATTGCAAATAGGAATATAAGAACCAGTACGAGTATATTCAAGTACAATTAAAGAACATCTTGAGTACAGAAACGGAGCATCTCCCTGGAAGTACTAGATCAGAGCGGCTTAGAATTAACAACCGTACTTCCCTCTCCACCATCTTACTCATTCCTAGTTATGATGTACTACCACTCTCCCCGTTCTACATTGTGCTATTTTATAATGAGGAATTTCACCATGTCGGAATTTCCTATTTTTGACCCCAAAATCGGATTCAGCACCTCGAAAGACCCCCTATGACAAAAATTTCAGCCCGTACTTCCTAATTTACGAATAAACGATTTCGTCATACCAACGGGCAACACTGGGAGGAGATGGCGATCCGAACAGCCAACCAGCAAGCGTTTCCACTTCACGTTGAAGTCTGTTTTCCCGGTTATTTTTTGAAATGATAAATTTTGATTGTCTCCCAAAAATAACAGGAGACTTATTTTCCGAAATCAACCCGATTTTTATCTATCCCACACCATTAACTATTCAGGAAAAATGCAAACAGAATTCGGTGAAATTCCTCATTCAACTATCAGACCGCTTCTGTACAATTTTTTTTTTTTTTTTTTTTTTTTTTAAATAAACTCCCCTCAAAGACAAAATGTCTTTTGTGACGGAGGGGGCACGCCATAAATGAAAATAAAAAAAAATAAAATAAATCAAATATAATGGGGAGGACGCCCAGGACTCACCCGACGCCGGCCCTAGGGATAAGGGATGATGAGGAAGGTGGGGGTGGGAGAGAGGGATGAAGGGAAGTGCCTCTATAAAATGACCACCAGTTTAAATATGAGCCGAGCAGTACACGGGTGGTGACACCACGGAGTACACCTACTGAGATGCCCAACTCGCGCAACTCCGTGGCACTTTTCCCGCACCACACTCCGCGCCACGACAAGGTCGCAGCCATCACCCTGATGTTGTTGGGTTCCACTCCTTTTAGCTCTGACACTGCTTGCCGTAAATCATCTCTATCATACTTTCTTATCTTAGCCCGCCAGGTCTGCTCCATGTCCATGCTGCCATTAACAACCTGGACATCCAGGATAATGCAAGACCTGTCGGGCTTGACGGCAACAATGTCAGGCTTCTTGCCCTGGTCACTTGGCATGTGGTATAATCTCTCCCTTTCAACATCCCAGCCGCTAGATGACAAGGCACCTGCTATCTGCTTGGCGACCGCATCATGACCATTTGTTCGTGGACACTGCTGCACTACATGATACAGGTGTTCATTTCCACTCCGACAGGCACGGCAAAGGGTATCTGTCATCCCACGACTACCTCTTGAACACCGTACCGCTGTTGGCAGTGTTGCCACGCGGACGGCGTGGAAGTTCCGGTAGTCGCGGGCCCCAATGCCCTCCAAAGCCCAATCCACCCATTGGGATGAGATAAGGCTTTCGGAGCACTGTCGGAGACCCTTTCTAGTTCACATTTATGCAGTTCCTTTACCGTACTTTCCCGAGGTATTAACAGGCTCAAACTTTAAAAGTTGTACCTAAATTTGAAATTTTCAAGGATTTTCGAAATGCACTAGTGAAGCAATATAGGGAATTGAAAAACTAAAATATTGCCGCTGAAATCATCAAAATCAAACAATAATTGCCAGAGAAAAATGGGAAAATTGGTTTATTCAGACCCATTTTGGTTTATTATTTTCAATAATGAACCTTTGGAATCGACCAAGAAATTGTTTTTTTTTAACCCTCCCTCAAAATTTGTTGGTTCAAGTTTCAAGGCACGTAGAATCCGAAAATCGAATAAAAATTTGGCCGTCAATCCGCGGGACTTGCCTCACTTAGCATTGACCGATTTTGATGAAATTTGGTTTGTAGGCTCAATGGGATGTCAAACACCCGAAACAGCCTCGCATGTGCTCCAGATTTGCTCAGCCGAGGTGAGACCCAGGTGTGCTCGTCACAATGGGGTATTTTGGTGGGTTGGAAATTCAGGTTTTTGACCTCAAATTTGGATTCAGCACCCTTGAAAACCTATATACCCCAACTTTTAGCCCAATGATACTATAACATGCGGTAGAAAAATTAATTAAAGAGATCACGCGTTTGAAAAAGGCGGGCCGCTATAAATGCACACACACTAGGCAAGGACTACGCCACGGACTACGCCGCGCGCCTGTGTGAGTGGTGTTTTGTAGTATCCAAGAGGTCCCCCAAGGGTTTCTGTGCATGGATACTTTTTTCAAAGACAGTTGGCTAGCTACGTCACGATTGGCTAGCTACGTCACACCATTCAAATCTTCAACTTTCCTTAGCTTCTCTGATTTCTTAAAAACATTTTCTTGACGAACAGACCCGATTACCGTTATTCCTGAGCCTTACTCTTTTGAAAAAAAAAAAATAAAAAAAATTGACTGAAATACCCCATTCTGCCCTGAACCTACTAGATGCATATGCTCGCCGTAAAGGATGGCCTGTATGGTTAGAGCGACACTTTAACCTGGAACAGCGAGGTTATCGTCCAGACCCCTTGGTGGTAACACCACGAGGAGCTTTCATTATTGATGTCTCAGTGGTCTCTAGCTCCGGCCAGAGATCACTCGCAGACATCAATGCTTCCAAAATTCAAAAATATGAAGTTGACGCCTTACTAGAGGCTGCAGCAGCACTTGCAAACATTCAGCGAAACCAACTAAAGGTGATTGGAGCTACTATCACCTGGAGAGGGATATGGCGTGGCAAGTCAGCCAAGGATCTGATTCGGGCTGGTTACCCACTGTTGATCCTGGAGTGGATGACGACCCGAGTCCTAATAAGAGGATCATTCATCTGGTCTAAATTCAGGGCTACGGACACACGACGGCGTGCTGCGGCTCGAGCAAATGGGCCCCGTGGGACTTGGAGCTGAACTCGAACCCCATGGGGAAGAGAAGCGTCGACTGATGGCATAGCCGGAAGAGGCACAATCCTCCCTCCATCATTTGTAGGATAAGGTGAATCAACCTTGTCCCTCACTCCAATGTCCTAGGTCGGATCTCGGACCCTGATACCAATCAGCCAGATGGACATGACTGCTTAGTGCTGAAAGTGCTGATACAATGCTGTGATGTAACTATTTATGTACAATACCACCAATTGTAGTGGTGAAGTATTTTTTCCAAATATAAATTGTTAATGATTTGTAGGCTCCATTTGAGGTCTAGTTGTGCCCGAAGATTTTGGTTGATGTAGGTCACTTCTAAGGGTTGAACTTTTCAAAACGTCCTAACTCAAACAATGAGGAATTTCACCGAATTCTGTTTGCATTTTTCCTGAATAGTTAATGGTGTGGGATAGATGAAAATCGGGCTGATTTCGGAAAATAAGTCTCCTGTTATTTTTGGGAGACAATCAAAATTTTTTATTTCAAAACTAACCGGAAAAACGGACGTGAAGCGGGAACGCTCGCTGATTGGGCTGTTCGGATCGCCGTCTCCTCCCAGTGTTGCCCATTGATACGACGAAATCGTGTTTTCTAAGAAAAAAGTTATCAAACAAAACCAGGGGAAACCTTATGTTCCCCATCTTGCTTTTTCTATTTTTTCTTCAGTTTTTCGATTTCGAACTTTACTGTTTCGTGAAATTTTGCATCTGCGGACTATAGATTTCTCGATCTCAGCGCTTCAAGCGGCCATAAATGAACTATTCCAGCATGACGTCATTTTCCCGGTTTTTTTAAACGTTCGTATTTTCTACACTGTTTTGTTTATTCGTAAATTAGGAGGTTCGGGCTGAAAGTTTGCCTTAGGAGGTTTTTCGAGGTGCTGAATCCGATTTTGGGGTCAAAAATAGGAAATTCCGACATGGTGAAATTCCTCATTTCGATATAAAAGTACCTATTGTTTTTCCATCAATTTAAGATAATCTTGAATTTTTAGAGACCACGCGGAGCCCTGTAGGACAAACCGTTCGCTCACTACGAGAATTTAAGAGTTTTACGTAAGATAAATCAGAAACACGAGTGTGAATCGCAAACGAGGCCTAATCTTCGTTCAAATTTTTGCTGACCAAAATGCGATGGTTTTTCATTTCTGCGAGTTGTACTCAGTTTTGAGTCCTTAGCAACTAGTAATCAAATTTCCTAATAACTAAGGCAATCTCAACTCCCCGTTTCTTCGAACTGATTGTGAATTTCTTCCAAATAAACTTGATTGTGAAGTAGGTATGTGGTAGGTAGGTAGTATCTACGGTAGGTAGATGGTGACAACGGCAAAGCCGTGTTCTTTGCAGAAGAGTGATCTGTGTAGAAAAATAATAAACCTTTGTGTAATAATTTGCAGCGTTTTTCAAATGTGAACCCTAAGAAAAATCATTAATCTTGCTCTACAGAGATAGGAAATTTAACGCTCTTTCATACAGTATCTTTATATTGCGATTATCTCGTAAGGGAATTATGACCATTTTAAAAACCTCGGATTTGTTGTGAAGTAAAAAAAAATTTTAGAGGACAAAAAAAAGTGTTGAAGATTGGTTGCAGAATAACTCTGTATAACTCCCCATTGCGATGAATCACTTTGAATCCTGTGAGAAACAATTTTGATTGACCTTACGCTGTCATGTTGCATTCTACGTTAGGAAATTAGAGGAAAACACGAGCGTGAATCCTTATCTTATTGTAAACTTTTGAAATGTACATTGTTTTTCATTCATTCCTCAATACGAATAAATTTATACGTACTACAAAACCTACCCTGTATTTATGTATTGAAACCAACTAACCATGTGTCAAGCTACTTTTCCATGACCTTAAAATCATCAACTACCTTCTACCTATTTTTAGAGGTAACTTCATTCTTTCAAGCGAGTTTGAGAATGTGAGGGTCGAATACATGATGAATCGGTGATAAAGGCAGGTTACCCTTGATAGCATGACCTAGGTAGCCCACCTACTTCATGATCAACTAAGGTTTCAATTAACCTTCAATGAGCGAGTTCAAACCGAGAGGGTAAACGAGGAAAAATTGTCTCGAAGCCAACCAATGTGTAGGTCGTCGCCGAAATGATAACGACTATCTAGGCGTATCCTACATTTTGAGTGAACCTGAGCGCATCGTTCTACTTTCTAACTTATAAAAGTTGTCGATCCCGAAGAAAACTGGGGCACGGCAGTTTTCGATGTCCGTGTCAATTATTCGTCGGGTGAACTTGAAACACCACAAAACACTCGTAATGATTATCTCGACGAGTAGGTACTCGTAAAAGGTACAGATTTGTTGTTATTACCTCGGTACATAAAACATTCCACTTCACCCACGTATGAATTGTGTTGGGGGTGCAATCGGAGTTAAGTACCTATCAGTTATAATTTGATAAGAAAATTTACACACCATACTTAAGTGAGTTTGTAAAATTGAAAAATGAGTGGGTTGCTCACCTTCAGCCAAAACTTCTTCCACGGTGACGGACGTCCTACCGACTAGAAACGTTTTTCCCACAAAACTATTGGTTTCCTTGGACGTAACGTCAATTTTCGTTTCGATCTTCGAAAATAACTTCTTCATATTGGAACACAAGACACTGCGCGGGATTTGTCGCGGAAACAATCGAGGGCGAGGATCGTGAAACGAATGAGATTGGTTATTAGTCGATAAAGTATCAGGGTGGTTTGGAGACGGGGATGATACAAGTGGAACGTCGACCGTTCAGGTCCTCATGGGAGAAGCATCACCGACAGAGTACTCGGCCAACATTGAGACTTGAAAATGAAACACATATTACGACACCAATCAATAACGAGACTTTTTTATCACGACTGCGAGGGGGGAATGTGCGACCACGGTATCACGGGACAGCCATTTAGAAAACCCTTCGCTTCACACCTCCATTAGCATCACTCCAACATCGGCGAATTTGTGTCACTTTTGTCAGCTGACGAAAATTTGATGCAGGTTTGCAAGAAAGTTGAGTTTTTGACAGCGCGAGAGTTGCTGCAGTGTCGTCTATGTTTTGACCCACAGACAAAAAATTGAGATATAAAGCTGGGTACACATGAGCGCGGTCAACGCGGTTGTGCGAGGAGGCGGTTACGCGTTCGGCCATTTGATTGGCGGCGCCTCAGCCGCCTGAGTACTTTTGGAGTGGACTGTCGCGTTTCAAAAATTCTGATATTCGACGCGTAAACGCGCGCCCTTTGTTTACATTTTTTGTTATCACGACTTGTTATCACCACTTGTTCCAGCACGGGGGATCAAATGGTGTGTTGTGATTTTTCAGGAAGCTTGATCCAACATGAATCAAAGTTTTAGTGAAATTGTAATTGAATTAGTTAAGAAGAGAAGAGAGCTGTGGGAATTTAAGTTAGGGGTCGACGAGTATTTTTTACTTTACTTATTTTTATAAATTTCGTTTATTTTGGTCTCTTGTAGACATTTGATGAATGCATCGTAATGAAATAAAACGTGTATCATCTAATAAATATTATCTGTGATTTATTTATGTAATGGATACTCAAATTGATGAGAATTTCAACCACTTGAGGTGATTTCCATGATTTTTTTTGCATAATTAGCACCTACAATGGAATTATAAATAATTACGCTTTTCATCGGAATATTCTACATCATAATTCACATTGATAATAATGATTACAAATAAAATAAAGCTATCAGAATTCTGATTTTTGGAGTTGGTAGGTAACGGTATCTATCTCGATTCAGTAGGATTCTTTTTATCTTTGATGCATTTAAAAATGAAATGGAACAGAAAAAATGTACCTACTTGATGTACCCCCCCAGTCACCCTTGATGAGGAGGTACATTGGTGATTCTATAGTGATTCATATAGTTCGGACGAGCTGAATTGAATCACAATGTGAAAATAAAAATGATAGGATTCAAACCATAATAGGATTTCAACTGAAGCGCGGGAAAATTGAAGTCGAAAAGCTGTCGCGCAACCGCTTCCTCGCACAACCGCGTTGACCGCGATCATGTGAACCCAGCTTAAAATACCTACTGTTCACTGAAGCTTATCAGGACAGTTAACAACGAAAACGAAGAAGAAGTTTCTTTATCAGGAAAATTGTGTTAATCTTATCGTGATCGTTCGTTCTTCTTTCTCAAGTTGAAATTACTTGTTTTCCTTTCGTTATTTTCTTACATAACCGCGTCCACCTATTTGTTCATTAATTGTGCGTTAAGAATTCCTGCGGTGTATAACTAGAGCCTTCGCTAGGTACCCGACACTCCTAATTGGAATTTTGGCCACCCTGAATTCTCGTCCTTGGCTGCGAAGGAACTTCGGTTCCTCGTCCATCGTCCTCTACAATTTCCAACATTAAAAGACGGAGGTCCAGCTTTAGATTTAATTACAATGCTAGAAATTCGATAAGGAATGTTATCATGAAGAGGAGCAAGAAGAAATCGAGTATATCCGAGCATCTTGATTCTGTGTGTAACATATCTGACCCCCGGACCGACATGAGCGCAGAAATGATGTGTCAACTTTATGAAGGCCAGCTGTCCAAATACACAAATGTGATGAAAGGATGGCAGTATCGATGGTTCATATTGGATCCCAAGACTGGCATTCTCAGCTACTATTTGGATGAAAAGGAAAGGAAACAGCAGCCAAGGTCAGTCTGTGTTTGGCACATACCCTTTTTTCTAGTTGTTTTCATGAGGAATGACAATCATTATTATAAGTTACCTTCTGTTGTGCCAATTGAAGATCCTGCAGCAACAACAAGCTAACTTAGTGAAAATCACTAAGTTATCAGTGCTTAAATTTAGTGAAAATTAAAAAGATAAATAAAATAGAGCCTTGAGATTTTAAAGAGCAATCTAGTTTTCTACAATCATCATTCGTTACCTAACGACAATTTTAGAAAGAAAAGTTACCAAAGTTGATCGTTAATTTCCGCGCTGCAGGCCAATTTGAATTTTGGAGCTCGCCCCTTACCCAACAGTCAAAAGCCTTTCTCGTGCCACTGGTAGATTGTGAATGAATCCGCGGATCAGGGTGATGGGAGCCCAAAGCACTGAAGCCTGGTGGCTTATTGTGCTACTCCGCGGATTCTGTCCCTAGTCAAAGTGTCCTAGCCCTTTAGTAAGGGCTAGTAGCGGTTTGGCTAGATTTGTGCTGGGAAAAGCCTCCATGGGTGTAGGTGACCCGAGGAGGTGAAACCTGCGGTTTGATAGCATTTCGCAATCGAATATTATGTGGGAGGCTTTTTCTTCAGCTTCTCCACACAGTCTGCAGAGTGTTGTATTCTGGTTTACCCCAATGCGGTTAAGATGGAATCGGAGTGGAGTAAAGCCTGTTACCAGGTCAACCACTTACCTGATTTCCTTGCGGCTAAGCTGCAGCAGCTCTTCTGTGGTGTTGGGGTTAGGTTTGGCCACCATGCGCTTACTTAGAGCATGTCCTCTAAGGTTTGACCATTTACTGGTGGTTTCATTAGTGACCCACCTGTTTATGGTCGCCCTAAAGGAAGATTGGGGAATGCCGATGGCTGGTTCTGGACCAATGAACGGGGTTAGTGAGCCCCTTCTGGCCAGCGCATCTGCTTTCTCTTTTCCCATTACTCCGCCATGTCCTGCCACCCACTCCAGAGAAACCCTGTTGTGTTGCGATAGGAAGCAGAGGGTCTGGAAGCAGTCCCACACTAACTTTGAGTTAATGGAGGAAGCGGCTAAAGCCTTGATCGCAGCCTGGCTGTCCTTGAGAATGCGGATGTGAACACCACGGTGTCCCCTCCGCAGACTTTCCCCAGCTCAGACCCTAATTGCAAGTACTTCAGCCTGAAATACTGAGGCATATTCTCCCAGAGGAGCTGAGTGGCTCCATTTGGGATTAGTCCCGTAAATTCCATTCCCTGTACCATTCCCCATTTTGGATCCATCTGTGTACCAGAAAAGGTCGTTGGGACAGTATTGAGAGATTTGCCGCCCCTCTGATCTTATGATTGATCTGTAGGGGTGTTTCTCGGCGAAAGTTCTTCAAAAAGTCAAAAGCCTTTCTCGTGCCAATGCTACCTAGGTCTTAAACACCAACTAAGTATTAAAACATGTTGCTTATAAGTTGTAATTTGGTGCAATAAAACATTTAAAAAATAACTGCTAGATCTGGCGAGAACGAATTAGATCAAAATGAGTGTCGACTCAAAAGCGACAATTTTGGTGTTGGCTTGTTGCTGCAGCAGTCTTCAATTCGTGTGGCCTTCTACATCAGTGGGCCTCATGTCATTTTCGGAAAGCGGAAATTCACGAAGAAACTCCATCCACTGCACATTAGCAGCAGGAACACCTAACACCGCTAATCTTGGTGCTGCTACATGCTTGTCATCAGTCTTGCATAGACACGCCACAGTTTGTTCAAATAAATTAAAACAAAGTAGTTTCAAGTGAAGTTGTGTGAATTTTTCGCTTAACCTCACTTCTCAGCTCCCATACGCTTGGAGCCTACTATCAAATATTCATGCGGGTGACTAAGGCCTATGGTTGAATAGCTTGAGGCAGTAGGGGTTAGAGAGTGGTTGGGGAAGGGCAGTAGAGGGGGCAAGAAAGGATGTGGGAGGCCCACCTCCTGAGGTTTTACCTGTACGAATTTTTGACGCCAAGTATATCTGTAGAAAAAAGGTACACTCCTTCTTCACGAAAGGGAATGAAAATGCCTAGTAATTGCTCGTGTGAAGAAGTCAACTGAATGGTTTAGCCATTCATTAGTGACTTCGTGGATTCTTCTGTACCTTGGTATCAGATGCTCACGCTGACGAAGTCTCATGTTTCTTCCTGGGAAACCGAATCGTTGCAATTCGACTCCGGAAAAGGAAAATCGACTTCTCCCAGGGAAAACAATTCCTAAGTCCCCTCCACGGTAAAATTTACCGCAGCCTGATTAGCGGAGATCTATCCCCGCTTTCGATAATCAGCCGGTAAATCGACACCCAGGAAAAGCTCCTCATCCAACCAGCAAGGAGAGGTGGAAGGACTGGAAGAAAAATCATCAAAAATATTCGACCGCCCATATGCCCGAAGATACGCCCCCAGCTGTTGAACAAAACTGTTACGCGCTGCCAAAATCGAGGTCGTGCATCAGCATCTGGAACCTAGTGCCCTTCGATCCGAGATGCACCCAAATCTGCTGCCTTCCGCTGTGTGTCAAGAGAGTGTAACAGTTTTGTTCAACAGCTGGGGGCGTATCTTCGGGCATATGGGCGGTCGAATATTTTTGATGATTTTTCTTCCAGTCCTTCCACCTCTCCTTGCTGGTTGGATGAGGAGCTTTTCCTGGGTGTCGATTTACCGGCTGATTATCGAAAGCGGGGATAGATCTCCTCTAATCAGGCCGTGGTAAATTTTACCGTGGAGGGGACTCCACGTGCCGTGTTTTTTGGCGACGTGGGCCTTACGAATTGTTTTCCCTGGGAGAAGTCGATTTTCCTTTTCCGGAGTCGAATTGCAACGATTCGGTTCCCCAGGGAGAAACATGAGACTTTGTCAGCGTGAGTGTCTGACACTCGGTTGTTAATTATCCAAATTGTCTCCTCTCCCGCTCATCCTCAAAAACATCAGAAGTGAGATTTGTGAGCCTTCGCATTATTTTAGACCAATTTCACATTTTGAGGGACAGACCTCAAGCCTCACTATCCTGCAACATCAAAGTCCTGCTCTGTTGGCATGGTAACCTATGAACTACATAATACATCTCCAATCAGATTAACACAAGTCGTGTATCTAGAAGTTCTGCCATTATGCGTTCTGAATCTACACTTAGTATATTACCTTCTAGTTGCACAAATTTTTGTTGGATAATTATGGCAATTCCAGGCATTCATCTCTCTTACTATTCTGACATGAATGTATTTTGGCTTAGGGTCGTGCCAAAACTCACAATCACTTTTCAAAGGTTTTCACGAACAGTCAATCCATATAGGGAAACGCGAGCATCATTTTTCATGAATTATTGTGTCTCCTGCGTTGGTCGTTTTCTACAGTTACCAGAAGTTCCTATGTATCAGAAATGTCAATCTCTTTTTATTCTTCGACAGAGGCTGGGTGCACTTGGAAGCAGCCGTGATTTCGCCATCAGATGAAGACTCGAACACATTCTCGGTTAATTCAAGTAACGGAGAGAGTTTTAAGCTTCGGGCCCAGGATGCCAGAGCACGCCAGGAGTGGGTCAACAGGCTCCGAGCTGTCTCCCAGCTTCATGCATCAGCAACAGGACAGATCAACCCGCTTCTTCCATCCAGGGAACACTTGGTGCTACAGAAAACCGGAGGCCCTTCAGGTATACACTTTTTCAATTTTTGATTTAAATACGAACAAATGACGCAGTTGATAGTGGTGCTAACTGAAGTCTTCTTTCCAAGTTCATCCTTCAATGTTGCATTGCACTATGAACGTTGTTTGCTGCCTTGGGTAGTCGTCCATGGAAGTATAGGTCTACCATGGAAACTTTGCGTCCGTGTGGCGCTCTCTAGGTGAGGATCCGCAAACTATAACAGTCGAGTCAACTATGGTGAAACTTTGACACAGAAATTGGAGCCATGAGAAATTTCGTTTCATTTTCGTGTAGTGCCACGAAATTTCAATTTCAGAAATGCAAGAATTTCAAGCTGCAGAAGGAGGGAAATAATGTCACTTTTTAGGGGAGAAATTCCCAAAAACATTATTGTACGCGCGGGAATCTGCTTGATGATAAGAGATAATTAGTTCTATGTTCTCCAGAAGATTGAGCCAAAGGGATGCTAAGTTTCTGTGGCAGACCTATAGTAAGACACTAGCTTAATTCCATCAACTCTGAGGTTATCCCCTTGGAAGGTGAATTTTGTAAAAGACAACCGATTTTTGTAAACGCCAAAAGCTGGCTTCTCCTGTGAACGGGAATTTTTCCACGTGAAAAAAAAAACATCTTCGCTTTAGGAAGTAGATACATGACGAAAGAAACAGAAAGTACAAAAATGCTCTATTAATTCCCGTTAAAAAAAAACACGTTTTTGGACTTTGGAATAAACACGGTGGTCCAAAAACACTCTATTACTTTGTTATTGCGGACATTCTCTGTTCAAACGTTGCTGCTACCTAGCTCAAGTTATCATCTGGATTGACACATATATAAACCTATAAATAAAGCTGTATTGCTTCATCCCATAAATATTTGAATAGCTACATTTACCTCAAAAATTCCCTGAAATGAAATTTTCACGGAAAATAACCTGAACTATGATCTGGAAAATTTGCTGACATATCATCTATGAAAAGATTGTACTGGTTTAACATATTTAGTAGGGAATCTAAACAAGGGACAACCAGTTTCAATCACCAACAATTTGAAGGAACGTGCTGATGGTACGTGTTTAGTCTGTACAAAGATATTTCTTGACTGGGAGTGAATGAGCTTTGAAACTTGATGCCTTTGCTTAAGCGCCCCATACACTATACGATTTGCCTGCAGGCCGTCTCCTCAACAGGCGAATGTCTGGCCAAAATCGCCGAGCAGCATACACTATCATCAACTGCCTGCAGGCGGACGTACAGGTGAAGTGCTCGCTTGCACAGACACTATACGTCCAGTGCCTGCAGGCGGCCGTACATCGTAAAATTCTAGCGGTTGGCCGGCCGGCCAACTGATAATGTGTGGCAGGGAGCCCCCTTGAGATCATGGATCGACAGTCCCATGCCTGTCGCTGATCTCATGTCCGATCCCTGCCTGCCCTATGACCACACACCATCAGTTTTCACAGACTGCAGGCCATGGCCTTCAGTTTTAACTGATAATGTGTGGGTAACCACGATCACAGCCTCACAAAGGCCTGCAGGCAAATCGTATAGTGTATGGGCCCCTTTACACTGAAATGTGTTGAAGAGGTCTTTTGGTCGGGAATTTGAACTAGATATCTAATTATTTCCTGTATTATGGATATTAACTGTGTCATAATTTACAACCAGGTCTCCAGTCCAGCAGCTCGTTAGCCCTATGGGACGCGTTCTCTGCCGTCAGGGAACATCTTTTTCACGCTGAGCAGAAAAACTTCCTACTCATCAGAGCCATGGAGGATCTTCCAACGACCGGAGAGTTCAAGAACGTCGATCCGGACCTCCTCATGTTGAAAGCTTCATCCCAAGCTATGCTTACCGCGTTGAATCAATGTCTTTTCATTCTACATCAGCAGTCCCAAGACGTATTCACCAGTATAAAATCAAAAGGGTCTTCTAAACACGACCATTCCAGTTCTCACTCCAAGAAGAAATTCCATTAGATTAAGAGAAGGTGATATTTTCCATGATACCACCGCCTAGGTACAATTTATATCATTATCATCCTACATTTCACGCTTACGATATTTTTCGTGGGATTATTCTCTTAGGTGAAAATATGTAATATTTCTGTATATTATAAGTAACCACATTAGAAGATGTTATGCGTCGATTGCTTATTCGTGTGCACTATTATTGTTTATTGTTGATATTAAAATTATCAATGAAGGTAACTTAGTGCATGTATTAGCCACAACAGCACCCGAACATATCAGTAGGCACCTAATATAAAAATATGGCACACTATAATTGCTTGACCTAACAGTCTCTTTAGTACGATAACAACTAACAACCCAAGTTGAACTTGATCAACTTCATATTGGGAATTAAAACAAAATTAACTCCTTTACTTGATTACAATATTACCAGAGATTAATCATTAAATGGACCAATACAATACTAAACTGTAACCCAACGTTTTTGCCCTGAAGCATCAGTACCAGCTTCCAGCTGAAGGTTTCTTCTATTTCAAAATTAGAACAAAATGGGGTATTTCAGTCAACATTTTTTTTTTCAAAAGAGCATGGGTTAGGAACACTGGGCAGAAAGCTGAATCTGGGAGCCTGAGAAGCGTTCAGATTGGTGGAGCTCCAGGACGTAGAGTGCAACAAATCGCGTACATGATCGTTTGTTCCCAACCTCATCACAAGTCACCTTGTTTATCACATGTTTTTCTCCTTGGTGCGTTACTGGCTGCATCTAAGTAATTAATTTGATAAAATTTAGTTACATTCGCAATATGTACAAAAAATCGAGCGATTTTCAAATTTTTTTTTTTTTTTTTGGGTGGCAGTTGTTGATTGAACATCTGAACTACTGGCGATAGGGAGAACAACAATTATTGTAAGGGCAACTTGGAAAATACCTTTCGCCTCGATTGGTTTTTCTATGTAATTCTTGCAAATCTAAATGATGATGAAACGAAAAGTTATCAATTTCTGGTCATTCAAAAGGATTTGAAAAGAAGTGGTATGAAGAGTATGGCCTCCCCCCCCCCCACCACTTCAGTTTCCATAGTAGTTCTTTAGATGAAAGTAGATGGCGCAACTGAGGCAGCCTCAAAAATGCTTGCACGCCATTCTAACATTAGCTTTCTCCTCTGTTAACTTGTCTCCAGTACTCTGTGGTTAGGAATAACGGTAATCGGGTCTGTTTGTCGAGAAAATGTTTAGAAGGAATCAAGGAAGCTAATGAAAGTTGAAGATTTGAATGATGTGACGTATTAAGTTGCTGACCTTGGAACGAGACTCAACTAATCCCGTGTGGTCTCGAACATCTCGTGGCCTTGGATGCTATAAAATACTACACACTTGCCCGCGGCATAGTGCATGTGCGTTCATGGAGGCCCGCCTTTTTTCAGGACATCCCACAGTAAAGCTGGGTTCACATAGGTGCATAAAGTCCGTAATGTGTAAAAAGAGAAGTGGGGGTGTTCCATAATGCATAAAGTGCGTAATGCAGAAAAGAGCATTCACATGGCTGAATGATTACGGGATTACGCAGAAGTGCGCATTACATTCTGCGCAGAAATGTTTCCAAACCAAAACAATGATTCTGGTTGTTTTGTCAATAAACGATACCGAATCAATAAACTTTCTGTGAACAAATGACGAGAGTTTGTTACAAAGTTTACCGAAGATTGTTGAAGTTAATCCTTAATGCGCAAAATATCCAATTTTTCAAAACGATACACTCTGCTCCAAAAGTCGACATCCGCAAAGATCAGTCCCGCCCCCTAAATTTGCTCCAGCCAATAGCATCCAGTTACGCACTACGGATTTATGTTATTCATTTATATTTATTTACGCATCTATGTGAACCAATCTTTAGACTTGGGCGTCCATATGCGATCGATCTGGAGTAAAGTTGGACAACACTCAACAGAAAAAAAATAACCACACTAATCCATTAGACCATTCTGAATCCAAATCCGCGAAAAAAAACCATAGGTGAATGTCCGTGTGTGTGACAAAATCTTGTGTCGTCTACCCAGCTTTTAGTTCTCAACCGATTTTCGTGGTTCTTTTTTTGTTCGTCGCGGAAAACTATCTAGTCGTGCACTCCGTCCCCTGAATTTCGAATTTTGCCTTTTAAGGGGGGCTTGATGCTCAAAAAACGAGCGTATGCGGGCATAATGTTTTAAACTCTGTCCAGGCCTCAATTCCCAACCAATTCAAGAGGTTCTTTTTCTGTTCGACTCAGAAATCTTCCACATTACTCATTATTTCACTAGATAATCAAAATTCGCAAGGAGTGTGTGTGGGCGAGTGGGGGGAATAATATTCACAAAATATCCGATTTTCCAATATTTCGGTTCCTTTACTACTTACTAATTGTATCCAAGCTTTGAAATTGAGAAAAATTCTCATCAAACCTCCGGATTTTCATGCATTATTCTCTGTACCACCATGGTGCCAGAAGACCTTAAACCGCGTATTTCGTGGTTTTTTTTTTTTTGTGTTTCACTTTGACTACGGATGTGAACTACTAGGTACTACTAGGACTGCCTACCAAAACAAATATAATAGATGTAAGTTCAACTTTACGAAGTATTATCGCTTTGGTGCCGGACTGGCACCATTAGTGGTGGTTGTGGGGGGGGGGGGCTTCAATTCGCATGTTGGGTGTCGTAGATCATGGATTTCAAATGCGAGGCTCCCATGCCGCTAGAAATGTTCTGGTGGATACGGGTGAGGAGGGGGATCACTATTTCTTTCCTAAAATACCTAATAAATTACATCGAGTGAAAAAGTTTTTTTCGCTTACCAACTGGTATTAATTGACAATGAGACGGCCCCTGGAATGCATGCATTACTAAACAATATGTTTCAAACGTGTGATCTCTTTATTTAATTTTTCTACCACATGTTATTGTAAAATTGGGGGTTGGAGTATAGAGGTTTTTAATGGTGCTGAATCCAAATTTGAGGTAAAAACCTGAATTTCCGACCCACCGAAATACCTTCCTAAAAGTCTTCAGTATATCCACAGAGGTTTCAGGGTCTTTATGGCGACCTCCGTCTTTGAGAGGAAATCATTTTAGAATCTCAAACCGTGTCATCAAAACCAAAATAGAAAACGTTAAAAAACTCGAAATTATCGGCCTAAAGTCAATTTTCATGGTCTTAAAAGAAAAAAACTTTCCAGAAAATGAACAAATTCTTTCAAACCGTCGCTGTTACAGCAACATGGCACAACTGTTTGTGAATGTTCACACAACTTGACACAAGTACCCAATATAATGATGGATTCAATCAATAGCTTGAAGATTGAGCTCACGGAGATTGGAACGACGAATGAAAAAAAAAAAAAAAAAATGACCAAGTAATCCACCATGAGCATTTCAAATGTTTTTTGTCTCTCCTGGAAAGTAGCTCAAATGCAGTTGTGCCAAGTTGCTCTGACATCGACGAAATGCGAGTAAATCAAATTCAGTTCTCGGTATCAAGTTCTTGGGCGACCAGGAGGTAACAGCCAACAAGAATTAAATTTGAACGATTTTAAAAATCGGACAAGAAACACTTTGTTCTTAGTCAATAACGTTTCTAGATTTTGGCAAAAATACATCGTTTTTGGCTGAAAATAACAAGTCGTAGATAAATCGAATTGTACTTTCACTCAAGGAACGATGTGACAAAATTAAACCCCTCAAAATATGTGGTAACGTAGGACGATCAGTTGCATCCCGAACCGAATTGAGAACTACTTCTAAGTGGTTCATTATAAGAGATTTTAGGAAAAATTGTTCGGAACATGTCTACTCCCCAAGCTGAATGAAAGAAGAAGGAAATTACGTAATACTCGAGATAACCGTTAACGGACTATCAAATTCGTTTATTTGTTCTCACAGTAGGAATGAAGGTCATGGTCGCTACTATCTCCCATGAGTTCGTTGAAATCGTTTCCAGAGGCCTGGGGACCTTCGAAAACCTTTACTTGAGCTGAACAAAGTGCCATTTCCCGACTGCGAACAGAAAGAAAGCTTTATTGAGTGAGATGGTTCAAGCATTTCAGCTCATTTAGAACCAAACCAACATTTATGTATTCATAAAATATTACCTAGAAATGTAATGAAAATTTTGTAATGTTCTGAGCATTTCATGACTTGAATACTCTTAATTCTAATCGTAAGAGCAAGAATCAAAAGACTACTTCGAACTCACCCGAGTCATCTTCCGGTTGACCCACAGCATACCCTGGCGTTGAGTTGACGATTTGTTCTGCTTCTTTGACAGCAATCGTATTTTTTCCATCGTTCAAGCTGGTGTTCATACTGCAAAAGAATAATAACGTTGTAAATAACTGTAAACTAAATACGGCTTCTCTGTTTGAATCTGAATTCCTCACTGACACAAAAGCCATTGGCCAGCTATTTGTTTCAACATACAGGGTGTAAGCCTAACTGGTCTGCCATACGGTACCAGTCGATTCTACAACTAATTTGCAACAAAAAATGTCTCTTAGCGATTTTTTTAACCCTTCGTTTTCGAGTTATTCTAACTTTACACTTTTTTTTCGTGATTTTGAACTTATGTGATTAAATTGGTCACAACTCCTTTAATTTGCTGTGTAAATTACAATTTAAGTATACCGTTTGAAAGAGCATTAAATTTCCTATCGGATAGATGCCTTACCTTTTTTGAGTCAAGGTTTGAGACATAAATACGTCTTCTAAAAAGAGAATTTTACGTAATTTTGGAAACCTCGCATTTTTTCAATCTCAAATTGAACTACGAGGATCAACATTTTTTCAAGATGCAAGAACAGTAAAAACTGCGCCAGAATCTCAGCTTTCCAATGGTATAATCAAAAAACATTTTACAACCGAATTTAGGGGAGAATTTTGTGTTTGAACGTGGAAAAACGTGCATTTTTTCAACGAAATCGGCGCTCCGCCTAGTCGATCTGAGGGGTCGGACGATTGGAGTGGGTGAGTGGGCGCCGCAGTAGACCGCGAGGCCTCCGGAAACAGGAGGCCAGAGCGCTGATTTCGTTGAAAAAATGCACGTTTTTCCGCGTTCAAACACGAATTTCTCCCCTGAATTTGGTTGTAGAATATGTTTTGATTATACCATTGGAAAGCTGAGATTCTGGCGCAGTTTTCACTGTTCAGGCATCTTGAAAAAGTATGGGTTCTCGTAGTTAAATTTGATATTAAAAAAAATGCGAGGTTTCCAAAATTACGTAGAATTCTCCTTTTAGAGGACGTTTTCATGTTTCAAACCTTGACTAAAAAAAAAGTTAAGGTATCTATCCGATAGGAAATTTAATGCTCTTTCAAACGGTATCCTTAAATTGTAATTTACACAGCAAATTAAAGGAGTTATGACCAATTTAATGACATAAGGTCAAAATCACGAAAAAAAAAGTTTAAAGTGAAAATAACTCAAAAACAAAGGGTAATTTAAAAAATCGCTAAGAGACATTTTTTGTTGCAAATTAGTTGTAAAATCGACTGGTACCGTATGGCAGACCAGTTAGGCTTACACCCTGTATTTATTTAATAAAATACATACGAGTTACTAAGTTGAATCGATTCCGTCGATTAGGACAGCGTGAAGACGTGAGCAAGGGTTTCCACCAAAACCAAATCGAATCTAAGCCGTGCCGAATGAAGCCGGCTTAAAAGGCTAACCTCGGTTGAACTGCAGTGTGACTTATTGTTCACTTCACCTCGCCTACTACCTAACCATGAAATCCAATCTGCCCATGTTTTTTTACAGTCATGATGGTAAAAAAATCAGCTAAATCAGCTTGAAATTTCCTATAAAAAATCTATTTATAAAGTAAACAAAACAAGAAAAAATAAATAAATAAAATAAAGTAAAAAATGGCTAAACATTTGTTTAAATATTTCTTTGAAAATTCGTTCTACCACCACTCATACTGCACGAACACTTATTCTGTCGTGCTAAGCCAGAAAGTCGTAACGTGAAAATTTGACCAAATTGAGTTGTTAGTACCCGGGGGTTTTGGGGGTCGATTTCTATCGATTTTCGGAGTTTTAGAGTCGCACCTCTACTAGAAATGCCTCAAACAAGCCACGCGATTTTCGCGTTAAGGGGTGTTAACTTGATTCTGCTAAGAATCTGCTACTAGTCGTATCAGAGCGAATCAGAAGAAGAAAACTCGTATCTTGGCACTGATACGGGAATCTGCCTATTTCGACAATACGACTTCTTGCATTAAATCGGAATGATACGACTTTTTGCCTCTGAAAACTCAACATTTAGTGGTGACTTTACGTTTATACGTAACTTAATACGTGACTTTACGTTTATTTTTATTGTTTCAGCAGTTTTTTCTTACACTCTGAACAGAGATATGAAATACGATTGACTTTGAGCCAAGTAGGATGACAGAATAATCAATGTGAAATGGTTTCTTGAATGAGGAATTTCACCATGTCGGAATTTCCTATTTTTGACCCCAAAATCGGATTCAGCGCCTCGAAAAACCTCCTAAGGCAAACTTTCAGCTCGGACTTCCTAATTTACGAATAAACAAAACAGTTTCGAAAATACGAATGTTTAAAAAACGCTGGAAAATGACGTCATCCTGGAATAGTTCATTTATGTCCGCTTGAAGCGCTGAGATCGAGAAATCTATAGTCCCCAGATGCAAAATTTCACGAAACAGTAAAGTTCGAAATCAAAAACTGAAGAAAAAAATAGAAAAAGCGAGATGGGGAAAATTAGGTTTCCCCTGTTTTTGTTTGATAACTTTTCTCTTAGAAAACACGATTTCGTCGTCCCAATGGGCAACACTGGGAGGAGAAAGCGATCTGAACAGCCCAATCAGCGAGTGTTCGCGCTTCACGTCTGTTTTCCCGGTTAGTTTTGAAATCAAAAATTTTGATTGTCTCCCAAAAATAACAGGAGACTTATTTTCCGAAATCAGCCCGATTTTCATCTATCCCACACCATTAACCATTCAGGAAAAATACAAACAGAATACGGTGAAATTCCTCATTAAAATGTTAATTCAAATTAATTAATGTTTCAAGAATTAAAATGAACAGAATAGTCGTTAACTTGGGGTGTACGAGAGCGTAATCTCGTATCATCTTTTTTGACAATTTACACTCAAAAATGTTTAATTTTGACTCCACAAATGGATTCGGCTACTAATTTCTTTCAAGAAAAACCTATAATTGTGGTAAAAGGAGGAAAAATAATCTTGCGAAAGAATTATTTCGCCAAGAAACCTATTAGGTCGTTTTGCCGAAAGTTGGGTGAAGTCAAGATACGACTTTCTGGCTTAGCACGGCAGTATTGTTTTAGCCATTAGTTTTATAAATTATGGATAATATGAATCCAGTAGATTCTAATTATTCAACACTCAATCTGAAACTAAAGAGAAAACTAGAGCTTCAGTTTTTGTAAATAACTTGACGGCAAAAGCGTTCGAACTGCTCCATAGAACTATCGACAGATTATGGACTGCTATTTTGAAGGCTTTGGACTCCAGTCCGAATCAGTAACAAACAAGAATTTCTAGAAACTCATAATTTTCATGGAAATATGCGTCTTACTCCGGTTTTTATTGAAATGGGTTTCCATAACTTCGTCACGAATGATTCAGGGCGGAATTCATAGTCGACTCTTGAGTGGTGAACCCTCAGGTATTCATAGTGTGAAGGTCACCTCAAGGGTCCCCTTGAGTTCAAGAGAGACCCCTCAAGCTATTCACAGTTGGAATCCCATGAGAAATCAAGTATTTTCTTTTCAAGCTTGTTACACCACCAGGCTTGCCTGTCTTCCCTTGAAGGCCCACGTGATAATAATGAGTCAAAGGAACCGCTGGCTAAGGGAATCCTTAACTTGGGACCCGAAGCACTATGAATAAGGTAGCTTAACCCACCGCCAGGCGCGCCTAGGGGAGTCACACGACCAGGCACACAAAGTCACACTCCGTGCGGCTTGTAAAGGACATTGGATTTATCATCTATAAGTCGTGTTTTTGCTTCCGAGTCTACCAAGGTAGCGGAAGCTTTGTTTTCACTTTTCAAGGACGAAAAAAAAAGTTCTCCAAAATCAAAATTTTCACTCGCGTTTTGCGTTTTAGACCTTTCTGAACAATTTTGGTTCCGTGTCTGTCATGAATTCCTTGTAACGCGCATAACTACGAAGTTATTGTCCGATTTCTATCAAATTTTCAGGGATTGTGCGGGTTGGTGTGTACACGGTCCCCTATGAAAATCATCATCCCCGGACTGATAGAAGCGACTGCGCATGCGCAAACGTGAATTCTTTGTAACGGCCATAACTTCTACATTTTCCATCCGATTTCAATGAAATTTTCAGGGATGTTATAGACTAGTATTTAGATGACCCCCTATGAAAATCATCACCTTCGGACCGATAGTAGCCACTGCGCATGCGCAAACGTGAATTTCCTTGTAACGGCCATAACTTCCACATTTTCCACCCGATTTCGATGAAATTTTCAGGGATTATGTGGATTAGGTTGTAGATAGTTCCCTATGAACATCATCATCCCCGGACTGATAGAAGCGACTGCGCATGCGCAAACGTGAATTTCCTTGTAACGGCCATAATTTCAACTGTCCCCCAGGGGTCGCGGGTTCGAATCACAGCCGAGGCTAAGTATTTTTTTGATCCAATCACATACATCAACTCACTTAATTTTTCATCCGAATTTGATCAAATTTTCTAGGATTCTCCAGATTAGCGTGTAGATGGTCCCCTACGAGGGTAGTGGAAGGTACTTAGAGATTGGTGTTTTGAGATTAACTACTATGCATCGGATCATCTATATAATCGGGTTATGGATACGAGGAAGCTATGTGCCACACCCACTTTGCAGACTTTTTTTATTGTGTTACGGAATCATTTCAAAGAAAAACAATTCTTGATAACTTGAAAATTTTTATGGAACGTTTTGGCCTCAACAAATGTATTTACTGAACTTCCTTTCAGAATATAACTCCTCTTATTTCTATAATAGCTTCACAGTTTGATAGAGGCCCCACTACCATTAGTAATAGGAACTACTAGTTTCAACACTATCAATTCAAACTTGGTACCGAAGTGCCAAATACCTAATCGTTAGCAAGAAACTGCAAA
Source organism: Apolygus lucorum (assembly GCA_009739505.2). Lineage (NCBI taxonomy): Eukaryota > Metazoa > Arthropoda > Insecta > Hemiptera > Miridae > Apolygus > Apolygus lucorum. Next base: position 30,422,073 of record CM019181.2, read on the forward strand.
AGCGTTATAAACTACGAAGTCGGTGGACAAATCGGACCGCAGGTAAGTATCAGCTTAAAAAGAAAATTTCTAAACGTAAAATTGGCATCAAATCCATTCCAATTGAAAAAAATGTACAAAAAACTAAAGAAAATCTTGGAAAAATCACAAAAATCACTTGGCGAAGATTCACAAGAAAATTTATGGGATTTAAGCATTTAATGCTAAAAAAAAACAGTTACTTGAAAATTTGCCACTAAGAAACGAACTTGTCCATCATCAAAAATTGGTATCATATCCCCTCACTACGTGCAGTCAGTGAAGTTGAACTACGAGGCGCGCGCTTCACAGAATGCGGTGGAATCGACCTGTCCTCTTCAAAGCATTTATTGCAACTGATAAACATTTGTTTAGTCGCTAAAAACCATGCGTTTCTGTAGGGCATATCCTGAACTAGGATTACCTTGAGGTGTCAAGGCATTTCTTGGACCCCTTCGAACACGTTTTGCCATAATCACGGTTTTGCCGCACTGGGTGCGGCCGCGCACCTGGCGGTGGGTTAACCACAAGATAAGGGGAGCCTTCTTCAAGTGAAGGAAAATCTTGACTTGAAGGTCAACTATGTTTCCACCCTTATTTCGCAGCTGTTGGTCTGTTAGAAGCTTCAATGTGTTCAACTACGATTAGGTAGGCACTGCTACTCGGGAAACCATTTCAACACGAGACCACAACACCCACCGGGTCGATCGCCCTTTATCTTATGCCATTACAATCCTAAACAATCGATTCACTTACAGATTAATTTTTGCTTCATCTCGAATAACAAGATTTTTCCAGTGCACGTTGGTTTCTTGAATTATTTTCGTAGCAAACGCCTTGTCTTTGAATTCACTGTTGAAGGCAAATTGGTTTTCGGGTTTACCATCTGGTATCTTGTACATCCTCAACCATTCGACGGTGGCTTTCAACAAACCGGGCAAATGTTTCTCAACGTCGCTGATATCTGTAAATGCCAAAGAATTGGTATGAAGCTATTAGATTTATTTTAGGTCCAGGTACTTGTGGCATCAGACGGATGAGATGCCATCACGACGTCCAGAGCCTCAAGGATACCAGGACCAATTAGCTTTATTGAAAAAAATACAGAGCTTATTACTTATTACAGTACATAGGAAATATTTACCTTTTAAACTGTCGAAAAGAGGATCATTCTTGTTGATGGTAACAACCTTCCAATCAGTTTCACCTGAAATTGCGTAAAGTAGGTAATTTCCAATCATCCTTCAAAAACGTTGAGAATTGTAGAATAGTAAAACATTCAAGAGTGTATCAAATTACCTTCGTCAATCAGCGCGATGACGCCGAGTACTTTCACTTGAAGCACCTCTCCTCTTTTGGCAATCTAACAGAAATACAGTAGATATCACTAAAAACATGTAGGTGGACACCAATGTCTATTAGATTTGAATAAAACATAACCAAAACGTTCATCAACAATAGAATGGGCAATTATTATGGCGACTTGTGAACCCGTTTTTTCTTCGAAAGAGCATGATTCAATAATGAAACTATTGTAAAATCCACCACAAATGCGAACTTGTCGATGGGTGCAGGCATTGATCTGTAATCATTACATGGAAAAGGTGGATAGTTGCATGGAGTTACTGTTAATTTCGTCACTCAACAGCTGATGTCATCAGAGGTAGAGATGGGTCGATCCAGGACTTTCTCATTGCTGTAACAAACGTTCCAGCGACACATGTGTAATAAAGCTGGGGTTTCAAGGGGCGTGACTCTTGCTTTCGTTGAATTTCCTGTCTTAACGAGGTGTCACGAGTTTGCCTCTGATGTCATTGGGAGAGAGGAAGGTTCACGCCAGGGATGGATTAGATCGCCAGAGCAAACAACTTTATTATTTGATACTTTGGAGCCATCGGGAACTCGCATCATAATAATGCAAGACGATGAAACTGTTCCTCTATGATAATAGTTCTAAAGAGTAGAGATTTGAGGTTGGCAGCAGCTAAAATAATCAGCGATATGACGAGAAAACTCTGGATTTAGACCAAAAGAAGTCATCTCGAAGTTCAAGAATTTGGAAGTGCGAACTGCCAGGAGTTGAAGATTTTATTTGACAGCGAAAAGCACAGACGAGGCTGGCACAGACGATATTTAAATTCCAAAGGTCATTTGGTTCAAGTCTGAACTCTATTATTTGTCCTTTCGTTCAGAAACGTCCAACAAAATCAAATTGCGGGCCCTCAAACGTCTTTTTGCAAGGATCCACTTCCTCATCCACCAACGTGTTTTCTCCTGTCCACATGACTTGCAGGCTTTTCTCGAACATAACACTAAAAACTGAATTTGAAACTCCACAATTTTCAGTCCTGTGAAAGCCCTGTTTGACGGTTATAACTAAGCAGTCCACCATCTTGGGTGAACTCAGGAACTCATTGAAATTAAATCCTCGGATCTGGATAATGACCATTTCAAGAAGATGGCCACAGCTTTGGGTTAGCACATAATCCATGGAGTTGAAACATCTGAAATTCGAATTGGGAAGGTTAAACCGTAATGGCGAAACTGACCCTAGATAAATAAGGCAATTGAGTTCTATCTATCTAATCTATTAGATTATAGACCGACCAATTGTTTTCTATTAGTAGTCTCAGGAATTGGCTAACTGTGAAAGAATCGGCATTTTCGGTAGCAGCTCCACTCTGGCTATTTCATCTTAATATATTGGCTTCGTCTTTACACGTTCCACGATCAGATTCATTGTTAACCTTATCAAATTTCGGTGAAGAAACTTCAGATACTTATTTCTAGCCCATACATTAGGTCCCTTGTTGGGCGCCTCAAATGTATTTTAATCGAGTAAAAAATAATATGGCAAACTATGATAATAATGGGTGTAACTGGATTCATGAAGTGTGTTGTGAACAACAAGCAAGCTCGCTCCTGCAGGCCGATAGGAAAGCCAAACTGCAGTGGCGATAAGGAGTTAAGCGGATTAACGGGCCAACGCATTCCCCGTTTTATCGCTTCCCTTCTCCCCTCGTCTTTCCTCTCCTCTCCTCGTCCGACCACGTGAAGCCTCGATATTTTGTACAAGACATCAGTCACTTATGAGCCCTGATTCCACTTATTCTCTGCAAAGCAGGATTATTCATTTCAGTTCGAGGAATTTGTGAAAACTCCTTGTAGGATCAGTCCCTTGGCTATTAGTACTGAAATTGTGCCCTGCGTAGCCACCTCTTCAGGTAACTTTCATGCATATTAATGAAGCACATACCTATGTACATACCCAGGAGGTATGATTGTTGTTGTTGGTACCTTTCAAGTGAGCACAAGTGCCTAAATACCTTTTCTTTTCTATTTCCTTCTTTCTTTTGGCTGACATGATTATGTACCTATTCTATCAGGTGTGAAGAACCATCTCTTGTAAACCTTGTTGACCTTGTGGTGCTCTGAAGGATTATCTGGAGGATTATTTTTGTATATCAAGACCCCATGCATGGTAAGCATACTGTTTCATTTTAGCTTCTCAAGATTGTCGAGTCACTTTCTTCTTTTCTCTTTAAGTAAGTACCTATTTACATAGGTGTTATTTTTTCTTCATAGGGGTCTTTGTCCCGGTTGTCTGCCTGGAGTTTTCTTCTTACACCTTGCCTGGGAGAGCCTGTATGCCGAATTCTGCCTTTCCTCTCTCTCAACGCCACACTTAAATATAAGTGTCCCCCTAGTTTAAGTTCCCCCTTAGCTATAGCTTTAGTCGTACGTCCCCCTTAGGTTAAGTGGCTCGAGTAGATAGGTAGGTAGGGACCACCAAAGAGGCTCCTCCCACTCCTAGGAATACGTTCTTGCCTGAGATATCCTCAATAAAACCCTTGATCAAATTCCTTCTTTCTTTCTTTTCTGTTCTTTCCTTTTTTTCTTTTTTCCTCCTATCTATTGACTGATAGGTAGGTCTCTGGTTTGGGGTTCCTCCTCTTATACCCCAGAAACAAAAGAGGAGTGGCGCCCTTTTGATTTTTTTTTCTTTTTTTTTTTTTCAAATATCGGACTCTAGAACCCATCTCCACTGGGCTACCTGGCCGCCTGAAATTGGTGTAACAAGTGTAAAGTAAGAACATTGTTGCTCGAGCATTGTAGCTTCAGAGAGATGCGACTGTTCCTGGTCAAATCCTTCGGTTTAGGTTCCACATAATGGCTTCAGATGGCAGATTACCTACCCCTTACTTTGTTACCATCTGGCCGCAGAAGACTGCACAATGTGGAGACGAGAAGTCTGTCGAGTCCTCCAAATCTGTTTGGTGAGGAGGGAGTCGACACTTGGAGCAACCAAGTTGCTGATTGCACTCAAAGGCATATTCTCACGAAGGTAGCGTGTAAATGGATACTTGAAAATGTATAGAACATCCATGGTCGCCTCATCCACCCGCCCCTTCTATCTCCTTCTTGTATCAGCTGTTGTGAAATGATAAAGCGTAACTTACATGCAACTACCTTCTCATGTAATTATTGTAAATCAAGACAGCACAAATTACTGATGAGCCTCCTGAGCTCTTCCAGGTAAAATCAAAAGAATTAGGTAACTTTGAAAACATGACTCATTCTCCAAAGAACAGCATTTTTGTAGCCTTCTTTAACTTCTTTAAAGTTGGAATAATTCTAAGAAATGAAAGGGGAGCAGGTATAAAATTATATAGCGGTGACATAAACAGTGTTGTTCACAATTTCATCTTGCAGTGATTTTAATTAATCAAATCCTTCTGAAAAATCCATTTAATCTAGAATAAACTTTTATCAATCTTTCAAGAGTCTACCAATTGATATTTTTTACTATAATTGCCCATTCTTGATAACTTTTGAAGTAGTCTCTAAGCAATAGACAAGGCAAGTTTTGGCACGCAAACTAGTAAATACTATACATTGCAAGGTCGAGGTTAACACGTTGGACGCGGATTGCGTCTATGTCACACAAATCCTGGGGTCCCTGTGGCTGGCCGCGTCTAAGTCACACAAACACCTCTCGCAAAACAGGTTCAAGAATATCTGCTCCTGTTCTTTCGTTCTCAGTTTCCTCTCTTTTCTAGCTTTTTTCGTGATAGATGAACATATTGTGAGTTGAACGGTTCAATCCGGAGCTGAATCGGTCGAGGTTGAAGGTAATTGAGCAGTTATCAAAGTGACACCTTATCTTTGTGCGCTCCTCCGGTAATTTCGTTATGTTTTCACATTTTTCTTTCATTTTTATGGAATGATTCACTCTTTTTAAGGTTGATCGACATTGTTTAATTGTTGGTTGTGTCAATAATCAGCTCAATCCTCTCGTAAGTTTCATACTTTCAGTTCGTTATCGTAAAAAAGACCCAGTGGTTCGACTCCGATTTTCTTTGTGTTGACTCAGTTTTTTCTGTTTTGAATCTTTGCCAGACAACTCTACAAAGCTCCCAAAAAAGAGAAGACTCGTCCTCTTTCCAGGTATGGAATAACTAGGTATTATATTGTCGTACATGATTGATTCCTACCTATTTCTATGCACCATCAACCTATCTCCCCTGCAAAGGCCGCCAGAATTCGCGTCCAGTGGACAGGCGGCCTGACCCAACCCACTCACATAGGGGTTGATTTCCCATTCAAACTAGAGCAACTTTACACTGCCGCTGGCTGCGTCACGTTGACGCCGAGAATAAATTCTCCGAATTCTCAACTTTTTTTATGTCAAAATTTTGGAAAACATACTTTTTAATATATGTTGCTGCTATAGGGTTTCAGCGAAAAAAAAATTTCTCCCCCACAGGGGACCAACGCGTATTTTTCCCCGCGTTCAACGTGTTAACGTAATTTTGCATCTTGGAATCTCCACTCTCCCTCTAAAAATTCCAACACCAACTGCACTCTCCTACGTAAAAGCTCAAGTTTCGGCAATTTTTCACAACTAGTCGAATCTCCGGAAAACCATTGAAATAAAAACTAATTGTCAAAACCTTCACGATTTCATTTTAAAATTAAGAACAAACAGGTAGGTAATTCTTTTAGAACTCACCCTGTATCCGATTTCAATAGCATCAACCGGGTCATTGTCACCATTATAACCAGTATGCTCATCTTTAACCTCAGGATTTTCCCATGTCTGAAACAATAAAAGAATTTTATTAGATACCTATTGATTTTTCGATTCCAGATCACATACAAATATGTTGGGGACGTTGATCCTTGATGTTCAGATCGATGAACGCACCTGCGGTAGCGCCCCGTAGTTCCAGATATATCCGTGATGAGGAAATACGTTGGGGACATATCGCAGTTTTCCCTTCTTTATGTCTTGTTTGATCGGGTTCAGAGGATCATCGCGACTTATCTGAAAACAAATCGTGAGGATTTATTACTCAGTAGGAACAAATAACCGATCACAGAAGCAAGTAAAAATTATTGAAGGCCTGTAAAGAATGTTGTTTAGAGTTCAACAGTACGATCTGTAAGACGTTGAGTATGAAGTTGTGCTGTCTGACAGGTTTTATATCAATCTCTCGAGCAGGCATGTTTGTTTGCATAATGAGCATGCAAGGAGATGTCAGTTGCTTTTTGTTAGCTTCCAGAGAAGATTATTATTCCATTTTATTATTTACATGATTTATTCCATTTTTTAATGACATGATAGACCATGTCAGGTACGAGCATGAAATTTGGAATCAAATAATTGCAATAATTTGTATTGTAAATGAAATAAAAACATTCTTGAAATAATAATGGAATGTCTCGGAGTTCTCAGCTGCCCTTGTTTGAACGGCCATCTTGATTTCACTAAGTGTTTCCAAGATTGCCCACCCCTCTGCTCTACCCATAGATCAAAGTTTTTCAGACCAATGTCCAAGCCTCCAATACATTTTTTTGGGGGTGAAGCAGGATTTCTTGAAGAAGTAAATTACTATACTAAACTGGAAATTCAGAATTCTCTTGGAAATTGAGATAAAGTAGATACGTAAATCAGTGATGTACAAGACACAATTGGATGTTTACACAACACTGTCCATTCAGGGGGTACAAGCGCCTCCAGTAAGGTTCCAGCTCAGGGTCCAACCTCTTCTAAGAAGGCCACACACAGCCCCTACATAATCTGTTACTAAATTTTTTGGAGTGACAAGCCCTTTAGAAGAAGTGGCAGGATCAAGAATTCAAAGCAGGTAGCGATCCACAACTATTCAACGTCAACACACAACCATTTCGAGGGTGAAGAACCAACATAGCCTAAGTCAATTTTTTTGGTTTTGAGATAAGGATATAACCTTATAGAAAAAAGTGCTCTGGATCCAAGGGTGTGGTCGGATAAACAGTTTGGCCAACGGAAACTGGAGAAAAATCGTTTAAGGTGATAGTGCTCAAGACAAGGTGGAAGATCACAAGTGCCTAAATCAGTGTTTTCCCTATCATCAGGTATGGTCTCCCAGCCTCCTCCATGAAATTGTAAGTTATCTATAGTAATTTTTGTGTTCTGAGCATGTGGAAATTATTATTAGTGGAATCAGTAAACCCATTGAACAAATTAATATTGAAAAGGGATAGATTGCGATCATTTTTCCAAGGTAAATAATGCCAGGCAATCTTGCTTGACTTGGGTCACTATTTTTCTGCCAGTTCTGTGAGCTATTATTGCTCGGTCTTAGGGACTTGAGCTAAAATGGTTCTGTCTCGTTTGTTGACTTTTTTGCATGCATTTTTGGAAGGGGTTGAGGCGGTAACACAACAGCCCAAGTCAAAAAAACGCTGCAAATTATTACACAATGGTTTATTATTTTTCTACATAGACCACTCGTCTACAAAGCCACCAACCATCCAACATGAAAAAAAAACATCGATCGTATTTCGGCCAGCTAAAATTTGAACGGAGATTAGGCCTCTTTTGCGATTCACACTCGTGTTTCTGATTATCTTTAAGTCCAACTCTTAAGTTCGCGTAGGGAGCGATCGGTTTGTCCTACAGAGCTCCGCGTGGTTTCTAAAATTTCTAAAAATGCAATACCATCTTAAATTTATGGAAAAAAATACCTTTATATCTAAAATTTTTAGAGTCAGGGCGTTTTCAAAATTTCAAACTTCAAATTTAAAATCTTCGGGGCACAACTAGACCCCAAATGGAGCCTACATACCAAATTTCATCAATATCGGTCAATGCTAAGTGGGGAAAGTGCCGCGTATGGCGTACGGCGGACGGACGGCCAAATTTTTATTCGATTTTTGGATTCTACGTACCTTGAAACGTAAACCATCAAATTTTGAGGGGGTGTTGAAAATTTTTTTCATTATTGACAATAATATACCAAAATCTACGCCCAACATAGCCTATCTCAAGTAATTCGACTTAGCCAATAATTTATCCAAAAAAAAGAAGCTACCAGTACTTGTTGGGGTCATATGGGAACACAATGTGTCAAAAACATCACCAAGAGAGACGTGGTTGAGCCGTGAAGAAGTTTTTTGAGCCTCCTGAATAGTTGACAAAAAGCTATGTTGGTTCTTCACCCTCGATTTGCCCTACAATCCCATTTTACTTGATCAAAAAACATCTTCCAAACTATTCAGTGATGACAGTAGAGTCACACAGCAGACTCTCCATAAAATAGGTGAACTTACTTCCATTTTGTGATTGGTCCATCTTGGAATTTCGACAACCATGTTGTATAATCCGCCAGACGCCTGCAAAGGGATGTCGTGGAATGGTGAAACGTACGCCCCTGTATCGTCATTCTCTGAAAAAACAGTAATACCGATGAGTGTTTTACCTTTATTGGATTCTTATGATAAAATGCATATCTCAGCGTCAAATTTCATCAGTAATTACTTATAAATAGGGTGAAAAGTGGACTACGGCAGTGTGCGCTCATCGCCCATTTATCCAGCCATGCTACTCAAAAACTTTCTAGTGATTTATTTTATTAGATCTGGTGCTCATTGTCTTCTCATCAAATTAAGAGCTCTTTTGCATCTGTAAGAGTGAAATTATGGCTCATTTTCCTAACCTTTATCTTCTAACTCAGTTTCACAGTTCAAAGTAGGTCACTTAACATGGGGTGTTTATTGTTAAACTGTTTATTGTTATTTTTAATCTAAACTAGACCTCATTCTGAGAATTTTGACACCAACTGCGACCTACTAGCGTGATAAGACCTTTTTCTATGATTTTTCAAAGTTTCGAATATTTATGACGTCATAGTGGGCTAGGGGGTCCCACCCAGGCGGGAGGGCGCGTGACGCCATGAACATTCGAAACTTTAAAAAATCATAGAAAAAGGTCTACTCGTCCAAAAAGAGAACGGCTGGTGAAAAAATGGGGTATTTTGGTGGGTCTGAAATTCAGGTTTTTGTCCTCAAATTTGGATTCAGCACCCTTGAAAACCTATATACTCCAACTTTAAGCCCAATGACACTATAACATGTGGTAGAAAAATTAATTAAAGAGATCACACGTTTGAAAAAAAGGCGGGCCGCCATAAATGCACACACACTACGCCGCGCGCGTGTGTGAGTAGTATTTTGTAGTATCCAAGAGGTCCTCCAAGGGTTTCATCTCTTCTCTGTGCATGGATACTTTTTTCAAAGACAGTTGGCTAGCTACGTCACAATGAGGAATTTCACCATGTCGGAATTTACTATTTTTGACCCCAAAATCGGATTCAGCACCTCTAAAAAACCTCTAAGGCAAACTTTCAGCCCGAACTTCCTAATTTACGAATAAACAAAACAGTGTAGAAAATACGAATGTTTAAAAAAACCGGGAAAATGACGTCATGCTGGAATAGTTCATTTATGGCCGCTTGAAGCGCTGAGATCGAGAAATCCATAGTCCCAAGATGCAAAATTTCATGAAACAGTAAAGTTCGAAATCGAAAAACTGAAGAAAAAATAGAAAAAGCGAGATGGGGAAAATTAGGTTTCCTCTGTTTTTGTTTGATAACTTTTCTCTTAGAAAACACGATTTCGTCGTCCCAATACCCCATAAAAATAACATGAAATACCCCATTCTCAGGATAAGGTCTAGGTACTTTCGATTAAAAATTTAAAAAAAATTAGGCCCATTGGTTTTATGGATTATTTTCCCAACTTATTCTCTATTTTTTTTCGTTTGTAGCCATTTCTTCGATAGTTTCAGCTTTCAATTCGTTCTTTGTAGGGTAAGAAAAGTCACAATTACGTTTTGTATCGTGGTAACGCACTTGCCCTCCAGCGCTATCTAGAATGCAGGCAAGTGCGCGCAGCCCGATTTTCAGTGACATAGGAAAGATAAAATTCACAAAGATAGTCCGGTTTCATGAATTTCATCATTTTTTAACGTGGTCTTTTCTCATGACTTAATTTGTAATGAAATATAATTTTTCTCAACCAGGAAAAATGTTGACACATTCACCCCGTAGGTTTGAATTTACGGATTTTACCTACTCTAACTCCTACTTGCAGTAAGGTAGTCTCTAGTCTAGATGGATGAACAGTCATATTCAGAAATTATTGTCACCCTCTGAGATGAAACGGCTCTTTGGAACACACTAAGAAGTTGACCATCAATTGATTGAATGTCAAAATGCCAAAAAATCACCTGTTTTGGATGAAATAATGTTGATTAAAATAATTCGTTAGTGATTTCAGAAATAAACAGTTTTTTGAGTTTATTGTAAAGTTTAGGAAATTTGGGTTCGGCAGCATCAGAAGTCACGAATTCCGACCCTCTGAACTACTAATAGGGGAGTGGGGGGCACATTTGACACTTTTTCGCATTTTCCATCCTACAAGGTTGAAAGAACGAGAGGTCTTGAATTTCTTTCTTCTATCGTTAACTACGGTATTTTTGCTACCCACATACATCTCGTTCCTTTTTCAATCTGCTTGCCAAGTATTTTTTTTTGTAAATTTTCAAAATGCTTAGGAAGTGACAATTGTGCCCCACCGGTGGGGCACAATTGGCATGAGAAAGGGGCACTTTTGACAGTTCACAGAAAGTACCATAATTCTAAACTAATCTTACCAAAAAACCATGAAACGTCCGGCAAATCATTATCTGGCAATAATGTTGAGTGAGACAGAACAACTATAGACCCTGCAGCCTGTAACAATCAACACTACCAACACAATAGACGATTTGCGCGCCTGCGCAGTAACCCCATATAGCCTGGTTGCAACCTTCCGCGAAGAGCAGGTTTCGGTACTCGGATCGAGTTGTTTACTAGTTTTGAATGAAGTTTAGTGCGTTTTATCTTCTTTTCTAATGTGTAGTTGTCGAGTTTTGTAGTTTTCAATTCGTGCAATTTCGATAAAAGACGTTGTTTTTCATTAGAAGGGCGGCCCGGGTCCGTTTAAAGTGATTTGTCTAATCGAAAATGATGTACCTAGCTGGAACCGTCCTATCGATCAAAACAACATTTCAGGTAAGTGAACCTTTCAATTGTATCTTTTATTATTTGCTAAGTAACTTTTCATAAACCTCGGCTCTCCTACTATGAACTACAATACAGAACGATGCGTTCAAAAATACAATACGATGCGCAAATACAATACGATGCGTCTCATTCAACGCGGAATAGCCTGCTGTAAACGCTGGGGTGCCGGCTTTTATTTACTGGCTTTAGCTCGAACCTAGGGGGAAACAACTATTTTTCAAAAACAGAAGAATGACAAATTCTCGCGTTTTTGTTTGCAAAAAGTACCTACGGGTTCGGCAAGATTTCAGACCCCAACTCAGACCTCAGCATCACATTTATCGAAAGGAATGCATGTTTTTTTAGAAGTGTGGACTCCGTGGGGGATTGGTCAAAATGTTCAATCTCAAAATGAAACAAAAACCCTTGAAATTGACCATTTCCCTTAAAAAGGGCTCCCGGAAAGAAAGGATTCAGGACCTCAAAATACGAAAAACTCTGTGTAAGTTTCACCCTAACTTGTCATAAATTTCAATGACCATCTTGATGGGAAAATGGAACAGTGAAAATCTGAAGAAAAGAGGAGGGATTAAACTTTTTCTGACTCGATTCCAAAAATCCATTATTGAAGATAATAAACCAAAATAATGGCAAAAAGTATACTAATAATAAATAAAATGAATTTATGTATTTATTTATGTGTGAATCTTGTTTCAGCTACGTGCACACTGAATGGGGAAAAAATTGAAAAAAAAAAGAAGAGAAAAATGAAGAGAACTCCCGCAAGGCACGACACGGCCCATAGGATTTGACTTGAAATTCCTCGATGTAAAATTGAGTCGAATTCCCCGTTGTGCTAGTTTTACATATTGCTATGGGTTGAATGTTTGTGGATGATCCATTCCAGTTTCGTTTTATATTGTTACCAATTTCTTTGCTCTCATTGGTGTACCTGTGTAAACTTTTGGAGCCTAGTCATATGTATGAACAGAACTGAGTTTTTAAAAGTAAACTGAAAGTAAAAACAAAAAGGAAACTGTAGTAGCTAAGTAAGTACTTAATTTTACAAAAAAATTTTCCAAATGTTTTTAAATTTTGGTTTGCCTAATACTAACAAAATGTGTTTCTTGAGTTCCTACTTTTTTCATAATAAAAGTATTTCGTAAAAATTACTCATGATTTTTTTTTTTGTGAACCTGAAATTGAAAGACAAACTAAGGACAGTAAGTTGTGGTACACTTTTTTTGTTTATAGTAGGTACCTACAGGCCAGAAGCACTGAATTTCGATCCTTGGAATTCCGTAAAACGTATTGTCACTGCACTAGTAACTCAAACACTTGACATACCTACATAAAAAAATACAATGCAGTGGCTTAGTCTCTACAGTACCTAGGCAAAATAGTGAGCGACTGTTTTCTCACTGAAGAGTTCCTATCTGCTTCCTCACTTTAGTCGGTACTAATTTAAAATAAACAAATAATCTGATATAGGGTTGTTTAAACTCCACCGAATAAGAGTTATTTCATTTTTATACCAATAATTCATTTTTATACCAATTCGTCTTTCCCAACCTCACATTATACTGTTGTAGTCCGCTACCGAAATAGAATGTAGTACCTACGCCTTTCAGACATATCTTTTTTCATTTTCTAATGCAATGAGGAAGAAAAATGTATCTTGGATATATCTGCAAATGAACTTCACTGGAAATTGACGGATCCGCGTTTATTTTGGTTTTAGATTTTTTATTCGATACCTATACAACAAAAACATATTAACGTAATTCACCAAAAGGTACTTATTTAATCCCAATAAAAGTCACACGCATGTTAAAAGATAGATGGGTTTATCCTAATAATAAAATAGAGAGATGCAACCTAAAATTATTAATTCATCGTAAAATTTACGATCATTTAATGATTAAAATATGATGCGTCAGAAATGTCCGTGATTTCAAAAATATTACACATCGGATATATGGTACGGCCAGACAATGAAAACTAGTATTGAAATTTAAATTATTTAAATAAGAACAAAGCCCAAGGAGTATACTTACCAGTAGAGTTGGATTGAAAGGGATCATTGCAAAGAAAGTAAACAAACAAGAAAGTAAACGGAAAGGTTCAAACAATTTATTCATGAAAATAAGGGATGATTTTAATTGTAGGTACAATAATACATGCAGTTGCAACGTAACTGTGCAATTTCAACTAGGTATTTAACTAAAGGTTCCCGAAAATTGAGGCGTTGTTGGCGAAAATTAGAGGCGTTTCACTGAGCGAATCATAGTAGGTATCCTTGTAGATTTGACGAACTTTTTGAAACTTGGAGTCATTTTGCTGCAACGAATTATCCACGTCCGAAAAATGTTACATTTGAAACAGCCTTTGACGTGAGATTTCCCTTGTTGGTCATTCCAGTTTAGAACATCACGTAGAAATAAACACGACTGGGGAAATCTGCAGAACTTCGCGGAAGGATCGTAACCCGGCCTTCCTGACTTGGAATCACTATTGCATAATATGCCGTAGCACTAATGGTAAACCATTTTTACTGTCTGGAGTACTTTAGGATCGCAAAATTGATATAAAAATAATTGTAACTTTCGAAAACGGAACAAGCCAGCCATAAACAAACACAGAAACAACGAGAACCGGGGAAACCGTGTACCGAAACCTGCGAGATTGTAACCTCCCGGACACGCATGCGCACTGCCACTTTCATTAATAGAAATCGTCTATTTCAATTAGATGAGTACCCACTCTTCTTTCTCAAAGGAACACCAAGTTTTATGGATGTAGGAATTGAAGTAACAAAAAATAATGATCAAAACAAAGATGTTTATTGAAAAACGTCAGGTCGAGTAGGTATTCTAAATCCTACATCAACATAGCATTGACAAACTTCATAGGTATATAAAAATATATGTCAAAATATATGTCAAATGTTCCCCTAGCAAAACTGTCAAAACTACCCCTAGGGTAGCCATTACAGTAAAACCCAAGCCAACCTCAAACCATGAATTGTTTTGAAGAATCCAAGGAAAACACTTGCATGGAGACATATACGACTGACAAACTGGATGAGCTACATTTGAAAAAAAAAAACTGAATCCACTCGGTAATCAACGAAAAACAAAATGAAAAAAAACTTACTTTTGAGGGGTCCAAACACTCAAACCGCCATGAGCTGACTAGATGATTTGTAACCTGCACGGTTTTCACCTGGAATGGTTCTTCTTCTTCTTCTTCACAATACAAAAACACGAAATCGCGGTAAAATTCAAATCTTGTGTGACAAACAGCCATTGTCAAATGTGCCCCTATGTCAAATGTGCCCCCCACTCCCCTACATAGTACATAATAAACCTACTAATACATACTGTGCATTGAAGAGTCTGTAGATTGAGCAATCTTTCCACAACCCTACCTTGATTTCCCTGTGCCTGGCCTAGCCCAATGACAGGAATGGCCTCAGGCCCCCTGTCTTGCCCTCAGTGTGGTGCGTTGCGGCCAACATCAATGTCCCCAATACCTTTCCAAGCCACAGTCTGTCGCTGTAACCTAGTTTTTGGCGCTCACAGCTATAGCCCTACATGAGGCCCAGGAAGAGAAGGAGGACATGGCCTAAGCAGCTCTACGTGGTAAGGTCGAAGTTCAGCATTGGTCGAATGCTGGATGAACTGAGCTGCAAAGTTTTCAGGAACATTCTACTTTGTTCCCCCAACATCAATGTCCCCAATATCTTTCCAAGCCACAGTCTATACCTGTAACATGGTTTGGCGCTCACAGCTATAGCCCTACATGAGAAGCCCAAAAGAGAAGGAGGACATGGCCTAAGCAGCTCTACGTGGTAAGGTCGAAGTTCAGCCTTGGTTGAATGCTTGATGAACTGAGCTGCGAAGTTTTCAGGAACATTCTACCTTGTTTCATCCAACATCAATGTCCCCAATTTCTTTCCTAGCCACAGTCTATACCTGTAACATGGTTTGGCGCTCACAGCTATAGCCCTACATGAGAAGCCCAGGAAGAGAAGGAGGACATGGCCTAAGCAGCTCTACGTGGTAAGGTCGAAGTTCAGCATTGGTCGAATGCTGGATGAACTGAGCTGCGAAGTTTTCAGGAACATTCTACCTCGTTTCATCCAACATCAATGTCCCCAATTTCTTTCCTAGCCACAGTCTATACCTGTAACATGGTTTGGCGCTCACAGCTATAGCCCTACATGAGAAGCCCAGGAAGAGAAGGAGGACATGGCCTAAGCAGCTCTACGTGGTAAGGTCGAAGTTCAGCATTGGTTGAATGCTTGATGAACTGAGCTGCGAAGTTTTCAGGAACATTCTACCTCGTTTCATCCAACATCAATGTCCCCAATATCTTTCCAAGCCACAGTCTATACCTGTAACATGGTTTGGCGCTCACAGCTATAGCCCTACATGAGAAGCCCAAAAGAGAAGGAGGACATGGCCTAAGCAGCTCTACGTGGTAAGGTCGAAGTTCAGCATTGGTCGAATGCTTGATGAACTGAGCTGCGAAGTTTTCAGGAACATTCTACCTTGCTTCATCCAACATCAATGTCCCCAATATCTTTCCAAGCCACAGTCTATACCTGTAACATGGTTTGGCGCTCACAGCTATAGCCCTACATGAGAAGCCCAAAAGAGAAGGAGGACATGGCCTAAGCAGCTCTACGTGGTAAGGTCGAAGTTCAGCATTGGTCGAATGCTGGATGAACTGAGCTGAGAAGATCTCAGGAACATTCTACACACGACGCCCGACATATTGAAGAATAATAGAGAATTTTTGGCAACCACTAATGGGCCCCTTTGGAACCTCTTCACAAAGCACGGAGTTCGCGAGTGACGATGGATTTGCCTCCCGACAACAGCAGGCGATGATGAAAGGGTGCCCCCAGACAGTCACACGTTCCTAGAAGCCCACAGTCACGAGCCCCTCCCTTCCCCCCCTATCCAAAGTTAATGGGCTTCCTCCTTCAACTGGGTAGCATCCTCTGTTGCTCGCGCTAGTCGCCTCTTAACGGGGCCCATGAGATTTTGGCAACAAAAACTCTCTAATAAAAATGGGCGCAGGGAGGCAGGGCCCGAATGAAAGTAAAAGGGGAGAGAAAGCTGTCTACACCAATCACATCTCTCTGGATTGGATGGAAATTCTAACCGATCGCCCTTGCTCCCTTAAGGCTCGGCCACACAGAACGCGGGCTGACCGCGTGGACAGGTTCGCTTGACTCCCGCGGACTCTGTAACAAGGCATTCCGCATTGCCCCTGCCACACAGAGTGCGGACTGCCGCGGCGGGCAACTTCTGTCAGCGCCAGGGCGCGGGCAGGTTGTAATTTTTTACAGAGTCCGCGGCGGGCAACTTCAAATTCTGCACTATAATTGAAATTGTTCCATATTTTCCTCAAAATATAATCAATGTGTTTATGTTAATGTTGTAGGTTAAATGACTTTTCCTACTTTTTTCTCAAAACATTATTTATTTATTTTTGGTTTTTATTAATTTTTGAGAGAACTAAAGTTTCAAAAGGTTTCAAATTGATGCTGATTGCCTACATTTCAATCAAATTCCTCTCTCTTACTTTTTTTCTAAAATGAGTAGTTGTGCTATTGAACCATTTCGAGCACAATGAAAATTCCACTTTTTGGGAGGAAAAAAATTATCTATTTTTGGATACTTTTGTATCTCCGTAATTAGGTACCTATTCAACCTACAGAGCTCATGTTGGTCGCAAACTGTTGCAAATTTAACCTAATTTAAAACGTTACCGGACATAAATTATTGCCTTCTAAGTTACCTTTATTCAAGTTTAACGTCCTCTTAATATAAGTTTCCCTGTGATTCGTTTTAATCTTGACGTTCTTTAGGGGGTTCGATAATAATGTTAAATCTACCGACAGATAATCCTGGATGTAAGGAAAGGTTTAGTTTGGAGGATTGGAGTACGCCAACCAAGAACCAGGTACTGGGCTACAGAATTCCCTACTTGACTCAAGTTTTGAAACTTTATTTAGGTTATCGTGACCATGGAGAGATAAGAAGTATCTTAATGTGTGCGGTTGCGGTGTGAAGTCAAGGACAGTGTCATAAAAAATATTATGTAATTTCCTACTTATCTAGGTAAGAGGGTAGGTAAATGGAATATGTTATGAATGAATGAACTATCCTGACAACTCAAACGGTATGAACACTAGCAGTCTGAAGTAGGAGAGCACGGAAAATACTGAAGTTTGGTGCAATCATGAGAACCGGAGTAATTTAGTGTCATGATGACAGAGATTTATCTCTGTGACATATCACTTCGGTTAGTGCCCATCTATCTACTTATCAATGCACAGATGCCGCAGTCATGAGTGTCCTATCTTGTCTCGGTCACTTCGCCTGTTTCACACAATTACACGGCATAAACAGAAGATAATTTTAAGAAAATCCAGATAAGAAACTCACTGAAGTAGATCCGGTAGTCGGTGGTGTTCGTTGTTCCTCTTTCTACGATACTGTAAGGCATGTTGCGAATTGTCCTTGGATGGACTACACTGGTTAACCGACGTGAGAAAAACGAGCAACAACCACCAATTTTACCTAAATCCGTACGAGAAACACCTCGTGAATAATCAACGGTATTTGAAAACAAGTATGAACCGAGACGGCGAGAAGAAACAGATGCTGGCAACGGCAAGTGATATCGGAGCACGTGACAAGCGAAATTAGTTTGTTTTAGTGCTGCCATCTGTTGTTAGATAAGGGAAACCAAAAATCGATATTATCAAACGACGTTGAATTAATAATTAAACGAAAAGAACAAGTAACGAACTGAAGAAAGATTATTTCCAAACCTCAAGGGCATCGAAGTCAAACTGGTGGAATATAAGATAAGGCTGGCATTGAGGTTTGAGAACGGAAAAGCTGTTCTACGTCTGCGGTCTCACCACCACTTTCCGTTTTTACTTCCTCCATGAAACGAGGCGAAGAAACCAGATACTGTTATCAGTTTCTGATACCAAAGGAAATGATAACGCTCGGAACACGAAAAATTTGATCTCAACGTGGGGTCTCGGTTGTATTTTATTCAAAGTTTTTGAAATCGTTTTCTGTTTTGATCTGAAAGAATAAAACATTATTGTTAGAAGATGGAGTCGCTGTCGGGATCCAGCATTTCAAGTTCTCAGCGGGACGAATTGATGGAAACTGTGAAGCAACAAATCGCCGTTGCTAACGCTCAAGAGCTCCTGACGGTAATAGAACTTATAAGTACTTAGTTGAATGTAAGAACGTTCAAAATAAGAAAATTATCTCAACTTATGTATTAATTCCGAGTTTTTAGAATTTATTATGCTTAGAAATGTACGGTTGGGAGCTGCCTCCTTTAGCCACACCTGTCGCGAGGGTGTTCTGTAAGTTTAAATTTCAACAAACAATTTAACACCGCTTTATGAATTCCGTACTTACGGGCTGGACCGTGGATATATTTGTGTACTTAGTACAGAATTTGAATTTTGAAGGTTATATCAATTTTCTACTTATTGACAATTGCATGACGAAAGAATATGATTCAATTACGTGATGGAACCATGGTGGCACCACTATTAGTTCCATGGTGGTACAGAGAATAATTCATGAAAATCTGGAGGTATAATGAGAATTTTTCCTCAATTTCAAAGCTTGGGTACAATTGGTAAGCAGTAAAGGAACCGAAATATTGAAAAATCGGATATTTTGTGAATATTATCCCCCCACTCACCCCCTCTCCTTCCGAATTTTGGTACTCGGGTGAAATTATGTACAACTCTGAAGTTATTTGAGTCAAACAAAAAAAGAAACACGCAAATCGGTTGGAAATTGAGGCCTGGGCAGAGTTTACAAGTGTAAGTCGGGGGCAGGGACAGAAGAGCAAGCACGTAGTAGACGGACCAGCCGGGCGAGCGCCACCTCCAGCTTGGGGCTGCCCGAGGAGGGGCAGTAGAATCTTCGCCAATACTCGGACAAGCTCGGGAGTCGTCGGCACCCCACCCTTTGTTTTCTGGATCCTTCTGGACACCCCCGACGAAGCTTCTCCCCTTCCGCAGTCAACTGTCTACGCTTGACCTGAGTAGTTGGTGGTACACCTGGCCGTCGTCTTTTTGCCAGTAAAGGGTGTAGTGAAAGTATCATTTTTCGTCAGTCAATCGTACCTAAAGTACTTAAAGGTACAATTATTTTTCCCGTCAACTGTCTACGCTTGACCTGAGTAGTTGGTGGTACACCTGGCCGTCGTCTTTTTGCCAGTAAAGGGTGTAGTGAAAGTATCATTTTTCGTCAGTCAATCGTACCTAAAGTACTTAAAGGTACAATTATTTTTCCCCTCAACTTCTGCGCCAGTGACTCCCTTCGGGCTCACTGTTTCACCTGTGGACATCCTCCTGCTACGAAGACCGGACCAGGCGCCTTACAATCGGTACTCCAAGTGCCGCCCCCAAGACGACCCCAGGAACTCTCAGTAGTACGGTAATTTCCGCAATCACATGTTTCCATTTGTCTAGCTACTTGCCAGTTAATCGTCATACTCATGCTACTTCTCCTTGTTTGAATGTTACTAAATCGGTACTAGGTACTAGGTTGAAGTACGATTATTCACAAGTTGTTTGCAGTCATATTGATACACTCCTCAGTAATAGTGGTACACTTGGTACGCACTCAAATACTTACAATACGATATTTTATTTATTTTTCAAGAGGTACCCCATTCGGTACACTAGTCGAATACTTGTTTTGAGTCATTTCTTATATTGGTACGCATTTCGGTACGATCTCATTTTACTATTTCTTTTACTTACCTGACGTATTTCTGGTCATTTCGTATATTCGGTACACGTTTTGGTACCATGTTTTATTACTTACCTTATTACGACTGAAGTTTAACTTCCTTGAAGCTTATTGATGAAAGGTACATACATTTATGAATAAATACGACGTATATATTTTTGCAATTCTTTATTTCATAAAATACAATTTATTAACAGTACATTGTCAAATTGAGTCGCCTACAGTTCTTGTTCCCGATCACCCAAGGTGTCTAAGGTACTAGGATAATCAGTACGAATTAGTTGGGATTTTCCTGGTATCATTTTGTAAGCAATTTGGGAGTTTAATTACGCTACTCTTGGCTCCTTCAGAGCATACCTATTTCGGCCCATCAAACTTTGAGAAACCCCCAAATAACCAACTTACACAAGATTATGCACGTAAACGCACGTTTTTTAAGCATTAACCCCCCCTTTCCGCCTCTTAAAAAGCAAAATCCAAAATTCCGACGCCGTAGTGCACAACTAGATAGCATTTCGCGTCAAACGAAAAAAGAACCACGAAAATCGGTTGAGAACTAAGGCCTGTGCAGAGTACACAAGATTATGCCCAAACATATTGTTTAGTAATGCATGCATTCCAGGGGACGTCCCATTGGATAAGCATTAGATCAGTTTAACCAGTTGGTAAGTGATAAAACTGTTTCACTCGACGTAATTTATTTATTACTTTAGGCAAGAAATACTGACCCCCCCCCCATTATCCACCTTAACATTTCTAGCGGCATGGGAGCCTCGAATCTGAAGAGCATTTTAAAATCCATGATCTACGATACCCAACATGCGAATTCGAGTTCACCCCCCCCCCACCACATCCCAGTCTGGCACCAAAGCGGAAATACGTCGTAACATTGAACTTTCATCTGTTAGTTTTGGTAGGCAGTCCGTCGAAGTTCACATCCGTATTCAAGGTGAAACACAAAAAAAAAAAAAAAAAAAAAAAACACAAAATAAGCGGTTTATGGCATCATGGCACCATGTCCTGGCACCACTATTTGTTCCATGGTGGTACAGAGAATAATTCATGAAAATCCGGAGGTATAATGAGAATTCTTCCTCAATTTCAAAGCTTGGGTACAATTAGTAAGCAGTAAAGGAACCGAAATATTGAAAAATCGGATATTTTGTGAATATTATCCCCCCACTTACCCCCTCCCCTTGCGAATTTTGGTACTCTGGTAAAATCATGTACAACTCGGAAGTTATTTGAGTCAAACAAAAAAAGAAACACGCAAATCGGTTGGAAATTGAGGCCTGGGCAGATTTTACAAGATTATGCACGCAAACGCACGTTTTTAAGCATTAACCCCCCCTTTCCCCCTCTTGAAAAGCAAAATCCGAAATTCCGGCGCCGTAGTGCACAACTAGATAGTTTTCCGCGTCGAAGAAAAAAAGAACCACGAAAATTGGTTGAGAACTGAGGCCTGGGCAGAGTACACAAGATTATGCCCAAAAACGCACGTTTTTTGAGCATTAACCCCCCCTTAAAAGGCAAAATTCGAAATTCCGGCGACGTAGTGCACAACTAGATAGTTTTCCGCGACGAACAAAAAAAGAACCAGGAAAATCGGTTGAGAACTAAGGCCTGTGCAGAGTACACAAGATTTCGTTACACACACACATACACACACACACAGACATACACCTATGGTTTTTTTTCGCGGATTTGGATTCAGAATGGTCTAAAACGGATAACTGTGTGGTTATTTTTTTTTCTGTTGAGTGTTGTCCAACTGTACCCCAGATCGATCGCTCAAGGACGCCCAATTCTTACTGTGGGACGTCCTAAAAACGAAGTTGAAGAAAACATATTGTTTAGTAATGCATGCATTCCTGGGGACGTCCCATTGGATAAGCATTAGATCAGTTTAACCAGTTGTTAAGTGATAAAACTGTTTCACTCGATGTAATTTATCTATTACTTTAGGCAAGAAATACTGACCCCCCCCCCCACCATTATCCACCTTAACATTTCTAGCGGCATGGGAGCCTCGAATCTGAAGAGCATTTTAAAATCCATGATCTACCATACCCAACATGCGAATTCGAGTTCACCCCCCCCCCCCCCCACCACATCCCAGTCTGGCACCAAAGCGGAAATACGTCGTAACATTGAACTTTCATCTGTTAGTTTTGGTAGGCAGTCCGTCGAAGTTCACATCCGTATTCAAGGTGAAACACAAAAAAAAAAAAAAAAAAAAAAAAAACACGAAATAAGCGGTTTATGGCATCATGGCACCATGTCCTGGCACCACTATTTGTTCCATGGTGGTACAGAGAATAATTCATGAAAATCCGGAGGTATAATGAGAATTTTTTCTCAATTTCAAAGCTTGGGTACAATTAGTACCTAAGCAGTAAAGGAACCGAAATATAGAAAAATCGGATATGTTGTGAATATTATCCCCCCACTCACCCCCTCCCCTTCCGAATTTTGGTACTCTGGTAAAATCATGTACAACTCGATAGTTATTTGAGTCAAACAAAAAAAGAAACACGCAAATCGGTTGGAAATTGAGGCCTGGGCAGATTTTACAAGATTATGCACGCAAACGCACGTTTTTTAAGCATTAACCCCCCCTTTCCGCCTCTTAAAAAGCAAAATCCAAAATTCCGGCGCCGTAGTGCACAACTAGATAGTATTCCTCGTCAAACGAAAAAAGAACCAGGAAAATCGTTTGAGAACTAAGGCCTGTGCAGAGTAGGTACACAAGATTTTGTTACACACACACATACCTACACACAGACATACACCTATGGTTTTTTTCGTGGATTTGGATTCAGAATGGTCTAAAACGGATTACTGTGTGGTTATTTTTTTTTTTTCTGTTGAGTGTTGTCCAACTTCACCCCAGATCGATCGCATAAGGACGCCCAAGTCTTACTGTGGGACGTCCTAAAAATGAATAGGTCACCCATCAACTATGAATGGGGTATTTCAGTAAATTTTTTATATTTTTTTTTCCAAAAGAGTAAGGCTCAGGAATAACGGTAATCGGGTCTGTTCGTCGAGAATTTTTTTTTAAAAAAATCAGAGAAGCTTAGGAAAGTTGAAGATTTGAATGGTGTGACGTAGCTAGCCAATCGTGACGTAGCAAGCCAACTGTCTTTGAAAAAGTATCGATGCACAGAAATCCCTCTTGGATACTACAACATTCTACTCACACACGCGCGCGGGGCAATCCGCGGCGTAGTCCTTGCCTAGTGTGTGTGCATTTATAGCGACCCGCCTTTTTCAAACGTGTGATCTCTTTAATTAATTTTTCTACCACATGTTATAGTATCATTGGGCTTAAAGTTGGAGTATATAGGTTTTCAAGGGTGCTGAATCCAAATTTGAGGTCAAAAACCTGAATTTCCGACCCACTGAAATACCCCATTCCAGAAGGACGTTAGGGCTATCCACGTTAAGAATGAAGAAAAATCGCAATAAATACTCTTCTCCCCACCCCGATCTTATAGATTAGGTTTTCTAACGTAAATTGCTATTTATCTCCTATTTTCTTAATACGCACTAGGTATACCAACATACTGTATGCACAGAGTAGGTATGTTTTAAAAATTGTTGTTGTCCATATTCATGCTATCCTTAAAGAGTGGTAGTATTCGTAGGTACTCCTCGAGAGTACCCACATGTACCTACCCACTCGGCTATTATTTGTTGGATACTTCGGAGTTCTGACGACCTCCTATCCTTTACCTACATGTTATGGATGACGAGTAAGCTATGTGCTACACCCACTAGGTAGAATACCTTCTATTTACCTAACCGTTCAATATCCCTCTTATTTGTTAGGTACTTGGCAGTTCTGACGACCCTCTATCCTTTACCTTCCCAAACATGTTTCGGATTTTGAGGAAGCTATGTGCTACACCCACTTGGTAGAACACCTAATCTCCTAACTGTTCGATGTCGCTCATATTTGGTAGGCAAATTTACCTACTTGATCATGCATGAAACGTTTTATGAGGGTTAGGCAAGTTCTGTCCGGATAACCGATTAAAATTTTCCCCTTTTAATTAATCTGACCTTTGATTTCAATAATACAGGAATGGTCCGGTCTACGACTTATTGGAAAGTTACAGGTGACGGGGTGGTTAGGGATGGTGAAATCGGACCAATCTTTCCGAAATCGGCAACCACGTTTATAAACTACGAGTATTTTCACACATTTTCGACCCTTTCAACAAACCAAAATGAAATCGGAACACCGTGGTATCTCAAGGGCACCAAAATATATGGTACCAATCTGAAGGTATCTGTATATCTTTACCTACTTCATATAAAACGAAGAAAAAAAAAAAAACGTCTGCCAAGTGGGTGTGGCACATAGCTTCCTCGTACTCATAACCCGATTGCATAGATGATCCCATGCATAGTAGTTAATCTCAAAACACCAATTTCTAAGTACCTCATAGGGGACCATCTCGCACATCCGGAGTAAGACTGGTATAAGTCAAAAAACCCAACTGATGGGAAATCGCATTTAAAGATTTTCGACTTCTTTGTTGTTCTATAACAGTCATCTGCACGAATTTTTTTAATATCTCAAGGGTCTAAGGCACTCATATACTATTTAACTATCATGTGCTATACCAAAATTGCTTCGTTACCTCTTCATTTGCGACCAGCATGCTTAAATTGATCAAATTCCTATGATGTACCACTATTACCCCAAGAAATAGTGGAACATCTCAAAATAAACCAGAGTTGTAATTCTAAAAGTGGAACCAATACATGACTTTTCGGATCAAAAGTGGTACATCTCATATTATACCAACGTTACAACATGCAGACCAAAGAGAAATTCCATTTTGTTTTGGAGAAATACTGGTGCATCTCAAAATAAACCAGTATTGCAAATTTAAAACTAGATCAACCACTCATCAACCACAAATCATTGTTGGATCAAAAGCGGTACATCTGATATATACCAGTATTACACATACCTTGAGTTCATCACACTTCGGCGTCTGGCGCATAACTGAAGTGATCCAGTCTTGCTCCGACGCCATGGTAGAAGAATGGCTCAGAACCATACTGGTTTATCTGCTCTCTAGCGGCCAATAACTAAGTTATCGTTAAACCCGTTCTACCCCCGTGTAGAGCTCGACGAGAGCTATCTGGTGGAATATATAACTCAAAACCGCCAATTTCGGACTTATACCAGTCTTACTCCGGATGTGCGATCTACACGCTAATCTGGACAATATTAGAAAATTTCATCAAATTCGGATGAAAAATTAAGTGAGTAGATGTATGTGATTGGATCAAAAAAATACTTAGCCTTGGCTGGGATTCGAACCCGCGACCCCTGGGGGACAGTTGAAGTTACGGCTGTTACAAGTAATTCACGTTTGCGCATGCGCAGTCGCTTCTATCAGTCCGGGGATGATGATTTTCATAGGGGACTATCTACAACCTAATCCACATAATCCCTGAAAATTTCATCGAAATCGGGTGGAAAATGTAGAAGTTATGGCCGTTACAAGGGAATTAACGTTTGCGCATGCGCAGAGGCTACTATCAGTCCGAAGGTGATGATTTTCATATGGGACCATCTAAATACTAGTTTGTAACATTCCTGAAAATTTCATTGGAATCGGATGGAAAATGTTGAAGTTATGGCCGTTACAAGGAATTCACGTTTGCGCATGCGCAGTCGCTTCTATCAGTCCGGGGATGATGATTTTCATAGGGGACCGTCTACACACCAACCCGCACAATCCCTGAAAATTTGATCGAAATCGGACAATAACTTCGTATAGTTATGCGCGTTACAAGGAATTCATGACAGACAGACAGACACACAGACACGGAACCAAAATTGTTCAGAAAGTTCTAAAACGCAAAACGCGAGTGAAAATTTTGATTTTGTAGAACTTTTTTTTTTCATCCTTGAAAAGTGAAAACAAAGCTTCCGCTACCTTGGTAGACTCGGAAGCAAAATACAAGTAAAAGATTCAAAAAGAAAAACAAGTGGGTGTGGCACATAGCTTCCTCGTATCCATAACCCGATTATATAGATGATCCGATGCATAGTAGTTAATCTCAAAACACCAATCTCTAAGTACCTTTCACTACCCTTATAGGGGACCATCTACACGCTACTCTGGATAATCCTAGAAAATTTCATCAAATTCGGATGAAAAATGTAAGTGAGTCACTACTACTCAAAAAATCCAAAAACATCTTGCCACGGCTGGTAATCGTACCCGAGTCCTCTCACTTGTCAATATGACTCGCTGTACATGTGCTACGGGCGCCAGACAGTAGGTAGTGTAGAATTTGAGGTTGTGACGTACGCACGGCTGTTACACGGATTTTACGTTGGCGCATGCGCATCGGCTACTATACGTCCGGGGGTGATGATTTTCATAGGGGACCATTTACAATCCAATCCGCATAATCCCTGAAATTTTCATTGAAATCGGATGGAAAATGTAGAAGTTATGGCCGTTACAAGGAATTCACGTTTGCGCATGCGCAGTCGCTTCTATCAGTCCGGGGATGATGATTTTCATAGGGGACCGTCTACACACCAACCCGCACAATCCCTCAAAATTTCATCGAAATCGGACAATAACTTCGTATAGTTATGCGCGTTACAAGGAATTCATGACAGACGGACAGACACACAGACAGAAACACAGACACGGAACCAAAATTGTTCAGAAAGGTCTAAAACGCAAAACGCGAGTGAAAATTTTGATTTTGGAGAACTTTTTTTTTCATCCTTGAAAAGTGAAAACAAAGCTTCCGCTACCTTGGTAGACTCGGAAGCAAAAACGGGGAAAGTAGCTGACTTTGAGGTGAGTATCATAAAACGTAATACGTACGTAAATGTGTAACGAAATATCGAAGTATCACTTCTTGAAAGACAACAAAAGAAGAACTTAACTGAGTTCAACGTGAGTATAAACTAATTAAACTTAACTTTAGTAGGTACCTATCATAGATCTTCAACGTATCTCGGTTCTCGGTCCTTTAATCTGTCAAAAAGGTTCGTATTTTATCTCGTTGATGGTAGTTCGGTATAACCAAGGGTAACCAACAGGTTTATAATTGATCAGTATAATAATTTATCGATATCGATCAAAGAATAACGTAATGCAGCGACAAGAAGTTGAAATGACGAGCGCTGCGTAGTTGACCGGAGGCCCAAGCGTGCGTGACGGAGGAAGAGAGGGCAATGGCGGCCGCGGCCTTTCACTTCCCCGACTCGAAGGATGGAGTATCGATTCACGATTCACCTATCGATTTTAGCGCTCCTACTGTGTCCTCGTCTAGGAACCAAACATTTAAATGTACGAATAAAATAAATAAATGAAAATTTATTTGTAAAAATAAAATGAAGTTCAACCATATTTTGAATTGGTGTAGGTCACGAACCTTTCATAATCTTTTGAACCTGTCATAATCTTTCAAAAAGCACAGTATTATTTCAACCCCGTGGTACTCGTAATCAAATTTTCATGAGACGTAAGTTTTCTTCTTTATTTCAACTTTGAGAAATCACGGAAAATTCAAAGATTGGTTACAGAACCCAACACGGAATAACCAAATTCTCAAAAGTAGTGTCTACCCAGTATAATTGTACAACTAACGGATATTCTCGAATCCCGTACTTCGAAATAATTTATTGGATAGGTACCTACTTACGTAAACGAGTCAGGGCTTGAAGAGGACGCCAAGGATCAACTGAAAGACTGAATATTCACACTATCGACAAGGAATATGTACCTATCACTTAATTCAGAAATTAAATTGTCATTACTTTGTGATACTTAGGATGAGGATTTTGCTTCCGAGTCTACCAAGCTAGCGGAAGCTTTGTTTTCACTTTTCAAGGTTGAAAAAAAAGCTCTCCAAAATCGAAATGTCCACTCGCGTTTTACGTTTCAGGCCTTTCTGTACAATTTTAGTTCCGTGTCTGTCTGTCTGTGTGTCTGTTATGAAATCCTAGTAACTTGCATAACTATCCGAAGTTGTGGTCCGATTTCGATGAAATTTTCAGGGATTGTGCGGGTTGGCGTGTAGACGGTCCCCTATGAAAATCATCTCCTCCAGACTAATAATAGCCGCTGCGCATGCGCAAACGTGATTTCCTTGTAACAGCCATAACTTCCACATTTTTCATCCGATTTCGATGAAATTTTCAGGGATTATGCGGATTAGGTTGTAGGTAGATAGTCCTTAAATGCCTTAAAATTGACAGTAGCCCCTGCGCATGCGCAAACGTAAAATCCTTGTAACAGCCACAACACTTACATTTTTCATCCAAATTTCATGAAAATTTCTAGGAGTCAGATTGGTGTGTAGATGGTCCCCTATGAAAACCATCTCCCACAGACTAATAGTAGTTGCTGCCCATGCGCAAACGTGAATTCCTTGTAACAGCCATAACTTCTACATTTTCCACACGATTTCGACGAAAATTTCTCAGGATTGTTCAGATTAGCGTGTTGGTCCCTATGAGGGGAGTGGAAGGTACTTAGAGATTGATGTTTTGAGATTAACTACTATGCATCGGATCATCTATACAATCGGGTTATAGATACGAGGAAGCTATGTGCTTTACCCACTTGGCAGACGTTTTTCATTTTGACAGTAGGTATTAAATTGATGAGGATCGCTAATACAGAGATGTACCTACTTGGTGGAAATAGTGAACGAATTTGTATGGGAAAGGTAGGAGGTGACCTACTGCATTGTTTTCAAACCAGCAGTTGGGTTAGAAATAATACTTGCAATTTTATAATGATATAGAAGACATTTCTGACTTCATAAATGAATAGATACGTGAGGTGGGAAGGCATTCCTTCTAGGTACCTGCATTCCTTATCTATGAGGGTAGATAAGGAAGTACGTAAAAGCAGTAGAACGACTATTGCTGAATTATTACGATCACGTAAAATTGTTATAATTTATTCTTCAGTTCATAATGAAGAAAGGAAGACAATTATTTGTAAGTGCCTATTCGGTAACACATCATAATCCAAGTTCGGACACGTTGCATTCTCTTCTTCCTTTTCTGGTACCAATCTGCCTGATTCTTTATGAAATGTGTTCTACCAGTATCTGTGGTGGTCCCGTTTTAAACGGATTTCATTTTGCTCAGTTAAAAATGTCGAAAATAAGTGAAAATTGTTGAGAGAAAAGTGGTTGCCGTTTTCGGGAAGATTGGTCCGTATACACTCAACTTCCCCTGTAACTTTCGTTGAGTCTTTGAACAGAGCACAGAGTACTGGAGACAAGTCGCTGGGTGACCAGTGACCTGGAAAACAGGGAATACTCAAGGAATTGTACTCTCCTGGAAAACTCTGGGAATTTCATTTCTCCCCCGTAAAACCCTGGAAAAAGCCCTATAGCGCCAAACCTTTTGGTGGGAAGTTCCGCAGCCTGAGCGGAAAAAGGTTTTAGTACTGAAAAATACTCATACTTGAAAGCTTGACCTAGTGGGTAGTTAATTTTATTCCGTTGAACTAACTATAACCGATAGGATTTGTCCTCCCACGCAAAATGTAGGCTGTTTCCACAACGCGGGAAGCGCCCAATATGAAGGTTTTATGCAAACCCAACTGGTGGCTGTTTTTTGGTGAATTTCTTTGAATACACCTACGGACTTTATTTCGTTCCCAACCTATTTTAATTTTTCACGGTTCAAGTTATCATACAGGATGGCCAATCACAACAACATAATTGGTATAGGCAACCTAAGTATTTTTTCCCAATATTAATGTTCAAAATGGAAAATTTGGTCAATAATATATTATATAAAATGTAGATTTCTATTAAAAAACGCTTTCTTTATATTTTTGTTATTAAAATTTACAATGCCACTGATTTCAGTCACCAATTGCTTAATGATCTTCAAAAATTTGCTGACAGTGTTCATAAGGGCACTTCAGCAGCTAGTAAAGTGATGTCAAACCGCACCGCGTAAATCTCCCCTCTACTAGTCTGATTGTGGATAAAAAACTACTTAATTTTCATAAATAGATATTTATATTGCGTTTATTAAGTGGTAGCAACAGAGATCTCACTTGGATTTTAATTTAGGTACCTAGTTCTACTCAACGAGTACATTCAGAATAAATAAATAGAAAAATATTATTGAAAACGTAGGTAGCTCTTTTTTAACCCTTTAAAACAAAACAAGTCTTTGAAGTGGTCGTTTCTCTCGAGTAAACCAACAAGTTTCGATGATTTTAACGTTCAATCTCGACTTTTTCAAACATTCGAAGGTGAAAATAAGCCTTCGAGGTGGTCGTTTCTCTCGAGTAAACCAACAAGTTTCGATGATTTTAACGTTCAATCTCGACTTTTTCAAACAATCGAAGGTGAAAACAAGCCTTTGAAGTGGTCGTTTCTCTCGAGTAAACCAACAAGTTTCGATGATCTTAACGTTCAATCTCGACTTTTTCAAAAATCGAAGGTGAAAATAAGCCTTCGAAGTGGTTGTTATAGATGGTCCCCTATGAAAATCATCGCCCCGGACTGTTAGAGATTGATGTTTTGAGATTAGCTACAATGCATCGGGTCATCTATACAATCGGGTAGTAGAAACGAAGAAACTTTATGCCACAACCTCTTGGTTTTTTCATTTCTAGTTGTTTTTCATTCCAAAATATCCTTAAAACTTGAATTTTCAGAAATTATAATCACATTTATTCTTTTTTAATTCATTTAGGACCCTGAAAAATGTCGATAATTGACCCTGGAAAACTCAGACAATTTTTTTTCGGGGAATCGCTGGACACCCTGTTGTTGAAGGACCATGTTTGTCATGCTCAGAGACCTCAATTTACTGTTTTCGAGTCTGAATAGTTTTTTTTTTGTTTTTCAGAAAATGACGGAAAAATGTTTCAAAAAATGCGTCTCCAAGCCAGGATCATCTTTAGACAGTTCGGAACAGGTGAGTTTAAATGAGAAATTACAAGTGTTGATTGGGATCGTACTCGAAGATCTTTTAGCAAATTAACCTCGAACTTCCCCACAAACCAAGAAGAATACTGTAAAGTAAGTTGGGTATCGTAGATCATGGTTTTTAAAATGCTCTTCAAATTCTTGTAGCAAATTAACCTCGAACTTCCCCACAAACCAAGAAGAATACTGTAAAGGAAGTTGGGTATCGTAGATCATGGTTTTTAAAATGCTCTTCAAATTCGAGGCTCCCATGCCGCTAGAAATGTTATCGTGTATAAGAGGGAGAGGGGGGGATCACTATTTCTTGCCTAAAATACTGCTTACCAACTGGCCCCTTTCCAAGCCTATGTTCAATCTTCTTGAGTATGATTGAAGATTGAACATAGGCTTGAGAAAGGGGCCACAGCTCGCCCCAAAGGCGCTAGCTAAATTAAACTATATGATGAGGGATAACGACATCCTATCTGCTTCCTTCTCCACAAAAATCACAATATGACTATAGCAGAAGTACAGAACAACAATTTATACCTGTATAAGGTGCTTGTCGCTGGTCCCTTCCTTTCTTTTCACTGCATACTCAGCTCGAAACTCAATTTTGGTTTATTATTTCCAATAATAAGCCTATGTGATCGTATCGCAAAAAAATGTTATAACCCCCCCTCAAACTTAGTCACTTTACGTTTCAAGGTGCGTAGAATCCAAATTTGCAATGTCCGTCCGCCGTCCGCCGTTCGCCGTCCGGGCCATAAAAGGCCTTAGAATCGGTCTAAAAAACCCGTTCTTTCACACATAGACTCCATTTGGGGTCTAGTTGGTCCTAACGTCGAACTATTCCGATCGCTCAATTCGTATAGAAGTTATGGGCAAATAACCAGCCAAAAAAGAGGTTTTTGCTTAAATATGCGTGGGGTGACATTTTCAAAGTATTTTTCTTCATGTTGGATGGTTGGTGGCTTTATAGACGATTATATAGAAAAATAATAAACCATTAAAATAATAAACCATAAAAATAATAAACGTACGACAAATCAGAAACACGAGTGTGAATCGCAAAAGAGGCCTAATCTCCGTTCAAATTAAAGCTGACCGAAATGCCATCGATGTTTTTCTTCATGGTGGATGGTTGGTGGCTTTATAGACGATTATATAGAAAAATAATAAACCATTGTGTAATAATTTGCAGCGTTTTAAAATGAATTTTCATTATTTGATTTGCGGTGTATTCAGAAAAAACCATTACAGGATCACTATTTATTATTTATTTTTCTCACTATTTATTTTACATCAGAGTGTAGAAATGTGTGCTTACCTTGAAATAACTGCAAGGCGTTCAACAGGCAAAATTGGATTGAAAATGAAATTTGGTCACCTCTGAGCTTCATCTTGCAAGTTATCGAATGTAACCGTATCCATCCGAAAATATTAACTCCCCCTCTTCACTATTTCTCAAGCTGCCTCTCAGTTGATCTGCATGTTTTCTTCTTTGAATACCTTCAATCTCCACGACGTATGATACAGAGTCTCAAGCACCTAGTCGAGACTGAATAAGGGTATATCCTCCTTTTCGACTACCACTACTTCTAGTGTTTTCTCTTGATTGAATGCATTTATCAGGACGCCAGCTTTTCCTAATGCTTTTACTTTCAATTCTGTATATACGCTAATAAATATTTTTCATTTTATACTTTAGATACGAGGGTTGTTCCAAAAGTAAGTTCCGAAATGCTAGGAAAAATTGGAAAAAAGAAAAGTTACAAAAGAATTTATTTTTGTATTCAGCAACATCTAAACTATTTTTCTACATAACCGCCCATTTTCCCAAGCATTTGAGAGAACGGTATTCCAGTTTTTTCAGTCCAATGATGTACCAATTTTCATCCGAATTGCGTCCAGCTGTGAACCGCATTCTTAACTTCTCCATCCGTCCTGATTTTCATTCCTCCCAGGTGGGTTTTGAGAGCCGGGAATAGGTGAATATCGCTTGGTGCTTGGTCTGGGGAATAGGGAGTGTTATATCCAAAACATTAGTTATTATTACCATGCGCAAACGTTGCTATTCATGTTTCAAATGTTTACAGTTAAGAATATAAGATTCTACGAATTTAATCTTACGTGAGCCTTACAATTTACATCTCGTCATAACATACTTAAAACACTGCAGGGAGGGTGGGGGAAAACATCCCAATCAAATTTATTGAGTGCTCCGAAGAAAGCCAAGGTCCAAACCATGCAGCACATAATTCTGGCCTGCGAAAACAATACACCCATTGGAGTACCTTATTGGGAGACAATCTCCCAAAATACCACCAACCCCTTCAATTTGGACAACATAATATATGAGGCAACATACAAATATCTTTCACAAATAAATATACAACTGTAATTACGTATCGAAGCACCAGTTTGAAGTATTTTAAACTATAATCAGTAAATACCTGTTTTCAATAAGCTGTAAGTTGTAATGTATTGTAACGGCGGAATGCAAATTTGCGATGCCAATAAAGTTCAACTAAAAAAAAGCCAAGGTCGAGCATTCCGCTCGGAAGGTGATGGCTACAGTTTTTTGGGACTGTAAGGGTGTTCTGCTGGTTGATTGCCTCGACAGGGACGCAACCATGAATGCAGAGAGGTATTGCAGTGTCCTCACAGGATTGAGAAAGGCGATTTAAAAAAAAAAAAACGAGACGAGGAATGTTGAGCAAAAAATCCTGCGGATGGATGGAAAAGTTAAGGATGTGGTTCACAGCTGGCTACGCAATTTGGATGAAAAACTGGAATAGCGTTATCGCAAATGCTTGGAAAAAATGGGCGATTATGCAGAAAAATAGTTTAGATGTTGCTGAATACAAATACATACTTTTAACCTTGAAAAGGTTTTAGCGATGGGACCCCCCGCCGAAAAACGACAGGAAAAATCGATAGTAAAAAGCGACAGGAAAGTAGCGCTATGATTGATCATATGCTTGACGACAAATATGCTTGACAACCTGATGTTATTATGAATGAGGAGGTATCTTAAATATTACAGTGGAAGAAAGATAAAGAGGGAGAGGGAGCAAAAACCTTTTCAAGGTATGTCACATTTTAGCCATTAGGCTCTAAGCGGAAATCATCCGGGGGTGCAGGGGGCGAAGCCCCCGCCGAGGCGCGCAGCGCCGAGTTTTGTAATTTTTTTTTCTCCAATTTTTCCTAGCACTTTAAGAACAACCCTCGTAAATAGTTTCGCTGACTAATATGATTATTATTCATTATTATGAATATAAAACACGCGGGCAAGTTTGATTAAAATGTGTTTTATTTTCAGAAATGCGTTCTGATGTGTATGGACCGGTACATGGATTCTTGGAACCTCGTGTCAAAAGCTTACGGTGATCGCATCCAGCGAGAGCGGAACAGAAATTAGTGGTGAAAATACGATTAGATTAAAATTTATCACAATTTGTATTAGCAATGTTGTATCTCTTGACATCGCTACGGTGTGGATTGGTGCGTTGTTAATCACTTGGTTTAAACAAGTGCGAACTCTTTCGATCTACGTACGACGTATTTAAATTCGGAATCTTTCCTTAGAACGGTGATCAAGTTTTAGAGTTCAATGATCAACATTCAATGGAAAACATACTGCAGCTATCTGTACAAATTGCCAATATAGACGTACATATTTACCTTTTTTGAATTTGAAGATTTTTGTGTGAGTACAAGCCCATTCTTATTCACAAAATCAAATAGGTTAGTTAGTAATTACGAGTCCACCTGCCACATGAAAACCCCATCTCACCCAAAAGCTGGGCTGTCGCAATGGGACAACAACCGATGGAAAAAAATATTGCTCTTTGAAAATCTCCGTTTTTGATTCATTATTTTCAATAATGAACTGTTGTTTACGTTTCAAGGTTTGTAGAATCCACTAAAACGAATTCATGTCTGTTATGTTTCCGTGTCGTCAAGTGAAGGAGATGACCTTCTCGATGCGGCGTTTGTGTTTTCTTTAACCCCTACTCAACAAAGAGAGAAAAGTCCCTATCCTAATTTGCAGTACTTTCGCATCGGCGGCTTATTAGCCAGACCGGCATGCGGAGTACTGGGAAGTGCAGGCTAGCCAGTCAGCCCCGGCGTTTCATAGAAACCCACCGACGGGATGCGGGAGATTTACCTATTGAGCCTAATACTTCGAGGAGATCCCTTGATGAAGGAGAAGGTAGAGAGCGAAATGAACAAGACGAAAGACTTGACTAGAAGGCATACTGGAGCATCCCTGAGTGAGCTTATATACTCGGTGAGATTGTTTGAAGGAGAGAGAGGTGGAAGGGTGATGTCATGTGATGTGTTCTCCCCGTACCTCGTCCCTCCCTTGCGGGTGGTGGCTCACTCAGGGATCCTCTTGTACTTTTTTATTTAAGAACTAAATAGTAAGTTTAAATGTGGGTCATAACAACGTAATTTTCCTTGGTTCCCCAGGGTCAATATTTCAATACATCTGGGGGAGAATATTTCATTATAACAGCAGTATTGGCTGACGAATACACAGTTTTCTTTGCAAGTGGGTGATCTATACTCAAAAGTAATCTAGATAAATAAATATCACTAAAATAATACTAATAGCACTGGACCACGTCAGGCTCATCAAGTTGAAGCTTTCAACATGTTGAAGAACGTGTACGAAGTCTGCAAAACCTGAAAGTTATTAATTTGTCCTCGGCAATTACAAAATGCCAAAAAATCTCTATAAATGAATGTTTAGTTACAACGATCCATAACCTACTTCTTTTATCCCAGAGTTCGACACATTACGGTATCCAAAACTCTTCAATTCCAGCGGCTTGGATGTGAGTCTCAACCACATCAGTACATTTTTTTGAACTTTCACGTCTTGATCCAACCACTTCAATTTATAAATAGCTTCGTTGATTTTATTGGACTGAAAATAGGAGAAAAAATCCATTTTTTGGTGGATAGTGGTATAAAAAAATCTGAAAATTATTACACAATGGTTCTTTATTTTCCTGTAAAGATCACCTGCCTGCAAAGAACAAGACTTCTTCCAATTAAGCCAATATTGTTACCAAATTACATCAAAATCGGTCAACGATTACTGGACCAAGGAATGGAATTTTACTTTCCTCGAAACGTAAACCATTCCATATCGTTGGTCCCGAGCAAGACAGGGTTAACTAAAAAAATGCGTTTTTGAGTTTTTTGCATGAATTATCTCCAAATTCCGTCTACTTTCACTGTGCAAGACCGCTTCATCTAAAACT
Source organism: Apolygus lucorum (assembly GCA_009739505.2). Taxonomy (NCBI): domain Eukaryota; kingdom Metazoa; phylum Arthropoda; class Insecta; order Hemiptera; family Miridae; genus Apolygus; species Apolygus lucorum. Next base: position 30,458,508 of record CM019181.2, read on the forward strand.
AAGTGGATCACTACTAGATTGCGCGCATGTTAGCGGGATATCTCAGAGTTTTGGAGTGGCGTTGGTGCTAGAAGGGAATAAGTCAGTTGATCTGCGTTTGTCCAGGTGAAGTGCCGAAGGTAAGTGCATTATTGATACAGCAACAAAATAACTTCTTACAGAGTCTAGATCGTTTGTTCAAAACTGAGCTATTATGTGATGGCGCTGTTTAGCACGATAAAAAGAGAGAACTATTCTGTACTATCCGTGCAAGAGAGGAATAACTTGCATTTTCCCAATTATTGGTTCATTGGTAAATGACCTGACTGTAAAGAGGGGCAGATCCCCTCAAATTTTCAACTTGATTGAATTACCCGGGAAATGGGTATCATAAAAAGAAGAAAGCAGAAATTTTAAACGGCTGTTCTGAATATTGGGATTTTTTTAGATAACTCTATTGTACTAGGCTAACGATATTGTGGGAAGGGAAAGGGTTACATTTTTCTTCTTGCTCGATTCCAAAGGTTCATCATTGAAAATAAAAAACCGAATGGTACCTACTTACACATGGAGTCTACACTCAAGATGGGCATAACTTCAGGGTTCGATTGAACAAGGTATTTCCAACAAAAAATGTCTCTTAGCAATTTTCTTTTAACCCACTCAAAATTCCTTTTTTTTTCACTTTAAAGTTTTTTATCCCGCACTCAACAACTCAAAAGTTTGGCAACTCTACATTAAATTATGGTATATTTTATAAATGAATTATGCCTTGATTTATGTGAAGACGTGGGGTTCAGGTACTTGACTTACCAAATCAGTTATTCTTTGACCTCGTAAACGAAACGAAATCAGCAGAGAGAACTCCGGTGCTACCACACCCGAGAACGTAACGATTACTGATACATCGAAATCTGGATTCTGGAAATGAAATGAGGGAGCTTTTGAGATGAATTTTGGGAAGTCCCCAAGGCTCACAGGAACAAATATTACAAGCGCTCATTAAGAGTAACGGTTGTTTTCCGTGATAAACAAAAATCATATTATTTCTAAATCTAATTGGCCCTATTATAATGATATTAATTTATATACGAAGGTCATTCAATAAGTAGGTAAAGTAAAGTCATTCAATAAAATAAAACATTTGAAAAAAAAAGATTTTTTATTAATATTTTTTCATGATTAAAGTTAAAGTATTCAAAAAGTAGTCTTTTTTAGTAAGTTATTCAATAAATCATTTTTTTTTTTCATTATTTTTTTAAAATTTTATAAAGTCATTCAGTAAGTGACGTCATCCAATAAGTACCTATAGTATTCAATAAATGAAGTAATTCATGAAGTAAAGTCATTCAAAAAATTGTCATTCAATTCCATAAAACATTTTGATTTAAAAAATCCAAAATTTTTTATTGAAAAGAAAAATGTTTTTGTACGTTTTATTTGAGTACTATTAAGTATAGACTATAGAAGTTTTATTTGAGTACTACTAAGTATATACTATAGACTACTATAGACGTTTTATTTGAGTATACTACAGACTATAGACGTTTTATTTGAGTACTACTATAGACTATTTGTCCACATGATACCCATTATGATTCAAATCTGGAGTCTTTCTGTACCTTTTCCGTATATCTACCTGGTGACCGATAAACAAATTGTTCTGTAATAAAAACGGAGTTGAGTAGAACGTTGTCTATTTCCACGAAAATAATGAGTTACAAGTTAAATCGATTTCGACGGTTAGGTCATCATCAGTAACAAACAATAACTTTAAAGTTTAACTTTTTAAAGTTATTGTTTGTTACTGATGATGACCTAACCGTCGAAATCGATTTAACTTGTAACTCATTATTTTCGTGGAAATAGACAACGTTCTACTCAACTCCGTTTTTATTAAAATGGTTTTCCACAATCTCATCGCGAGTGACTTTATTCGTAAATTGTTCTGTGGTGGATCAATTAGAAAGATTATTCCTATTAACAACTTTAAACAAGTTTCTAAACAACGTTTTTGCGTTTTGAATCCGATAAACAAATTCAATAACTACACTGCAAGAATCATTAATTAATTAATTCATTATTTAATTAATTCATTAATTAAAATTCTTAGTCTAGGAGATCTGGGTTCGATTCCAGGCCGTGACATCAATTTTTTTATAATTTGATAAATTACGTGTTTATAATAATATTATAAACACGTAATTTATCAAATTATAAAAGAATGTATATGTTTTTTTTATATGAAAATGGTTTTTCTTTTTCAATATGAATAATTTTCTTCCAATATCACTACTTAAGAGGTACCTATCATAGGCATGAGGACAAATTAAGTATGGCAGTTTAAAAAACTTTTTCCCTTGATGAGGAAAACAATAGAATATGGATATTTCTAGGTAATATTTTCCCCATTATGGAAGATGTGGCAGGAATAAAAACAACAAAATTATATTATAATTTCTAGAAATTATAATTTCTAGAAATTATAATTCTAGAAATGTGGCAGGAATAAAAACAACAAAATTATGTTATAATTTCTAGAAATTATAATTTCTAGAAATTAGTATAATTCTAGAAATTAATTTAAAAAAAAACATTTCCACCCAATTAACAAGAAATTGAAAGTAATTTTTCGAGATTTTTCTTCAAATATCCAAAATTGAACTCTTACGTTTTGGGACTTTTTGATCGACGTGGGAAGACTGATGTTGCTTTAAAGCTAAATTGCTAAGATAAGGGTTAAAGCAGTGTTGGCGTAAAAGGGGAATCAGCAAATCCATTTTAAACGCCTATTGGTCGGAGAATAGAAACAGTTAGAAAACCCCGGATGTGCTGAGGGGAGCCTCAGGTAAATTTCTGTCGTGAGAAGGAAGCTCAGCTTGGAAACTAAACAGAAAACAGCCGTTTTGATTTTTCAATTTGAATGTTTTGAAATTTTTCACAAGCTGTTTTTACTTCTTTGATCTTCTTTTTACGAGCTTCCTTCCAAATGCTATCTTATTGGAGATCTTACTTATTGAGTGACCCTCGTTGCTATTAAAATTGTGATCATACTCAACTGTCATCAGATACAGTAACGTACAAACCATAAAGGTTGCCATTAGAGTTGCACATCCTATTGTTGGATCACAGAATTCAGAGAAATCATTAAACACCCTGAAAGTAGACGAATATTATAGTTAGGATCAACTAACAGACATTCTTGGAACCCGTCAAATTGGGTATTCTCGAAGATTTTGATATTTAGTTATTACTGTTAAAATTCCTATATCAATTTATTGCAGCTCAATCAAAACCGACCTCAATATTTCTCGATGGTGTCCTAGACATTCTCTGATCTTCTTGTCTAGTTGTGGAATGTAGTCGTACTCGGACGATTCGGGGTCGAAAACCTTTTCTATTTTCTGTATCAGGAGTTTCAGGTGAGCCTCTATGTGATAAGAGTAAGCCATGAAAGTTACGAAGAAAGTGCAGACTCCGGATGCGGCGCTCCAAGCACATCCCAACTCATAGACTCTCACGATGCTGACCCTACAGATAACGTTGAAAAACAGAGTAGATGATTATATATTACTACAGCAAATAGTGTAGAGTAGTAAATCTACAAAAAAATATATAATCGAGGCGTCTTCTCTTCTTCTATCATTTCAATTTGGTCTCTTGATTTCCAATATCTAAAACACCATGGAATCATGTCTAGTTCTTCTTTCCAATATATTCAAAGATTCCCTTCGGAATCCTCGAGTCGACGTATACCAAGCGTAATTAGTAAATGAATGAGATCCATCAACTTCAGAGGACCACTTGTTGAGCACAGTAAACAACTAAGAATAAACTAATGATGTAAAACTATCGATAGTTTGTGTCGTCAATCGTGACCTAGACGTACATACGTGCTTTCTTTCAATCTTAACACAGTACATATTTTACGAATAAAGTGCAGGAAAGGTGGTATCTTGAGCCCCACGTGTTCACTAGTAACAGTCGAGACTAGAGGCGCCAGTCTCCGTTCGTCTCTCGCCTATCTCAGGAGTACAGGGCAACTCGAGGTACCATCAGAACTCATTGTAGTCTCTGTCTTGACAACTTCATACCTTTCCTTCACCTTCCACTTCTTCATTTAACGGTTACGAGCTGGGTGATCCTTCCTACCTTCCAATTTTTTTTTTTTTTTAAAGAAACTCCCCTCAAAGACAAAATGTCTTTTGTGACGGAGTGGGGACGCCATAAAACAAAATAAATAAATAAATCATTAAATAATGGGGAGGACGCCCAGGACTCACCCGACGCCGGCCCTAGGGATGAGGGAAGATGAGGAAGGTGGGGGTGGGAGAGAGGGATGAAAGGAAGTGCCTTTATAAAACGACCACCAGTTCAAATATGAGCCGAGCAGGACACGGGTGGTGATACCAGGGAGTACGCCTACTGAGATGCCCGACTCACGCAACTCCGTGACACTTTTTCCGCGCCACGACAAGGTTGCAGCCATCACCCTGATGTTGTTGGGTGCCACTCCTTTTAGCTCCGACACCGCTTGCCGTAAATCATTTCTATCATACTTTCTTATCTTAGCCCGCCAAGTCTGTCTTGACAACTTCATACCTTTCCTTCACCTTCCACTTCTTCATTTAACGGTTACGAGCTGGGTGATCCTTCCTACCTTCCAAACTCACATCTATTAACAGCTTTCGACCTGTTAGATCTACTCCCACCCACATCGTGTTAATTGTTACAGGCTGGCCGACCATCTCAATGTCCTCATTTTTCTTTACCAAAGTTAATTCTCAGCAAAAGTTCAATATAGTTTTTTAAATACCTATGCACTTTTAATTAGATTCACACTAAATGACAATATGAAATTTAGTCTTTTAACAGTTTTGTTGGTATCAAAACTATTGATTCTCTTAAACTATCGTTATTTTTTGAAAATTTTCTATTTTAATAATTAAAATAGAAAATTTTCAAAAAATAACGATAGTTTAAGAGAATCAATAGTTTTAATAATTAAAATAGAAAATTTTCAAAAAATAACGATAGTTTAAGAGAATCAATAGTTTTGATACCAACAAAACTGTTAAAAGACTAAATTTCATATTGTCATTAAGTGTGAATCTAATTAAAAGTTAGTTAGTTAGTTAGTTAGTTAGTTAATCTAATTAAAAGTAATATTAATTATTAATATTACTCAATAAAATTTTAATTTGAATTAATATCTGGAAAATTCAGTGTGTTTCTGGGTGTTATATATCACCTTAGTTATAAATATAACCGCATATTCATGGTCTCAAGGCAAGGGAGAACAATTGCCTTGCCTTTATTCAAGTGTTCTACCACTTTATTCATGTGTAGAGCCAACCCTTTGTTCCGTGTGAGACTTGATGTGAGTAAATTGTGAGATTAATTATAAATACTAGTGGAAACCTAGAATAGTGGTCGTAACTTTTGTGACCGAGACTCGAACTCACTATTTTTTTCTCACAGAGATCGGTTCTTGTCTCGGCCCCGAAACGTGTCGGCGAACGATCACGGCTACCGGAACCCCCCCGCTAGAATGCAGTATTTATAACTGGGCTGACTTCTCATTTAAGAACAATCTGTAACACGCTGTAACGCTGAATCTGTAACATCCTTGAAAATGTCATTGAAATCGAATGGAAAATGTAGAAGTTATGGCCGTTACAAGGAAATTCACGTTTGCGCATGCGCAGTGGCTACTATCAGTCGGGGGGTGAGGATTTTCCACTTCAAAGGCTCATATTTACCTCAAATTCTTGAAAAAAGTCGTGTTAGAAGGTTGAAAACTCCGAAACTTGGTTGTTTGCTCGAGAAAAACAACCACTTCGAAGGCTCATTTCTACCTCCAAATCTTCAAAAAAGTCGTGATAAAAGGTTGAAAACACCGAAACTTGTTGGTTTACTAGAGAGAAACGACCACTTCAAAGGCTTGTTTTCACCTTCGATTGTTGAAGAAGTCGAAAATGAACGTTGAAATCATCAAAACTAGTTGGTTTGCTCGAGAGAAGTGACTACTATCCATGTTTACGCATTCGCAGCAACTACTCAGTCCGGGGGTGATGATTTTCATAGGGGACCGTCTACACGCCAACCTACACAATCCTCGAAATCGGACAATAACTTCGTATAGATATGCCCGTTACAAGGATTTCATGACAGACACACAGACAGACATACACGGAACCAAAATTGTTCAGGAAGGTCTAAAACGCAAACCGCGAGTAAAAATTTTGGTTTTGGAGAACTTTTTTTTTCATCCTTGAAAAGTGAAAACAAAGCTTCCGCTACCTTGGTAGACTCAGAAGCAAAAAAGTGAACGATTTTACAATTTGCTCACCTCCACAGCGAGTTGACTTCAAACGGGAACCATCCGTTGAAAAAGTGTCTATAAGGATCATACTCTTCCAATATCGTGGGCTTCACCAGGGTGGCCAGTACTGCTACAACGTACACAAACACACAAAATCTGCTTGTCGTCACAACCTGCGAGTTGGTTTTTTCTAGGTCTTCTCGGTTGATGGTGTCGTATTTCGCATATTTGTAAACGCCTGATTTCACGGATCGGCTCATCCTTAGAAGTAAGGGGCTCTTAATCCCCATTTGGGTGTCCCAAAATATGGCAGCAATGTAAACAATGCACCAGTGACCGTTTTCTATGAGCCATATGATGTTTTTGTTCTTGTAATTGAGTATATCCTGAAACAAAGGTGAGAAGTTGGGTACTTAAAGATTGGGTAGGAAAGTGCTTATTTGTATGTAAGTAACTTCCTACCTACCCAGACATTTGTATAAATGCAGAACGTTAAGTAGAAAAATGAAATACCTACATAGTTTACAGGGTGGTCTCAAGCGTATAATTTTGGACAATCCGAAGTGGTCCAAACTTCAAAAAAGTAAAAAAAACCGGTTTTTACCGTTTTTTGTGGTTATTACCTTCACAATCATGGTAATATAGGTATATTCGGTATATTCGGATTCAGCACAAAATTTCTGATATCAATGCGTTTTTCAAAAATGAAAATTGTCCAAAAATTAAGAAAGCATGTATATACTTATACAATGAAAACGTGCGTATATTTGTTGTACCCAGAAATGCAGTGGCCGTGTGGGTACTCTATGAGTTCGTGGAGACGAGTAGAACATGAATATGGACTCCTAACATCTTCAAGGCATACCCAGTGCATACAGTATGTTGGTATGGTATACTGAAAATCGAAAAAAAACAACAATAGCCGTGTGGGTACTCTATGAATTCTTCGAAACGAGTAGAACATGAATATGGACTCCTAACATCTTCAAAGCATACCCAGTGCATACAGTATGCTGGTATGGTAAAAATCGAAAGAACCAAGAATCGTGTAAAAAAAAACTTTCTAAAAGAAATTGCAACACCATTTTTCCTTCTCTTAACCATACCTGCAACTGAAAGATTTCTTTGAAAATTCGCTCATTTATTCATGCAGTTATTTACTTTCACCTGTCCTGTCGTCTATGTGTAATCAAATCTTACAAGTTAAATTTAATCCACTTTCCAATTCCGATTGAGCTTAAATTTTGCATGAAGGTATAAATCGGATGAAAACGCTGTATTATTCACTTTCAAAGGACCATCTTCAAATTCATAGGGGTCCATTCTTCATTTTAGAATGGCCATACTTCAATTCGTAGGAGTCCGTCTTTCAATTCACAAAGAGCATCCTTCAATTCATAGAGGAACATCTTCCAATTCATGAAGGGCAGCCTCCATTTTGTAATGCTCCACATCATATTGGATAGTGATTACATTATTTTACCCTACTACAACGAACTACGTCGTAGTAGGTAAATCTCGAATCTAAAATACTAAAACGTTAAAAATAAAATTGAAGAAGAAAAGCTTTTTTTAAAACAAGCTTTTATTATTTGTTAATAAAATGAACTAAAAAGTTAAAAATAAATTACCTTTAATGAGAAATATAACACTTTATCACAGTCCCAATTTTATAAATAAAAGCGTATTACATTAGAGGATTTTAGGACTAATTATACAATTAGTAGGTACTGTGATAAAACGTTAAATTTCTTATTAGAGATACCTAATTTATTTCAACTTTGTAGTTAATTTTATTAACAAGTAGGTAATAAAAGCTTCTTCTTTCATGATTGATTTAATTTGTATGGAGAATAAAACAACCGAGAATCATAATTATTATTGTCGTGGCCTCCTCCTAGAGGTTTATTTTTCCCGATAAAGTTAACTGCGGAGTATGTCGACTCCGAAGTGTTCATCAGGTGTTCGCAGGTGTGCAGAAATGAGCAGTTTGGGAGAGTTCGAAGGTGAGAGGCGTCTACAACCTCCTATCTCTTGTACCTCCTATTTGGGCGTCTTGTACCTCCTATTTGCCCATCACCTATCGACAATTACCTCTAGGTAATACCTTTAAATACCTTCTTTTCTGAAGAGTATGAAAGTTGGACTTGGCATATTTCAAGTATCACTCACATACCATTATTTTCTAATAAATCTCGCCTTTTATTTCAAAGTTCATATTTACTTGTCTCCTACCAACCTCCCTAATCACGCTAGGGTTGTGCCCGCGGTGATCATCCACCATTTCCTGCACCAGCGATCCACGGCTGCGGATAATATCGCTATTGGTTATCGTGCTAAACGACAACATCTCATTTCGACAGAATTTGTGTGAATTATCGCACAAATTAAATTAATATTTTGGTTTATTAGATTCAGGTTGTTAGTCGATATAATAACTTAACCAATAAACACGATTTAATAAACTTACAGCCATAGCAAAGCTTATGCAGCCGGTTGTCAGAAACAATATCGGGATGCTAATTTTCAGATAATTTATCACGGAGCCATCCAAGTACAAACCGACGTATTTCTGGTACGACAAACATGTCGCGAAACTTGCAAAATCTGGTGTGCCGTCGATATTTACCGGTACAACTTGTTTTTCCTGTAACACGAAGGAGCTATACGTTTTATGAAACTTATGGTTCATGAAATACTCTGAAAGAAGGAAAAATGCCTGCCAAGTTGGGTGGCCAGTAAAGCTTCCTCTCAAAGAATAAAGAACATAAATATAGAATCTGTTGGTTCGGATGGCGCTGATGAGAGCAGTAATAGGTACGTAGCATGAGAACAAGCAGAGATACATTACTGCGACATGAAACTCCGGCGTATTCAACGTTATTACTTCTCTATGGAAAAGCTGATCAAATTCCCTTGAATTGTCGTCGTAGAAGCGAAGCTTCCTCATTTCCTTTCCCTTCTTCACGATAAACATTGTTGATAATTAATGAGACATCATTATTTTAAATTGAAATTATAATAAAACACAGAAAGATACATCAGACTAGACGGTGGATTGTTGATTCAACATTCTACATCTACTTCCACCGTCAAGTCTGATGTATCTTTCTGTGTTTTATTATAATTTCAATTTACAATAATAGTGTCTCATTAATTATCTTAAGTAGAGTCAGTGATTACCCCTACTGGAATTTACCTTTCGGTACGTATTTTATAGATTGTATATTTATTTAGATTATGAAAATCCTCTGTTATTTCCAAGGTACCTACCTAAATACCTTGATGTTTTTATGAACTCCACGACCAAATTGATTATTATTAATTTAAAAGCAACAACGCGATTGAGTTTCCAATTTACTTCGATTTTGCACAACATTTTGTTTCCCTGCTGATTAAGTTGCTATGAAGTTCATAGGACTTTTCTTTAAACCTGGAGTGCTACCCCAGATTTTTTGACGATCACTGCTACCCATGCGTCGATGCGACAAACACCATTATTTTTGAAGGCAAAAATAAAAATTAACAACCGCTCTTGTAGATCTGAGTTTATATAGTTCAGTATGAGTAAAATATCAAATTTCATGACTTAGATTCAAACTAGGACCAATATAGAGGAATAATACACGAAAAAATGTATGCCAAAATCAAAATTTCCACTCGTTTATTACGTTTCAGGCTTTTCTGAACAATTTCGGTTCCATAGGTATCTGTTTGTCTGTGTGTCTTTCATGAAATCCTCGTAACGGGCGAAACATCACGAAATTATTGTTGATTGTGCGTGTTGGCATGTAGATGATTCCCTATGAAAATCACCACCCCCGGACCAAAAGTAGCCTTTGCGCATGAGCAAACCATATAACATGTGTTTCACATGTTATAATATAACATATTATGTAATAACATGTAATATACATATTACATGTTATTATATATACAATTTCCATTTATATATCCATAACCCTACAACAGCCATAATTTTATAATTTTTATCCGAATTCGATAGCATTTTTAGGAATTGTGATGGATGACGTTTGGATGGTTTCCAGGAGGATAGTGCAAGGTACTTAGAGATTGATGTGTTGAAATTAGATGCAATGCATCGGTTCATCAGTACAATCGGGTAGCGGATACGGGGAAGCTTTAGCCACACCCGTTTGGCTGACGTTTTTTTATCCTGTAATGCTACTCATTGGACAGTCTGACGAATACTTTCATCGCTTACAAGGCTACTCGTTCGTCTCATCGACGAAGTGACTTTTAAACAATTGAGAAAAAAAATTCAGTCCAGTCACCGACTGTTCTTTCTATTGTCACGTGGTCAACTAACTAACAGAAGCGTAGCTAAGCCCATATGACTTTAGGCCGTGCTATGGTAGCTCTGTACAGAAAACAGTACTAGGTACATGTTCGTCGCATAAATGAAGGATAGTATTCCAGGGTCAACAAGAAATCCATGTTCTGGGCGAATCAAGTTTATTACTTTTGAGATTGCAAACGGCATCCAATTTTGATGTGACGAGGATGAAATTTATATGGGACCATTCAAGATAAAATGATTCTAATGGCTGAAAATGTCATTAAAATCGGGTCATTTATAAAAATGGATTTGCTCGGGAAAAGGAAAAAGACTTTTTTGTTATTTTCCGAACGCTACGGCTCTTTTTGATGCAAATTCCATGCAATTTATGTCTATAATGTTGGAGTGTCAACCAAAGAGACGATCCATATTCCGGCAGTTTTAGACTATTAAAAGCTGAGAATTCAAAGAAATTTACGTATACGCACTCGCTCACCCACCATAAAGCTTTTTTCTGAAAATTCCATTACAATCATTCTATAACTTTTTTTAATTTATTAATTTTGGTCTAGGACTTTCAGACAGACCCTGAACCAAAATTGTTCAAAAAGCCCTGAAGCGCAAAATGCAAGTAAAAATTTTGATTTTGTGTCCAATTTTTTTTTTTTTTTTTTTTTTTTTTGCTGCACGAATACTTACTTTTTTTAGGTTTATTACCTACTTTCAATACTGAACCTTCTTTTATAGTGATAAAAAAAGTTGTCTCCAGTGTGTTTTGAACCATTCAAATTGGTCAATTCCTTAATTTTCCCATGAGGTAATTTACATCTTCAAATCAAAATGGGGTATAACCAACCTTTTAAAGCACTATTTTCTTCCAATAGAAATTTATACTGCCCATTGAACTTGACAGAATTTAAAAAAAATTTTCAATGATAATCATTACTATAAGAATACTTAGACCATTCCTTCCCTTTGATGCTGTTTTTGAAGATCTGTTCTTGAACCACTCGCGAAGCCACATAGTTGCGTTGTGAGAGGGTCTTGATTCTTGATTCCTCGGATCCCTGTTTATTGATGATACGAAGTGGGTAACCTGATAAGTGTTTACTCTTTACCAACCATACCTGCTTATTACCGACCGCATCTCCTGTTTTGAATAGTCGATGTAGAATCGAACTACGGCCTCAGGATTGGTCTCTCCAAGTCAAACATATTTACCAGATACAGAGGATACCTACTTTTCCGTGCAGTGACGATTTCATAATGTAAATGACCATAGGTACCTCCTTGTCTTGTGGTGAAGGTTCGAAGGATTGATAATTTGTTTACCTAAGACGTACGCTTTGGAAGTAGGTCAATTCAAAATTGGAGGTAGGATAACCACTAACCATTATAAATACCTACCAACCTCCGTACTTATTTGACTATTCAACAATTACTGAGGGCTACAGAAAAAAAAACCTTGAGGTACTTCCATCCCAATTTCGTTAAATCTATGGGTTTAACTCCCTTGGACAGAAAGAGCAATTTTACAAAATGCCCTTTTTGATTTAGGGGTAACCGTTTAGACAAGCTCGATCGCATGTCTTGAGACGAATTTCTGAATTATTATTATTTTTTTTAAAAATGAGTCGTAACTACAAGAACTTGGGTCGATTAAAAGAAGGAAAATGCATAAAAATGCCTAATTAAATGGTTTTCAAATAAGTTTATTTACTTCTAAATAATATTGTTCTATTCTGAGTTATTAAAATGGGGAATAAATGCATTTTAAGAAATGTTGTAGTAGATAATCTAATAAAACATTCAGATCGGATTTTATCTCCAATCTTACGTACTATGTTTGATAAGTCGATACTGTGTTACGTTGTATTTGTATTATTTTCAGTTTATAGTTGTACCAGGATAATCGCCGTATCCCCATAATGAAGATCCGCTTCTGGTGTATTGTGGGTACGGCTGGTTATTACCGTAAATCGGTCCAGGTGTGTTCCTAGAGAAGGCGTTCATCAACGGTGGAAAATCTGCGTTGAACAGATGACACGAGCAGCCTGGAGTGGGTTCTTCAGGGGCTCGATAGCTGGTCCGGTAGTTGGCAGGGAGACCGAACGAATTCGTGTTTTGGTACGAATACGGGCTCTGGAAGGGCAGGTTGCGGATTGGGGTGATGTGACCCAAAATTCGGCCAGGCGCGTTCAGAAATGAGGTAGCTGGAGGAATGCCGTTCAAGAATTGTCCCTCGACAGAGTTGAAATCTCCAATCAGCATGAGAGTGAAAATCAGGAAGCTGATCTGTAAAAAAGATAAAAGCTCTATAATCATCCTCAAAAATGCATTGTAAAGGCTTGTTAGGCTAGTTAGAATGTACTTCGCTAGACGGCATTTTAGGGGCTGAAATTTGGAGCCCTTCCCGTTTGGCAAGAGAGTGGAATTGTTTGTGCAAATTTTACTTACAGAAACCAACCCTACCTGGCAACCATCCACCTAGAAGGTAATTCAGTTTCTACTTTTCACTTCAAATGATTTTTCGGCGATGGTCATCTAAGGGCGGAAAAAGATAAATACCCACGTCAAAAGAGTCATCTTTATAAGGGATCCAAGAAAATCCAGAAATCCTTCCAGAGCTCGTCGGCGGCTACTCTTTCCTCAGCTGAGACAGAGTAGCCCTATCTCCTATCCCTACCAACCGTAGGTACCTACCACCTACCTACTAGGGAATTTTTGAACATTTCAACCCTTCATTTTGGAATCCAAATGGAAGATAAGGAAATATGACACGAATGATTTACGGCAAGCGGTGTCGGAGCTAAAAGGAGTGGCACCCAAAAACATCAGGGTACAACCTTGTCGTGGCGCTGAAAAAGTGTCACAGAGTTGCGCGAGATGGGCATCTCGGGAGGCGTACTTCGTGGTATCACCACCCGTGTCCTGCTCGGCTCATATTTGAACTGTTGGACCTTTTATAGAGGCACTTTCCTTCATCCCTCTCTCCCACCCCCGCCTTCCTCGTCTTCCCTCATCCCTAGGGCCGGCGTCGGGTAAGTCCTGGACGTCCTCCCTATTATATTTGATTTATTTAATTAATTTTTTTAAATTTATGGCGTGCCCCCTCCGTCACAAAAGACAATTTGTCTTTGAGGGAAGTTAAGAAAAAAAAAGAAGAAAAATAGAGACAATGGCCAAGCTGTGTTTTTTGCAGACGAGTGGTGTATACAGAAAAAAATAAACCTTTATGTAATAATTTGCAGTGTTTTTATTCTTGAATTGTGAAAACAGCAGGTGGACTCTAGGAAAAACTCGGCGCTCCGCGCCTCGCCCCTACTTTGAGCCTATGGCTAACATCACAATTCATGAATAATGTTTTTGCGTCCCGTTTCCCCTTTTCCTTATCCCTTTTCTTCGTCTGTATGAAAAATAATAAAAAATGTTGGGAAAATGTATTATTTCAGAGTAGAAAGTTGAATGGTATCCACGTTGTGCGACTCGTCAGATGTGGTAATACTCAGTAATGGGCGATGATGAGAAAAATAAGATGTGTAAGCCATTGAAATGTTTAGGTACTACCATGAAACGTAGGTAACTAGTTATTCGTAGGTAACAAAGGTAACGTTGGTAATTCTTCATCACATTCCTCTTTGCGCTCATCTTTATCACATTCCGCTTTGTGCTCATCTTCGTGACATAATTTCGTGACATAAACTTAGTGACATAAACTTCGTGACACTTTTCGACTCTGGTAGGCCACCGCAAAAACATTATTCATGTTAAAACCATTGTGACAACCATTTTCCATCTAATAAATTTCTAATTCAAAAGAGACATGTGAGAGAAATTTGGACTACACACACAAAAAAAAAACTGCCATTGTTACCACCAACCAACATGAAGAAAAACATTGATCGCCTTTTGGTCAGCTAAAATTTGAACGGAGATTAGATCTCTTTTGCGATTCACACTAGTGTTTCTAATTTATCGTAAGTCCAACTGTTAGGGGGGTTAAACTTTTTTTTTCATGGTCGATTCCAAAGGTTCATTATTAAAAATAATAAACCAAAACAAAAAAAGTGATTTTTGCAGAAGAGTGATCTATACAAGAAAATAATAAACCTTTGTGAAATAATTTGCAGCATTTTTCATCTTTATTTTCATGCTCACTTAAGCTTGCCAACAGACATATCCATGTCAACATTTTTATTTCATTTAGTTCATTATTCAATTTATTACCGACCTCATCTCCCAACACAGCCAGCAGACCATCGTCTCAATACTGCAAGAGAATATTGATACCTTAAAGCAAAAAGGAGCTATGTCCAAAAACGGAGTTTTGAGAAAAACGCAAAAGAAATTATCATCAATGCACAATTCCTAAAATAATGGCTTATTACACCAAACTGTTTAATATCTTCAAGAAATTTTCGAGCTATAATCGCCAAGAAGGTCAATAATAGTTATGTTAAATTTGAGTTTTTCTGAAGTTGAAAAAAATAATAATAAATAAATAAAATGTGGAAGATGGATGGACATAGCCCCTTTGTGCTTTAAGGTATCGATATCTGCCAAACATCGCCCACATCTGGAAGATGAAACCACCGGATAAATTTGATTTCAAAATATCGCCTATCCTGTACGTACCTACATATTTCTGAAGTTTCGGTTCCGTTAAAATTGAAGAGTTTTCTTTCAAACGGGCCTATATCCATTTTTTACACATTTTGTTTTTTTTTCACGGATTCTGAATCTTTGGGATAAGGCCTATCACCTCTGGAGTTGAATTCCTTCCGAAACGGATTGTACCTACCTTTAAAAACTTGCTAAAAATCGGGGTTGCCAAAAAAACATCCATTCCATTGTTTTCAATTAACACTTTAAAAATTTTTTAAATTCGTATTTCGGATTTTTCATACCTTGAAACGTAAACCATAAAATTTTGAGGGGGTTAGAATATTTTTTCTTGCTTGATTCCGAAGGTTCATTATTGAAAACAATGGGTAAACAAATAAAAGGAAATGAAAATGAGACTTTTCTTCGCTCAGCCAAAAACTATCTTTTTTCTAAGTGGCTCATATCCATCGTTTTTCATTAAATGGGTTTATATCCAAATGAGAAATGGCCGCGTCTCCCTCAGAACGCATGCCAAAATTTCGAAATTTGGTCTTACAATCAAAAGTTTTATGAACAAATAATTTGGGAACCTTGGACAACTTCCTTCGCCATGAAATTAGTTTTTCTCAATTTCCCACAAAACATTCCAAGAGGATATAAGCCCGTTTGAAAGAAAACTACTCAATTTGAAGTACCAACTTTTGTCAATATTTAATTACACACGTTCGGTACTACCGGCCGGATATTCTCTTTCTGGCGGGGACCAAGTTGGGTTGCTGGGACCAAAGCGACCTCATTTCAACGGAACCTAGTTGGGCTTCTGGGACCAAAGAATCCACATTTCAACGGGGCCAAGTTGAAGTGGTTGCGGACCAAGTTGACCGACGTCGGAATGAGAGAGGGGACGCCAGTAACTGTTTGGCTGGGGGAAACGTTCTTTCATCGATTAGAACTTCTTTCATCCGGAGTGAAGGTGAAGGGCCTTCTCAACCCTCAGTTCCCAGCAGCCTGCCTGCTACGACACAACACCATCAGTAACCGCGTTTTTGTTGTTTCACTCACCGGTATTCTTGTTGAACTGTACGTTATATTGAGTATTGCTTTATATATTGCGTCGTCTAATCATGTCTTTCAAGTGGAGAGGTCGTACAAGTTTATTTCTGAAAGTGTACAAGCGCTACGAGTGTCTTTGGGACAAGAAGTGTCCTAAGTACAGCAAAACAAGAGCGCGTGATAAGGCTTACGCTTCGATGATCGCTGATTTGAACATACCTGGATTAACCGTGCTCGACATCAAATCTAAAATAAAATCTGTACGCACGCGCTATGCCTCAGAACTTACGAAGGTCAGAAACTCAGAATTGAGTGGAGCCAAATTGTACGAACCTCGGCTGTTCTGGTTCAAAGATGCAGATTCGTTTCTACGACAAGTGACCTTTACGAAACTTGGATATTCATATGAGAAGGTGAATAACAGCTTTTTACCTACAGAACCTTTTTACCTTAATAAGTATCTATATAAGTCATATTGAAGGTAAATGTGAAATAGGAAGCAGAAAAGAGGGTCTTGGCTTTGGGGGATGGAAAGTGAAAGATCGTTTGATATGCAATGTGTTTGGGTTAACCCTAATTGGACCATGGTATCACTAGTCTAACCGAGAACAACTCAGGAACTCCACAGCTGTCCCAAAGTCTCACCAGAGTAACCAAAATTACATTGTAATTTTAAATTTATTGGACAGCAGAATTTTTTGTAGGCGATTGGAAGTCTGAAAATAGTTATGACAGAAATTTCCAAGGAATTCGATGAAAAAAGTTTTGTAATGATATCATTCTTTTGACTTCTATTAACTTACAAAAACGCTGCAAATTATTTCACAAAGGTTTATTATTTTCTGTATAGATCACCCTTCTGTGTAGATCCCTCCCTATCAGCCATAGGTACTTATTACCTACTAGGTCAGTTTTGAAAATGTCAACCCTTCATTTCCATTTGGTTGGTGGTTGGGGTTGAAATTTTCAAAAATGACCTAGTACGTAGTAGGTAACTATGGCTGGTAGGGAGGGATCTATACAGAAAATAATAAACCTTTGTGAAATATTTTGCAGCGTTTTTTACCTAGGTACCAACTTTTTTTTACCTACCAACCTGGTACTACCTTCAACCCCATACTGCCTTCACACCTTCACAATCAAGTTTATTACGAAGAACTAAACGCGTCACACTCGATTCGAAGAAATAGCGAGCTTCATATAGAAATTTGATTACTGGTTGCTCAGAAAGCAAAACTGAATACAACTCGAAGAAACGAACAGCGATCGAATTTTAGTCAGCTAAAATTTCAACGGAGATTAGATCTCTTTGGTGATTCACACTCTCGATTCTGTTTTATCGAAGGAAAACCTTCAAGTAGGTACTCGTAGGGAGCAAACGGTTTGTCCTACAGAGCACCGGGTGATCTCAAAAATTTTTAAAAATTCTATACAATTTTAAATTGGTAAAAAACACAATACCTTTAAGTAATTAAGTATTAGACAAAAACTCGGCCCTACGGGCCTCGCCAAGGGGCTGTGCCCCCTGGACCCCCCTTTTTGTTTTTATTTAGAGCCTGCTGCTACAAGTATAGAAACGTAGAATACGCTTTAGCCTCGATTGGACGCTGAACTGCTGAACGTTCAACGGTGATTATCAAACGTGTATTAGCGTTTAAGTAACGTACACTAACGATGTTATTGATATGGCGGGCGAATATGGAATCAATGCACGATCCACCACGATAATCCGCATTCTTGTATGTGACAATCAATACAAACGTGCGCAAATCAATAGAAAAACGACGGTTTATCTTATTGAAAAATGAAACACTTCACTTCAAACGGGTTTGTCGCAATAAACATCTGGTGATATGTTTATTGGTTGTCATCTTAATGTCACACATTTCGTTCCCATCC
This sequence comes from Apolygus lucorum, assembly GCA_009739505.2. Lineage (NCBI taxonomy): Eukaryota > Metazoa > Arthropoda > Insecta > Hemiptera > Miridae > Apolygus > Apolygus lucorum. The sequence goes on from CM019181.2 coordinate 30,476,669, forward strand.
CGCGTTCCATTTTCGGCTAAATAGTCCATGGCTAAAGCGTATTCTACGCTAAAATGATTTTGTGACAAAAAAAATGTCCAAAAATTTCCTTGAAATGTTTTGTCATAACTCTATTTTGAGACTTCCAATAGCCCACAAAAAATTCTGCTGTCCATTAAAATTGCGGTGACACTGGTGATACCATGGTCCAATTAGGTTTAAAGAAATGTTTATTTTTCTCTTCGAATGAAGAACACGTTTTCAATATAAAACTAGCCTTTCACCCGTGCGTTGCACGGGACCATGAGACTGTTACTTGGGGCCACGAGTGAACTAACCTATATCCAGATTGTACTGTAGGAGCTAAATTACCCACCAGTTAACCAAAAAATCCCAGTAATGAACTACAGTGTCAGAGAGTCTGAGTAATTTCCGTGATCTTGGAAGTATAGTAAGACACTGGAGAAAAAAATCAATATTAAGGCCGATTTTCTACTTATTTTTGAGCCTTGTGTTGGCTAGTTTCAGTATGGATTTTAATTAATTTTTCAAGTTTCAGGATTTGGCTTCGACGAACAGTTTTCACGACGGGGCAGCAGATTTAGGCCAGGAGTTCGAGAAAGTTGAACAGCCTACGACAGACAATGAAGAGGATGAGGAAGCTTTGCCACAAAACGCTGGAATTTCCCCTGTAGTTACCATGACAACTTCTCCAGCAATCTCTACTAGTTTTCAGAATGGCAGGAGGACTCGAAAGCGCTATTTGAACGATTCAGTTCCAGAAAAGTACGACTCGATGAAAAAATCGAAGGTTTCGAAATCTAAACCGCCTCATGAATTCGACGTATTCTGTGAGAGTCTCGCCATACAGTTGAAAAAAATGCCCCTTAAAAGGGCTTTGCTATGTCAAGAGAAACTTCAGCGCGTGATGACAGAAGAACGTCTCTTTCAACTATCGTCGAATTCATCAACGTATCAACAAGGAAGGGATTATTCAGAGAAGCAGCGCTCTATGATGCCTTCGCCAAGCCTCAGCATTCAATCTCAATCCTCCCATTCTAGTGAAGAGGACGAACAAGAAGTAAACATAGAAGGAATTGCTAATTTTCAAGTCAAAATCGAAAAATAACTGTATTCACCAGGAATTTACTGTTCGTGTGCTTACAAATCTTGTTGTTTTGTGATTTTTGATACTTAAAATTTAAATTATGAAACCTGTTGTCTGAAAAGTGATTTTCATCTTTTCAAACGATAAATAAAAACTAATTTTTGATAGATACTTATTTAATAAAAAATACAACATTTTCCCTTTGTTTAGTCGCTACCAAAGAAAAAGCCTTAGTATTAGAGCCACATATTTAAAAAATGGTTCCTCCAAAAACGAAATTTATTCGAATCTGTCTTCTTCCGCCTATAACTACACGAAATCTTTGTCCGTTCGTGATTATATTATTAAGGGTTGGCATTACATCATTAATTTTTGTGATTATATGATTATATTATTAAGATTGGCATTATTTGTTGATAAGGAGCAGCCTAGAGTCGCTTTCCTATGCGTTTCATGAATCAATTACTTGAAAATCTATTTCTCACGTTCTGATAAGAAATTTAAAGCTTAACTTTTTTCAAAATTTGAGCCATCTGACTTGCGACTGCCCTGCATTAACCTTGATAATTTAAGTCTCACACCTTTCAACTACTATAATATCATACTTACAAGTGCAATCGTCGTTCCTTCCATGATCCTGCTGAGCTGATAGGGTGCAGAGATGAGGTGTGTCTTCGTAAACGGCCTCAACTGAAATGTCAGATATAGGCCTATTTGTTCGGAGGTTATAATTTTTTCGTTCTTAATTTCTTGTTTTGTCTTCGTTCATAAATATTTTCACTGCCGTTTTCCAGCTGCCTCCGTCAGCGATTTCACAACATTCACGTTCCTCAGTGACAATTCTAATTTCATTTCCGACGGCTTATGTCCGAAAGGAAAAATTATATTTCCGACGATAAGCTTCGAACATTTTCAACTAGAGATACCTCAATCATTCGTGAGAATCCATTTGGGATTATAACTCGTATTCACCTTTCCTTATGGGTTAGATACAAAATATGAAAAGTTCAAATCGCAATTTGGGTATGAAGAAGTCCTGGTCAGGTACCTACAAATAAATGTGTTATCTTTGCTCCATTTCTGAAATTCGAGCAATCCCGTACAAATTAAAACGAGAAGAAAGTCAGAGTGTGGCACATAGCTTCCTTGTAATAGGATAAGAGACCATCTGAGCTACCGACTAACCAGCCATGATAGAAAATTATCCGTCAATGAATTAGTGCCCATTGAAATGATGATTAGAGGAATTCAAGTTGCTTGCTCAAAGGATTTAGTTCCCGGTTTTAAATTTATAGAGAACCATCCAAAATCGAACTCTTACCATCCCATTACATTTCATGGGAATCGGAAGATAATTGAGAATATTATAAGTAGGCAAGGAATTTTCGTTTGTGAATAGGGGAAGTGATGCTCGTTAAAATGATTCAACATTTGCCCATTCGCAGTTATTATTGATTCTCTATCCATGGTGAAACTCATTCGGGATCATTCTGAGAAAATTTCAATTAAATCGGATTGAGAAAGTAGAAGTAATGCCTTGAAACAAGAATTTCTAGTTCGGAAATTAGTATTAAAATTTAAACGCTGCAAATTATTACACAAAGGTTTATTGTTTTTCTCTATAGAACACTCGCCTGCAAAGAACACGGCTTTGCCATTGTTACCACCGACCAACTTGAAAAACATCGATCAGCAAACGTTTGAACGGAGACTAGGCATCTTTTGCGATTCACACTCGTGTTTCTGATTTATCGTATGTCCAAACCTTAAATTCTCGTAGGGAAGAACGGTTTGTTCTACAGGGCTCCGCGTGGTCTCAAAAAATGCTAAAAATTCTATACTATCTTGAATTGATGGAAAAACAATACCTTTATATCATAGTTTTTTGAGTTAGGGCGTTTTCAAAATTTCAAACCTTATTTTTTAACCCATAGAAACCAAAAACTTTAGGGCACAACTAGACCCCAAATGGAGCCTACATACCAAATTTCATCAAAATCGGTCAGTGCTAAGTGGGAAAGTGCCGCGTACGGCCAAATTTGTACTCGATTTTTGGATTCTACGAACCTAACGGTACCTTGAAACGTAAACCAAAAAATTTTGATGGGGGGGGGGGGGTGTTAAAAAAATGTTTCTTGGTCGATTCCAAAGGTTCATTATTGAAAATAATAAACCAAAAAACGCCAAATTTTGAGATTAAATTATATGTTGATTTTAAGAGCGGATTCTCATAGAGACTTTGGGTGTGAAATACCACAAACTCCGTCAGAATTGGCTGAGTAAAGTGTGGAATTATAGGTAACCGTTCAACGCTGAAATTGATAGGAGAGAGGATCGTTGTGATTATCCTTTTCACTTTCGTCATGACATCTAAAAGTTGAGAAGTAAAGTACAGTAGATTCCGTTTATAACGAGAATCCCTATATACATATATAGGGATAGGTCGGATGTAACTATGAGATTTGCGTCATAGCTTGCATATTTCTTATATCAACCCTCTATTCCTTATTTTGTTCACCCAGTGATGTCCGCTTGTAAAGACATTAAAATAACAATTTGATGGCTCTCGTTCTATAAACGGAACCTACTGCAATAGCAGTGAAATTATTTTTGGTTTATAATCTAGTTACATAAAGCACCAACCGTACGTACGTACGTATGTCTTACGGACATGGGGGACCGGGGTTCGATTCCAGGCCGTGACATACAATTTTTTTTCTTTCAATAAATTACGTGTTCATCCACGATTTGTTTTTGCCTGATTTTAGCAGGCTTTTCAGCTAGTTTTCAATAATGTGCCCCAAAATTCTTGATTCCTCTCGTTCCAAGGGGTAAAAAATAAGGAATAGAGTATACGAAACACTATATCGAAAACATTAAACAATAATGTATGATTTCTTAGTCGATTTGAATTATTTTCCAATTCTTTGAAATGAATCAAATGAGACAACCCACAGCTCTTTTAGATCGACCTTCGCCTAAAACTAATTAGAAACACGATTTTCTGTTTCGCAGGTAAGAATAAGATTCGCCCGTCCTGACTAGCTAAGACTCAAGCTTGCTCTAATGAAAGGTTGGAGTTTAAAAAAAGTAAGTACTTAAAAATGCAATGTGAGACCATTTTGAAAATTGGTGTCTTTTACCTAAAAATAAATATTTTGAAGACTTAATTGGCGTTAAATTGGGAAAAATTGTTACTTCGGGTTTAATTGAGAAAACTGGTATGATTCACTGATTATATAAAAATGTCATTAATTTATGAAAAGTAAATACATAGGAAAATACTCAAAGGTGTTTCTTTGTCAAAAAAAGTAACATAGTTTGTAAAAGTGTAGATTTATCAATCAAGTTTCAGTTACTTTGAGGGAAGAGGTCTCAAAATCAGTCTCATTTTATGCGTAGAACACCAAGGGTTCGTATTGCATGTTATAGCTGCTGTCCGGTGCGAATGAACTCCTTCCAATAGATCGTCGGATTAGAGGTAGACGAGGCAATGTGTTGAGTCCAGTAAGGGCTGGAATAGCCGGTAGACCAGGAATTGTCGGTAGCCCGGGGATCGTGAGTGGTCTGGGAATCGTAGGTAGCCTGGGCGGCAGACGGGGACGTGGCCTTCTCAAATTGACTCCAGGGAGAAGAGCTTGAATTATGGGCAAAGCCAAAGGAGGGATCGCTGGAAGCCCTCCCAAGCCACCCAGAGGAGTCGTCGACGGCAGCATAGGTACCAGCGGGATCGACATCGGATTCACAGTCCGACCAGCGCTTCTTCCGTGAGTTTCCATCACCGTCGGGTTCTCGACGAACTGAAAGCAAACGAACGGAGGACTCCAGACTCCCCCGGAATCCCTGGCTTGGCTGAACGACGGAAACAAGTTTCCCAGACTGTTCACCTGAAGTCTGTCTACGTCGGGTAGCTTTTGGTTCGAAGGCATCAAGTGGATGGGAGGTGATGCCATGAGAGCGCCCATGTCTTCAGCCGCAGTTCGTCCCATCTCTATCGCGTCATTTCTATCCTCAATATCATTATTGTACTGCGATGAATCAGGACTGTTTATATCATCTGGTTGCGCTTCCGTAGATCCATCATTGATCGACAGTATCCAAATCAGACACATAACCTAAAACACAGGATGATGCTAATCAAGCTACAGGCATCATTTTGGCATACATTTGTCACAGAATTCGATTGTGTAACCAAAATGAAGTCAGATTATTATCATAACTAATTCCATCCATAATTGTAACCTAAAAAATTAAAACTCCAAAACGCAAAGTAAATTTTTTAAAATCAATATTTTCGAAATCATTAGAATGCATAGAATTTGTAACCCAAAAAATTAAATAATAATTGTAATCTAAAAACGCTGCAAATCATCGCTGCCCAAAGGTTTATTATTTTCTGTATTGATCACCCTTCTGTATAGATCACTGGTTCTCATCAATAGCACCTACCACCATCTGTATTCTCCCTTGACCTTCCCTCTCAAATTTCAGCTTCCTGGGTTCAATAGGATTGAAAATGGCTTCGGAGCTCACTCAGCTGATCAGTGATCTGAAGAGTGAAGAAGATCTTCTTGAATGCTGGAGACGCCTGAAAGAGCACTGATCAGCTGAATGAGATTTGAGAGGGAAGGTCAAGGGAGAATACAGATGGTGGTAGGTGCTATAGATGGAGAACCAGTGATCTATACAGAAGGGTGATCTAGACAGAAAATAATAAACCTTTGGGCAGCGATGATTTGCAGCATTTTTATTCGATTTTCGGATTCTACGTAGGTATCTTGAAACGTAAACAGATCGAAGAAATGAACAGCGATCGCATTTTAGTCAGATGCAATTTGAACGGAGATTAGACTTCTTTTGCGATTCACACCCATGATTCTGTTTTATCGAAGGAAAACCCTTAAGTACTCGTAGGGACCGAACGGTTTGTCCTACAGAGCTCCAGGTGGTCTCAAATTTTTTAAAAATGTAATGCTATTTAAAATTGGTGAAAAAACGATAAGTATACCTTCTTTTCGAGAGTTTTCGAGCTAGGGCACTCTTGAAAATTTCAACCCTTAATTTCCACCCCTTAGAAGTGACTGACATCAACCAAAAGCTTCGCGGCACAACTAGACCCCAAATGGAGCCCATATACCAAATTTGAACCAAATCGGTCCAGTGTTGCTAAGAAAATTGCCGCGTACGGCGTACGACGGACGGACGGAAATTTTTATATTCGATTTTCGGACTCTACGTGGTACTTTGAAACGTAAAACATCAAATTTTTAGGGGGGTTAAAAATTTTTTTTCTTGCTCTATTCCAAAGGCTTATTATTGAAAATAATAAACCAAAATAATAATTGTAACCTAAAAAATAAAACTCCAAAAAGCAAAGTAGATTAAAAAAATCAGTATTTTCGAAAACATTAAAATGTATAAAATTTATTAATTTAAAACTGAAAACTAGAATTTACAACAATAAAATTGTTTTTTTAAATGAATTAATTGACGAAAAAAGGTTACCTATAGCTTAAAAACTTTCAACATGACATTAAGGTTTTTCATGAATTTGAAATAGTTTTTGGTTTATTATTTTCAATAATAAGCCTTTGGAATCGAGCAAGAAAAAAAAAATTTTAACCCCCCCTCAAAATTTGATGTTTTACGTTTCAAGGTACGTAGAATCCGAAAATCGAATAAAAAAATTTCCGTCCGTCCGCCGTACGCCGTACGCCGTACGCCGTCCGCCGTCCGCCGTCCGCCGTCCGCCGTCCGCCGTCCGCCGTACGCGGCACTTTTCTTAGCAACACTGGACCGATTTGGTTCAAATTTGGTATATGGGCTCCATTTGGGGTCTAGTTGTGCCGCGAAGCTTTTGGTTGATGTAGGTCACTTCTAAGGGGTGAAAATTAAGGGTTGAAATTTTCAAGAGTGCCCTAGCTCGAAAACTCTGGATATAAAGGTATCGTTTTTTCACCAATTTTAAATAGTATAGAATTTTTAAAAATTTTTGAGACCACCCGGAGCTCTGTAGGACAAACCGTTCGGTCCCTACGAGTATTTGAAGGTTTTCCTTCGATAAAACAGAATCATGAGTGTGAATCGCAAAAGAGGTCTAATCGCCGTTCAAATTTTATCTGACTAAAATACGATCGCTGTTCATTTCTTCGATTTGTATACAGTTTTGCCTTCTGCGTAACCAGTAATCAAATTTCCATATCAAGCTTTCTATTTTTCGAATCGAGTGTGAAGCGTTTAGTTCTTTCTAATAAACTTGATTGTGAAGGTTTGAAGCCATTATAGTGTGGTAGGTAGTACCTACCAATAGTTGGTAGGTAAAAACGCTGCAAATCATTGCTCAAAGGTTTATTATTTTATGTATAGATCATCCTTCTGTATAGATCACTGGTTCTCCATCAATAGCACCTACCACCATCTGTATTCTCCCTTGACCTTCCCTCTCAAATTTCAGCTCCTGCGTTCAATAGGATTGAAAATGGCTTCGGAGCTCACTCAGCTGATCAGTGATCAGAAGAGTGAAGAAGATCTCCTCGAATGCTGGAGACGCCTGGAAGAGCACTTCCATTCAATAGGATTGAAAATGGCTTTCGAGCTCACTCAGCTGATCAGTGATGTGAGGAGTGAAGAAGATCTCCTCGAATGCTGGAGACGCCTGGAAGAGCACTTCCATTCAATAGGATTGAAAATGGCTTTCGAGCTCACTCAGCTGATCAGTGATGTGAGGAGTGTAGGAGATCTCCTCGAATGCTGGAGACGCCTGGAAGAGCACCTCCATTCAATAGGATTGAAAATGGCTTCGGAGCTCACTCAGCTGATCAGTGATCAGAAGAGTGAAGAAGATCTCCTCGAATGCTGGAGACGCCTGGAAGAGCACTTCCATTCAATAGCATTGAAAATGGCTTCGGAGCTCACTCAGCTGATCAGTGATCTGATCAGTGAGCAATGATTTGCAGCGTTTTTTACCTACAAACATTGTTTTACCTACCAATTTTTTTTTACCTACCAACTATTGGTAGGTACTACCTACCACACTATAATGGCTTCAAACCTTCACAATCAAGTTTATTAGAAAGAACTAAACGCTTCACACTCGATTCGAAAAATAGAAAGCTTGATATGGAAATTTGATTACTGGTTACGCAGAAGGCAAAACTGTATACAAATCGAAGAAATGAACAGCGATCGTATTTTAGTCAGATAAAATTTGAACGGCGATTAGACCTCTTTTGCGATTCACACTCATGATTCTGTTTTATCGAAGGAAAACCTTCAAATACTCGTAGGGACCGAACGGTTTGTCCTACAGAGCTCCGGGTGGTCTCAAAAATTTTTAAAAATTCTATACTATTTAAAATTGGTGAAAAAACGATACCTTTATATCCAGAGTTTTCGAGCTAGGGCACTCTTGAAAATTTCAACCCTTAATTTTCACCCCTTAGAAGTGACCTACATCAACCAAAAGCTTCGCGGCACAACTAGACCCCAAATGGAGCCCATATACCAAATTTGAACCAAATCGGTCCAGTGTTGCTAAGAAAAGTGCCGCGTACGGCGGACGGCGGACGGCGGACGGCGTACGGCGTACGGCGGACGGACGGAAATTTTTTTATTCGATTTTCGGATTCTACGTACCTTGAAACGTAAAACATCAAATTTTGAGGGGGGGTTAAAATTTTTTTTTTCTTGCTCGATTCCAAAGGCTTATTATTGAAAATAATAAACCAAAAAAAAATTGGTAGGTAAAACAATGTTTGTAGGTAAAAAACGCTGCAAATCATTGCTCACTGATCAGATCACTGATCAGCTGAGTGAGCTCCGAAGCCATTTTCAATGCTATTGAATGGAAGTGCTCTTCCAGGCGTCTCCAGCATTCGAGGAGATCTTCTTCACTCTTCTGATCACTGATCAGCTGAGTGAGCTCCGAAGCCATTTTCAATCCTATTGAATGGAGGTGCTCTTCCAGGCGTCTCCAGCATTCGAGGAGATCTCCTACACTCCTCACATCACTGATCAGCTGAGTGAGCTCGAAAGCCATTTTCAATCCTATTGAATGGAAGTGCTCTTCCAGGCGTCTCCAGCATTCGAGGAGATCTTCTTCACTCTTCTGATCACTGATCAGCTGAGTGAGCTCCGAAGCCATTTTCAATCCTATTGAACGCAGGAGCTGAAATTTGAGAGGGAAGGTCAAGGGAGAATACAGATGGTGGTAGGTGCTATTGATGGAGAACCAGTGATCTATACAGAAGGATGATCTATACATAAAATAATAAACCTTTGAGCAATGATTTGCAGCGTTTTTAACTATAGAATCGATTGAGATCACCCAAAACTCTGTAGAACCAACCGCTAGCTTAAAAAAAACGCTGCAAATTTTTTCACGAAGGTTTACTTATTTTTTAAATATAGTTCACTAGTCTGCAAAGATCACAGCTTTGCTATTGTCATTTTTTAAGAAAATGATTGTTTAAAAAAAAAGTCCCCTAAAAGACGGAGGGGGGCACGCCATCAATAACAAAAAATTAAAAAGAAAAAAAAATCAAATATAATGGGGAGGACGACCAGGACTCACCTGACGCCAGCCCTAGGGATGAGGGAAGCTAAGGAAGGTGGTGGTGGGAGCGACGGATGAAGGGTACAAACCATGGGTACTAAGTATCTACCTACTACACATACTGCCTTCACACCCTGACAATCAAGCTTATTTCGAAGAAATAAACGTTTCACACTCAATAGCTCAAAGAAATTGTGAGTAGTGGTTGCATTTTAGGAAATTTGATTACTGGTTGCTCAGGAGGCAATACTGAATACAACAAGAAGAAACGAACATGGCATTTTGGTCGGCTAAAATTTCAACGGCAATTAGACCTCTTTGATGATTCACACTCTTGTTTCTGATGTATGGTAAGTCCAACCCCTAAGTACTCGTAGGGAGCAAACAGTTTCTCCTACAGAGCTCCGGTTGGTCTCTAAAAGTTCTAAAAATTCAATACTATTTCAAATTAGTGAAAAAACGCTGCAAATCATTGCTCAAAGGTTTATTATTTTATGTATAGATCATCCTTCTGTATAGATCACTGGTTCTCCATCAATAGCACCTACCACCATCTGTATTCTCCCTTGACCTTCCCTCTCAAATTTCAGCTCCTGCGTTCAATAGGATTGAAAATGGCTTCGGAGCTCACTCAGCTGATCAGTGATGTGAGGAGTGAAGAAGATCTCCTCGAATGCTGGAGACGCCTGGAAGAGCACTTCCATTCAATAGGATTGAAAATGGCTTTCGAGCTCACTCAGCTGATCAGTGATGTGAGGAGTGTAGGAGATCTCCTCGAATGCTGGAGACGCCTGGAAGAGCACCTCCATTCAATAGGATTGAAAATGGCTTCGGAGCTCACTCAGCTGATCAGTGATCAGAAGAGTGAAGAAGATCTCCTCGAATGCTGGAGACGCCTGGAAGAGCACTTCCATTCAATAGCATTGAAAATGGCTTCGGAGCTCACTCAGCTGATCAGTGATCTGATCAGTGAGCAATGATTTGCAGCGTTTTTTACCTACAAACATTGTTTTACCTACCAATTTTTTTTTACCTACCAACTATTGGTAGGTACTACCTACCACACTATAATGGCTTCAAACCTTCACAATCAAGTTTATTAGAAAGAACTAAACGCTTCACACTCGATTCGAAAAATAGAAAGCTTGATATGGAAATTTGATTACTGGTTACGCAGAAGGCAAAACTGTATACAAATCGAAGAAATGAACAGCGATCGTATTTTAGTCAGATAAAATTTGAACGGCGATTAGACCTCTTTTGCGATTCACACTCATGATTCTGTTTTATCGAAGGAAAACCTTCAAATACTCGTAGGGACCGAACGGTTTGTCCTACAGAGCTCCGGGTGGTCTCAAAAATTTTTAAAAATTCTATACTATTTAAAATTGGTGAAAAAACGATACCTTTATATCCAGAGTTTTCGAGCTAGGGCACTCTTGAAAATTTCAACCCTTAATTTTCACCCCTTAGAAGTGACCTACATCAACCAAAAGCTTCGCGGCACAACTAGACCCCAAATGGAGCCCATATACCAAATTTGAACCAAATCGGTCCAGTGTTGCTAAGAAAAGTGCCGCGTACGGCGGACGGCGGACGGCGGACGGCGGACGGCGGACGGCGTACGGCGTACGGCGGACGGACGGAAATTTTTTTATTCGATTTTCGGATTCTACGTACCTTGAAACGTAAAACATCAAATTTTGAGGGGGGGTTAAAATTTTTTTTTTCTTGCTCGATTCCAAAGGCTTATTATTGAAAATAATAAACCAAAACTATAGGTACCTTTAGTTTTCGAGCTAGGGCACTCTTGAAAATTCGCACTAGATAAATGGAGCATATATACCTACCAAATTTCAACCAAATTGGTCCATGGTTTCCAGACTTTTTTTAATTCGATTTTTCAATTCTAAATATTTTGAAACTTTAAACATCAAATTTTGAGGGGTTAACATTTTTTTCTTGCTCGATTCCAGTGGTTCATTATTGAAAATAATAAACCAAAAGGGGTGTAATAATCCTCAGTATTTTTCATTGCATTTTGAATTAAATTTGATATTAATTTGGATTGCAGCTCTCAGAACTCTCGGAAAACAGTATTATAACAGGAGGTACTTTCTGCCAAAATTGTGAATCGAGCGGGCGTTTTGAAAATCACAACACTTAATTTTCACCCTTCAGAACAACCAAAAACTTCAGGGCACAACTAGACCTCAAATGGAGCCCAAATCCCAAATTTCATCAAATCGATCCATGGGAACTAAGAAAAGTGCCGCGTACTGCGGAAGGGCGGAAATGTGTATTCGATATCCGGATTCTACGTACTTTGAAATGTAAAACATCAAAATTTTTTTTATTGTGGGGGGGGGGGGTTGCAATTTTGATTTATTGTATTCAATAATGAACCATTGGAATCGAGCAAGAAAAAAATCCTAACCCTCCCTCAAAATTTGATGGTTTACGTTTCAAAGTAGGTTGAAACGTCCTCGTGGTCTCTAAAAATTCTAAAAATTCAATACTTCAACAACAAAAAAATAAAATCAATTGATGGAAATACAATAATATTGTACAAGATATTATCTTGTAGCTCTAGGAGCTCTGAAGGACAATCCGTTCGCTCCCTTCGAGAGGGTTTTCAGGGTTTTCCTTCGATAAAACAGAATCACGAGTGTGAATCACCAAAGAGGTCTAATCTCCGTTCAAATTTTAGTTGACCAAAATGCGATCGCTGTTCGTTTCTTCGAGTTGTATTCAGTTTTGCTTTCTTAGCAACCAGTAATCACATTTTCATACGAAGGAACCACAACACCCTATTTTTCGAATCGTGTCTGAAGATTTCTTGATTGTGAAGGTGTGAAGGTAATTATGTAGTAATTACCTATGATTGGTAGAAAAAAAGTGACAATGGCAAAGCAACAATCTTTGCAGGCGAGTGATTATACAGGAAAATAATAAACCTTTCTGAAATAATTAGCAGAATTTTTTCTTGCTTGATTCCAAAGGTTTATTATTGAATATAATAAACCGAAATTGAAATATACAAGTGGATGAATGAATGAATGAGTGAATGAATGAAATGTACAATTTCGGTTCTATGATAGGTACCACCTATTAGTTGGTTTACCAAAAGCACTCCTTGATCTGGTTTATTCAGAAATAAAGGTAGGTACTCATTATTGTGTGAAAATAGGTTCCCTATAATAGCCCGTAATTATGCTTCCAGATGTCTTTAACACGTACGCCTGTCAAATTTACGTCGTTTGAAGGATAGTTTCTTTAGCGTGGCTTTCCAGGGTTGAACAGACTTGAAATGTATGAGGGAATGGAACAGCTAACGGAATTTCTTTAGGCTGTATGGATCGCTTTTCCCTCTCCTATCGGCCATACGAGGAAATAACGACTTTGAATTATGGACATAATGCACCGTTGTGTAATAACTTGTTCTTGAGATCCCAGTTCTAAACTACCTGAAAGGTACTTGAATAATTATGAATGATTCTATTCCGTTCTTACCTTAGTTGCGAAGCCGGCCATCCTTCCAGAGTGTTTGCAGGATCTTGTTGTGTAATAACCGCCTGTTTGCTGAATCTCAACTTTTCAGTCAGCCTTGCAAAACATTCTCTTCTGGCTCCTTTTGATGGGAAAATGACTAATCAATTTCTATTCCTTTTGAATTCCTCCTTTCGTAACTATTAATCAAAATGTATCATCATTTTCCAATCAAACTACACAAATGTTATTAGAACAAGTCAACTAGACAAGCAATTTCAATGTAAAATTTAAAAGAAAAATTTGCGATTTTATTGTTCATTTCTTGTTTTGGCCGGATTATCTTCCTATTTATTTATGAGGTTCTGAGAGCTACTAGACCTCTTTGAGAATGAGGTATGTAAGCGTTATTGCGGAAAAATGTTCAAAATTACATTTACTGACAAAGTAGGAATAAGTACACTTTTTTGAAAGTTTCCTCTTGATGTCTTGTGACGCTGAGACAAATTCAAAATATATTCAGAATTGAAAATCAATTGGTCAGGTCACAATTCCACCTTGTTGTGGTAGGTACCAACGGAATGTAAACGGTAAAGTTCACCGACGACCGCCTGACGGACGGCACCGGCTTATCTTGCTTCAGTCCATCGCCTTGCGATCAATTCGATTACAATCAAAATTTAATAACATGATTTAATCATGTAATCCCCTCTTTGGGCTCCTTTTCGCATCCACATCTCACAAAATTTGTGAGGCTTTATTTAATAGGCTTCAGTGTCCCGTCGTTGTTCCTACCTAGAACGTTTGCTGCTCAGCAGGATTTTTGGTGCGACGCACAGTGGGGCCGGAGTGGAAAAAACTCCATTTTTGCAAAGTGACTAAAAAAGAAATGTAATGTAGTTTTCTCATAGTCTATTACCTGTAGAATCAGGGTGTGAAGGACCTTCAATGTTTAAAAATTGTTTTCACTGCTAAATGGGGGCTCAAACCTGATATTTCGAGATTTTAAGCACTTTGAGAGTTGAATTTGAAAATTTCCTAACACGTTCTATGTGTTTCAAAAAATTTAAATAAAATTATATAATGTTGGATATCGAGGGTGAAGAACCAACATAGCCTAAGTCACTTTTTTTCGGTTTTGAGATAAGGACATAACCTTATAGAAAAAAGTGCGCTGGATCCAATGGTGTGGTCAGATGAACAGTTTAGCCAACGGAAACGGGAGAAAAATCGTTCAAGGCAACACTGCTCAAGTCAAACTGGAAGATCACAAGTGCCTAAGTCAGTGTTTTCCTTATCATCGAGTATGGTTGCCCAGCCTCCTCCGTGAAATTGTAAGTTATTTATAGTAATTTTTGTGTTCTGAGCATGTGGAAATTATTATTAGTGTAGTCAGTAAACCCATCGAACAAATTAGTATTGAAAAGTGATAGATTGTGATCATTTTACCAAGGTAAATGATGCTAGAAAATCTTGCTTGACTTAGGCCATTATGTTTCTACCCAGTTCGGTGACTTAGGCTATTATTGCTCGGTCTTGGGTACTTGAGCTAAAATGGTTCTGTCTCGTTTGTTGACTTGGTCATTTTTGGAAGGGGTTGAGATGCCTTGTTGCAGCATAAATTCATGAAATTGTAGGTAACTTAGCTTCTTACAGAACTTTGTTCGTTTTTTTTTTGTAGTTTGAAAATGTCTAGTCCCACAAAAAATATGGATGACAACGAGTTGATGTATTCAGCTGATGAGCTCTGCCGATCATTGGCTGATGCGGGGTACCCAGTAACAACTGGTTGGCATTCTCTGAACAAAATCTCGCAACAGGATCTTGAGGACTTGGCTGAAAGGGAAGTCGATCCATTTTCAAAAGAAGGTAGGTACCTACCTACTCCTAAACATTGTTTGACAAAATTGTATTTTTGCCCCATCCCTAATTTAATAGATTGTTGCATCTCATTTCAGATCAATTGAATGACAACATTTTCGAGAGCTTTTTGGGAGACAATGAAGATGAGGCAGCAGCAGCAGCACCCCCTGTTACAGAACCCATTATTCCTGCTGATGAAGAGGAAATTCTAGCTGGTAACGAAGTTGAAATTCTAGCTGGGAACGAAGTTTCACAGGAGTCAGATGAGCACGAATATCAAGAGAGAAGAATCAGACAGTCGCTCCCTCAGAAAGAAAAATGGAAGAAAGAGGAGACAAAAAGAAAACGATGCCTCGGGGAGCCCTATGTGGGGTATAGGAGGAAAATTAAGGGAAAAACAAACCTTCAAATCCAAGATGTACCGAAACCACCTAGAGTTCTAGGACCCAGGTGCTCGTCAAAGTTCTGTGAGAGGTCGTTAGAGGCAAGAAAGTGTTCAACAATTGAAGAAACTGATAGACAGAACCTTTTTGACTATCTGTGGAGTGTTGATTGGAAAGAGAAAAAAATGTTTATCTGCTCTCTGATTGATTCTTGTGATCCTGATACAAGCAAAAGTCTTGAGTCTAGTCTTAATTTTAAACAATGAGACTGTGTAACCGTGATAACACCTCTGCCTGTGATAAAGAGGATACCAATGTGATTTCACTAATTATAGTACATTTTTATACATTGTAATTTAGTTTAAATCTATCAGATTTCCCTAGCTAGGGAATGGAAATTGATGATGATACGCATTCTTTCGTAACATGTTTTTAGAAATTATATGATATTCGTTCCACTTTGTGAATTATTGAATCGTCCTCTCATTTTAAAGTGCAAATTGAGTTGCCCTAGATGGCTCACTAACGTTGGAATAGCAATGTTAACAATTTTGTCGAACTTTTGCGTTTTGCTTCAGGGGTATCACAACAGCCTAAGTCAAAAAATCTGCCCCCAACATAGCCTATCTCAAGTAATTCCACTTAGCCAATATTTTCTCAAAAAAAAAGCAATCAGTTACTTGTTGTAGTCATATGCGAACACAATGGTGTCAAAAACATTACCAAGAAAGACGTGGTTAAGCCGTGAAGCAGTTTTTTGAGCCTCCTGAAAAGTTGACAAAAGTGAGTTAGGCTATGTTGGTTCTTCACCCTCGATATAGTATAATGTTGGATATGTAGTATCTCTAAAAAATACTAATTATTTTTTCATAACATTTTAGCTTGAACATTAGCTCCAGATTTGGGTTTTTATAGCAAAACACAACTTTAGAGGAGTGGAAAAACAGAGCTTCGCCTTCCTTCGGTTTGGCTCATTTTTTTTTCTTGAAAATCTGACCATCATCAAGAAGCTGTAAAAATTTCACAGCCGTATTTCACCGAATTCAGATGTAGTGGGTTAAAATGTGATTAAATGTACACCAAGAACGCCGTCTCTGCCGACACCGTAGCTTCAGAGTAAAACCCTTCTAAAGGTTGTAACTTCTACATTTTCCTCTCGAAATCGATAAAATTTCCAGGGATTGTGAATGTTGACATGTAGAATGTCCCCTATGAGGGCTGTTAGCTACAATCACAGAGTAACGGAGTCAAGTTAAGGCTACATTGGTCGGATCATCTATACAATCGGGTTATGGATACTGGGAAGCTATGTGCCACACCCATTTGGCAGACATTTTTTGTTTTATTTTTTATTGGAAAACAGAATGATGTAAATAGCGACGATTTCATAAAACATTTCTGCTATGAGTCAACAAGGTTCTGTTTGAACAAACCAGGTTCTTCGGATTGTCAATTCGCAGTAATGTGGACTGTCGTGACTTACCGAGAACATGTCATCGTTGAAAATCTCTTATTCGGATTTAGCAAACGTTTAATTTGGATTAAATCCAAATTAACAACAAATTTTGTTCCAATATTCGATCGCTTACTATCCAATTTTCAGAAATTTTTATCACTCAAAATTTTGTCAAAATTAAATATATAAATATATATTTACACATATATATTTACATATATACATTTACATACATATATAAAGAAACCTCAATTCAATAATCTTTATCGTATCCTATAACCTCTGAAACGAAGAAAAAAACAAAATAACACACACCCATCGCCTGTAAAACCGCTTTTCTGTTTTTTCACACGCTTTTCCTCTATGAGTAACATTATTTTTTAAAAATTCAAGATTTAGTACTAAAATAATAAATTTAAACGTCAGAAAACATATTTTTCTAATGTATTTTCGTATTCGGAATCGAATGAAACCATTTCCAAGACGATACAGTAATTCGTTCAAAAGATAATTACTTTTTTCCGCTTTTTGGCCATTTGGCCCCACTGTGCGACGTACGCCACGAGAAACTTGAAATAGGTAGGTACCTTTGTTGAATTTAGTTCAAAATCTGTTCGATCAGGATATTTTCTTACTTACCTTGTGAGATGCCAAAATTTTAAGTGTTGAAATTTATTTTTCTAAGGTCAAATTTTGATCTACTGCCCTTATTCGTTGATCGGATTGTTGGAAGCGGCATACCTAATCCCAGAAACCCCATAATGTTGATATGTTTTGATTTTAATACTTAACTAGGCCTTCTTAAAGAGATGGCGAATCATTTTATTTCACTTAATTTTTCTTTCCTTATTTCAAATCTGAAACACTAAGAGAATTTGTTTATTTTTTGTTTAGGGGTTTTTATTACCTACCGGGTTGCGATACCTACACGCAGAAATTTTGGTTTGGAGAAACCTGCAGTTTTCACCACGACTTGAGCCACGTATTGTAGGGTTAGGCTAAGGATTCCATTTAGGATTAATAGTATAAGATTAGGTTTAGGGCCCTTGTTTCTGGTGATCACCATAGGTTGTCTCCAAAAGACATTTGATAATTATTTTGTATTTCTTTATATGCCTACCTACGCTTGTTAAGGAGCCCAAAGCCTGTCATCTTATTTTGAGTAGGTACCTATTCTTCGATGTACCTATCTTGCTAATTTTATTCTTTGATTGAAAAGAAGTTCAATCCCCGTTCTGATTGATTCATTTATTTTGATTAAATATGAAACGTATGATTTGATATACCCAGTTTTATGTATCAATACCTCGTCCTTGTCGAGTCTGAGGCATGCATGAGTTCGAATGAAGTTTTTTCGTCCGCTATGACCTCATAGTAGCTCAAATTTATTTCGCAAGCGGACTGGCGCCCTCAATTGTTCATCAAATTTGAACAGCAAGGTAACCTGCCCCGTCTCCACTGCTCGCTAGCCGAGAGAGCAGGTCAAGTCGACATGTCCACTCATTTTGGGCAAGTTTGGGTGTGACAAACTTCCATGGTTCTGACCAATTCAACGGTAGATAAACAATTCTGTTAGCTTAACCGCTCAATTTGTGTAAATTTTATCGTTAATTCGGGAAAGGGTGTTAAGCAATACAACAACTTGATAACTCAAAGGTTTATTGGTACTAACACAAAATAACAAACAATGTCCGATTTCGACAAGTAGATACGCGCGAAGAAAATCATAAATATCTGCTAGCCATCTCCTCGGTACAAAACATAATCAACCACTTCATTTTGCACATCAATTACATCGAATTTAGTAGGTATCGTTAAAAAAATATTTTTTTCATCACTAAAATTTAAAAATATCTATACACATCAACAGTATTGTGTTCTTTTTAATCATGTAAAAGCACTTTGTTAAAATAAAAGTTTAAAAATAATAAAATCAAAATCAGATCCTGAAAAAACATTACTAGTTCAACATTAAAACGTCGATGTCAAATAATAATGAAATTGCTTACACGACTTAAAAAACGTCGAATTAAATTAAATTTCGCTTTGGTATTTTTTACCAATTCATTTATAAGCTCGAAAACTGAAATTCTTATTGACATAAATGCTCTGAATCTTATCAATGAAAATACAGATAAACTGCTGTAATTTAATGATAGATTTGAATTTGAACTACCGTAAGCAATGTTGTATTGAGCACAAAGAAAATCTCAGTTATATAGCAGGTAGTTGTCTATACATGTGATAGATCTCATCTACAGAGCAATTTGTTTTGATCATCAATAAAATATCTTAGAACGACACACACTTAGTTTTACTGGAGCCATAAGACGCCTTCAGTATTCAGATTCGTCCAATCGACCTGCAAAAATGGAACATTTCCGTTAGACAACAAATATCAAGAAAATGTCGTATGAACAATCAAAACATACCGACTATGCAAAGATTTTGAGTTTGAGTCTTCCTATGAAATTTTGAGTAAAAAAAATTTCATATGTGCATTTTTATTGTGAAAGTGACTTTTATGGTTCTTTGATAATTTGATTGGTCGATGTTTCGAAAATTTGCTTTGCAGTGACACCTACAGTGACAACACAGATAACTACCAAAATTTGGAGTTTTTCAAGTTGACAAGTCATTGGATGGAAAGTGTATTTTTGAACTGTCTTGGTGTTTAAAAGTCAGAATCCTCAGTTTCCATCAAATGACTTAGTGCTTGAAATCCGCCTTTCTCAAATTGTTATCCACACTGGATGTTAATCCTCTTTTTCAAAAGTGAAATTATATGCAAACAACCAGATTTGTGTGCCAGATTTCATTCTCTGCCTCAAGCCTGGATTACCTCCCTCGGAATTTCGTTTTTCACTCTGAATGTATTGTCTGACTTACATCAGACATTGTCGTTAGAAGGATTTTAAACCTAATTGGACCTTGGTATCACTAGTGTCACCGAACTCCACAGATGTCCCAAAGTGTCACCAGAGTAACAAAAATTAAATTGCAATTTTAAATTTAGTGGACAGAAGAATTCTTGGTGGGTTATTGGAAGTCTCAAAATAGAGTTATGACAAAAATTTCCAAGGGAATCGATGACAACATTTTCAAAAGTTTTGTCGTAACATCATTAAATGATGTAAACATTTTTTTGACTTTTAATAACTTAAAAAATTCATCGAAATCCGATAGAAAATGTGGAAGTTACGGCTGTTACAAGGAATTCACGTTTGCGCAAGCGCTGTGGCTACTATCAGTCCAGGGGTGATGATTTTTCATAGGGGGTTCTACAAGTCAACCCAACCTTGGTAACACTAGTGTCACCGAAAACATCTCAGGAACACCACAGATGTCCCAAAGCCTCACCGGAGTAACCAAATTAAATTGCAATTTTGAATTTAATGGACAGCATAATTTTTTGTGGGCTATTAGAAGTCTCAAAATAGAGTTGTGACAAAAATTTCCAAGGAAATCGATGACAAAATTTTCTAAAGTTTTGTCATAACATCATTTTTTGACTTTTAATAACTCAAAAAGTTCATCGAAATCCGATAGAAAATGTGGAAGTTACGGCTGTTACAAGGAATTCACCTTTGCGCAAGCGCTGTGGCTACTATCAGTCCAGGGTGATGATTTTTCATAGGGGGGTCTACACGCCAACCCAACAATTGGACCTTGGTATCTCTAGTTTCACCGAAAACATCCCAGGAACTTCACAGCTGTCCCAAAGCCTGACCGGAGTAACCAAATTAAATTGCAATTTTAAATTCGGGCTATTTTAAATTTGGGCTTGGTGGGCTATTGGAAGTCTCAAAATAGAGTTATGCCGAAAATTTCCTAGGGAATCGATGACAACATTTTCAAAAGTTTGATTATATCATAATTTTTTGACTTATAATAACTTACAAAATTCATCGAAATCGGATAGAAAATGTGGAAGTTATGGCCGTTACAAGGAATAATTCCTTGTAACGGCCATAACTTCCACATTTTCTATTCACGTTTGCGCATGCGCTGTGGCTACTATCAGTCCAGGGGTGATGATTTTTCATAGCGGACCTGAAAATTTCATCGAAATCGGACAATAACATCGTATAGTTATATCCGTTACAAGGAATTCATTCAGACAGACACACAGACAAGGAACCAAAATTGTGAGTGGAAATTTTGATCTTGGAGAACTTTTTTTTTAAAACCTTGAATAGACTCGGAAGCAAAATAGTTAGCAAAATAGATAGCAAAATAAGGCAGCTCTGTCTACTTATGTTCTAATTCCAATTTAAATCTAGTTAATTTGGTGACACCTTGGGACGGCTATGGAATTCTCAAGTTGTTTTCGGTGACACTAGGGACACCATGGTCCAATTAGAGTTAATGTTGCAGTGACTATTCATCCAAATACGATGTGTATTTTGTGTAATAATGAACTGGCCTCTAATTTTCTTTTAAAATTTGAACAAAAACTGACAATTGGGTAATGGTTTTTCTCCTTTACTTTGGCCTTTACTTGGGAGTTGGCTAAAATTACTTTCTATTATTGCAACTTTCTATTGCTTATTCAAGGAGAACTCTGCAGCTTCTGTGCTACCGAAGTGAAAATCCGTATACCTTTTTTTCTAACTCTGAAGGTTTTGCACTACCTACAAGCAAATTTGTATTGCACTAGCAAAGTGATCTGCAGCTGTTTTACTACCAATGAGAAAGTACTACATCTCCACCACTACCTGAGGGAAAATGCCGCTCGTTATTCAACTTTCCTCTGCGCTTTTATAACAGCTTCTTTGCACTACCTGAAGAAAAATATTCTTCTTTGCACTACCTAAGGAAAAATTTGCTGCTTTTGCTCCAAAGGACATTTTCTGCTTTTGCACTAGCCTTTCTGTACTAATTAACAGAAAATTACAGCGTTTGCATTATCTATCTACCAAAGCAGCGGAAGCTTTGTTTTCAGTTTTCAACGTTGAAAAAAAAGTTCTCCAAAATTAAAATTTCCACTCGCCTTTTAGGTTTCAGACCTTCCTGAACAATTTTGGTTCCGTGTCTGTCTGTCTGTCTGTCATGAAATCCTTGCCACAGCCATAACTTCTGCAATACTCATTCAATTACGATGAAATTTTCAGGGATTGTGTGGGTTGGCGTGTAGATGGTCCCCTATGAAAATCATTTCCCCCGGACTGATAGTAACTGCTGTGCATGCGCAAACGTGAAATCCTTGCCACAGCCATAACTTCTCCTTTGCCATCTGATTTCGACGAAATTTCTCAGGATTGTTCAGATTAGCATGTAAATGATCCCCTATGAGGGTAGTGGAAGGCACCTAGAGATTGATGTTTTGAGATTAACTACTATGCATTGAATCATCTATGCAATCGAGTTATGGATACGAGGAAGCTATGTGCCACACCCACATGGCAGACTTTTTTACTAGGAAGTGTAGAACGAAAAAAAATTCAAGTTTTTATATGAAACCTAGATTGTTTTGAATTCAGTGAATACATGAAATTCTTAAAAATTATTGAATATTATGTCTATTGCAGGTATTGCTGAGCTTGTGAAAAAGTATTGTAGGAAAACGGAATTTACATATAAACGTAGTTTTTTTCCGTAGAACTATCATGTCTGTCTGTAAGGGAAGGTAATCCAAGGATATTTAAGAGATTCTCATGAACTAAGAAAGAACAGTAACATCCAGTGTAGGTCATTCTACTACAAAATTGGCTCATAACCTCATGCATCAACATTGAATACTACGACTACAAATGAACCAGACATGTAAAAAGGGTTGATTTTACAGTTTTACCGCTAAGTGGAATTTGCTGTGTGTTATGTACATATAAATCACTCATGTTGTGAACGGTGCTGGTAACAAGGGGGGAGATTAAAAACACAATACACGAAACGACGGGTTTTCTCCAGTAGTTGATTTATTTCTCGAAATCTCGCATTTTAATTAATTCAGAACTTGGACGAAACTTTACTCAATTTCGTAATTCAAAATTTTGGGGGGAAAAACCTGGTGGTTTGAAAAAAAATTGAAATTGGGGAAAAGGTTGTTCCTATGAGTTACTTTTGTAACGATTTGGTATGTAAACTTCGAAAAATGCAACTCCAGTGATGAAATACCTATTTGACACCAGCAAGATCGGAAAATGTGATAATTCGTCATTCCAGTTTGCAACATTCTATTCAGAACGAATATGATCTTGATATTGATCTAGGCACGTCAACCGGGTTGAACTCATTGTTCAATTATCAATTTTCGTACCTGGAACCATATTTTGCCGAATAAATTGTAATGATTCAGCTAGTATAAACCGTGAATTAGACTTTATTAGGCAAAATAGTAAAAAAAGCAACAGAAATGAAAATTAATAATTTACTAATGAATGGACGGAGCTGGAGTCAGTTATGGCCTAAATAAATTCAAAACTCCTTTAGATTGTTTTCAAAAAGATTTTCCAGGCAATTATTCTTCAGAAAAATTACCTAAATTAAAATTAAATTTGTCATAACTCCTTTAATTTGCTGTGATAATTACAGTTTGAGGATGCCGTTGGAAAGAGCATTAAATTTGCTATCGCATAGACGTCTCACCTTTTTTCTTAGTCAAGGTTTGAGGCATGAAAAAGCCCTCTGAAAAAAGAATTTTACGTAATTTGGGAAACTTCGAATTTTTTCAATGGCAAATTGAACTATGAGAAGCAAACATTTCTCAAGATGCAAGAACGGAAAAAACTGCACCTAAATCACAGCTTTTCAATGGTAAAATCAAAAAATATTTTACAACGAAATTTAGGGGGGAAATTTGTGTTTGAACGCGGAAAAACGTGCATTTTGTCAACGAAATCAGCGCCCTGGCTAGGCGATCAGTGGGGTCGGAGGATGGAAGTGGTCGGCGCCGCAGTAGACAGCGAGGCCTCCGGAAACAAGAGGCCTGAGCGCTGATTTCGTTGAAAAAATGCACGTTTTTCCGCGTTCAAACACAAATTTCTCCCTCAACTTTGGATGTAAAATATTTATTGATTATACCATCGTAAAGCTGAAATGTTTGCACAGTTTTTATCGTTCTTGCACCTTGAAAAAAAATTGCTTCCTATAGTTTGATTTGCCATTGAAAAAATTCAAGGTTTCCCAAATTACGAACAATTCTCTTTTTAGAGGGCTTTTTCATGTCTCAAACCTTGATTTAAAAAACGCTGAGGCTACTATCCAACAGGAAATTTAGTGCTCTAAATTGTAATTATCACAGCAAATTAAAGGAATTATGACCAATTTAATGATGTAAGGTCGAAATCACGAAAAAAAAGTTTAAACTTAAAATAACTCGGAAACGAAGCCTTTTAAAGAAAATTGCTACGAGATATTTTTTGTTGCAAAGTATAGTATGGCAGACCAGTTAGGCTTACACCCTGTATAGGTATACTTATGTATACAGGGTTTTACGGTTAAGTTCAAACCACTGGCTAGGATTGGATTTTACAACTGATTTGCGACTTTTTTTGTCTTGACTTTTTTTTCCCAACCCCCTTAAAATCCGCCTTTTTCCACTTTTACGATGGTTTTCGTATTTTCGACCTTACGTCATTAAAGCAGCCATTACTCCCTTATTTTTCAGTAAAAATTCAAATGTAATTACACCTTTGGAAAGAGCGTTAAATTTTCTATCTCCCCAGTGCTAAAGCAAACTTTTAAAATAGAACTCAGATGTTGAAAAATGAGCCCGAATAGTAAAATCTCGGAAATCTCGGAAATGTACAGTTTTTTCAAACGTTTATAAGCCTAACTGAAACTGCCGGTTAATTTCCCACAGTGACCCCAAAAGTTGACCCAAAAACTCAGCCTTCCAACGGTGTGGTCAGAATTGTTTACAATATTTTTATTAGTGGAGAAAACATCGCTTGGATACGAAAAAACGCGATTTTTTTTCAACGAAATCGACGGTTTGACGGGAGGATTTTGGGGTCTCCTCCGCCGCCGCTCCTCTCACTTTCCATCCTACCCCGAATCCTCCCGTCAAACCGTCGATTTAGTTTTAAAAAATCACGGTTTTCTCCACTAATAAAAATATCGGAAACAATTTTGACCAAACCGTTGGAAAGCTGAGTTTTTGGGTCAACTTTTGGGGTTACAGTGGGAAATTAACCAGCAGTTTCAGTTAGGCTTACAAACGTTTGAAAAAAAGTACATTTCCGAGATTTTACTATTCGGGCTCATTTTTCAACATTTGAGTCTTCTTTAAAAAGTTCTATTTAGCACTAGGAAGATAGACAATTTAACGCTCTTTCCAACGGTGTAATTACATTTGAATTTTGACTGAAAAATAAAGGAGTTATGGCTGCTTTAATGGTGTAAGGTCGAAAATACGAAAAACATCTTAAAAGTGGAAAAAGTCGGATTTTAAGGGGGTTAAAAAAAAGTCGAGAGAAAAAAAAAGTCGCAAATTAGTTGTAGAATCGGACCCTGGCTGGTGGTGTGCCGGAAATGATGATACCCTGTAGGTTTTAACAATTTTTGGTGAATTTGATTTTTGTCTCTTATTGGATCGCAGTTTTCATAAATTATTTGTCTAATTTCGAACTAAGTTACCATCTGGAAGTACCTACATTTTCCACCATGAGAAATAAAATCTCGGGTTTTTCTAGATTGAGAGTGAGGGTGTTTCACGGTTACAAATAAACATCAATAATCAATAACAACACACACACACCAGTATTTACAACAATCAGGCCTCTCTCACACGACACTAAGTAAACCCACACAGTTAATGATTTGCGTCAGATTATGAAAAATATTACGTAGCTTCTGAAGTAAATGAAAGCTCGGCAAAAGACAACTTCAAAAAACTTTAATCTTCTACAACTCATTATAAATCATGTTAATGAGGTTATAAAAAGAAGTAGGTATGTGAAATAAATATTGTTCTTTTATATTTTTTGTGTTAATATCATTTGTAAGTTTGAAAACCTGAAGCAAACTACACCTTTTTAAGGAGAAAAAAATAATTTAGTTATTCGATATTTCCTACGTTCAATCCAGCATGACGCTTTATTCAACAGGTTCCCCTTATCTATTAGGAATTTCATGCGTCTTTATTATTCGCAACATAAATAGTTATGTACACTGGATATTTTATAACATTTGTGCTTCCAATGATTTTGTGTTCGGTGTTGAGGTTAATTAAACTTCATTCAATGCTCGATTCAGCATATTAACACATTAATGGGATGCAAATTTATTAATATGTTAATTAAATTGTTAATCTGTTATTTATATACAATTTGTTGTCACTGAGGGGCGTTTGTATTACAATTACGAACAAAAAAAGTTTATTCTCGCATTGATAATTGGAAAATTTCAATAAATCGGCTACCAACGGTATGAAGACATTGGAGTACATATCTGACTGTAACGCAACAGAACTGATCCATGCAGACATACCACGGGGGACTTGGCTATTCTAAACACATTCTGCGAAGACTCATTGATTCCCAAATTTTTTCAAAATCAAAAGCTGGATCTATGAGAAAAAGGTGGAGTTTACTCCATGAGAAGAAAAAATCTAATCAATTAAACTTAAAGATTAGATTTAAGAAAAATAGGAATTACGTGTTAGAATTCAATAAACAATCATTAATTGCACATCAATATTGTTACAAAGTTACGTGATATACCTCCTATACTGATAGAGATCGTATGAACATGACAAGAATTGGTGGGGACCCTTCAGGTAATTCTTATTGGATTTTCATGTTTCTTGGCTGGTAGAAGTGCTTTCTGATATAGGATTTGCGTTAGTTTCGGGAGGAGGGTTGGGATCTTGGAGTGGTGGATGGGCAACTCGAGGGCAACGGACGGGAAATGCGATCTTGGGAACTGGACTGCTGTATCTTTCAGGTTGCGTGTTCTCTTGTAAGATTCTAAACGCTTTCGACGGTACGATTTCGTACTCGTCGGGAATATCCGCAGAGCCGTAAGGGTCTTGGTGGCCCCATGTGCTGTAATAATTGCAGTAGTCGTAATAATTTCCTCCGTATAATTCGGGATTCGCCATCCCTACGTTAGGAATCGTATCGTTCGTTGGGTTCGAACTCGTACTGGCTACCGGCGAAAGTATATTATTGCTTTCATCGGAGGTTGAAGCAGTGTCGTATGGATCCATGTCTTCTTGTAAAATCCGCAACGCAGCAGCGTGGAGTTTCTCCAGAGGCAATTTTCTGAAGTGTCTACCTTTTTTGCGACTTAGTAAACTTTTGACTAACTCTTTCACGAGTTTGTCGGTCGTTGTTGGAGAAGAAGGCGAGTTGATTCCACTGGACGAGCTCAAACTATCTTGCTCAGTCGAGTATTGATGAAGAGGCAGTGATAGCCGTTCTTTGCGCGCTGAAAGAGCGATCGGTTCTTCTTCGGGACCTTCATCAACTTTGCACTCGTCTTGAAGGAGCTTGAAGAGTCTGGAATGTGTGGCAGCTCGTTGATACCTCGTCATCTTCCTCAATTCTCCTCCACACTCGGGATCCGTGTCCGTTTCCGATATGTGCCGACTCAAGTCCGACGTCACGCCAGAATCGTCTTCTTCGCTCTCTTCTTGCGATTTGTGCGTTTCAAGCTTTGAGGGCTGACGAGGCGTTTCTTTCTTCACGATCGTTTTGGGCGTGTGTTTCTGTTCTTCTTCTTCCTCTTCATCTTCTCCACTGCTGCTTGAAGACGATCTTTCGGATTCTTCGGTCTCATCCTCCTCTTCAGATTCATCTTCTTCTTCCTGACAAATCTCAGACGTTTTTTTGACTTCAAGGCTCTTCATAATCACAGTATCTTCTCGACACTCCTGAGTTTGTTCCATCTTGACAGGAATCGTGATGCTCACCTTTTCTTCTTCAACTGATTTCACACCGCATTTTCCATCAACATCCTCATCTTCGTCAGACTCATATTCAGAGGACTCAGATTCTTCTTCAGCCTCGTCTTCGTCCTCTGCTTCTTCCTTTTCCGCATGATCTTTGTTCACTTCTGTTTCGTCTTCGGATTCGTCTTCACTCGACTCTTGCCTTTCAGGCGACTGCCCTTTAACATCATTAGGAGCATTTTCAGTCTCACTTCCGCTCAAGTTCTCACTTCCAGACAACCCCTTCTTCACTGTTTGAATACTCGTACTGCTTGAATGGTAGTCACTCTCATCATGCTTTGAATCATCTTCGGAAGTTTGTGACGGAGTTTCATTTTGAGCTCTATGGTTCAGCTTGGTTGTATCATTATCTTTATCAGAAAGCTCCCTCCAAAAGTCAACTGGAGAGTCCGAAGTTGAACCATTATCATCGAAGTTGCAATAAGACGTATCCACACTCGGTGTAACGCTCTTTGGTTTATCGTAATCGCACGCACTTGTCTCCAGTGAAGGTTTTTTGAATTTCTTCAAACAAATCGTTGCAGTCACATCCGGGTCGCTGTCTTCTCGTACGATATCCGTAATGATGAGACTTTCTGGCGCTACAGGTGTCGCTCGGCCAGATTCAACTTCACTATTACCAACTATAACTGTAGCTACTTCTTCGTCGTTGGAAGATCTGGAAAATTTGAACTGAAGAGGAAGGCGTACTGTTACCGTCGAATCCGTAGAGTTATCATTTTCGTCATCTTCATTGCTGTGCAGAGTAGCACAAGAATCGTTCGACTGAGATTGCTCTTTGTGCAGAGAAAACCTTTTCGTACTTTCTACGTCCGAGTGCTCGCTTTCTTCAAATATTATGCTCAATTGGTGAGGAATATCAGCTTCACCGTCAGTTTCTTCTTCCTCATCTTCAGACACTTCGGATTCTTCTGTCTGAGAATCAGAGTCATTATAAATGTTGATGTTTGGGACGGATTTAATGCTCTGAAGGCTGTTCAGTTTCGCTTCGTCTTCTCCGACTTCCGTGTCGGTTTCACTCACAGCATCAGAAGAATCCCCCTTTTCCGTCACTTCCGAGTTCACAGAGGAATCTGACGATTCTCTATTGATAGTCGGAAGAGGTGGGCCACCAATATTGGCGCCTTCTCCCGAAGCCTGTACTGGTTTTGCCGCTTGAGCCATTTCTTGCTGTTTCTTGAACATTTGACCGTAGTAGGTCATCTCATCGCTGGACGAGTACCCAGAGTACTCTTCGTTATCGCTCGGGTACAAATACGGGTAAGGGTACATGGGATACGGGCTATATCTGTATGCAGCAGCGTTCATTTGAGCCATATAAGCGCACATGGCGTTATAATGTTCCCAAAACTGCTGCTGCTCTTCGGGACTTTGAGGAGGATAGTACCAATAATTTGGATTGGGATAACCGGGAGGGGGAGTGTTGGGATTCCAACACTTACTATTATCTGCGCCAACTGGTGAAGCAGCTACAACAGATAATACAATTCTATCTGTACGGACTGTAATTTACCACGTGGATTACAAAATATTGTAATCATTATTTACAAACATTTCATTAGAATTCAATTGTATTTAAATTAGCAAGCAATGACACTATCCAATATTTTTTATCGTTGTTTCGTTAACGTGAGTAAACGTAAACTGTACAGTAAACTCCTCCTTTTGGTTCCTCATGCTTGTAATTCACGTTAAAAAACTAAGAAATGGGACATTATGAAGAGAATCATTGGCAGTAGTTCAAAAATGTCGTATGCTTTCAGGTATCAATCAATTTTTAAAGGCAAAGTTTTGATCATCTAAAGGCCCTGATTTGTGAATGATTTCTCCAACAAACCTAAACCAATGTGGGAGTTTAAAATGATTGAAAAACCCACCAAAGTACCACACAAATAGACGCTTTTTTTTGGTACGCGTATGGAGTGTTTTTGGAAAGTCACGTCTTTCCATGTATGAAGAGGCTCTGGTCGTTCACACAGCTGACTTACCTTCCTCGCAATCACTTCCAATGGTGCTCGAGAGGCTGTATATCGAGAATGAACTGGAGAGAAAACAGCTCGATTGCTCACACAGCTGATCCGACTTCCCTGACTTATTTCCAGTGATTTCCCAGGGGCTGTCTACTGAATGTATGAATTCTAGGTTCATCAGTAGTGAAGTTAACGCTACATTTAGAGCTTCGTCGCTCCCCAGCTAATCAAGAACCCCTAAAATGTATTTGAGTTCATCTCGACAAAGGATACATTTGTAACTTTTAATGAGAATCAGTTGTGAGCAAAATTGTAGGATAGCCAATTTGAAGGATTGATGAAACTTCATTGCTCACACAGCAGATCTATCTTTGCTGAATTTCTTTCAATCACTTTCAATGGTCATCAAGAGGATGTGTACCACTACAAGACAACACTCATACAAGACAATACAATACACATCAAGAGGATGAAACAACTTCTACATATCCCAACCAGTGGTGCTTTCTAGCGGTTTTCTTGATAACTGGCTCCTCCTGGAAAATGATTTTTTCATGTTTTCGGCTCTTATATTGCAGTGGTACAGTTTCTGTATAGAAGTACCTGATAGAGCTTCATTAGATACCCCAAACCATCCATTTTTAAATGTAGGAGAACAGGAATTCACTAGAAAGCGATAGTGTTTGGGCCATCAGGTGCCTTCAACTGAATGAATACCAAGTCCCAACTCGCAAAAAAGACTGAACTGCCTAAACAGGGTTTGGACTCAAAACAGTTGGGGTGAGGGCTCTTCCATGATTCTTACTTCTTTGGGGGTCTCAGTCAGGTAATAAACGGGTTTTCCCACTTTTCACTGGCAATTATTGGTCGATTTTGATGATTCCAGCGGCAATCTTTTAGTTTTTCAGTCCTTAGGTAGATGCTCTAATAAAAATCATTGACAATTTCAAATTTAGTTGCAATTTTTTACTTTTGGAATGAAACAAGTGGTTGGGTGTATAGATTATAAAAATAAGAAGAATGCCACAAGAAACATGAAAATTGGATGATTATTTCCTGAGAAAAATGGGAAAAACTGTTGATGAAAACTGACCAGCAATGAGAAGGGGGAGGTACTGTGGGTGGTGGGTGACAATGTTGCTCCCATAGACTTGATGATGGGGAGGGGCATCCGAGCGCAGGTTCGTAAGAGATTAGACTAACCCATGGGGGTCCGGTGTAGCCACGGTCGCTGGGGCGAGCGTTGTTTGGCGGTGGAATTCGGACCGACGTCTGCGGGGGTCGTGGGTTCAAGTCTCATTTTTGTGCGTCCAGGGCTTCATCGCCCCCTGCGTTCCAACCCATGACGGTGAGGCAATGGGAAGCCATGAGCGAAATAATCAGAATTCTGATCTTCCTTTTGGAAGACAGATGATGACGTCAGCGACGCCAGGAATGGCAGTCGGACGAAAATCCAACCTGAAATGGTTGTTCACTTCAATTTTACTTTACTTTAGACTAACCCACAACGAGGAAGGAACGGCAACCGACTGAGACCTCCATAATCTTTAAATGGCAACATGACGCTTCTGAAACTCCGAAATCATGAGACTAACCCTCGACATCCTATTCCTTTCTGAACCCAATAAATCAGCGCCATCAACAAGTTCCCGCCAATCATATCTGGATGGGCTCATAGATGGGTGGAATTGAGGGATTGACAACCGTCTCGCTCGATAATTAATCTGTATTTAATCAGCAAATTAGAATGTCAATAATAAAGAAACAATCGGTGTAAAACCGACCTGTCGTAACTACTGCCAATGACTCATTCAGGTAACGGATATTGAGGTTTGATATGATTGATTATGATCATGATTATGACCTCACACATGTATTTATTCAATGCGCACTTACATGTATGTACTCCAACGGCGGGAGTAAATGCGATTAGCTATGTATGTACAATTTCAGTAAGGCACCAGTGATGGGCAACAGAATGACGGATTCTGATAATTTTTGTCACCTAAGCTACCTGTTGTTTTCTTTACTAATCCCAAAGTAATATAAAATGTATAGTTGATATAATTTCACTGGTAACCAATAAATCAAGGTTTTATTTTGATCTACACAGTTTGCTTTATTATTGTGAAATCGAACTTGGGAACAGTTATTGGAGCATTTAAACAAATATCTTCACAGAGAGAGCGCAAATATTTACCTTGTGATGGGGGGAGAACTCTGTTGACTAGGAAGGTTTCACTAGGTGGCGCTGGGAAAGGACCTGTGAAGTGGATTAGATATCAATTAGATTACTTGGCGACCACACCATTGTTTGTTTTGTAAATTCACAGAGATATATCTCTTAGATTCGATACAAATCAAATAATATTGGTAGTTCTCCTATCAGTGTTGAAACATTAATTTTTATTATCAGGGCGAAAGTGTTACGAAACTCCTCCAGTTTCTTAAATTATTGTGTTGACAAATTTTTCTGAAGATCGTTGGTTTTCGCTTCCGAGTCTACCAAAGCGGTGTTTTCACTGTTCAAGGTTGAAAAGAAAGTTCTCCAAAATCGAAATTTCCACTCGCGTTTTAAGTTTCAGACCTTTCTGAACAATTTTGGTTTCGTGACTGTCTGTCTGTTTGTCTGTCATGAAATCCCTGCCACAGCCATAACTTCTACATTTCCGATTTGGATGAAATTTTCGGGGATTTTGTGGGTTGGCGTGTAGATGGTCCCCTATGAAAATCATCGCCCCAGACATCGCCGCTTGTTACAGCCATAACTTCTAAATTTTCCAACAATACCACCTATGCATCGGATCATCTACACAATCGGGTTATGGATACGAGGAAGTGTTGAGCAAAATCATACTCATGAATATGATAAAGATTTTTAATGACAGGAATACGTTTCTGTGATTTTGATTATGATTAAATTCGTATTCACACAGTAAGAGTATGATTAAAATCTTAATCACAGAGTAAGATTAAGAATACACTGTTAATCACAGAAAATCTGCGATTAATCACCGAAAATCTGCGATTAATCACAAAAAATCTGTGATAAATCACAAACATTTTCCTTTTTTTCCATGATTTTCTATGATTAATTACAATTTTCCTGTGATTATAACTTTAATCATACTCATAGTGGATAAATAAGATTTTAATCCTATTATTTCTGTGATTTATCACAGATTTCCTGTAATTAATCACAGATTTTTTGTGATTAACAATGCATTTTCAATCAAAATCTGTGATTATGATTTTTATCATACTCTTACTGTGTGAATACGAATTTATGTTAATCATAATTACAGAAACGTATTCCTGTGATTGAAATCGTAATGGTACTCCGTTATTAAGATTTGAATCATACTCTTAGTGTGTGAATACGAATTTAATCTTAATCATAATCCAAGAAACGTAGTCGTGTGATTAAAAATCTTAATCACATTTATGAGTATGATTTTGCTTAACTCTGGAGGAAGCTATGTGACACACCCACTTGACAATTTTTTTTTCAACTCGTCAAGCGAGCTTCCCTTGCGTATCCATCTCATCCATTTTGGTCCACCAGTTGGCAACACTTGTCTTAAAAATGATGATGAGTAGAGTATAGATACTTCCACTAATTGCCTCTCTGCTATGCTATCTGTCACTTCTTTCACTCCAATTTACTCGTACTGCCAGATACAACACCTTTTCATAGTATGAAAAATAATATTGTCTCGCACTTTGCGGTGATCAAAATAATATTATGATTCAAAATTGTAAGGCAAAAGAATATCTGGAAAAAAAAATCAATGAAAAACTCGACGGCACAATAAATTGAGAAACTGGAGGAGTTTTATAACAAGTAGATTGCAGTTTTACGCAAATAGATGAGAGGTGATGGGGTGAACGGAAGGAACCTATATTTGATTTTATTACTACGCCGAGCTCAGGGTTACTAACTAAAACAATAAATAACACTATTTAAATAGGCAATAAATTACACAACGGTTTATTCCCTGCAGATTTTCTGTATAGATCACCTGCAAAGGTTAATTAATTGACCATGCCTTCGAAAGGATAATATTTTTGTGTCTTACTGCATACTGAATATTCATAATTAGTTATCCTAATGAACGCCTAGACGACCAAAAAGAAGGACAGAGGAGACTCGTCTCCCACCTCGATGTCCTTCCCTTATAAGGACGCGTCCTGGCCTGTGAAGGGCACTTGCTTACTTGTCTACTACTACTCTCCCTCAGTCTGCCTGTCTGCGAACGATGTATTCTAAAATTCCCAAGTTTTTATTCTCGATTATCCCAATCAGTTTGGCTACTGTACACCCAAAACCTGTTTTGCTACCTGATAGTTGAAATTCTAAATTCAGAACTTAGAAGGAAATGTAGACGTTCATTGACTGATTACTATCCTGCTGGTAAATTTACTAAATTCTTAAATATTCTTCTGTCAAGCTTTAAGATTGGAATGCGATGTCCATAAAGAACTGTTCCAATCAACCTTAACGCCCGAAAACTTTTTCAATTTGGCAATCGAAAATTGAGCTGAGAAGTCAAAGGTCGATTGAAGAAGCTCTATGCTTCTTTGATTTCCCGCAGGTTTCGAAATCATCCGAATTGATCCTGAGATTTCCCAAGCTTCTCCAAGCTCTTTTGAATTTTTCCAGAGATTTTCAAAAGATTTCCACAAATTCCAAGAATTTTCACAATTTTCGAGTTTTCCCCAGAACTTTCCAAAGCATTTCCATTGATTCCCAAGCTTTCCTATGTACACCCAAGCTTTTCCAAGCTTCTCCAAGTTTCTTATCAATAACTCTAAAAAGGATAATAGAATATTACAATTTATTACAACTGGGGTGAGAATGTCCCAGTCAATGTTCTACAGACTTCTACTGCTTCCTAGTGCTAGCCGAGCAGTCGAACTAAAGCCTTTTACGGATACTCGAAAGGCTCATTTGATCGTTTCTGATTAATTTTAACATGGAACATGTTATTGCCCTAGAGTAACTACCAGAAAAACGTTACGCTGGGAGTTTTTTTTTTGGCCAACGGTTGATCCTAAAGAGCTCTGGGAGGTCTCATTCGATTCTTAAAATAGAGAAAATCATACCTTTGTTAAAAGATTTTGAGTTAGGGCGTTTTGCAATGTAATTCTCTCTAATTTTGCAATTTTTTTCTTTTTCACACATAACTAAATACCAATTAAGCACACAAATCATAATAATTTTATTTATTCTTTAAAGTAATTTTGAAACATTTTATTTGCTTTTTTTAATTTGACTTCCCTTGAAACGTCCTTCAGGGGTTAAATATTTACTTTGCTGCTCGATTCCTACCTGCAGAAAAGCTCAAAAAACGCTGCAGCTCTTACGAACCACTTTAAATGGCATTATTATGTACTATAGCTACCTGCTGGTTCATCCTCAGATCCAGTAATTTTTTGAAGAACTCGGAAAGATCTCGACTGCGTTGGATTCCCAGTCCAACTAGTTTGAGTTTGAAGAGGCCTCCTTGGAGAGTCGGTAGAATCCGTACTGAAAAACAAAATACCACATCAATGATTTTGTAATACAATCTTCAATATACAAAAAAATTGTGCTAAAAATGGGCTAAAGAGGAATGCTGCTAAAGAGATGTGCTAAAAAAAAATGTGCTAAAGAGCCAGGGTTCTTAGAGCGTATGCAGTATCAACAAGTATCATGAATCAGGTAGACAGTTTGTGTAGGCGATTAGTTTCTTGAACGATATAAAAAAAACTCAATTTATTATGTTATTCTTGTAATATGGAATAGTGATTTTCGATAGGCAATAAATATAAGTAAGACAAAAATATCACAGTTTTCGATCCCCTTCAGTAGCTGCAGCCTATTATTGAAACAATTGTGAACTCTATCCCATTTGTAACAATTTTCGGAATATGGGCGGTTGGTACTTTGGTGCGACGGCGATGCAATTTATACGGGACCATCAACAAATGTTGAACGTTAATGCCTACAAATGTCATTGAAATAGGACTACTGTTGGGTGTTTTGTCTGGAACAAGGAATTTGATGTTTGTCTGCTTTTTTCGAAGCTTTTAAATTGATTCCAACGCTTTCTCTTTGCAAGAGCTTCTCAAAGAATTACCATTAATTCCCGGGCCTCTCGAAGCTTTTCTAATCGTTTGCAAAGTTTTTTTAATTGATTCCCAAGCCTTCTCAATCTTACCCTGGCGACCCCAAGCTTCTTCAATAGTTCACAAAGCTTACCAAAGCATTACCATCAACTCCCAAGCTTCTCGAAGATTTTCCAGTCGTTTGCGGAGCTTTTTAATTGATTCCCAAGCCTTCTCAATCTTACCCTGGCGACCCCAACCTTCTACAATCTTTGCAAGAGCTTCTCAAAGAATTACCATCAACTCCCAAGCTTCTCGAAGATTTTCCAGTCGTTTGCGGAGCTTTTTAATTGATTCCCAAGCCTTCTCAACATTACCCTGGCGACCCTAAGCTTCTTCAATAGTTCACAAAGCTTACCAAAGCATTACCATCAACTCCCAAGCTTCTCGAAGATTTTACTATCGTTTGCGGAGCTTTTTAATTGATTCCCAAGCCTTCTCAATCTTACCCTGACTACTCTTCAATATTTCTCAGAGCTTACCAAATCACTATCATAGATTCCCAAGCTTCTCGAGGATTTTCCAATCGTTTGACGAGCTTTTTAAGTGATTCCCAAGCCATCTCAACCTTACCCTGGCGACCCTAAGCTTCTCTCCCAAATTTCTCCGAGCTTCTTTGATTTTTTCTAGAGATTTTCAAAGCATTCACATTGTTCCCAAGCTTGCTCAAGCTTATCCTAGCATCCCCAAACTTCTCCATTCTTTCCCAGAGCTTTCCAATTAATTCCCATTGATTCTCACGTTTCTCCATTCTTCTACTAGTGTCCACAAGCTTCTACAAGTTTCTTCTCGCTTTCATAAAGATTCCCGAGCTTCTTCAATATTTAATAGAGCGCACCAAAGCATTTCCGTTAATTCCCCAAGTCTCTCAAAGATTTTCCAATCGTTTGCGGAGTTTTTAAATTGATTCCCAAGCCTTCTCAATATTACCCTGGCGACCCCAAGCTTCTTCAATATTTCTCAGAGCTTACCAAAGCATTATCATAGATTCCCAAGCTTCTCGAAGATTTTCCAAACGTTTGCGGAGCTTTTTAATTGATTCCCAACCCATCTCAATCTTACCCTGGCGACCCCAAGCCTCTTCAATATTTCATAGAGCTTACCAAAGCATTATCATGGACTTCCAAGCTTCTCGAGGATTTTCCAATCGTTTTCGGAGTTTTTAAATTGATTCTCAAGCCATTTCAACCTTACCCTGGCGACCCTAAGCTTCTCTCCCAAATTTCTCCGAGCTTCTTTGATTTTTTTCTAGAGATTTTCAAAGCATTCACATTGTTCCCAAGCTTGCTCAAGCTTATCCTAGCATCCCCAAACCTCTCCATTCTTTCCCAGAGCTTTCCAAATAATTTCCATTGATTCTCACGTTTCTCCATTCTTCTACTAGGGTTCACAAGCTTTTGCAAGTTTCTTCACGCTTTCATGAGGATTCCCGAGCTTTTTCAATATTTAATAGAGCTTACCAAAGCATTACCATTAATTCCCCAAGTCTCTCAAAGATTTTCCAATCGTTTGCGGAGCTTTTTAATTGATTCCCAAGCCTTCTCAACCTTACCCTGGCCCCAAGCTTCTCATATTTTTTTCAATTCTCCCCATAACTTTCATAAGGCATCCCCATTGACTCCGAAGCTATTAAAAGCATCTCCTCGTTCCCTCAAGCATCTCCAATATTCCCAAGACATTTTCAATCAAAGCATTCCCATTAATTCCAAGTTTCTCCACGCTTTCATGATGATGCCCAAGTTTCTCAAAGCTTCTTCATTCTTCTACTAGCGTCCTCAAGCTTCTCCAAGTTTCTTCACGCTTTCCCAAGCTACTCCTATTTTCTCAATTTCCCCAGAGCTTTCTAAGGCATTCCCATTGATTCCAAAGCTATTATAAGCTTCTCCTCGCTTCCTCAAGCATCTCCAATTTTCTCCAAAGATTTCCAAAGCATTCCCATTGATACCAAGCTACTCCACGCTTTCATATTAATTCCCATTGATTCTCAAGCTTCTCCAAGCTGTGAAATTTTTACCATGCTTCCTGCTTCACCCCAACTTCCCAATATGGAGTCGACCAAAACTTCCCTTCAAAATGTAACCAATCAAAATTTCTCAATGAAAATTTCATTGGGAATGCAAAGTAGTAGGTACCTATTTGATCGCTGTGCGAAACCAACGGGAGATTGAACTTGTACTCTTTGTTGCTGATTGTCAGCTGCGCCCTCAATCTGGATGGGAATTATGCGCGTTACTCCTTGAGGTGAAGGTGCCTGCTGAACGAAAGTCGGTTGATTGGTCGGCGACGACTGCTGCTGATTCACTTGCTGTTGCTGATGCAATTGTTGTTGCTTTTGCTGCTGTTGCAAAAACTGCTGTTGTTGCTGCTGCAGGAATTGCTGCTGTTGCTGCTGCATGAACTGCTGCTGTTGAGGAGTCATGTACATCTGCGGGGCGTTGAAAGGTTGGAACGGCGGTGGCTGAACTTTGGGTGTGGGCGACGGCGCTGGTGGTTCTCTTCCTTCAATCTGCAAGTAATAAACAGCCACGTTTCATTGCATTATTCCCGCTAAATTCCCATTGTCTCTTTATTTTTAATAATTATAAAAAATTCAACAATATCTCAACGAATTTAATTGTTTTTGAGTTCCACGGGTAAGTTACAATTAGCAGTAATTTCCAACCCATCATGTTACACCTTTTTGTAAAACATTCCGTTTGAACTATGATTTGGAGGAGCAAAACAGAAGTAATTAGCCTAAAATTTCCAATTTTTTTGAGGTACGAAATTTATTTTTTTATATCCACTTTTGATACAGTAGATTTGAAAGAGATTGAACAGAGACCTCCTCAAGTATTTCGAGATTGCAAAGGGAAAATATTAAGACTGGTTGATCGCATTTAAACTTCAAGGTCTTCTTCAAGTTTATGTACTTATGAATACTATTTCTCGAGGTGATCGTCTACAATTCTAGAGATCCAAGAAAAAATTCAAAATGGTGGCAAATTGCCAGAATTTAAGGAGTGCTTTGGGAATTACTTTTTTGGAGGCGAAGGAAGAAAATCACAAAAATTTTCTTGTTGTTTCAGTTTTTAAGGAATTAAAAATGAAAAGTAAATTATTGCAGTCTCACGGCCTTGTAATTGTTTCTAGACAAACAAACAGATGAAGATATTTTTAGCATTTCCAGATTTTTCTAGGATTCAAGATTTTTTAAACCAAATTCATGATTTTTTAAGCCAATTTTAAAATTGTTTTTTAACCAAATTGAAGATTATTTGAAGAACCAAAGTCAAGATTATTCAAACCAAATTCAAGATTATTCAAACCAAATTCATGATTTTTCTAACCAAATTTAAAATTGCTTTTTAACGAAATTGAAGATTATTAGATTATTATAGACCAAATTTAAGATTATTCAAACCAAATTTAAGATTTTTTAAACCAAATTTAAAATTGGGTTTTAACAAAATTGAAGATTATTTTAAGAACCAAATTTAAGATTAGCTATTAAAACCAAATTCATGATTTTTCTAACCAAATTTAAAATTGTTTTTTAACCAAATTGAAGATTATTTTAAGAACCAAATTTAAGATTATTCAAACCATATTCAAGATTATTCAAACCAAATTCAAGATTATTCAAATCAAATTACTTATAGACTTTTTAAATCAAATTTAAAATTGTTTTTTTTTCAACCAAATTGAAGATTATTTCAAGAACCAAAGTCAAGAATTCAAACCAAATTCAAGACTATTCAACCCAAATTCATGATTTTACTAACCAAATTTAAAATTGGTTTTTAACGAAATTGAAGATTATTTTAAGAACCAAATTCAAGATTATTCAAACCAAATTCAAGATTATTCAAACCAAATTCAAGATTATTCAAACCAAATTTAAGACTTTTTAAACCAAAGTTTATTTTTATTTATTCAAACCAAATTCAAGACTATTCAACCCAAATTCATGATTTTTCTGACCAAATTTAAAATTGTTTTTTAACCAAATTGAAGATTATTTTAAGAACCAAAGTCAAGATTATTCAAACCAAATTCATAATTTTCCCAACCAAATTTAAAATTGTTTTTTTAACCAAATTCAAGATTATTTTAAGAACCAAAGTCAAGATTATTCAAACCAAATTCATAATTTTTCCAACCAAATTTAAAATTGTTTTTTAACCAAATTGAAGATTATTTTAAGAACCAAATTCAACATTATTCAAACCAAATTCATGATTTTTCAAACCTAATTTAATATTGTTTGTGAATTGTTTAATTTAAGATTTAAGACATGACATGATAAATGACATCTTCCTTGATAATTGCCCTCCTTGAATTGTGTGGATCCCCCCCCCCCCCCAACTCCTAAACCTACGTTTTAACGTACAAAAAACTGAAAAATCTTGACATTTTCTTGATTTTCTTCATTTTTAAAATAAAAACCTTGAAAATGTTTTCAAAAAAACTTAAATTTGATGAAGGAAACCGTCAGTTCGAAATAGAAAACGTCATTTAGCAAATTCGTGAATTTGTTGAAGATAACTTTTAATTTGTTTGAAAACCTCAATGGAAAATTAAAAATTTTAATTAGTTTCAAGAAAACCCTAAATTTGTTTGAAAAAACGTGGGATTTAATCATCAAAACGTTACAGTTGGAATGAAAACACATAAATTGCAATAAAAAACTATAAATTTGTTTGAAAAACGTGTAATTTGATTTTGATTGGAAAATCCTTGTATTTAATGAGGAGAAGTAATAATTTAATAGGTGATGTCAAAATCTTTATTACCTGGATAGGAATGACCCTCGTCATCTGAGACGAGCTGTTTTGAGATTGTTGCTGTGAAAATTGTGTCTGCTGAATAGTTGCTTGAGGTGTCTGAGGTGCCTGAGGTGCAGTCAGTTGAGGCTCCTCGTCGGTGAGGCCCGCTCGGCTCGTCCACGGGGGCGGTGCGTCTTTCGAGGTTTGACGCGTCGTCATCCAGGGCGCCGGCCCTCTGTTCACGTTGGACGTCATCGGAGACTGCGGCCCGGGCGACGCCGAGCCCGGAGTCGGAGGCGCCACTGAGCGGATTTGATTCATCACCGGAGTCGGCGGCGGTGGTGGCATCTGCGGAGGCGCTTGAGGCGCCAGCTCTTGCTGGTACGCTGGTGATGGCTCGGGGGACTTCGGTTGTGGTATGAATGGAGGAGGTGCGTTTTGAATCGGGGCTGGTTTCGAAGCTAAAGGTTTCAAAGCTACAGCGATCGGGTTCGGATTGCCTGTCGGATCATAACTGGATCGAGGAGGGTG
The DNA here is from genome assembly GCA_009739505.2 of Apolygus lucorum. Lineage (NCBI taxonomy): Eukaryota > Metazoa > Arthropoda > Insecta > Hemiptera > Miridae > Apolygus > Apolygus lucorum. Next base: position 30,517,797 of record CM019181.2, read on the forward strand.
ATTTATCGGTTTTAAAGGCGCGTGAACGGGAATTTCCGCCACGAAGTCGGTCGGCGGCGGTCTGTTCTGGTTGATCGGACCGACAGACCTCAACTGCGGACGGTTCTGAATATCCTGAAGGAAAGCCAGAGGTTGGCCTTTGTTGGGGAGCCCGTTTTGAGGCTTCGGCTCCGCCTGAGAGAAAGAGTTGGAGACTGGGCTCGTAGGGAGGTTCCCCGGAGGAGGAGGAGGCGGCGGCGGAGGCACGGCGCCTCCCGGCAGACACTGTCCCGCGGGCGGAAGAGGCGGCGGAGGCGGAAAGTCAGGCTCCGACGCGGAGGCGCTCGGCGGCGGTGGTGGAGGCGGAGGCGTCGGTAAGTTCTGTGACGGGAAGCCGCCTCCTGGCGGGAAAACTGGGATGGCGATTTGCGGCTGCATCGCGGCCAACGCCGACGGAGGGAGCGGCGGCGGCGGCCCCGCAGGCGCCCTCTGCTGCTGCGGCGTGCAGCTGTGGAAACCGAAACACCTCGTAAATCCAACAATATTATAAAAATTATTTTAAAAAGTCTTGTTTTTTATCTAATTATTATCGAGGATACAAAGTGGAGCAACCACGTTCTTCATCTTATTTTTCAAAACTGAAAGAAGCAAATAATTCCTATTTTACCTACAAAACGCTTCAAATTATTACACAAAGGTTTATTATTTTTCTGATGGTTCACTCGCCAGCAAAGAACACAGCTCTGCCATTGTCACCACCTACCAACTAAGTTTTCGATTCGTAATCGAGTTTATTTAGATGAAATAAAAGCTTCACACTCCACTCGAAGGAATAAAGAATTCCTTCATTTGGAAATTTGATTACTGGTTGCTAAGGTAATAAAAGGTTGATAAGGACGCAAAACTGAGTACAACTCGAAGAAACGAACAGCGATCGCATTTTGGTCAGCTGAATTTGAACGGAGATTAGACCTCATTTGCGATTCACACTCGTGTTTCTGATTTATCGTAAGTCCAACCCTTAAGATCTCGAAGGGAGCGTACGGTTTGTCCTACAGAGCTCCGGTTGGTCTCATACAACTCTAAAAATTCAACACTATTTAAAATTGGTGAAAAAACGATACCTTTATTTCAAGAGTTTTCGAGCTAGGGCACTCTTGAAAATTTCAACCCTTAATTGACTTACATCAACCAAAAACTTTGGTTTTCAAAATTAAATTTAAAAAATACTTTACTTCGCTCTTGGAAACTTCTTGATTGATCGAATCAAGCAAGTGATTCATAATTTGAATTGTTTTATTGTTATTACATCTTCTTTTTGTTTTGCTTTGCCTTGTCTTCTGAAAGTCTTATTGAGAAATGTTGTGAAATTCGTTATTAATTGTAGTATTACAGTCATACGGTAGGATATTTATCTCTCCTTCATTTGCTTTCATTGCAGCTGATTTCGAGTAAATTTTGTAATATCTATAATGGAAATGTTTAGCATAAAACATGCTTTAGCCATCACCTAAATGGGCAAAAAATGACGAAACCGTGAAACTAAAGTAGCGTGGGATTTTGTAATGATTTTTATTTACAACCGACCCATTTCTAGGGAAATGTATCGCTGTTAGTTTTCATCCCAAGAAAATCGTTCGCCACTCGTTGAAAAGCCCTCAATCGATGCGTAAATTATATACTGCCAAAATATCTGTAAATGTGGACGAAGCTGAGATGTACCTCTGATTTAAAAGAACTGTAAACAACATGCGCGGTAAAAACCAACATCGATTAGTGGATTATATTGGTGTTGTTGGTTGGCTTGGTTTTGGTTTATTATTTTCAATAATAAGCAATCGAGCAAGAAAAAATATTTAACCCCTCCCCCTCGAAATATGATATTTTATGTTTCAAGGTACGTAGAATACGAAAATCCAATAAAAAATTTTCCGTCCCTCCGCCGTACGCGGCGCTTTTCTTGGCAACACTGGACCGATTTGGTTCAAATTTGGTATATTGGCTCCATTTGGGGTCTAGTTGTGCCGCGAAGCTTTTGATTGATGTCAGTCACTTCTAAGGGGTGAAAATTGAGGGTTGAAATTTTCAAGAGTGCCCTAGCTCGAAATCTCTCGAAATAAAGATATCTTTTTTCACCAATTTTAAATAGTATTGAATTTTAAAAATTTTTTGATACCACCCGGAGCTTCAAATTTTATCTGACTAAACTGCGATCGCTGTTCATTTCTTCGATTTGTGTGTATTCAGTTTTGCTTTCTGAGCAACCAGTAGTCAAATTTCCATACCTTCCCTCTCAAATTTCAGCTTCCTGCGTTCAGTAGGATTGAAAATGGCTTCGGAGCTCACTCAGCTGATCAGTAATCTGAAGAGTGAAGAAGATCTTCTCGAATGCTGGAGACGCCTGGAAGATTGAATGGAAGTGCTCTTCCAGGCGTCTCCAGCATTCGAGAAGATCTTCGTCACTCTTCAGATCACCTTTGGATTCGCCGTCCGCGGCACTTTCCCCACTTAGCATTGACTGATATTGATAAAATTTGGTATGTAGGCTCCATTCAGGGTCTAGTTGTGCCCCGAAGATTTTTGTTGATGTAGGACACTTCAAAGGTTTGAAATTTTGAAAAGCCCTAACTCGAAAAATCATGATATTTAGGTATATTTTTTTCATAAATTAAAGACAATATTGAATTTTTAGATTTTTTTGAGACCACCCGGAGCTCCGTAGGGCAAACCGTTCGCTCCCTACGCGAACTTAAGAGTTGGACTTAATGTAAATCAGAAACACGAGTGTGATTCGCAAAATAGGCCTAATCTCCGTTCAAATTTTAGCTGTCCGAAATGCGATCGATGTTTTTCTTCTTGTTGGTTGGTGGTAACAATGAAGGAGCCGTGTTCTTTGTAGAAGCGTGATCTATACATGTAGAAAAATAATAAACCTTTGAGTAATAATTTGCAGCTTTTTTGCCTCCGAGTCTACCATAGGGATGGGTATCGATACTCGATATTTTAAAATATCGATACTTTTGCACCGATACTCGATATTTTAGTATCGATACTGCATTATCCGATATTTTTGGATATCGATACTTTGGATCCGATATTTCTAAATATCGAATATCGATACATTTCTTGTGGAAAATTCAACAGAATGGCTAGAAAATGAAGAAGGTAGAGAGGCTTTCAGGTCATTACTCTTTGGTTGCACAAATACCGTTAATATCATGGAGAAAATCACTCTGCTTGGACTCTTGAATGTGAAAAATGAATAAACATTGTTGAAAAAAAATTTTTTCTTAGGAATATTGGATAATATTGATACTTTGTGACACTGCAGTATCGATACTCGATATTCCAAAATATCGATACTTATGCCCAACGATACTTGGGAAATCGATACTCGAATACGATACAGTATCGATACAAAATATCGATACTTTTGCAACGATACCCATCCTTAGTCTACCAGGGTAGCGAAAGCAATGTTTTCACTTTTCAAGGTCAAAAAAGTAAAAATTTCAAAAGTGAAAATTTTTCTCCAAAATTTCTCAAAACGTCTAAAAATTGTCTCAAAATTTCAACTCGCGTTTTACGCTTTAGTCCTTCCTGAACAATTTCGGTTCTTTGTCTGCCGGTCTGCCATAAATTCCTTGTAATGGGCAAAACTTACAAAGATATTGTCCGATTTCGACGAACTTTTCAGGAAAATTGTGCGGATTGGGGCGTAGATGGTCCCCTATGAAACCATAGGTTATAGAATAACTTCTACATTTTCCAAATTCTGTGACTTCCTTCATACTTTAAAATTCCACCCAACTGAACCACACCCCCTCCTGTTTTGTACACACTTTCAATGCTGATGCAGTGGTTATGGTGACGATGAAATTTTTGCTGTAGTAATTTTCGTTATACTGCGGTTTGGTCCATTGTACCATTTCCAGAACCATTTCATTCTGGTTCTGCAATAACAAATATTTGATTTTGATTCTGAACGATCCTTCAAGCACCTACTTTCATACAATTTCATTTCCCTTTCCTCGTAGTTCAAATCCGAAGATCTAATAGGTAATATCTATTGATACTTCTCCCTCATTAATTACAGGATAATATTATATCCACCTATTTCTTCCTTATTCAACTAGTAGTTATCCATCATCCCTTGCCGATAAACCAAAATGGGAAAACCCGTTTATTCTGTTATGTTTTTCCATTTTTGATAGTGTATCATTTTGAATAATAAACCTTTGAAATCGACCAAGAAAAAAATATTTTTAACCCCCCCCCCCCCTCAAAATTTGTTGGTTTACGTTTCAAGGTACGTAGAATCCGAAAATCGAATGAAAATTTGGCCGTCCGTTCGCCGTCCGCGGCAGTTTCCTCAGTTCCCATGAACCGATTTTGATGAAATTTAATATATGGGGGTATTGTTTTTTCCATAAATTTAATACGGTATTGAATTTTTAGAAATTTTAGAGACTACGCGAAGCTCTGTAGGACAAACCGTTCGCTCCCTACGCGAACTTAAAGCTGGCCACACACGTGCAGGTTTGCCTGCAGGCGTACCTGAACAGGTAAACTGGAGCGTGTGTGGGTACATACCTGCACAGTTATTCACCTGATCTGAGACCTGTGCAGGTAAAGTTCACCTGATGGAAATTCAATTCTCTTTACCTGCTCAGGTTGGTAAACCTATCGTAGGCTCGTTTTATCGCTAATCTCTCATGTGGTGAAATGGCATTCCTCATGACTGTATCTTCTTTTTTATTATAGGGGACACCAGGGCAAGTAAATTTTGGTATACCGATTCACTCATTCTCAAATAATTCCGATTGTCTTCACGTTCGACTGATAACTCTTTCAATAAATTTACATGAGTGAATATGTTTCTCTTCAACAACCACTCTTTTGACCACTTTTGGCGTTGTTTTTTCTTTCCCTCTTTATTTAATATTAATACCAGATCGTGTGTGCGAGTGACGTTCTGTCAGGTTTACCTGTACTGGTACACCTGTTCAGGTACCTACGCCTGCAGGCAAACCTGCACGTGTGTGGCCGGCTTAAGGGTTGGACTTAACGATAAACAGAAACACGAGTGTGAATCGCAAAAGAGGCCTAAATTCCGTTTAAATTTTAGCTGACCGCAATGCGATCGATGTTTTTCTTTGTGTTGGTTGGTGGTAACAATGGCAAAGCCGTGTTTTTTTTGCAAACGAGTGATCTATATAGAAAAATAATAAACTATTAAGTAATAATTTGCAGCGTTTTTCTTTGGCAATTATTGTTCAATTTTGATGATTCCAGCGGCAATCTTTTAGTTTTTCAATTCCCAAGGCGGGGGAAAACTAATGAATTTCTAAAATCCTTGAAACTTTCAAATTTAGCAAAATGTTTTTCAAGTTTTTGCCCCTACTATTTAGGAAAATACTAACTCACTCGGAACGAGAAACGAACGGCGACAGACTGAGACCCCTTTTGAGTCAAAGTCGGTCGCCATTCATTCCTCGTTGCGGGTTAGTCTAATCGCATACGAAACGGCGCAGTTATTTCAGAAACAACCAACTAGCCCGTGACGTAGGATCTCGCCAGCTAAGACAGCTCGTTACAGCTCTACCCTGCGTTAACCTACAAGGTATGTAGGAAATCTCACTGCATTCTAGTTAGCATCCACACATTTGTTCCTTAGATGCTTAACCCGTTTTTCCTTAGCTCGTGACCAAACTTTTGCAGAAAACTCTCTATTGATGTTCTGAGATTAACTACTGTTCATCGGATCATCTATACAATGGGGTGTTGGATACGAGGAAGCTATGTGCCACACCCTCTTGGCAGACTTTTTTACCTATTGTTACTTACATAAGGTATTGTAAAATGCATTTTGTAATGAGTAACTCTGTCAAAATCCAACAAAACCTGGTATTATTGGAAACAGAGGGCGGAGGCTTTTCCTGGGGTTTCCAAAATTGCCTTGAAATACGTGCCTGCAGTGGCTTACCACTGGGTACTTCCAGTCTGGGATACTTCAGTCTAGGTTATTGGTGAGGGGAGGATAAATTGCGGCGGATCCTCAGTATGTACTTATGTTGTTTATTTTGCATGTCGAGCTGACTTTCGCCCAAGGGGCATCTTCAGGACACTTTCTTTATGATTTCCCATTGCTTTGTTAGAAGATGTGTGGTTGGATTTCATTTCAATTGTAGCTACATATGTCCATCTATTGGCCCAAGCAGAACGGTGTTGGGTTGGGTAGGATAGTGCATTACCCATTTAAGTTATATAGGTAGTAGTTTCTGTATTGATTTCTAGTTGATAGCATTTCTCCATGTAGCATTCGTGCTTATAATTAGTTATAAGTTTGATGGGATGTGGTTGATAGCAAGGTTCTGACTTCCAGATCCTGTCTTAGGTTTGATTTTTGACATTTTCATGTCTTTGCTTTGGCACATGAACTGAAAAATCGTCACGAAAACTTTGATGCTTGGGTTGAACTAACAACCTTACTTCACTACCTTGTTGTGTAGTGGTTGACATGAAAATGTCCCAATGTGTTGCAGACTCGTATGCAAGCATTTCTTTAAATTTGAGGTTACTTAGTAGATTTTTTCAAAAATGGTCCAGTTTTTTAAAACAGAGATTAGGCTTCTTTTGCGATTCACACTCGTGTTTCTGATTTATCGTACGTTCAAACTTTAAATTTTCGTAGTGAGCGAACGGTTTGTCCTACAGAGCTCCGGGTGGTCTCAAAAAATTCTAAAAATTCTATATAATCTTAAATTGAAGGAAAAAAATACCTTTATTTCGAAATTTTTTGAGTTAGGGCGTTTTGAAAATTTCAAAATTGATTTTGGAACCCTTAGAAATGACCTACATCAACCAAAATCTTCGGGGCACAACTAGACCCCAAATGAAGCCTACATACCAAATTTCATCAAAATCGGTCAATGCTAAGTGGCAAAAGTGCCGCGTACGGCGGACGGACGGCCAAATTTTTATTCGATTTTTGGATTCTACGTACCTTGAAACGTAAACCATCAAATTTTGAGGGGGTGTTGAAAATTTTTTTTTCTTGGTCGATTCCAAAGGTTCATTATTGAAAATAATAAACCAAAAGCAGGATACCCTCATACATTGATTAGAACCCAGCAAGTAACAGTTGAAAAATACAAGCATATAAGCCCCAGCACTTCCGAGGCACATTTTAAATGTAAAGGACTTGGGATTTTCTCTTTTTTAAAAAACTGGACCATTTTTGAAAAAAAAAAAAATCAAACCTAAGACAGGATCTGGAAGTCAGAACCTTGCTATCAACCACATCCCATCAAATTATAACTAATTATAAGCACGAATGCTACAGGGAGAAATGCTATCAACTAGAAATCAACTACAGGGTGGGGCAACATAACCCCCCGATTTTGTAACGCAATAAATAAAAAAGTATTAGAGATATTTGTTTACTTTTTTAAATTATGTGTGGGAAATATCTTAAAGTTTTTTTTCACATAGTTTTGAAAATCATATCGGCCAAGTGACGCCCTCCATTATCGATGCACTGAACGAACCGATTTCGCGTGTTTCGCATCACCCTCTCCAACATGTCGACCGGTATGTTCGCCACTTCCTCGCGGATGTTGGTCTTAAGGTCATCAAGAGTCCGTGGACGGTTATTGAAGACCCGGTACTAGAGGTAACCCCACAAAAAGAAGTCGCACGGGGTTAAATCAGGCGATCGTGGTGGCCACTCCAAATCGCCTCTGAGAGAGATGAGGCGTCCAGGGAAGTGCTCCCTCAACAAAGCCATCGAACTCCTTGCCTGATTTAATCGCCTGATTTAACCCCGTGCGACTTCTTTTTGTGGGGTTACCTCAAGTCCCGGGTCTTCAATAACCGTCCACGGACTCTTGATGACCTTAAGACCAACATCCGCGAGGAAGTGGCGAACATACCGGTCGACATGTTGGAGAGGGTGATGCGAAACACGCGAAATCGGTTCGTTCAGTGCATCGATAATGGAGGGCGTCACTTGGCCGATATGATTTTCAAAACTATGTGAAAAAAAACTTTAAGATATTTCCTACACATAATTTAAAAAAGTAAACAAATATCTCCAATACTTTTTTATTTATTGCGTTACAAAATCGGGGGGTTATGTTGCCCCACCCTGTACTACTACTATGTAACTTAAATGGGTAATGCACTATCCTACCCAACCCAACACCGTTCTGCTTGGGCCAATAGATGGACATATGTAGCTACAATTGAAATTGAATCCAACCACACATCTACTAACAAAGCAATGGGAAATCATAAAGAAAGTGTCCTGAAGATGCCCCTTGGGCGAAAGCTAGCTCGACATGCAAAATAAACAACATAAATACGTACTGAGGATCCGCCGCAATTTATCCTCCCCTCACCGATAACCTTGTCAACAAGAAGGCAACAAACTATGAATGTACTTCAGTCTAGTACTGAGAGGTCGTATCATTTCTAGGTATTTGAATTTTCAAAGTAGATGTCTCAAAAACGGCGCCTTTCTTCTATTTAGCGACAAATTTCTCATAAGACCTCAAATTGCGTTGGGGACCATTTTGTCCCATATCAGAAATCATAATCTCAAGAAAGAACCCACGGTAGCTCCACATCTTGAAAATTACACCTCCATCCACCAATCCAAAAGTTACTAGAAAGGAAAAATATTATTGACGCACACGCAAACAAACACAAAGAAAACCAGTGTCGTGTAAAAGTTTTATTTGCATAGAAAATATGTACAGAGGAAATAATACAAAAATTGTTAGACTAATAATACCGTCACGTAAATAATTAGTGTCAACGAGAAAGTAGAAAGGCCCCAGTCACCATTTTGGGAGGTTAATCTTCGTACCTATCTTCCATGTGAGCGTTCCTGTTGATTCTCTTGGCCATCCGAGGAGATCGAATTTCCGCCAAATCCAGCCCTCCTGGGGTGTAGGTGAAAGGTTTTTTGTCTTTCATCATGGCGTTCTGAATGGCGGCAGGAGGTTCCTTTCTCATCGGAGGGATCTGTAACGAGAATTTCACATTATAACTGGTATTATATATAGTAGCCGTGTGGGTACTCTATGAGTTCGTAGAGACGAGTAGAACATGAATATGGACTCCTAAGATCTTCAAAGCATACCCAGTGCATACAGTATGTTGGTATGCTATACTGAAAATCGAAAAACCAAGAATCGTGTAAAAAATAACGAGAAAAGTTCGTTTTCCCTCCGTGCCATAAACATTCTAGGTCATGCAATCAGCAATCATACAATCCGCCCAGACCCTGCCAGACTTAAGCCATTGCGAGATTTTCCTCCCCCAACTGACTCAGCATCCTTGAAACGAGCTCTAGGAATGTTCTCGCATTATTCAAAATTTATTCCAAAATTTTCAGAACGAATCAGGCCTCTCATTGAAAGTTCTTTTCCATTGTCAGACAAGGCCTCAAAAGCATTCGACGATCTCAAATCTGCAGTAGAAGCCACTTCACTGAAGCATATTGATAGTGACATTCCCTTCTGTGTGGAAACAGACGCATCCAAATCCACAATTGCTGCCACTCTTTCTCAATCCAATCGGCCTGTAGCATTCTTTTCGAGAACCCTTTCAGGGTCAGAACGTGGCCACCCTCCAGTTGAGAAGGAAGCCTATGCAATTGTGGAGGCTGTTCGCCATTGGAGACATTTCCTTATGGGCCGGCACTTCACTCTCATTACCGACCAACGCTCATTTTCTTTTATATTCGACATAAAGCGACAAGGGGAAAACGAAGAAAGAAAAAAATCGATGAAAACAAGAATATAAACGACGTAGGTAAGCAATCTTTAGTAATCACCTAACGATAAAATTGAATTTATTTGAAAACGCTTGCATACGAGTCTGCAACACATTGAAACATTTTCATGCCCCCCCCCCCCTCCCCTCCCGACTCATGAACTACATACCTCCCATAAACACAGAAAAACAAAAAAGAAAAATATATTTATTTATTTTACAAAAATAACATTGTTTTATTCTTCCATTGGTTCAACTTCATCTGTCGCGGTAACACTGAGTAATGGGCGGTGATGAGAAAAGTATGAAAGCTGGGAGCTCGATTTTTGGCTCAGCTGATCTGGGAGCTCAATTTTCGACTCAGCTGATCTGGTAATATAAAACTGTAAAGTACCTACCTAACTGTAAAGTACCTACCTGTAAAGTACCTAACAACTTCACTTCTGATGGTCATAATCATCATTGTGGCGACTTGGGACAAATTTCGTTAGCAATTAATTTCGTGACGATTTTTCTTTTATGTGCCATATGAAAGACATGAAAATGTCAAAAAAACTTTCTAAAAGAAATTGCAACACCATTGTTCCTTTTCTTAGCCATACCTTCAACTGAAAGATTTCTTTGAAAATTCGCTCATTAATTCATGTTGCATGAATGAACTTTTTTTTTCATTGTTGGCTTGATTTGTTGTTCCTCTGAGGTCCTTAATTGCATAAGGCGGCGCAGATTGGGACTATATGGGTATTTTCAGGAAGGGAGAAACACTCAGAGAGTATTCTGATCACTCAGAGAGTAACACTATTCTGATCTATTCCCCATTATATTTCTAGTTCCTAAACCAAAAACGCAAATTATTACACAAAGCTTATTATGGACAACAAAAATTTGAACGGAGATTAGGCCCCTTTTGCGATTTACAATCGTGTTTCTGATGTATCGTAAGCCCAACCCTTAAGGCTAAAGGGGACGACAGTTGTGCGAGGGAGAGGGTGAATACCAAACTTAGATCTAGCTGATCTCTACAACCGGTCAACCAATTTTCATTTTTCAATACATTTTGGATTTGTCTCAACGTAACTAAACCTGCTATCAAGCAAAAATTTCAAAAAAATCCACCAAAAAAAAGTTGTCTTCTTATTTTGCCTATAAATATACTTTTGAGCGATTTTTTTTAGTCCAATTTTTCGCTTTCAGCCTCTAATTTTCACACAAATTGTTTTGTGATAATTCCAACATATGGTAAGATAGTTTCCAAACACGGAATGTATTCGAATTTTTGAATTAAAAACATACTTCAATTATTAAATGAAACTCTAAAAAAATATTTAAAAAGATTTTTGTTTGTTGGTAATATGTTAGATGATGGCTTGTAAGATTTTCTTGTTCTGATAACATTCATATGGTTAGATTTGAAAATAACGATTTTTCAAGCTTAGATAAACCGGATGAAAGTATAGGGCGTCACTAGTGCCATCTCTCATCTCAGAATCATACTAAACCACCGTCTCCTTTAGCCTTAAGCTACAGAGCTCTGGGTGGTCTCATTCGATTCTAAAAATTCAATACTATTTTAAATCGATGATAAAAAAATACTTATATAATAAGAGTTTTTGAGCAAGGGCGTTTTAAACATTTCAACACTGATTTTCTTCCCTTAGCAGTGACTGACATCAACCAAAAGCTTAAGGGCACAACGTGACCCTAAATGTAGCCCAAATACCGAATTTCATCGAAATCGGTCAATGCTAACTGAGGAAAGTGCCGCGCACGGCGGACGGACGACCAAATTTTTATTCGAATTTTGGATTCTACGTACCTTGAAACGTAAACCAACAAATTTTGAGGAGGGAGCTAAAAAAAAAATTGTATTTTTCTTGGTCGATTCCAAAGGTTCATTATTGAAAATAATAAACCCAAAAGTAAAATTTACTTTTGGGTTTATTATTTTCAATAATGAACCTTTGGAATCGACCAAGAAAAATACAATTTTTTTTTATACAATATTTTTGACGATTTAATCGTCAATGTGATCGAGGACGTTTTTACAATCGTGTTGCCGTTCATAAACTCGGAAAACTTGCAACATGATTGTGAAAATTTATTAGAGGAAGGAATAGTCTATTGTGGTGACCTCCTCCTGTCAAGTATACTCTATAACAAACCAACACCAGATGTGCGTTCTACCTTGAGAACCACAGGTCCTAGACTGGCAGTTGAGATGGATGGCTCCACTCATAGTCTCACAGGAGTACATAAGACCCTCTCGAGAGAACCAAAACCATAATATGGTTATATTATATTATATTATATACTATATTATAGTCCTTATTTAGATTTAACAATGGCATCATTATCACTCAGTTTTTGTAAAAATGTACTTTTATATTCAAATTTTATGGTTTTGGTTTATTATTTCCAATAATAAGCCTTTGGAATCGAGCAAGAAAAAAATTTTAACCCCCCCCCCCCCCTCAAAATTTGATGTTTTACGTTTCAAGGTACGTAGAATACGAAAATCGACTAAAAAAAATTTCGTCCGTCCGCCGTACGCGGCACTTTTCTTAGCAACACTGGACCGATTTGGTTCAAATTTGGTACATGGGCTCCATTTGGGGTCTAGTTGTGCCGCGAAGCTTTTGGTTGATGTCAGTCACTTCTAAGGGGTGAAAATTAAGGGTTGAAATTTTCAAGAGTGCCCTAGCTCGAAAACTCTCGAAATAAAGGTATCGTTTTTTCACCAAATTTAAATAGTTGGAATTTTTAAAAATTTTTGAGACCACCCGGAGCTCTGTAGGACAAATCGTTCGCTCCCTACGAGTACTTGAAGGTTTACCTTCGATAAAACAGAATCGTGAGAGTGAATCGCAAAAGAGGTCTAATCTCCGGTCAAATTTTATCTGACTAAAATGCGATCGCTGTTCATTTCTTCGATTTGTATATAGTTTTGCCTTCTGCGTAACCAGTAATCAAATTTCTATATGAAGCTTTCTATTTTTCGAATCGAGCGTTTAATTCTTTCTAATAAACTTGATTGTGAAGGTGTGAAGCCAGGTGGTGTGGTGTGGTTGGTAGTACCTACCAATAGTTGGTAGGTAAAAAAAAGTTGGCAGGTAAAAAAATTTTGGTAGGTATAAAACGCTGCAAATCATTGCTCAAAGGTTTATTATTTTCTGTATAGATCACCCTTCTGTATAGATCACTGGTTCTCCATCAATAGCACCTACCACATCTGTATTCTCCCTTGACCCTCCCTCTCAAATTTCAACTTCCTGCGTTCAATAGGATTGAAAATGGCTTCGGAGCTCACTCAGCTGATCAGTGATCTGAAGAGTGAATAAATCTTCTCGAATGCTGGAGACGCCTGGAAGAGCACTTCCATTCAATAGGATTGAAAATGGCTTCGGAGCTCACTCAGCTGATCAGTGATCTGAAGAGTGAAGAAGATCTCCTTGAATGCTGGAGAGCACTGATCAGCTGAGTGAGCTCCGAAGCCATTTTCAATTATCTTCTTGATTGAATAAGTTTCGGAGCTAATACGTTTTGTTTCATGTTTGTATTTCATTCGGTTTGAAATGTATCTTAAATCTTTGATTCAAATTCATTATTCTTGTAACTGTACATTTTTTCTATATTTCTAACCTTATTGTTTATTGTTTGTTTAATATGTTTAGATTGTTTAGCCATGGGCCATGGCATCATAATCTTCAAGTTTTTGTCGAAATGTAATCTGACATTCAAGTATAGTGATATTTTTGGTTTTATATAAATTTGTCGAAGATTCTTACACTACTACAATATATATTCCTGCTTATTTCTTCGACGAGACCCTCTATGTTTCCGTGGAGCTCCATCGCAGTGCTGTTATTCCTTAGTTGTTGAAACGGAACGTATTATGGTAAACATAATTTACAAGAGGTTAGGAATATAGGGACAAAAAAGTATAGTTATAAGTAAAATGTATGTAAACGGATCAAATGGTTATGCAATACATTTCAAACCGAATGAAATAAAAACCTTAAAAAAACACTTTAGCACAGAAATTTATTCAATCTAGTCCAAAACTTTGCCTTTTTCACGTCTAATCTTCAAAATTTGAATGATGACTTGATTTAATGACGACTCATCAGTTTCGGGCCGGCGAGGGTCACCTCAACTACCACAACCACATCATTGTATCGGTTTCGTGCCGTCACGATCTACCTCTCGCCCTCACTTCAGTCACTTTTGACGGCTTTGGGCCAGTCGACATCCCTATAGGAAAGCCACTGGAGATAAACCAACTTTCTTCCTACAACTCACCTTCGTTAGAGTAAATGTAAGCAAATTCAAATTTATCAAGATCATTTAAAGTAACATATAGCAACATCCACTACACGATCAAGCATATTTACACCGACAATTAGCACACTGAAGTTTATCTGACAACTCACCTCTGAAGCAAGTTTTTGACTTGGGATGTGCCCAATAATCGGTGGCGGTGGAGGAGGACCGTCTACTGAATTTATACCTGCAAGAACCACAATTCAAACATTAATATCGAGTATTATTTACTACAACTCGAGTTTGCAAAAACTCTTCTTCTACTCAAACACGATAGACAGGGTTGGGGACATTGTATTGGGCGTGAGTTTGCATGGAAATTAGATTTTTCTCAAATTATTGAAAACTTTGCTTCAAAAAAACCTAAGAAAGCTCCTATAAAAAAATATACGGATATGAAAATCTTGCAATAAAATGTGATAGGTACCTATACCTGTGAAAAAGTTGCTCTGTGACATAGAAAATTTTGCATCAAGTAAACTCACGATTTGAAAAATTTATTTGTGTTTAAGAACTCAGTTTTTTTTTTTGTTGATTCAGTGTTATTATTTCCCTACCATAAAATATCGATTGGAACGGGTTTAAGGACTTTTTCATTTGTAAGGTGGAGTAAGTATGCAAAAAAGGTCTGCCAAACTGCAGAAGTCGATTCTATAACTAATTTTCAAAAAAATATCTCGTTGTAATTTTTTGTTATCCTCTCGGTTTTTCCAAGTTTTTTTTCCAATTTTAAGACTTTTTCGGGATTTTGACCTTACGTTACTAAGCTGATCATAACTCCCTCAATTCGCTACGTAAAATCAAATTTGAGGATACATGCAGTAAGGCTAACTCCCTATACAAGGTGTCTCAAAAGTTGTTAACCTCCCTGCTAAAATCGTTACTTGACAAGGGAAAAAATAGTTCTTTTTGGAATCTATGTATTTTTTGTGAGGATTTCACATATCGTATTTTTGTCCGTCTCCCTGGGAGCTCAAATTGCGCAATCCAAAGATTGCGCTCAAAATCAGATGTTTGAAAACCCCAAGTGTAGCACATGTTTTTTGTTTTCAGAATTTGTCGACGCTCAATCACGTGGTGACATCCATTTTTGAGTTTGATTAGAATTTTTGAAATGGCGGCCGAAAATTTGGTTGTTTTGAGCAAAAAGTCGCTCTTTTTTTTTTTTTATAGAAGAGCAGTTCGAGTGTACGCCGAGCAGTTCCCGGATAGGCGCCACCCCAACAGACGGACGATTCTAACGTAGTTGTTGTTTCGCTAAAAACAACCGAATTTTCGGCCGCCATTTCAAAAATTCCAAATAGATACCACCGCGTGATTCAGCGTCGAAAAATAATGAAAAAACTTGTGCCGCTTGGGGTTTTCAGAAATCTGATTTTGGGCGCAATCCTTGGTTTGCGCAACTTTGAGCGCTCAGGGAGGCGGGTTGCGCGCAGTAAAAAAATCAACTGAGGAGTCATTTTTACCGGAATTTCGGTCATATTTATTCCCTAAAATTATCAAAATAATCAATACAAATTCGAAACGCTCGCCACGACCAACCGTATTGAAACTACGACAAAATTTCTGCTGAAAATCGAATTCTTTTCACAATTTGCACTGAAAATCGTAAAAAATCATGATTTTTACCGAAATTTTGGTCGTATTTACTCCCTGAAATTGTCAAAATAATTAATAAAAATTCGAAACGCTCACCAATTTTTATAGGATTTTTCACGCAAAATCGAATGAGACCAACACCAGGTCGCTACGACCAACCGAATAGAAAGTACGACGAAATTTCCGGTAAAAATCATAATTTTTTGATAATTTTCAGCGCAAATCGTTAAAAAACACGATTTTCAGCGGAAATTTCGTCGTAGTTTCAATACGGTTGGCCGTAGCGACCTGGTGTTGGTCTCATTCGATTCTGCGTGAAAAATCGTATAAGAATTTGTGAGCGTTTCGAATTTTGATTGATTGTTTTGCAATGTTAGATCATAAATATGTCTAGAGTTCGGGAGAAAATCATTTAAAAAGTATGATTTTCAGGGAAAACCGTTTAAAAAATTGATTTTTAGGGATATCATAGAAAAAATTGTAAAATCGTATTCAAAATACCAATAAGGGGGAAAATTGTATTCAAAGTGTGAATACTATTGTATTCGTATTCATATTCATATTCATACCTGTATTCGTATTCATAATCATCAAATCGCAGACATGATTTGTATTCATAATCATATTTATGAATAACAATTCGTCCATCTCTGATAACAACAAAATTATAAAATGACTTCCACAGTCTATTGCCACAAGTGCCATAATCTATTTTTTTAAAGTTCAAACTGCAGCAAGCCGTTAGAAGTAAATTTGTGATATAGCTAACTAGTTATTGTTATAAATAATGTATTTATAAAACATGAAATCGGTCGTCGAATTGCTCAATATCTCTCCACTCATTATAAAACTATTGCCTAAAATCTGCACTTGTAGAATTAGGCTGTCCCAATAAAAAGCTGCAACTTTTTTATTGTTTAGAGGCATCTTATGGTGTATCGTATCCACAACTTTGAAACAATTTATTCACATTATTTCTGAAGGGGTTATAGACTGACGAGTTGACGTCAAGATAAACTGTGGAGTTAGAAGTATAACGATTTTAAAATTTAATTTAAAAAATCCCTTTCTGAAGAAATTGTTTTCAAAATAAAGTGCAGCCTTCATTGACAAAAAAGGCACGTTACCATGTTGGTACAGATACAGAGTGAATTCTCCTAATGTGTCCAACCTTCAAGTGATCAGTTCTACAACTGATTTTCATCAAACAAGTCTCGTAGCAATTTGGTTTTAGCCCCTCGTTTTTCCAAGTTTTTTTTTCAAATTTTAATTTTTCTCGTGTTTTTGACCTTAGATTACTAAAATGAAGATGGTGAGAGGACCATTACTCTTCAATGGTGCCAACTTGATGGATCTGGTCTTGAACGGGATATCAACACTTTTCTTGTGGTAATACAACGGAAAATAACGTCAGGATCAAGGTGAAAAAAATCATGCAAACTACAGTTCACATGAAGAGATAAGAGATGATTACTTGACTGATGGAGTTTGTAGGTGAAGTGGAAAATGTTATTAAACTCACCAGGGGAGCCACCTCCGCCGTTTCCGCCAATTTGGCTCGATTGCCGTCTGAAATGAATAAAAAAAAGGCACGTTAGTTGAAACAATTCAGGTGTCCTCTAAACGAAACATGCTTGCATAACATCAATCATAAAATCATAACAACACAAATCATAATATCTGATCAATTGATGTGGGCACAGTTGATGAATTGACACAGAATGACTTGGATTCACACATCAGGTATTGATTATTGAATAATGATAAGGATTCTTCAATAGGTGAAGAATGAAGAGTTGAATCGGGAATTCTTATGGAAATTAACGCGATTTGGCATTGAAGGCCACCAAAGCTTGCTCGGAGATCATACAAACCGCTTTCGGACAACCATAACTTTTAAATCTGCACTTTTTGCGTTCGATATCTCGATATCGATGTTTTACTTCTCGAAGAAAGTCCAGTGAATTAGTTCTGTTGTGAATTTTCAAAAGGATCAAAAATTTCATCTGAAAATTGGGTTTATCAAGACTCAAGTTTATACGAATAAAATACTCGCGATGAGATTGTGGAAAACCATTTTAATAAACGGAGTTGAGTAGAACGTTGTCTATTTCCACGAAAATAATGCGTTACAAGTTAAATCGATTTCGACGGTTAGGTCATCATCAGTAACAAACAATAACTGAAGGTACATCACAGAGAGCATAGGTAGCTTATACAGGGTGTAAGCCTAACTGGTCTGCCATACGGTACCAGTCGATTTCACAACTAATTTGCAACAAAAAATGTCCCCCAGCGATTTTTTTTAAACCCTTCGTTTTCGAGTTATTTCAACTTTAAACTTTTTTTCGTGATTTTGACCTCATGTCATTAAATTGGTCATAACTCCGTTAATTAGCTGTGTAAATTACAATTTGAGGATACCGTTGGAAAGAGCATCAAATTTCCTATCGGATAGATGCCTTAACTTTTTTTTAAGTCAAGGTTTGAGACATGAAAACTCAAATTGAACTACGAGAACCCATACTTTTTCATGATGCAAGAACAGTGAAAACTGCGCCAAAATCTCAGCTTTCCAATGGTATAATCAAAACATATTCTACAACCGAATTTAGGGGGGAAATTTGTGTTTGAACGCGGAAAACGTGCATTTTTTCAACGAAATCAGCGCTCTGACCTCCTGTTTCCGGAGGCCTCGCGGTCTACTGCGGCGCCCGCCCACGCACTACTATCGTCCGACCCCTCGGATCGACTAGGCGGAGCGCCGATTTCGTTGAAAAAATGCACGTTTTTCCGCGTTCAAACCCGAATTTCTCCCCTAAATACGGTTGTACAATATGTTTTCATTACACCATTGGAAAGCTGAGATTTTGGCGCAGTTTTCACTGTTCTTGCATCATGAAAAAGTATGGGTTCTCGTAGTTCAATTTGAGATTGAAAGAATGCGAGGTTTACAAAATTACGTAAAATTCCCTTTTTAGAGGACGTTTTCATGTCTCAAACCTTGACTCAAAAAAAAGTTAAGGCATCTATCCGATAGGAAATTTAATGCTCTTTCCAACGGTATCCTCAAATTGTAATTTACACAGCTTATTAACGGAGTTATGACCAATTTAATGACATAAGGTCAAAATCACGAAAAAAAGTTTAAAGTTGAAATAACTCGAAAACGAAGGGTTTAAAAAAAATCGCTAAGGGACATTTTTTGTTGCAAATTAGTTGTAGAATCGACTGATACCGTATGGCAGACCAGTTAGGCTTACACCCTGTATAGTCACAAGTGAAAGGGAGCTTGAATCCCAGTGGTCGAGAAAGTGAAAGTCACACCCAATCAGATAAGTGAAACTTATCACTTATCTGATTGGGTGTGACTTTCACTTTCTCGACCAATGGGATTCAAGCTCCCTTTCACTTGTGACTATATAAGCTATGCTCTTTGTGAAGTACCTTCAGTTATTGTTTGTTACTGATGATGACCTAACCGTCGAAATCGATTTAACTTGTAGCTCATTATTTTCGTGGAAATAGACAACGTTCTACTCAACTCCGTTTACTCAAGTTTATATATGCACTAAGAAGTGGGAATTGTTCCCCACAATTTTCATGTCATTTGATCATCAAAGTTGAAGAGTATTTATTTTATGTACTAGTATCTAACATTGAAGGAAATCAAGTTTTGGTGACACTTTTGTCATCAATACAATCGAATATTCAATAGCAGCGACACTAATTTGTCGTAGTTGGATTGGAACTTGAGGAGAAGTTGCGTTGTATCATTATGAATTGAATACTCGTACATGAAGTGATTACTTCAAGATAGTGGACTAACACAAACACGACACGTTGGACAAATTAGAGTAATCAAGAGGTAATTAAAGATGCTTCACGCAACACAACAGATCAAAACTCGGCAGGCGAGGGTCGACTCAGTCCGTTCTGGTTCCAAATTCGAAATGGGGTGGCGCAAATATTTGAAGGAAATGAGAGAATTCGAGGACGAAGACGTTCGTCGAGCAGTTCGCGACAACTACAGCATTTTACCTCGTTTGAACAACACGTTTTCTTACATCGACGAGGGGTGGGTTCCTTTCGCGATCATCCACAGCATCGTGTTCATCATTTTCGTCGACCTGTACCTCTATTTATTCTTCGTGACTTGCTATTTGCTGAAAGATGATTTTGTGATGGTCGGCGTTCAATTCCACTACCTCCTTCTCGCTCTGTTCGGTTTAGTGTTCCAATTTCACCTGTACAACTCACGAAAAGAAGTCTGCGTCTTGCACAAAATCATCGCGACGGATTTCTTCGAGTATGAAAACGACGGGATACTTTCCGAAGAGAAGACCAAGTTGAAGAAGCACATGATTAAACAACGATTACAGCTGATTCCGTTCATGATTCTCATCGGGATGATCGGGATGTTCATCGTCGGGGTGGGCCCTTTGATCGACAACATGGTCGGCGCGGGGCACGACAGCGACTACTTGAACGGAGTTTACTTGAAGACGCCGATCCCCATGTATTTTCCCTTCGAGATAGTAGATTTCACCACACACTACGTTGCCACGGGATTCCAAATTATCACGGTTAGCACGGACAAAATAGACTCATCAATGTGATTTTGATTCCTCAATATCAAGGAGTTGTATCACCTGAACAATTAGTACCTTTCAATGCTGCTACATCAAATGCACTGCTGTACGGTATCGAAAAAGGATCAACACCTACGCTCCCTACAATAAAGTTGTTTATTTATTTCCACAGGAATTAGTACTTAGTGTTGTAATTTCCGATTACAGCGCCTCAAAAGCGCTTTGTTACCATCCAGAGTAACATTTTTCTTGTTACCAGTTAAAGGCTAATGAAAATGCCAGTACATGTGTGGGACAGTCCCCTTTCATTGGTGTTCGACTGACGTAAATCCCTTCGAACTACGATTTATCAGTTCCTAACTGTCCAATTTCACTCAAATTTATGGTTTATTAGTTCGACTTTCATAACAATTTCTGATAAAATATTATTACATATAAGTAAATATGGAAAAACGTGAAATTCCGAGAAAACATTAAATTATGTGAAAAACGTCAAATTATGAAAAAAACGTCAAATTCCTTGTCAAAAAAAAAAAACAATGCAAATTGTTACACAACAAAATAGACTCATCAATGTGATTTTGATTCCTCAATATCAAGAAGTTGTATCACCTGAACAATTCGTACCTTCCAATGCTGCTACATCAAATGCACTGCTGTACGGTATCGACAAAGCATCAACACCTACGCTCCCTACAATAAAGATGTTTATTTATTTCCACAGGAATTTGTACTTAGTGTAGTAATTTCCGATTACAGCGCCTCAAAAGCGCTTTGTTACCATCCAGAGTAACATTTTTCTTGTTACCAGTTAAAGGCTAATGAAAATGCCAGTACATGTGTGGGACAGTCCCCTTTCATTGGTGTTCGACTGACGTAAATACCTTCGAACTACGATTTATCAGTTCCTAACTGTCCAATGTCGCTCAAATTTATGGTTTATTAGTTCGACTTTCATAACAATTTCCGATAAAATATTATTACATATAAATATGAAAAATCGTAAAATTCCGAGAAAATATCAAATTATGTGAAAAACGTCAAATTATAAGAAAAACGGCAAATTATAAAAAAAATGTCAAATTCCTTGTCCAAAAAAAAAAAAAATGCAAATTATTACACAACAATATAGTTTTTGGTTTATTATTTTCAATACCTAATGAACCATTGGAATTAGCAACAAAAACTTTTAACCCTCCCCCCTCAAAATTTGATGTTTTACGTTTCAAGGTACGTAGAATCCGAAAATCGGATTTTAGGAAATCCGTCTGCCGTACGCGGCACTTTTCTTAGCAACACTGGACCGATTTGGTTCAAATTTGGTATATGGGTTCCATTTGGGGTCTAGTTGTGCCGCAAAGCTTTTGGTTGATGTCATTCACTTCTAAGAGGCGTAATCAAGGGTTGAATTTTTCTAGAGTGTCCTAGCTCGAAAACTCTCGAAATGAAGGTAATGTTTTTTCGCCAATTTAAGATAGTATTGGATTTTTAGAATTTTTAGAGACCTTGCGGGGCTTTGTAGGACAATCCGTTCGCTCCCTACGAGTAATCACGGTTTTTTTTCTCGATAAAACAGAATCACGAGTGTGAATCACCAAAGAGGCCTAATCTCTGTTCAAATTTTATCTGACCAAAATGCGATCCTGTTCGTTTCTTCGAGTTTTATTCAGTTTTGCTCGTATTCGAATCGAGTGTGAAGCTTTTATTTCTCCAAATAAACCTGAATGTGAAGGTGAGCAGTAGGAAGTTACCTATGGTTGGTAGGTAAAAAAAAAAAATAATAATAAATAGTGACTACGGCAAACCTGCGATCTTTGCAGACGAGTGATCTATACAGGAAAATAATAAACCTTAGTGAAATAATTTGCAGCATTTTTTCAATGTTCCGTCACGAAATTTCGGTGGCAAGTCTCAAATTCGGATTCACTACCTCACAAAACATAAGGAATCGAAGAAATCAAAAACCCACTAAAACTTTCCTGGGTGGGTCCGTTTTGAATACATTTTGACTGGACTATATGGGTTCTTCCCGATGCCCGGACTTATTGAGAAACTATTAAAATATTCCGCGATTTTTCGACTCCACCTTGAGCTGTGTGGGACCAACCTTTCGATTAATTAGGATAATTGATTACCTTATTAATGAATGTTCCTTGATGATTTTTAATCAATTTAAGATAGTGTTAAATTATAAGAAACGAATGATACCACGATCAACAATGTTTTGTGAAATTTATCTGAACACGTGGTCCTTTGCCTTCTCTCCCACCTACACCTGGTACTTAGAAGGTAGTTGATGAATGAACCTTATCGAAAAATGATAAACCGTCCTGTACTTATGTTCTGCACTTATCTGCGAATGTCACAGTTTATTCATTGTTCAATACTGTTGTAATAATAAACCAAAATAATATTAGCCTTATATCGTAAACTGGGGTGAGAAAGAGCTCATGTTCTTCAGCCTGCATCCTAGAGCCGAGCGGTGGAACTTGAAGTTCATGGATGGACGATAGACTTTTGGAAGGAAAACAAATTTCAGAATAAATTTTAGCATGGAACATGCTTTAGCCATCACCTAACTGAGCAAAACGTGACAAAACCGTAGAACAAAAGTAGCGCGGGATATTGTAATGATTTTAACTTATAACCGACCCGTTTCTAGTGAAACGTATCACCGTTGGTTTTCATCCCAAGAAAATAGTTCGCCACTCGTTGAAAAGTCCTCAATTGATGCGTAAATTATATACTGCCAAAACAGCTGTAAATATGGACGAAGCTGAGATAAACCTCTGATTTAAAAGAACTGTAAACAACATTCGCGGTAAAAAACCAACATCAATTTAGTGGATTATTATTGTGAGAGTCTAGCCCCCAACAATCCTTGTCGGGTTTCAGCGCCCTCCCGCCACTTCAACGAACTACCATTCCTGATTACTATAACTACTCATATTTCTATACCTAACATGAACCAGTGAAGATTTTGAAGTTCAGCTTTGAAATGGAATGGCTTTGGGGACGTTTCGCAACATGAAACGACACTTGGCATAATTTTCACGTCCGTAACTGTTCAGAGAGAAAATAGTAAGAGAAACGAAAACAAATATGAGAAACGAAAACGATTACGAGACAACAATCTTCAGAATGGTAGTCATGGTAATCAGGAATGGTAGTTCGTTGAAGTGGAGGGAGGTAGCGCTGAAACTGAAATCTATTATTAAAATCATTTATAGGAAGCCTAAACTATTTGATAGCGAATCTGTTTTTAGCATATCCAAGTTATTTTCTGTACGTCATTTATTCTTAAAGAATTTATTGTTTTTTTACCATAAAGTTCCTTCTTTGATCAATGTTTCGTCGGTCCATGATCATAATACTCGTTTTAAAGCAGCAGGAAATGTTGTAAGTCCTCTAAACCGTTTAGTTTTGACTTGACGTCCCTTCAAAAAGAGCCTGAAAGACTTCCTGATTGGAAAAGAGTTGTATAGTGTGGAAGAATTTATGTTGCCCTGTTGATTATTGCTTTACTCTGTTATTTTGCTGCTTTGCTACTTTTTTTAATTTTTTTATGCTGTTGATTAATGTGTATTGTTAGTGTGACTTATATGCTGGTCTGTGATAGTTAGTTTTATTAGGTTTTTACATGCTTTTATTTAGATTTAGTGTTTGATAATGACGATTTGATATTTGATGATATTTGATATTTGATATTTGATGTTTGATTTGACGATTGTAATGCATTTTATATGTCTCTACAATAAAAACCTATTCTATTCTATTCTATTCTAAGAGCACTCATTATATACTCCATGTGTTGCACAACAAATTGAGTGAGGAACTCAAGGAACTCTACGTGTCCGAAAGTCAAGTATAAGTCTTCTGTAATTTCCTATTCAATTTCTCAATCTAGTAAAATCTAGCTTGATTATGAAAATGTTCTCTCGTTTATCTTTTTTCATTCTCATTGCCTATTGTAAAAAAATACATTTTTTTCTTTCTTTTCTTGTTTCTCAACCATTGAAGATTTGTTAGTTTGTTGTCTTAATTTTGATTTGCGATTGCTTTATTTTGCATTTGTAGTTTATATTTTTTCTTAAAGTTTTATCTAGAATTTATGGTGTCGTGAGTAGCTGCTCTTGACCCGTCGCTTCGGGCTTTCAGCCTTTAGACGGGCAATATTTTTCTGACAGTTTTATTTTGTTCTATGTACACCATTATATGATTATTTAAGTGAGTAAAATAACTTTTGAATTGAATTGAAAATATAGATGATCCGATGCATAGTAAAAAAAAAAACCGACAAGGAATGTTGGGGCTAGACTCTCATGATTATAATACGAGTATAATCTTGAAACCCAGGCGAGATTTTGTTATGAGCGCAGGCTTTAGTTGTGATGTGTTCTTCGACGCTTTATATGATTTCGATTTCTTAATAATAAGAATGATGATGTGATTGAGATTGCTTAACAAAGTAGTGAGTCATCGTCTACTTCCACGGAAGAGCGTGTAAGGAAGCTCATTTGCAAAACTGTATTACACCTAGAACATTCGAGAAGCTTCGACCGCTAAAGGCATGGCTAAAGGAACGGCTAAGCATGTTCCATGTTTTATGAATTTTAGCCGAAGGCTCTAAGCAGTAACCATCCGGGGGTCTTGCCTCCTGTACTCTTGACTCCGGTGCTCAGTGGGTTGCCACCTAGCGAGTCCCGAAGGGCCGAGCTTCCTCTACTGTAGGTGTGTAAGAATAATAACATTCAATATTTACAGTCGAACGAGGCTACCTAGAGCTCACTACGACCACAAAAAAATATTTTGTCTGTCCCGACTTACCACGAGTTTTTGTCCACGAAAGGTTCCACAGCTCGGAGCTAGGATGCAGCAAACGGCTGAAGAATACGACTTCCTCTCTCTCACCCCACTTCACGATCATGGGTAAATTATTACAGTATAATATCTCAACATTGTTGAACCCTAATGCACAACCTTACTAATTTGTATCCACATTTCTCCTCATGCCAGGTAGCCATGTTGGCTCTGACCATCAGCGGTGTCGTTTTCTTGAACGTCGTGACCACCCAAAACCTAGCTTTCCAAATCTCCATACTCACGCACACTTTGGAGAAACTGATGGACAGAAGTAAAGCGAAATTTAAAGAACTCTACCCGGACGAGAAAATAGATCGGAGAGATTTGAAGAACGACCCAAAATTTCAAAGATGCCTCAATTTCTGCTTGAAGGAAAACGTGAAACATCACCACATCATTTTGAAGTGAGTGAACTCCCAATAAAAACTCCAATGCTGTCTGAAAACACGAAAGTTAAACTAAGAGTGTTTTTCTTGCAAAAATCATGAGAAAAGCTTTAATCAATTGTTAATTCTTTCCCGGGCATAACCGTAAGAAACGAAATTATTATATGATACAACTTTTCTATGACCTCCTCTATACTGCCTACACAACTTGGCAGACGTTTTCTCATTTTATTGGAGCTCTTTTCTATACTAGTCGTTTTACTTGTCTACCCTTGGCAGATTCAGCTCGGTGCACTTCAGCCTCACGTCAGTTCCATTGTTGGCAGCTTTCATGATGGGAACCCTCATCATGGCTTTGTCCATGATGATCCTGGTTGAGGTACGTACATCCATCACTCTTGAAACACTAATCTACCACGAGTATCTGATTCAATCAATCTTATTTGCGTTTTACAGAAAACTGATCGATTAGGTCTCTTAATGACCAACACATTGGCAATGGTGGGAGAAGTTGGAAATTTATATATCGCTTGTTTCTTTGGAGAAGAAGTATTGTCAAAGGTAAGTTAAGCTCTAGGTTAGATTCAAGCAGCTCATGTTCGTCCACCAGTGGATCGCATTTGCTGTGACGAGCATGCTATTTCCCAGTTAGGCTTTGATTTCCGTTTGTGAGTGAGCATAGTTTTGGGTTGAGTAGTATTTGATGCAGTGCACTATAAGGATACAGAGCATGATAGAGATTTTTTTCCAGAGTGAAGACCTCTTCAACGCCATCTACGATGTGAAATGGTCTGAACTGAGTGAAGAGAATAAAAAGATTATCATCTTGTTCCAAGAAGGGACAAGGAAACCCTTGGAAGTGAAAGCCGCTCATTTACCTGCAGCATGGCAACATTCTCATCGGTTAAGTTATGACCTCAGAACACATACCTCGTAATTTTGCTAAAAAAGCTTTTTATTCGTACAGGTCGAACAATTTGGGTCCTCTGAAATCATAAATTCCAATCTCATCTGAACCATTTTGGTTCATAGGGTAATAATGTACGATTACTGCGCCTCAAAAGCGCTTTGATACAATCCTTAAATAACATTTAGGTATTTCTTCAATTTATCAGTATTTCATTTATTTATATTTAAATTTATAATATGTATTCATTACTTCCGAGTCTACCAAGGTAGCGGAAGCTTTGCTTTCGCTTTTCAAGGTTGAAAAAAAAGTTCTCCAAAATCAAAATTTCCACTCGCGTTTCACGTTTCAGACCTTCCTGAACAATTTTGGTTCCGTGTATGTCTGTCTGTGTGTCAGTCATGAAATCCTTGCCGCAGCCATAACTTCTACAATTTCCATCCGATTTCATGAAATTTTCAGGGATTGTGCGGGTTGGCGTGTAGATGGTCCCCTATAAAAATCATCGCCTCCGGACTGATATTAGCCGCTGCGCATGCGCAAAAGTATATTTCCTTGTTACAGCCATAACTTCTACATTTTCCATCCATATTCAGAGATTGTGCGGGATGACGTGTCGATGGTCCCCTGTAAGGGTAGTGGAGGGTACTTAGAGACTGATGTTATGAGATTAACTACTATGCATGAGATCATCTATACAATCGGGTTATGAATACGAGGAAGCTATGTGCCCACTTGGCAGACGTTTTCAATTCTATGATTTTTCCTGATTTTGACAGATTCATCCAACAGAATATTCAGAGATTGTGCCGGTTGACGTGAAGAGTCCCCTAAGAGGGTAGTGCAAGGTATTTAGAGATTGATGTGATTTAGAGAGGAAGCTATGTGCCACATTCACTTCGAATTTTTAATAATAATTTATTCATTAGTATTTCTCTAAAATCGATGTAAATCGGAATGAAATCTCAGTGTAGATAACCAGTAACTTGAAGTTTATATTTCATATTTAGCAATTTTATTCAAGCTCCATCATTTTTATAACCAACGAATTCCATGTTATTCGTTGTGAGAAACCTTTCTTAGTTATTTATCAAATAAAAAATAACAATAATTATTATTTATTGATATTGTATTGATTTGTGAATGTTGTTTCAGATTTGTAACACGGCGTACTCTTACTTCAACATGTTGACCGCCTCTAGCATCAATAAAGAGTCGGATGAGTAGTTTTTACTGGTATTCGTAGTTCTGATGAAATGAATCAGATAGTACGTTGTACACATAATATATTATGATAAAAATTACACCGCAAATTTACTCACTGTTTTTGCTTGTTTGAGCCTCCCTCGAAATACAGCATCTTTCTGTGATGAAGTCTCGTAGTTTCAAGTTTTTATTTAAAAGTCCATATACCTCGAATCACGTGGTAGGTAAAAAATTCTTGGTCGATTCCAAAGGTTCATTATTATTTTATTATTGAAAATAATAAACCAAAAAGTGGTTGGGTTCGAGCAAAGTAGTTCAGTAGACCAGAATCACAGAGAGACCACCATTCAAAGAGAGAATCGACAATCAAGTGCTACATCCACAAGGGGCCATCCTTCAATTCTTAACAAGAAGAGGATACGGTTTGGTGCAATCTCAGTTAAACTACGGAATTGTAGTGTGGAGTAATGCATACTCTAATAAAATAAAAAGTGCACAGACCACATAAAAATTATTAATCAAAATTTTATTTAATAAACCGCAAAGGTGTCCATCAAAAGAATTATTTATGGAAACTAAAATATTAACGTTTAAAAAACTATTAGAAAAAACTACCATAGCTATTATTTATAAACAATTACTAGCAGGAAAAAATTAAAAAAAACAATTACCAGTTGTGGTTATTGTTTACTTCTGTCCGAAATAAAAGGAAAAAAATGTCAAATTGCATTCGATGTGGTAGAAAACACATGTCCTACCGTTTTGGGTCTAAAAACATGTCATTCTCTCAATCTGATAAAAAGAGTGAATACTGTAATTTATAACAATAACATTGATAAAAATGATTTATTGTCAACATATTCGTCATGTTTTGAAGGACTAGGTAAACTACCTACTCCTTGTAAGTTAACACTTAAGGAAGGAGCAACACCTGTAATTGATGCTCCCAGAAAGTTGCCTTTCAAAATTCATGAAAAAGTCAGAGCTGAATTGGCTCGAATGGAAGCAGATCAAGTAATATGTAAAGTAGAAGAACCTTCTGACTGGGTTAGTTCAATGGTGGTAACGACTAAAAAGTCCGGTGCACTTAGCATTTTCATCGATCCGAAAAATTTGAACAGAAATTTGAAAAGGGAACATTTTCAACTTCCAACGTTGGAAGATATTAGGGCCAAAATTAACAACGCTTTCTTTTTTCTTTTTTTACTTTGGATGCCAATTCTGGTTTTTGGATAGTACCAGTGGAACCGGAAAGTACCAAACTTCTCTCGTTCAATACCCCTTGGGGTAGGTTCAAATTTCTTAGACTTCCATTTGGTATGTCGGTAGCAAGTGAAATTTTCCATGCAAAAATGCAGGAAATATTTGGTGGTCTTCCTGGCGTGTGCGTATTCTTGGATGATTTGTTGATTTTTGGCAATTCTGTCGCTGAGCATAATGCTAGACTACGCGCGGTACTTGAACATGCGAAATCTTATAATATTAAATTCAATAAATCTAAATGTAAGTTTACGCTCAAAGAAATTGAGTATTTAGGCCATACATTTTCAAAATCTATAATGAATCGACCTAGAAAATGCGCTATGTCGAGTATAGCGATAAACTCAAATGCTTGCATACGAGTCTGCAACACATTGGGACATTTTCATGTCAACCACTACACAACAAGGTAGTGAAGTAAGGTTGTTGGTTCATGTACCCAAGCATCAAAATAAGAAAACAGTTGATTGTTCTCTACGCAACACAGTGAGTCTATTTTATTTATTGGTCGCGAGAGCAAGACTTGCTTAGTTTTCGTGAAGATTTTTCAGTTTATGTGCCAAAGCAAAGACATGAAAATGTCAATAAAAGTATTACGAGATTGGCGGATAAAATACGAGTGGAAATTCCTAGACGGATGACAACAGCAGGTCTTTTGAGCAGGAAGTTTCGACTATTGGGGCACAACTGTTTTCAATGAACAATGGTTTGTAGACCAGGTACCACTAATGAGCTTGGAGATGTTCAAATTAGAGCTAAAAAGAAAAAAACGTGATCGATGTTTTTCTTCATGTTGGATGGTTGGTGGCTTTGCAGTCGAGTGATCTATATAGAAAGCTATTGCAATCGTCTAAACCCTCCCGATCGGTGGCAACAGCTTTCGTACAAGTACGCAACCACGAGAGACATTTTATGTAAGCAAAAATCATCAGAAATTTCCGCGTAACGCTCCCCGCGTGACGATTTTTCATTTATGTGCCAGTAAAGACATAAAATGTCAAAAACCGATCGGTGGCTACAGCTTTCGTACAAGTACGCAACCACGAGAGACATTTTATGTAAGCGAAAATCATCAGAAATTTCCGCGTAACGCTCCCCGCGTGACGATTTTTCATTTATGTGCCATAGTAAAGACATAAAATGTCAAAATATGTTAATTTAATGCAAATATAAAAACTATACGACTTATCTGATTAAGGTATAGAAACTTTGTTTACATTAAGGAAGTGATATTATACTTGGTATTGTTTTCTGGTGTTTGTACGATTTGGTGAGACTTACTCCAACACGCCAACACACCCCACACTCCAACACTTACTTACACAAGTTCTCTTAAAGGGGTTGTAGCATTTAGGTATGTTTTATAAATGAGTGTAAATTTGTACTTTTTATAAATAAATGGATTTAAAAAAAATAATGATATGCATTTCACAACTAATCTATTAGTGCCCAGCGGGCTAGTAGCAGAACGGCAAACCTCATCTCACAATTCTCCCAATTCTTGGCGTAATTTTGATTCAATTGTTTACTTTTTGGTCTTACAAGCTACTTAGATTCCCTACCATGTTAGGAGTGCTTCAGTTTGAATGAATCAGTAGCTCAGTGTGGTTTATTCAGTCTCCAAGATGAGTGACAATCTGGTCGTCGACGGACTGAGGCATTTATTGCCATAAGTACTTCAAATTTCTATTTTGACGGCATTTCTTTGCATTGTTTTAGATTATGGTTGTTACCCAACAAGAACAGTTCATAACTGAGTGAATACCCCTTAGTAGCTCCATGAAAAACTGAACTGTATCATGGTGTTCCCAAATTAGCCCAGTGGGCACTTGGCGACACTTTCGAACACACATTGTCATCATATGCCGTGAATATTATTCCAACAGACTTGATATTTGATCGTTTTTGATTTGAGATGACATTCTTTCGTTAATTATTACCATCTGATGATTATAATTAAATTATAAGAATGAAGTATAAGAAATGTTCTTATACTTCATTCTTTGTAGACCGGAGTGAACCTCCAAGACGCGATCAAAAATGAAGTACATGAACCCTACTCAGTTGAAATAAATTCGAAATATCCGCCAATTTCTGTTGAAGAATTTAAATGTTTTGTGGATTTTTCAATCCTCAGAGGTATTGTTCTCCCACAAACCCCCTCTTACTGGGAGCATTTGCCGGGTATGTATACGCTGCTTGCCGCATTGCCATAAGAAACAAGAAATGGTGATCGGCGTAATTTTCCTTGGGGATGGACGCATCTACCCAAAAAGGGTGGATATTGTCATAGAAGAGTTCTAAAGTTTCTCAAGTACAGTTCAGACGGAATTGGCCCAGGCGTTTTTGATAGGCTATGATGTCGCCTGGAGACATCCAAGGACTTCTGGGGTCAGCGATGCAATAATAATATAGACCACCACATTTTTTCCTCGGACCTCCCGCCAATCCGTAAGTGGTTGGAATAGGTGGTCATTCATAAGACGGTCCCCTATGAATTGGGGGATGCTCCCCTATAAATTGGAGGGTGGAGGATGAATTTCTTGTGTGTAAATGAAGTTTTCATGCAATTCAAAAATAAATAAAAAAACAATTTTTCAAAAAATCTGTGTTCTTCAGAAATTGACTTCCCTACACGGGAATAGAAACATTTTAATTCAATGTAAAAAATGTTTAAATGCAAGTAAAAGAAATGCAAGGTGCTCGGACATACAAAAAAAAAAAAAAAAAAAAAAAATCGTCGTCCCACGACAACCCGAATTGAGTACCTCCTCTTTAGCGCACCTGCGGCGCGTTGAAGTCGGTTAAAAAGAAGTTCAATTCAAAATACGTTCCTACTACGTTCCTTCTTCTGGCTGATCGATGATTTTGGTGGTACCCCCCCCCCCCCCACTGGGAGTCACGCTTGGCCCAATCGAATCTGATGAGTCAATGGTGGTTTTGATGATTCATCCGCAACTCCGCTCACGATGATCATTCAATTAGTAGAAAGCTGTCGAGTGGTCGGAGAAGGCCGAGATTTGAAGAGTAACTCAAACAGTGACGTTCGAAAAGTTCTTGCGAAAGGCTTGTGAACAGACGGAGCCACCAAAGCCGTTCAAAAAGCCCTGAATCGCAAAATGCTAGTGGAATTTTTGATGTTGGAGTTTAGGAGACAACCCTTCCTTGGTGAAGCATTGTTTTCACTTTGAAAGTTGAAAAATATCCTTCAAAATCGAAATGTTAACTCGGATTTCACGTTTGAAACCTTGTTGAACAATGTGATGGTTGTGTTTGTCATTAAGTTTGCAAATCATTGTAACGTGCAAAACTAAGTATAAGATATTACAGTTCGATCAGCAAATTATGTAGTTCAACCCAACACAATACACTACGTCAAGTGATTGGGTCAAGTTGATCCCATTCCCAATCAGTTGATGTAGTGATACAGTTCGATTTAGGTGATGTTTTCAGGATTTTTGCAAATTTTAAGACTCCCAGATTCTTACACAGATTCTTACACAGATACTCTTACAGATTCTTCGCTTGCTCAAAAGTGAAATCCTTATAACAATAGCGTCTGTTGATTCCATCCAATTCGGATCATGATTGACGTTTTGATGACTCCATGAGGTTTACAATCGTTTTATGGATTCGAGGAAGTTGTGTGTCACACCCACTTGTCTCCGATAGTTCAGAAACAAAGATTTGCATATTGGAGGCACCCACATTGGGATAACGATGTTTAGCTGGTTGGAACTTTTTCATGAAAAGAGTTGTGTTGTTGTTCCCAAAAAAAACGAGTCAGCAGAAACCAGAGTCTAGAAGTAAAGTAAGTAAAGTAAACAACCATTTCAGGTTGGGTTTTCGTCCGACTGCCATTCCTGGCGTATTGGACGTCATCATCTGTCTTCCAAAGGGAAGATCAAAATTTGTTCTGATGATTTCGCTCATAGCTTCCCATTGGCCTCTCCGCCCTGGGTTGGAACGAGAAGGGCGATGAGCCCCGGACACAAAAGCGCCCGAACCCCGGCGGTAAGATTCGAACCCACAACCCCAGTAGAAGGACGCGCGCCCCAGCGCCCACGGCCACGTCGGAACCTGCTTTCATATATTTACGTCTTCATCTGCATACTATGTATGCACAGTATGAACCAATTACTTTCCACATTGAATGACAGTTTCAAAAAGTTGTTAAAACCAGGCTCATAACTCAGCTTGTTGGCCACGCACTTCGCAGTAGTTACCTAACACATTATGGATGGATAAATCGAGAACTTTCGAACGAATGGTCAACGAATTTTGTGGGATAAAAAACCACGGTTGTAAGCGGAAATCATCAGAATGATGATGAGTGATCCGATGCATAGTGGATAACAAACTGAACATCTTTATGGTACGTACAATTTCGAATTTGAACTTGAACTTTCCGTCCATACGCAGTCCTTTTTTCAACGAAATCAGCGCTCCGGCCTTCTGTTTCTGGAGGCCTGGCAGTCTACTGCGGCGCCGACCCACCCACTTCCATCCATTTCAAATGTGAAAATTCAAACTTTTGCATACGAGTTTGCAACACATTGGGACATTTTATTTCTTTACTTTTTCTCGCTTTCTTCGCTTCCTACCTATAATGCTTTCTCAATAATTTTTTTTGACCTGTAATAAAACTGTTGTTTACAGTTCTTTTAACTCAGGGGTGTATCTTAGTTTCTTCCATAATTACAGCGGTTTTGGCAGTATATCATTTATGTTTAGGGCTTTCCAACGAATGGTGAACGATTTTTCTACGAACCGAATGACGATGATAAAGTTCGGTACCAACGACTTGGTTGTAAGCAGATATCAGAAAATCAAACTTAACGCGTTTTTCGTTTATGTGCCAAAGTTAAGATGTAAATTGTCAATAAACTTGATTGTACGAGTGAACCATGCGCGATATTGTGATTAGTAGGTACTATAAATGGAAAACCCGAGTTCTTCGCGGACGGGTGATCTTAACAGAAAAATAATAGTCTTGTTGGTGGTCGAAACGACTCTGGGTCCTTTTTGTGAATAAAAAGGGAAACGTTGATTTTCTGTTGTATATTCTTTAGCTACAGTTTTGCTGGGACAAATTGCCAGCATCTTCAGGCTAAAACATTTGAGAACAGCAGATCTCTTAATTAGTGTCTAAAAACTATGGTCACTATACACTAGACATACCTAACACCTAAATCTTGAAATTTACCTTATCAGTTTTATAAAGTAAATACACCATTGAAACGAGCGTTTCTGAATAATTTTGTAAGATTGGATAGTGAAACAAGCAAGAGGTGTATTTACTTCATAAAACTGATAAGGTAAATTTCAAGATATAGGTGTAAGGTATGTCTAGTGTATAGTGACCATAGTTTTTAGACACTAATTAAGAGATCTGCTGTTCTCAAATGTTTTAGCCTGAAGATACTGGCAAGTTGTCCCAACGAAACTGTAGCTAAAGAATATACAACAGAAAATCAACGTTTCCCTTTTTATTCACGAAAAGGACCCAGAGTCGTTTCGACCACCAACAAGACTCTATCATCCGACTCAACACCCTTCAACAAAAAAAAAAAATATATATATATAATAATAATAATAAATCGTTGTGTATCATTTGCAGCCTTTTGAGGCTCATTAGAGGTCGTCCTCTACAGCAGGGTGGCGGTTCTGGTGGTCCTCCGGGCTGCGGATGCACTGCGAAAGCGAGAAAGGCGACCAGGAGACGCCCGCCGCTCCCACGACACGAACCGCCCACGCGGGGCTCAAGAATGCGGGGAAGTGATAAATCGGCCGCGGACCCGCCGAACCGAGCTCGGACCTCCTCGTCCTTCCACTCGAAA
Source organism: Apolygus lucorum (assembly GCA_009739505.2). NCBI lineage: Eukaryota > Metazoa > Arthropoda > Insecta > Hemiptera > Miridae > Apolygus > Apolygus lucorum. Next base: position 30,552,532 of record CM019181.2, read on the forward strand.
ACCTTTTAACCTTCACTTTCCCGCACCGGTGAGCAAAAAATCTTGGAAAAGAACTGCCAAAAAGTTCCGTTTCGTATTGTGCGTTTGATGAAAATTGAATATTGCCTCATATATCACTACCTATCATATGTTATTACCTGTTAGAATATTACTTTCTTCACTTTTTAATGAAAATCAACGGTTTTCACCATCTCAACAAATGGGCTAGTCCAGAACAGTAAAACTTTTAAAATTATCCTTGGGAAAATTGAATGCCGGTATTCCATGTCCCCTCATTACCACCCTTGCTTTATTAATCATCTATAAAAATCGTTTTGACCTGGATGCCTATTTGCTGGCCTACGTGAAAATGCATAAAAATTGAGATAAAAAAATGCAACGCAACAAATATCTCTTGGAGATGTTCGAGTCTAATTACCCACAATACTTTCGGTAAGTGTACAATAATATTATATCTTGGAGATTAATAACCCTAAGTACGAGTAATTAAATTAAATTGGCAAAAACTGCAAATTTATTTCGTATTTGTCATATGTCTCAAAAATCCAATAAACATGCATGTCTTGATTTTTTATCGTGTTAGCGGTAAAAATGTTCACTTTGATTTATGAACTTCATTCTTTTTGTTATTAGTGATTCACAGATGGAATTTTCTCATGGATAACGTTTGCATCTTGCATCCTCGGACGGAGTTAGATCCTTATTCACCAGTTCCACAGCTGATATATTCTGACCGAGTCCTCTATTCAATTGAGTTCACGCTCCAAGTCCTCTTCTTTCACAAGGTGAGGGGTTTTTGCGGTGTCTCCGAGCAATATAGTTTTTAGCTGATTAGAAATTATATGTTCAACAATGAATTATTGGAATTGAACAGGAAAAAAATTGTTGGTGCCCTGGCTGAAGAAGTGCAATGAAGTGTTTTTTAGGTGGTGAATATTTAGAAAAGTAAACACATAATTGTTTTGGAACATATACGTACTCCGAAAATGTTATTGGAATGTATATATTTTTCAATTTTCAGCACCACTTGTAACCTTATTTTTTGGATAACTGTGCTCAGGAACAGTGATCAACGCTGAACGGTTATCTGGAGAAAAAATATTATATAATTGTGTTATGCGAGAATTTGTAGTTTTAATGGATTTCTCATGGAAAAAATTTTCATTTGTTCGAACTTCGTGAATTTCACCAGCGAATATGCAGATCGACACAACAAAGCACACTTTGTCAACTGATTGGGAATAAACTCCTTCTTTGCCGAGCTTTCGGTAAACTTATTACCTTCTTCAGTGTTACTCAGTGAGCATACTAAGAGTCAAAAACGCTGCAAATTATTACACCAAGGTTTATTATTTTTCTCTAAGATCACTCGTCTGCAAAGAACACGGCTTTGTCATTGTTACCACCAACCAACATGAAGAGGAACATCGATCGCATTTCGGTCAGCTAAAATTTGAACGGAGATTAGGCTAAATTCTAAAAATTCAATACAAATCTTAAATTGATGGAAAAACAATATCTTTATATCACATTTTTTGAGTTAGGGCGTTTTCAAAATTTCAACCCTTAGAAGTGACCTACATCAACCAAAATCCTCAGGGGACAACTAGACCCCAAATGGAGCTCATATATCAAATTTCATCAAAATCGGTCCATGAGAACTAAGGAAAGTGCCGCGTTTTTTTGGCGTTGCCTCGGCCAAAAGTTTTATTCGATTTTTAGATTCTACGTAAGTACTTACCTTGAAACGTAAACCAACAAACTTGGAGGGTGGGGGGGGGGTTAAAAATTATTTTCTTGATCGATTCCAAAGGTTCATTATTGAAAATAATAAACCAAAATGAGCTGGTATCGATGCCACCATAATTATGGAACATTAAATTTGATGGCAAGAAATTAAATACAACATCAGCTTTCAGGAATATTTTGAGTCAGAACAACTGAACATTAGAAAAAAAATCTGTCCACGGCTTGGAGAGCAGCGGCAAGAAAGGAAGCTCAGCTAAGGTTATTATAGTGAACCCCATTCCCAATCAGTTCGTAAAATTTCCAATAGCTGAATATGGTCTCAAAAAGTAGAGAGCAGGTGCCAAATAATTTGTTCTTAGATTGTGATTTCAGTTTATACGCTTTCTGTAAGTCTATTTTGCTTCATTACAAGGCATGTTATTTTGTGGTTACTCCGGAAATCGCTAAGCAGGTTTTAGTTGAAGTAGTCAGTCTGACCGTAGAAGGCGGGCGCGGGAGAGAATGGCGCGCTAATATGATTAGCGGTATTTCCCTCCTCGGATTGCCCAGCTTTGGTGGAGATCGGCCTGCGAGTCCTTTTAAGGGGTCTTCCAAGGGCGGATCGACCTCGAAGAGTCACTTCCTACCAGACGGCGACGCAAGACCCTTCGAAGACGCGTTTCGAGTCCTGAGTCTGTTATTCTTCAGGGCTATTTCAAGGTATTTCGACGCCTGCGAGGCGCCACTTCGACACCTTATTGAATATCCAATCATCTGAGGTATGAGTTCTTGAGCAAATTTTCAAGTAATCAGTTTCCGGTGTTGTTGATCGATTTTTGAATGCTCTGAAATTTTTTCCTTCACATTTATGAAGGTGAATCCTGTATGAAAGCCTTATATTCGTGCTGCATCCCGAAAATTTGGGTTTCCCAAGAACAAAATTGGTTTTTGAAATTTTCATTTCAGAGCTATTTGAACAATTACTGTCCCATGTTCGACTGCATGTGATCACTTTCTTGTCTAGGGCATAATTTACGGAATCATGGCGTCAATGCGAGTTGTATTCGAGACGGTCCTCGATGAATCGACGTAGATGGGGGTCGATCGCCGTTCCTTCCTCATTCCGGGTTAGTCTAATCTTTTTCGAACCGGCGCTCTGTTGCCCCTTACCACCACCCACACACCACCCCCAGTGCCTCCCCCCCCCCCCATCCACCAGCCTTCTCATAGTTGCTGTTCTATGCTCCTCAGAGGGTTGAAAGGAATTCATCATCATTAATAATTTTCTCTTTAGTCATTTCGATAATCACTAGAAAGCGCTAGTGATTGGCACATGATGCACGCAAAATCCTCCGGTTGTCCCCCAACCGAGGAAATAACTAATCGCAAGCTTGGCATAATTAAAAGTACCGTATATTGTATCATAAAACAATAATCTCCACCAGTTATAATTCAGGGCTTTTTGTTGCATCCAAACAACCGCACCCACATTTTCACGGTTTGAACGAGGTTTACAGCCGCATTTTTCGCGTCTACGGAATTCTTCGGTTTCACAAACATAATTCGCGATAAAAGAGACAAACAGACACTCCGCAAATAAGTTGCAATGAGGTTATCTATTGCGAAAATTATGAGCAGATTAGGCTGTGCAAATACTGTTTCCAAGGTAACGTCAATTCATGAGCGCAAATCGAGTGCAGTTTTGTACAGTACCTGCGATTCTAATTTGAAATTTTGAAGAAAAAAAATTTCGGCGTTTTCTTTCATTTGGTAGGTAATTTATACGAGTGGGGTCGAAAGTAGGTACCACTTTCGACATGAAACAGAAACAAAACGGATGAGTGGAAAATTTTGATTTTCAAGGCCGAAAGACCACAAAACCTGGATTTCCAATACCTACATCGCCTTCGGAAAAATATCCTGGATTTCGGAATATCGGTGTTTAGACAGACAACTTTTTATAACGCAATAGTGGAAAAGGCCATAAACAGCTTCCATGCATCTCATTCTCCTATTTTTGGATGGCTGACGTAATATTTTACTCCATTATTAACCCTTAACTTGGACAACATCAGTCTTGCCATGTCGATCAAAAAATCCAAAACGTTATGATGCTTCAATTTCGGACATTTGAAGACAAATTTTGCGAAATTACCTTAATTTGTCGTTTATTTGGGAGGAAACTTCTCGAATGAGCTCGTTACCATGGTTTAAATTAGGATATTTGGAGAAAAATCTCGTAAACCTTAATCTCTTAATTTCTTGTTAATTTGGGCGTGAATGGTTTTTTAAAACTAAATTTCTAGAATTTTTCTTGATATTGAGTTTGATGAAAGTTCTGGTTAAATGCGACATGAGCTTCAGTATCATTAAAGCAAAATCGATATAATGGCCCGATATATCGATATCTTGGCAATGTAGCTTTAAGGCTACATCTGTAAAATTGACGATTGCGATGATCTAAGGTGTTTTCAAAAAACACTTTCCTCTTGTTTGTTAGCGTATTTGGCACCAATAAAAAAATATTAGAGTGATTGGTCGATCTTCATTTTTTTGCCAAGTTAAGGGTTAATAGCTTTAACCGTTTTTCTCCCTAGCTCCCTGTAAGTAATTTTTCACCGATGCTCTTCTAAAGAGATACGCATTCAATAATCCCAAGGGTAGGTAGTTCGAGTATTTATTTGCACATCGTCAATTAGTACGTGTGGGTGTGGAATCTTTGGGTTTACATAGAACCTCAGATCTTCTCGAATGAATTGAGTGATGTCACCACTAAGATGATGAATCACCAAGACGCGAGATGGATATCTCGACCGAACCGCGATCTAAACTAAACAGCAACAGTTTTGTTTGTTGGAACTCAACTCAATCAACAATCCGATATAACTACAACTAATCTGACGTGGGAATGCTTAGTATCAGTGCAGCAAGCACAACAAAAGGTACCAACAAATCGAAATTTGGCTCTCATTTTGAGTTTAGGACCTTTTTGGACAATTTTGGGTTTTTGTGTTGGCCTATCTCTCTGTTGTGAAAAAAAGTGCGTGTAAGCACCTCGACAGTCCCCTATGAACGAATGGTTTCTTAGTTCCTGATGATCCAAAAGATCCCATCTACCACAAAGAGAGAAAGAATCAGTAGTATCAGTGCAGCAAGTATGAAAACAGGGGTAGGTACCAACAAATCAAAATTGTATCTCGTTTTGGTTTTTAGAGCTTTTTGAACCATTCTGAGTTTTTTCTGCCTATCGGTCTGCCAAAACAAAAACAAAAACACGGCCCTATACAGTATCTTTCGAATTTCTTCCACTTTTGTTCTACGGAACCGAATAGACTAAGTGTGATCATGTGTTCCTTGAACGAACGATTCCTTACTTCCTGATGGTTCAAAAGTTCCCATATATTAAAAAGGGGAAGCTTAGTATCAGTGCAACTAGTCCAGAAAACAGAGATTAGGTTCAGAATTGCACGAGTTCGAAAACTTAGTGCAGGATCCAAGACGACTGATGTTAGTACTGCTTTAGTTATTGGATACTTGAGCTTTCAAAAAATGTTTGAATTCGATCGAACTAAATTTGAATTATATGGAATCAAAATCAAGTTTATCGATCCTATTCACAAAAGGCTACATTAATGAATTTTTGATAAATTTCAAGCGCTCCGTAGTAGCAAGTTTTGAAACTGAACCGGGGGCGTTTAGCATAAAATACATTTCAAAGTAGTTCACTTGAAGTTAAATTTTTGCAAAAAAATAAAATAAATAAAATTAAAATAAAACGAATAAAAATCAAAAAAGAATCACAAAAATAAAATGAATAAACTCAATTTTTTGTTCTGGTTAGAACTACACAAAACAATTCTACAATTTTCAGGAAATTTTGAGGCGTCAATTGAGTTTGGCCCCGAATGGTCCCCTATGGATTTTATCGCCATTGAACTAATGACAGCTTGTTAGCGCCTGCGAACGGTGACACCGAACATGATTTCCCATAAACACCAATAATTGCTCAAGATATAATGTTCCGACTGTTAAAAACAATTATACCAAAGCCGAACTGGCATGCAAATCTTTAACAAATTTAATAATTGGAAATCACGACGATCAGCTTCTAAATTATATTGTACAGCGAGACTTGGATCAGATCATTAAACAAAAAATGAAATACAAAAACCCCTGTCCGAACACAGTACGTGTTCTTCAAAGATTCGCTCGAGTTCCAAATAGATACAGGTAAACAAATTTGTATGGAGCCGACTGCGGCTGAATTACCTAGATAGAGTAGATATTCGCAACACCGACTATGCTCAAATTTTGACGGTGGTTTTGAGCAGTAATCAACAAGATTACTTGTTGTTTTTATCAAGGTTAAATCAGTAGGAGTCACTACTCATGGGAAAAACAAAAAAAATGCCAAGTGGGTTTGGCACATAGATTTCTCGTATCCATAACACAATTGTTCAGATGATCCGAAGCAGAGTGGATAATCGAAACTTTAAACTGCAAGAACTGCCCAGTAAAATTTCATTTTATGATTAAATGCCAATGAGTTTTATAGGGAACCATCCAGAAGCCCAACCATACGCCTCCTGAGAATTTTATCGAAATCGGAGGAAATATTTCATGCTACTGATCATAACGAAATTGACAGAGGACCATTTACTACCTACTATACGACCCCTGAGAACTTCCATCGAAATCGTAGAGAAACTGCATGGATTTCACGTTTGCCTATGCTGTCAATCCTGGAGCCAAGAAATTCCATTCATGGAGAACCGTCACAATCGCTGAAAATTTCATGAAAATTTCGTATATCTTTGCCCGTTACAAGAATTGAGGACACGTAGACCGACTGTGGACTCACATACACAGACTGACGGACACAAAACCAAAATTGTTCAGTAACTGGAAATTTGGATTTTGAAGGACTAGTTTTTCCTTTTAAAGTGAAAACAATGCTTCCACTGTCTGGGTACACGTGGGTACACGTTTGCCTGCAGTTGGAAAAACCACGATTCAGACACGAATATGGCGGAAATTACCAATTTAGAGGTATATATGCTAAAATACATATAATTGTAATGCCACTTCTTTATTGGTAATGTGGAATTGTTCTACATCCCTCATTTTTACATGAACGAATTTCACATGTCCATGTTTTATTTGTGATGGAGTTTTATTGCTCACGTTTTTATAGAATAGTTAAGAGAGTAAAATTATTTAAATGTTTAACTCCTGGTGTGTATAATGTGTCTGACGGACACGAAGGAAATTTCAATGAAGTATTCTGATAGCAGAGAGCATCTAGAATGTCCCAGGCGCTCAGTTCCCCCCTTCATAGAAGGTTCCATTTCAAACCTTCAGCTGTGATCTAACCGCCACGAAAAATACTTTTCCCCCTAGTTTCTGAATACCACCCTCAGACACTTTATGCACTGTCACTTGAGCAAACCACCATCCTTCACACTTTATACACAGGCAACCAAAAAACGCACCAAATTTTTCAAATGCACCAAATGGGCGGCTGAAAGAAGCCAGCTGCTGGCAGAGCTGGGATTAACTCCCCAAATTTCAACACCAGAAGCTGTCGTCAGCAAGATGCTGGAAGGTGAGAGGAGCTGGAGTCTTGTGGCAGCGTACGCAGAGAGTATCCTGACAAGGAAGACATTGTTAGAACGAGAGATACAGAGAAGGGAACACCTGGTCCGTCCCGCCATCCAGAACTGATGAAGTGCCCCAGGACTCAGCCTGAAGTAATGTGTTAAACAGTTCCAGGCTGAGCATCCAACGTGGGAGAAAAGGAGGTGTTTTTTTAGTGGGTTTGAATCCCACATAACCTTGAAGTCGCGGATCCTTCAAGGTATCTTACGAGATCCAACTCCACCTGCGGATCTTGAAGATTTTCTCACCTGCCTGCCGAAAAAGGAAAAAAAAAACAAAAAACGTACGTTTTTGGGCATAATTTTGCCTCAATTTCCCACCGATTTGCGAAATTCTTCTTTGTTCAGATGAATTCGAATGATACGATATGACCAGATGATGTGACCAGAATATCGAAATTAGCATGGAGAGGGGGCGAGTGGGGGAGGGGGATAATATTCACAAAATATCCGATTTTCAATATTTCGGTTCCTTACTTATTGTACCCAAACTATGAAATTGAGAGGACATTATCAACGTAGCTCTATATTGTCATGAATTAGGTATTCTTTGTGCCACCATGGAACAAATTAGTGGTGCATTAGTGGTTCATGCATTAGTGAGCAGGGGGAGGGGGGAGGGTGAACTAGAATTCGCATGTTGGGTATCATAGATCATAGTTTTTGAAATTCTGTTCAAATTAGACTCCTTCAGACCCCCATAGACTACTTTGGAGTAAGTCTAGTTACTTTGTTTTAACTAATAAAACTTTGGTATGACGAAAAATATATTAATCAACCCATCATGTGTCTCAAAAACAACTTCACAGTTGCTGCGGGTCTGTCAGACCCTTTATACACTGGGTGTCCATCAGAGGGTTTATACACACCAGGAGTTAGAATTAGTTTTTTTAAGTTCAAAGTTTTGTTGACATGTTTCATGTCTTCAGGATGGCCAGCGATTTCAATTTTTGCAGGACCCTCACCTGGGCTTATTTTGTTTTTTTGCTGTCAACCCACTCGTTGCTATGGAACTTCGTCTTCACCATCTTCGTCTTTTCATCGTATAAAAATTTTTTACCACTCGTTAGAACCGTGTGATTTTATTGGACATTTTGTTGTTCACCTTGTGCTGTGCGCGGCATCTTAGGAAACAAGATGAAAAAGAAAAGGTAAACAAGGAAATCAGCACCATAGGTAATAACAACATAGCAACAGAGGATAGATATTAAAATTCTTGACATAAAACTTGATCCTTTTCTCAACTAAATCAGAAAATTAAAAATATTATTTCGAATAAATTCTTCTAATTGTGGGAAGTTTTATCAGTTGTATCTTTTCCTTCCTCACTATCGAAATTGAAGAGGTTTGTTGTCGTTCTACAGATCAAAATAATGCAGGTCCTCTAAAATCAAAAGTTTTTTTTTGTGGTACTCACAGCATGCTTTCCAACTGCCTGCCGATGCCTTGATCCTGCGTCACCTTATGTCGAGGCAAAGTGGCGATGTAAGCGTTCGCCTTCGTGTGATGCGCGTTCAGCATGTTCCGGTACATGCTGTTCGCCAGCTTCATCTTCATGGGGTCGGACATCTCCACCTTGCTGGCCATGTTTGCGTCTCCCGGCCTCTCTCGTCAATCGCCTCAAGCTGCAGGTACGTCGTCTTCGATTTCGCGATCACTTCCTTCACGGACTCTGGTCGAGAGAAGACTGCATCGGATTCGCGTCTTCTGGGCATCGCGTCTTCCCGGGGCCTGGGAGAGGGGACCTCCATGACGTCATGGCTATGACTCCGGCTCAAGACGGCTAGCCCAACGGCTGGTCATGACTCACATCCACGGAACTTGTGGTTGTAGTTTTGTTTAGGTTCATTTTTCTCAAACGGACGGAAGAGGGCGATCGTGCAGCCCACGTCCTCACGAACCTTACTTATCTTCTCTGACTCATCCTTAATCGATGCCACATTGTTTTCAAAAACAATATTTTTTAGCACTCACAATTCCCTCAAGTTTGCAAAAATTCTGATTATTATGAACTGTTTGTTGTCCAATAATAATAATTATTATTGAAAACACATTGAGGAGGGTGATACGCACGGATTCCAAAATAATATTCCAGAATTTTCCATTGAGTTGGATTCTCGTAACAAGAACTTGCATCTTCGACAGAGCATCAGGAGGACATCTTCTCGCAATAAATAAAGCCACTTGTGGAATGAATTATTGTGTTCGTTTTGATGGTTTAAAAGTGTATCAATAATTCCAATTTACTTGAATCAAATCCCCCAAATAGTCCCAAATCATAGGGAAGACGATTTTTTGAGACTTAATGAATTCAATTTGTTAATGTATTTTGATAGTAATCGCTGTTTTGGTCGGAGATTCGGATGCTGGAACTGGCTTAGGAAAATTGACGAGTGTTTTTTCAAAAGGGAAAAAAGTTCACCTTTTGAGATTTTTTTTTTTCATTTTTAGTTTTGCGAATTTTCTAATTGGAATGATTTTATTCATATTTCTGTATTGTTGTTGTAATAATCTCATTATCTTTCATTGCTCCAACTTATCATTATGCCAACCTAGAAAAAATGAAACACTGTTTGTTAGTATACAAAATATTTTTTTCTCATTCTTAATGTTATCCCCCTCCCTCACTCCCAGTATAGTAAATTCTGGTTGGTCTTTAGAGAATCTTAAAATTCCTCGAAATTCAGGGTTTCAATCAAAAGGGCACTTTTGGGCACTATTCTCCTCCATATATTATCAACTCCATTATTTTGGGTTGATATACCCTATGCTTGTTTGTACAGTAAGTACTACACCCAGAAACCCTGAAAAAATATGAAATTAGCTGTGCAAGTGATTCGTTTCTTCTCCATGATACCGTTTTCGGAAAACGTATAATATGTTCCTTTTTGATAAAACGCTCCTCAATTACTGTTTCCAGGTGAATTTGATAATGCTTCTCTGCTCATTCGTCAAACTCTAAAACTTCCACAAACTATAGAAAAACAGTTATCGTCAATAAGTAGCTATTTCCAGTGAAACGCACGATTTTCCTTACCAATTTCGTAATTATGCTTCCGAGGTTATCAAGAAAGCAAAAACTGTGCACACTTCAAGTGTAAAAAAAGTACCCCAAAATCAAAGTTTTTACTCGAGTTTCTAGTGTCTGTTGGTCTTTGTGTTCGCAAATCCTTGTAATGGGGAAAACAAAGTTCCAGTCCGACGTATGAAACTCTCCGAGATTGTGGTGATTTCAATATGAAAAGTCTAAATGGTCCCCTATGGATTCCATTGTCTCGTATTGCGCATAACAGGCCTCAGCGGATACGCACACGTAAAACCGTCGGAACAAAAATAACTTATTCGTGGATAAGAGGAAGCTATGTGTCATATCCACTTGGACTTTTCGATTAAATTAATTTTTAAAAGCGATATTTCACAATTTTCAAGTAATATAAGCTACTTTTGTAAAATTGGTTGGGAACATCTGCCAAGTTGGGTGGGCAGTATGCCTACTTTGCTTTCATGTGTATAATACAAATATGTAATTTTTGAAGAAACACGATCACGTGAGCCTCTAAATTTGATTAAAATCGGACCAACACATCGTGAGATATTGATTACTATTGACTATTAATTTTATTGGTCCGATGGCTATAAAATTCACGAGGGACCATCTAAGGCACATATTTTGATCAAATTCATACCATACTTCCGCTTTGGGTCGAGAATTGACTTCGATGTAAGAGAAACAAAAAGGCTAAAAACCTCTGAAACGCTTCATTCTGGGTTACCTTCATTTCTTCCGACCTGCTGCATGACAAAGCTCAGCAACCTTGGTGTCAAAAGAAAGAATGAGTTCGTTGGAAAGAATTGTTTTGACCAAATTTTAAAAACAGCATCAAAAATTGTTATGAAATTGGTTTTCTCAGTCGGTCGCCGTTCCTTGCTCGTTGCGGGTTAGTCTAATGTCTTACGAACCGGCGCTCCCCCCCCACCGACTGAAGGAGCAACGTTGCCACCCACTACTCCCAGCGCCTCGCCCTTCTCATGGTTGGCCAGTTTTCATCAACAGTTTTTCCCATTTTTCTCAGGAAATAATCATCCAATTTTCATGTTTCTTGTAGCATTCTTCTTATTTTTACAATCTCTACACTAATGCACTAGTTTAATTCCAAAACTAAAAAATAAGTAAAAAAATTATACCTAAGTTTGAAATGTTCAAGGATTTTCGAAATTCATTAATTCATCTACCTTGGGAATTGAAAAACTAAAATATTGCCGCAGGAATCAACAAAATCGACCAATAATTGCCAGATAAAAGTGGGAATCCCCTTTTTTCACTGAATGATACCCCCATGAAAGGAAGTTAAAATTTTTTATAGACAAATAAGGTATATTCGGAACTGGCGCAAAAATGTTTCCATCAATAGAACATACAATAAACAGCTTTGCATAGTGAAAATTAATTGCCGAAATACAATGTCTATGGAACTTTTGTACTTGTTGTAAACAACAAAGCAGCAACTCCTCAAAATCAGACGCCTAAAAACCTCTTCAGACGAGCTTCAGCCTTCACGGAATCTTGTTGGCATGAAATGATTTCCAGTGTAACTTGGTATGAATAAACAAGACAAGTTAGACACCTTTGAATAGTTCAGTTGGTATTGTTTGCATTCACGAAGTGATAGTACGCAGGAGAAAATGTTTTGTGACTATGTAAATCATAGCTGTTCATTTGACCTTTGAGTCTCCGATTACCAGCTCCACTGAGATCCCTGATTATTCTTGTTCATTGAACCGAAGTACTGGGAGTTTCACAATAGCAAGAGTGTCGTAAATATCGCTCACTCCTTTCTCAAACATTGCTGACCTGCATTCCAGCCTACGCAGCGGAATTCCAAAGTAATGGCTCTCCCGTGGGGTTGGTAACAATAATCCTTAAATCGGTTTCAATCTATGGATGTGTCAACGAGCAAGTATTGCAAGAACTGATATAGTAGGTTTGACGCTAAGACTGGTACTAGATAATGGATTTTGGCGGTAACTTAGGTGAACAAGTCAACAATAACAGCTTGGCTTTGTCCTTTGAGCCAGTCCCCAGGCTGCACTACATCTGCTTTGGCGATCCTGTTCACTTGCAGGGGACGATTCCTGCTTTCCTTTACCTGGAATAGGACATCGTTGATTTTCGTGTTTATAACCCACGGTCCTCACTTGACTCGTGCCTCCTCGTCCACAATGCTTAGGTACATCTTTCCTAGATAATGCGAGCTACAATCAGTTGGATCTCACGCATTCTGGACAGGAACTGTAGTTAAATCTCATCGGCTAGCCTCTTTAAGAATCACTGGACTCCGGCTACATCTGGCAAGGAGTACCATTTTCTCGATGTTTGTATCAAGATCTACAGTGGCTCTTCAGTTTTTGACGAGTAGCTTCCAAATTAGCTTGCCATTCTTCACTTGAATTTTATTGCCCGAAATGATTTGAGAGTGTTTCGATACTCAGCAACCATCCTGAGCGTTCGTCAGGATACTTAGTGAAATAACTCGCGATTTTTTGGGTTTCCCGAAGCGACCCCTAAAATGTACGAAGTGACAGCAGGTTAGACACTGAGACTATAGTTTTGGTCAACAGTCGCATAAATAATGCATTTTTGGGGTGATACAAGTAAACAAGTCGATAACAGCCCGACTCCGTGATGTAGTAACTTTACATTATTGATACCATCAAAACTGATCATTATCGATAAAATATATCAGTAAATCTACATCGACATTTCAAAATATCGATATATGTTGACCATCACCACTCACCCCAGACATAGCTTGGTTCTGACACTTCTAGAAGTGTCCCGTTTGAAAATTGAGTCATTGATTCACCTTTATGATTGAAATGTATAACTATAGACAAGTTTCTCAGAAAACCGTTAATAATGAAAATAGACAAAAATATTCAGAGTTCCGCAGAATCGTCGGTGTTCAAAAATCGGTATTTTATCATCCAATTTTTATTAGATTTTTGGATTCTACGTACCTTGAAAGGCTTACAAACAAATTTTGAGGGAGAGGGTTCGTGATTGAAAGTAATAAACCAAAAGCAGAAAAGTTGATGCAGGAGATGAATGTATCGTAAATCATGGAAGCTGAAATTTTTAGTACTAGTAGAAAACTAATGATCAATGAAAATAATTAACTTTAATGTGGTAGGTAGTGGTAGAGCAGTCCTAAGATAATTTGATTGACAGGTTTGCTGACTAAGTGGGTACTTACCTATTGCATAATATCTATTTATAAACTTCTCCAAACTACTTTTTTATCTGCTCTGAAGTTAAACCAGAGTGCAGGGGCGCCACAAACATTAACAAATCGAGTTTACCAAACAAAATTCTGACCCCCTTGGTTCTTTTGTGAGGACTTTTCTGGCAAACTCCGAGAAATAAATGGATGAAACATTCTCGTGTAAGCAAATACGGTTCTTGAAAAAGAGCCATGAGGTTTCATGACGAAGTAAACAACCTAAAAGCACAATTAGGTCAGCCGTCGGGGCAGAAAAATTTCTATGAAAGAGAAAAAGGTTGCAGCGGAGCTAATAATGATATAATTAGGATTAACCCATATAAAACCAACATGTATTAAGAAAACATATTATTCAGTAATGCGTGCATTCCAGGGGACGTCCCCGTTAAACAATAACACTTTTTTTAACCTATCTTATACACAAAACTGTTTCATCCAATGTAATTAAGTATTTCAAGTATTCCATTTCAGGTTGGATTTTCGTCTGACATCCATTCCTGGCGACGCGGACGTCATCAGCTGTCCTCCAAAGGGAATATCAGGATTTGACCTGATGATTTCGCTCGTGGCTTCCCATTGCCTCACCACCTTGGGTTGGAACGAGGGGGTGATGAGCCCATTACGCACGAAAACACGGCGCGGCGACGAGAACCGAACATTCGACTCCCCGCAGTACCTAGCTGGTCCGAGAATCGCCACCAAAGAACGCGCGCCCCTGCGAACAAGGACACATCGCTCCCCTCATCCAATGTAATTTAGTTAGTATGCCTGAGAAGAACCATATCATATTTGTACCGTGTTTATACCATATCAATTTATAACCCACCTCCTCCTCTCACCACTAGCCACTTTACACTTCTAGTGACATTAGAGCCCCGAATTTAAACTGCATTTCAAAATCCATGACGACGCAGCATGGTGATTCGAGTCTCCCCCACCCCCTCCTGGTGTCAGCCTAGCTCTACAACAGTAATACGTCGTAACACTAAGACTCTTATCTGTTAGTTTGACAAAAATAGTGAGAATGGAGGGATTCGCGAATACCACCTAATGTGACAATGAAGATGGCAAGAGATCGTGTGCTGCGGTAGTGTTCTTCGACACCATTGAAGGAGCAATGTTGGAATGGGGAAGTATATTTGTTGACAACTCCGACGTGATTACTTACTAATTACTAGGGATCGGATTCATATGTTTTTGCATATTCTTGTCTAGGCAGTATATTGATGTTCATCAAGAAGAAATAATCAAATAAGCAATTTTTGAACCAGTTGATCATGTTTTAACACAGAATGTGTTTTTGCGATGACCTACCGAAAAAAAATCGTCACGAAAAAGCGACAGAAAAAACCGTTACGCGCCTTTTATAATGATTTTCACTTGCAACCAAGCCGTTGGTAAGGAAATAGAACTCCCGCAGTGTTCATTGCACATAAATTGTTCACCATTCGTTGGAAAGCTCTCAATTTATATAGTATTTTTCTTGTAGTTACATATTTATTTATATATATATATATAGAGAGAGAGAGAGAACGTTTTATTTGCCGTCACACAAAAGTGCATAACAATGGTCATAAAATTATATACCTACTAAATAATAAAAACTATATAATTAACAAAGTGAATTAGATTTAAAAAATAAGAAAAAACATAGCTACAGAAAATACATCTCTCCAAGTCTGGACATAAGATTTCGTCCGAAATACCTAGCTGATCTAAACTTTAACACATAACATATAATTTAAAGACAGAAACAAAACAATGGGAACTTAGATCTTTAACAATTTTACTCCTGCGAAAAATTCATCAAAACTGAAGGGTGCCAACTCTTGTAAAAATCTATTAACAAATTTACTAAAACTCTTTTCAGGAAGAGTGCGAACACTATGCGGTATTGCATTAAAAAATCGAATCGCCCACCAATTTTTCGAATTTCTCGATGCGAGAACCCTATGGAAAGGCAATGGAAGGTCATTCGCATTTCGGGTGTTATATGAGTGTGAACCAACTCTTTCGAGGTTTTGCAGGTTTTTTTTGGCGAAGTTCAAACACTCTCGGATAAAAATGGCTGGGATTGTTAAAATCTTTTTTGACACAAAAATATGTCTGCAGTCATCCCTATAGCCCAAGCCAGAAATAACTCTGACAGCACGACGCTGACAACCAAAAATAGACGAAGAAGCAGGCGTATGTCCCCAACACAAGATTGCATAAGATGCTCTGCTTTGAAAAACTGCGTGAAAAGCCGTCAACACCGCAGCATCTGGGAGCCCATCAGAGAGCCTGCGGAGTAGAAACACTATACTATTTAGGCTTTTAACTAATTTATCACAGTGTGACTTCCAGTTTAATTTAGGATCCACGTTAACTCCGAGAATTTTGGCACTAACTGGATTTTCCACAATCAGCGAAATGTCACGAAGCCCAAAGTACATACCTAATTGTTGTCTTTGATTCGTTTACCGACAAGCCATTAGAATTAAACCATTTTGTTATTTCATCTATTGAATCATGAGAGGAATTTTGTAAGTCAACTAATGAATCACTACAGCTTACAACTGTAGTATCATCGGCGAAAAGAACAACTGGATTGGACATTTTTTTGGGAAGATCATTTATGTACATAACAAAGAGAAGTGGACCTAACACAGATCCCTGCGGTACTCCGTATTGTATGGGAAGGAATGAAGACAGATCACCATTGTGTCTGACCGCTTGTTTTCTGTCAACAAGATAGCTTCTGACTAGTTCAGCCGCGCTATCGGAAAAGTGATACTTCTTGAACTTTTCTACTAGGGCATGATGAGGAATGCAGTCGAAGGCTTTAGCCACATCTACAAATACTGCAGAAGAAAACCGGCTGGCATGGAATGCTTCAAGAACATAACTTGAGAAACTCAAAAGAGCATCACTTGTTGATCTCCCATTTCTAAACCCAAACTGCTCGTGAGCAAAATAATTGTTACTTTCAAAGTAGGAATTAATCTGCAGCTTTAGGACCTTTTCATAGACTTTAGAAAAAACAGGTAATTTCGAGATGGGACGGTTGTTGGAAATATCATCATGATTGCCCTTTTTAGGCAGAACAATAACTTCAGCAACCTTCAAAACAGAAGGAAACACTCCCAGAGACATTGATTCATTAATCAGGTGTGTTAAAGGAAAAACAATAGCAAGGGCAACATGTTTTATCATTTTAGAGGAAAGGCCATAGACATCGAAACCATTTGTATTATTCAAGTTAGAAATACAATCAAGAACTAAAGTTGGCTCTACACCCATGAAGTTGAACTCCTGAACATCCAAGGGAACATCCACCTTGAAATCCAAGGAACAGCTTGAGCTCTTTGGGAGGTCAGCTACGATTTTACTCGGAATTGTTGTAAAATACTTATTAAATTCCTCCGCCGAAAAACGAGGCAAAACATCATCAAAATGCACATCGGTTTTCCGATTTGAATTTATAAAGTCCCACATTTTCTTGGAAGGATTTTGCGATGAAAAAATATCAGCAGCGCTGGATTCAGCTTTTGCTTGTCGAATAGCTTTTTTGTACTTGCTCTTAGAACTCAAGAATACTCTTTTCAGCACAACGTTGTCAATATCTTCAGTATGCAATCTCTTGTAGTAGTCCACTTCATTTTTCATTTTCCCCAAGACCTCACTGTACCAGTCATTACGGTGATTAATATATTTACTCTTTGAGGACTTACGAACATGTTTGGATGGGAAACTACAATTTGCTAGACACGACATCATATAAACAAACCAGTGCCATCTTAACTCAACATCAACGAAACTATCGTAAACAAAGTCCCAATTAACATTGAACAGACAGCGTTCGAAATGCAGCAATTTATCATCTGTTATGGGGCGAGTTGTACAATAAATAGGTTTACATTTTTTGGTATGGCAAGAAATTAGGAATCTGAGAAATACTGCATTATGGTCAGAAAAAACAACATCTTTGACAGTAGTACTGTCATTCTCAGATAGAGAAAAGTTTATGAAAATATTATCTATACATCTCCGAATCCGTGTGGGTTCATTCAGCAAATGCTGAAAGTTGTAGGAGAGAAACAAATCACGGAGTTTCGAAAAATCGACAACATCCTCCAAAGAACAAACATTAAAATCACCCATTATAACTACCTTATTACAGCGAAACACCAACTTTAGAACCGGAATAAAAGCATCAAGGAAAACAATAAGCTTACTGCTTGGTGAACGATAAACAGAAATAATTACAAGGTCATATGCTTCAATCTTCACTCCAACAACTTCGCATACACCAGCGATAGACTGGGAATTTACAGACTCCATCGGGAAAAAACTTATATCCCTTCTCACCAGTATAAGCGCACCACCATGTTGAATCATAGGCTTACAGAATGCAGGCCCAACAACATAACCCTCAATCATTACATACTTGAGCTCATCCTCATCCAGCCAATGTTCATTAAGAGCTATGATGTGTGGTATACCTTCAATTGAACGAATATATGCATCCAGGAGGTTGATTTTATTTCTTAGAGATCTAACGTTTAGGTGCACACACACAAACTTTTCCTGCAGCGATTTCCTTGGAGTAAAAAGATCATCATTATGAACGTCACAAGGAATGGCTAGTCATGAATTTTCTTTTGGATTGTTTTCTTGAGACACTTGCTTGTAAGGGGCTACCAGAAATTTAATTTCCTTACATTTTTTTGAACCTATATCTGTGAAATCCAGCAAAATTTTTCTCACTCGGTGACACAATATTCTCCTCCAGACCGCTTTGTAATGAGGGTCATGAATGATTGAGGCCAACATATTTCTATCTACAAACGTTTTTTCTACCATAAACACATTTTCAAATTTGCTTTGTAGCATTAGGAGAAACTTGTTCAATCGAATGATTTCTTTGTTGACGATTGACTCCGGGTGCAGTAAGTAGTTGAAAGGCGCCTCCAAAACCAACAGCTTTGAAGTTCCAAGCGATGAGCAAAATCTCAACAGGTCGTGTTTGAATTTCTTCAACAAATTGTACTTAACATCCACAAACCCAGATGACAGCACAATGAACTCTGGCAATTTGGACCGTGATGATATAACATCCAATAGAACGTCGAGTGGTGCATCAGTCATTTTTAGGGAACTAACGAAACATTTTCGAGGCAAAAGTGAATCAAGCTCGTTTCTCAAACCATGAGTGAATGAATCACCCAACATCAATACCTCGTGCTCTTTTACAAACTGATTTGACGATGGATGCTGCGAAATTTGGGTCTTTTCATTTCCAGAAATTTTTAGTTCCTCCTGAAGGGACAGTGTGTTCCTAGGAGGACTTTTGAGATCCGAATTTTCATTCATGGCGTGCTTTATCTCTTGCATAGACCCATTTAAAACTGACAAGGCTGATTCCAGATTGCATAGTCTGGACTTAATTTCATTTATATAACATTTATAGGGTTCTAGACCAAATTAAATGTCTAACAATTATTTATTTTATTATTGCCAAAGACTCAACATTTATTATTGTTGTTTTTTATTTAACGGATGACTAGCATCGCAAAAAAAATTAGAGGAAGTGTCCCTCGTTTGGAAGATGATAATTGGTAGAGAGAGTATAGAAATTGTAGTCATAGCTGAGAATCACGGATCAAGGGCTGTGAACCACAGTCAAGGCCCCATACTCTACCATTTTCAGCCTGTCATTTACTGTCATCGAAAGGAGTGTGTGAGAATCACATGAATTTTTCATTAAACTACTGTCGTGACGCGCCGTTTTCATTACGATCTTTCTTGGTTTGGTTCCTTGGTTCTTCGGCATTAATTTTTGGTTTGGGGCGCGTTTTTTTATGTTGTGAAAAAAAAAACCTCGAAGATCAATCTCAGACAGTTGATCGTTAAATATCTGCGCGGAGGGTGGTTGACCATACGTCCTATTGCAGATATTCTCAAAGGGTCTGAAATCTCCAGTGATTGTGCTCCCTCCTTCACCACCAACGATATCACCGCCTTCAAGAACGCACCAATAACTTCTGTGGACGTCGAATGGTCGTTCAGTGATTATAAGGCGATTTTTCGTTCAAATCTCCCTTCTTTTTCAACAAACCAATTTTTGCTTCCGAGTCTACCAAGGTAGCGGAAGCTTTGTTTTCACTTTTCAAGGACGAAAAAAAAAAGTTCTCCAAAATCAAAATTTCCACTCGCGTTTTGCGCTTTAGACCTTTCTGAACAATTTTGGTTCCGTGTCTGTCTGTCTGTCTGTCTGTCTGTGTGTCTGTCATGAATTCCTTGTAACGCGCATAACTATACGAAGTTATTGTCCGATTTCTATGAAATTTTCAGGGATGTTACAGATTAGTATTTAGATGGTCCCCTATGAAAATCAGTCCGTCGGACTGATAGAAGCGACTGCGCATGCGCAAACGTGAATTCCTTGTAACAGCCGTAACTTCAACTGTCCCCCAGGGGTCCCGGGTTCGAATCCCAGCCGAGGCTAAGTATTTTTTTGATCCAATCACATACATCTACTCACTTAATTTTTCATCCGAATTTGATGAAATTTTCTAGGGTTGTCTTCTAGGTTGATTCTGGATTGGTGTTTTGAGATTAACTACTATGCATCTGATCATCTATACAGGGTGGTCCTTAATGAACGTACCACCCTTTCAATTTCGTTGGTTGTGGAGAAATCAAAAAACTTGTCGAAGTAACTCCCCTTATTTTTTTGTAAAGAATTCAGGAAAAATACTTTTGCGCAAAAAAATTGCGCGCAATTGTGCGCAATTGACACTAACTTTGTTTTTTCAAATACGAACCCCCATTTTTTATTGCTGATTCAGATTCTACGTCAAATTTCATGAGAAATTCATACCTGAATCGATTTTTTTCATTGCGTGCAACTGGTAATTTTCGCGCGCAAAGTGACCAGGGTGCGCAAAAGTGAGTTTTTTAACCCCAAGTGTGGCACATTTTTTTTCATTATTTTTGACGCAGAATCACGTGGTGAGGTCCTTTCTTCGATTTCATCGTTATTTTTCCAAATTTAGAAGGAAAAATAATGTTTTTGGACTTTATTTTCCCTCACCCTTTCGCGACACGGGCTGGGGACCGGTTATGGCAGGATTAAAAATAAATTGCTCTCCTCTAAATAGGTAGGAACTACTTTACTACTTTAATGTAAAAAAAAAAAAAATCAAAAAGCTAAAAACCTTTAAAAAAAATTAAAAGTTACTTGTTACTTGTCTGCAGGCAAAAAGAGGTGATTTCGAGCAGTTGCTGTGATTTTTTAATTTGATTATTACTATCTCAGTTTTTTATTACTACTTTTCCGGAGATTTTGTAACTTTCAATTTTTTTTGAAAAGTTTGAGATGAGAAGTTTTTTTTATATTAAAGTAGGTAAGTACCTATCTACTTTCCAATATTTTGTTTTCTAATTTAGAAGTGAGGCATTTATTTTTAATCCTGCCATAGCCGGTCCCCAGCACGTGTCGCGAAAGGGGGAGGGAAAATAAAGTCCAAAAACATTATTTTTCCTTCTAAATTTGGAAAAATAACGATGAAATCGAAGAAAGGACCTCACCACGTGATTCTGCGTCAATAATAATGAAAAAAATGTGCCACACTTGGGGTTAAAAAAAATTCACTTTTGCGCACCCTGGTCACTTTGCGCGCGAAAAGTACCAGTTGCACGCAATGAAAAAAATCGATTCAGGTATGAATTTCTCATGAAATTTGACGTAGAATCTGAATCTGCAATAAAAAATTGGGGTTCGTATTTGAAAAAACAAAGTTAGTGTCAATTGCGCACAATTGCGCGCAATTTTTTTGCGCAAAAGTATTTTTCCTGAATTCTTTACAAGAAAATAAGGGGAGTTACTTCGACAAGTTTTTTGATTTCTCCACAACCAACGAAATTGAAAGGGTGGTACGTTCATTAAGGACCACCCTGTATAGATGATCAGATGCATAGTAGTTAATCTCAAAACACCAATCCAGAATCAACCTAGAAGACAACCCTAGAAAATTTCATCAAATTCGGATGAAAAATTAAGTGAGTAGATGTATGTGATTGGATCAAAAAAATACTTAGCCTCGGCTGGGATTCGAACCCGGGACCCCTGGGGGACAGTTGAAGTTACGGCTGTTACAAGGAATTCACGTTTGCGCATGCGCAGTCGCTTCTATCAGTCCGACGGACTGATTTTCATAGGGGACCATCTAAATACTAATCTGTAACATCCCTGAAAATTTCATAGAAATCGGACAATAACTTCGTATAGTTATGCGCGTTACAAGGAATTCATGACAGACACACAGACAGACAGACAGACAGACAGACACGGAACCAAAATTGTTCAGAAAGGTCTAAAGCGCAAAACGCGAGTGGAAATTTTGATTTTGGAGAACTTTTTTTTTTCGTCCTTGAAAAGTGAAAACAAAGCTTCCGCTACCTTGGTAGACTCGGAAGCAAAAATTGGTTCAAAATATGGCGACGACGAGTAATCCAAAATGAACCAACGGTAGACAACTCTCAAAAGTTATGAGGAGAGGAAGAGCGAGACGTACAATCTGGCGGAAAAGTCAAAACTTGAAAGATTTCCATAACTTATTCAATCCCGCAACAAAAGAAGATAGTACTCGATCAAAAGGTACACCTTGACGATGGAAGTCTGCAGGATAAAAGACGATCGGGTCGAACAGAATTACCTCTTGGTATGAGTGCAGATCTTTCCGAATCCTTGGTTGATTATTTTCCTCACGTAAAGTAGACATGTCCAAACTAAAGCGAGGAAGCAAAATTATGACCAATTTTCATCAAGAAGAATTTGTGTTAAATTGGCCTTTGAGAAGACCGCCAAACGAATTACGAGTATCTTGATATCAGGTAATACTGAAAGTAGAAAAATGATCTTCATCACCGCGGGTAAAAGTAAACTCTTACTTTTGAAGGTTTTGAAACAGGTTCTTCGGCTCTGGAAGCTCATTTTGCATAATCAGCCTTCCTTCCTGACCAACTTTTCATCCACTCAGCAATCGGAATTTCGCTTCCGATCTCTGGATTTACAAGCAGTTATAATGAAAGGGTGGCGGCAAAATGCGGTTCATTACGTAATTCAATGGGGCCCATAAGGTGCCGTTGACGCGAGTCAGGAACCGCGAGGATGTGTGTCTTTTCCATTATCCCGACCGGTTATCGAGATGTGGGTTAATGATTCTTATAAAGTGAACGGGAAGTCGTTAACTCGTCTTCCCTTCAAAATATCAACATTTCACGTTTCGATGTCTTGAAAAATTTGAACTTAATAATTATGTTAATCAACTCACGTTTCTCTTGTAAAAGATACGAGGATTGAAGTACAATGTACATTGACCAACAAAGAGAAAATGTTGTAAATTATAACTCAATGGTTTAATGTTTGTATAGTTCCCCAAGGGGAACACATTTTTTGTTGCTCAACACTCATAAATAATTACTAGCACAATATCGTAAATTGGGGTGAGAAAGAGCCAATCAATTTTTCAGATGTTGGAGGCTCCTGGCTTTTATCTTGTTTCTGACTCCTATATCATCTGAAGACTGTAATTCGCTGTTTTTGACTGTATCTTAAAAGTGGAACAAACTTTCAGACAGACGGAATAATGTGTTACTTCCACTCAACAACCTACCTATTTCTAGATTGTAAATAAGAACCTAGCATAGATGCTGCGTGAGGTGAGGTGTAGTATCCAGACTGACGCACAGTGGCCCAGAATCGTCAAAAAGTGCTCAAAACTGCTCGTAAAATGTGCTCAATAACTTTTCAATGAGAGGAGCTAGAAACCTGAAACTCTTCAAACCAGTCTCATTACCACGATAAAGGCAATAAGTCAGTCTAATTTTATTGGAGTTGAACATTTTTATTAAGGTTTTTTTATTTTTAGTTTTTTTTTTTAATAATTTTTTTGGTTCATTATTTTAAATATTGAACCTTTGGAATCGACCAAGAAAATTTTTTTTTAACACCCCCTCAAAATTTGTTGGTTTACGTTTCAAGGTACGTAGAATCCAAAAATCGAATAAAAATTTGGCCGTCCATCCGCCGTACGCCATACGCGGCACTTTCCCCACTTAGCATTGACCGATTTTGATGAAATTTGGTATGTAGGCTCCATTTGGGGTCTAGTTGTGCCCCGAAGATTTTGGTTGATGTAGGTCACTTCTAAGGGTTCAAAAATGAATTTTGAAAATGCCCTAACTCAAAAAATTTTGGTATAAAGGTATTGTTTTTTCGTCAATTTAAGATAGTATCGAATTTTTAGAATTTTTTGAGACCACGCGGAGCCCTGTAGGACAGAGCGAATCGCGATCGACATTTTTCTTCATGTTGGATGGTTGGTGGCTTTGCAGACGAGTGATCTATAGAATCATAATGAACCGTTATAGAAAAATAATAAACCATTGTGTAATAATTTGCAGCGTTTTAACCCTACGCCAACGGTACGTTTTTTAGAAAGGTAATAATGTCAAATAAGAAGAATTTGGAAATTTAAAATTACTACGAAAATTTATGTTTTTCCTAGATTGAAGTTTTGGGTTGGTAAAATGAATTATACCTTGGTACCTTTAAACTGGAGCGCCATAACGTAAAATTTTTTCTACATTAATTCCTAAGGACAATAACTCTCTTAAAAAATATGGTTAAACTAGTCTAGGACCGACACATCACCAAAACCTATTTATAGGTTAGAATGTTTTCAGAGTTCAACTCAAAGAGCACTTTCGACGTAAAACTGAAAAAATGTCTGCCAAGTGGGTGTGGCACATAGCTTCCTCATATCCATAACCCGATTGCTATCTTGGTAGACTCGGAAGCAATAGTATTGAAAACGGGAACAATTCGTGCACAATTTCTGAAACAATTTGGTTTGCGCCTGGGTAGGAAAAACTGTTTATTGTTATTTTTAATCTAAGGTAGACCTCATTCTGAGAATTTTGGTACCAACCGCGACCTTCTAGCGTGTGTAAATCTTTTCCTATGAATTTTTAAAGTTTCGACCGTTTATAACGTCACAGTGGGCTGGGGGGTCCCGCCCAGGCGATGGGGGCGCGTGACGTCATAAACGGCCGAAACTTTTTTAAATCATAGAAACAGATCTACTCACGCTAGAAGGTCGCGGTTGGTGCCAAAATTCTCAGAATGAGGTCTACTTTCAATTAAAAATCTTAAAAAAAATCAAAGCGCACCTTCCATTTTGTGTTGGTTTTTATTTCGACCCTGGGGACTAAAAAAACCGTCTGATGACTAACAACTGATCTGAACTCTTTATAGATCAAGGATGAGTCACAATGTGGCATCAATTTAAAATTTTTATCAACCCTGATACATAAGTAATTATACGGGTTTTTGGCAGACAGAGTCACTACCCGTTCCAAACCATGACTCCGCAGTATCATAAATCCTCTGTAATAGACTGTTACGTTGTTTCAAGTTTTATAATGATTAGGTACCCGACAATATAAAGTCTGAATCGATGCAATAACACTGATTTGTCTTCTCATCAAAGATGTATGTCGTCATGCGTTGATTTGCAGTTGAAAGTAACATTAATTGGGGGGCACAACTTCAAACATTTTTTCGTCCTCTCTTCGACGAAAGGTCTAAGTAGACGGCAATATATTTATGAACCCGTGGGCGAAGACGTTCTCTGGGATATTGGGGTATTGGCGGAAGTGTCTTTTAGCGGCTAACCTCTTGGAGGCGCGCCAAATACAACATAATTAGCAGGGTCGGAGGAAAGGCGGTCGCGCAAATCGTGTTTCTAGCCCAGTCATTTTCCTTTTCGTTTGAAATGTTTTGCCGCTATTTGTAGCATTTTCGGCTATTGTGTCTCGGACACCGTTGCATGCATGTCATTACTCCTCTGGAGACGTGGATGTGCTTGACAGTTAGGAGCTACGACAGAGACAAGAGAACTTAATTGCCGATAGATCTTACACCAGTTGACTATGAGAAGCGATACGATGTGAAAATGGTAAAATTAGGTCATGAAGTCTCTGGTATGAAACACGATCTTCACAATCAAATTGATGGTTTTCTAAATTCAGACACCACCTCGATTGAAAATTCGTTCCCATTTTATCCGATATTTGAAGAAAATGTAGCTGTTGTAATGGCCTCAAAACGGTATTTAACCCTAGAAAGGTAGCGTGAGTAAAATTTAGTCCACCACCGTAAGCTTCTGTTGATTTTGTCTATCCGGATCCTATGATCAGGCCCCACCTCCCTCCTACTCTTCCCTCAGCTAGTTATGAAGTTGATGTGAGAGTAAGAGGATCTTCGGACCTCCTGCATTGACACTACATAGTAAGTACCAACAACAAATGAGAAAAGCTTACTCATAAAATTAAGATTTATGTAAATATTTTATGAGTTATGTAAAAATTAAGAGTGATTTTCGCTCGATGATTGACTCCAGCTCGAGACCTGAATCACCCATGAATGTGCGAGAATCCTTCAAGAACCAGATGCTTAAAAATCAACAGTAACAATGTAAAACCGCGTAAGTTGAAAAAAAGAAATTTTCAGGAGGCATAAAAAACTTCTAAATGTCTTAAAATAAAAGTTCTTTACGTTCTTGACTTCTTTTTTTACGTGTCGAAATACTGTTCAAGGTGCCGATTTCAAAAACAAACTTACATCCCTACACTTTGTGAGAAGTTCGAAGACCCTTTTAGTTTATTATTTTCAATAATGAACCTTTGGAATCAAAATTTGTTGGTTTACGTTTCAAGGTACGTAGAATCCAAAAATCTAATAAAAATTTGGCCGTCCGTCCGCGGCACTTTCCCCACTTAGAATTGACCGATTTTGATGAAATTTGGTATGTAGGCTCCATTTGGAGTCTAGTTGTGCCCCGAAGATTTTGGTTGATGTAGGTCACTTCTAAGGTTTGAAATTTTGACAACGCCCTAACTCGAAAAATTTTGATATAAAGGTATTGTTTTTCCATCAATTAAAGATAGTACTGAACTTTTAGAATTTTTTGAGACCACGCGGAGCCCTGTAGGACAAACCGTTTGTTCCCTACGAGAACTTAAGGGTCGGATTTATGATAAATCAGAAATACGAGTGTGAATCTCAAAAGAGGCCTGATCTCCGATAAAATTTTAGCGGTGTTCTTTGCAGACAAGTGATCTATATAGAAAAATAATAAACCTAAAATTGTTGTATTTGATTGATTTTATCGTATTTCTCCTCTGAACTATCTATGAGATGGCAACAGTGAGTTGACGAGAAGTGAGTTCAAACTTAACCGATCAAAGTTAACCGATCTCAAATTAATTTTTACTGAGCCGTGGATCACTCGCTCTTCTGAAAGAGTCGGTTCAAAGAGCCGGCTCATTATAGAGCGACCCATCTCTAAGCTGAATTCCGATCAGCCGTGGAACAATAGTAGAACTCGTAATTCTATTGGTTGCACAACTGCAAATCTTTGATGTTTTACGGTTCCTATAATTTATAAACCAAACAATGGATAAGTATTTGTGCCAATATAATATTTCAGAAGTGAGCCTTTACCTATTTAATAGTTCAGATTCGGCTCTGGAAATATTACATAACCCCGCTTCGATTTGCCATTTCGTAATCAGACAAGCACAACAATAAAGTGCGTAATGTTGAAACTAGGTTCCAAGAACATCGGACAGAAGGCCTTCAGCTGACCCGATCCAGATCTGAGCTAGCCGTTGCGTAATAAAATGGCGAATCCGATTGTCACTCGTTCCTTGATTGTTATGGAGAAATCTCGAGGACAACGTTGAGATACGAGATCCGACGAGATGACGGCTTTTGTTCCAAAAAATATTTACATTCCGTTCTCGTCCCTGATGCCTCCTGTTTACCTACCTTATCTGTGCAACCTTTCCAGATATTTCACATTTTTATATTTTATGAACTTGGGTACCTGATAAGACTTCTTTCTATCGATGTATAGGAATTGGATAATATCCCAGTCAATTTGTACATCAAACACTGCAAACGCACGGGTGTATACAATTTTTATATGTTCTAAGGGCCTCAAAGAGTAGTTTATTCTCAAATGTGTGACCTAGGTAACTCATGCTACTGACCTAAAGCACTTCAAACCGTGAAACGTTTGCACTTTTTTTCAGTTTTTCCAATATAACTTATGATAATTTCAATAAGGTTATTCATGCCCAATTAGTTTTTGGATTAGGTTAAATTTAAGTTCTGTACCTTGAACAATCACGGAGACACAACAATTCAAAAATATATTACTTTTCCAAAAAGTTAAATGTGTCCCTTCTAGGAGCTTTCAATTAGCAAAACCACTTATTTTTGAAAAAAGTAAAGAGAGAGGTGGAATTAGTAGGAAATTCAATAAATTCCTGGTTTTTTCCTGGATTGGTTTTCACAAAAAAAAAATAAAATAAATAAAAATAAACACAAAACTAAAAAAATCTTGTTTTTTGGAAGAAATTTAGAAATACTCCTATCAAAAAATTAAAATCATTAATAACAATTGAGGGAAATACGGAAAAATTTGAATTATGCATAATTTTCTTAATAAATTAAGTAGGTTCATTGACCGAGGGCTTGATTGGGTAAGTTTTTTCTTCCGAGTCTACCAAGGTAGCGGAAGCTTTGTTTTCACTTTTCAAGGTTGAAAAAAAAGTTTTCCAAAATCGAAATTTCCACTCGCGTTTTATGTTTCAGACCTATCTGAACAATTTTGGTTCCGTGTCTGTCTGTCTGTCATGAAATCCTTGTAACCAGCATAACTATACGAACAACATATCAGCACTCTCTTAGAGTTGGGCTGTCGATTAGGCGACTACCGCACGGTGAATTTGCAATTGGTGACACAGTTAAGTGATTCGTTGTTCATGTTCCTACGTTCCTTTCAAGTATTAACCTGCATCTAATTTCCCCCTTAATGAGGAAACCATATCCATGACCTATTGTTTTTCCCCCCTTAATTTTCCCCCTTAATGAGGAAACCATATCCATGACCTATTGTTTTTCCCATCAAGGAAACAATTTATATTTTGATTTTTGGACAGCCCAAAATTTTTGATTTGCCAAACGTATTCATAGTTTCTTCATCTTCTATTATGTTTCCAAATAATAGAAAACTTTTTGCCAATAAGAGAAGTTAAAACCCGATGCACATGTTTCTTCCACTGGCAGCAAGATGAGGTGCAGTTTTCGAAACTTCCCTATTTCCAGTTCCCATTAACCCCGTCTTCCTCCGTTTAAAATAGCGGTTTCCCTTTCAGGCACCTTCTTTTTGTTTTATGCTAATAGTGAGAATATTCACATTGTAATTTCCTACTTGCGGAGGTTTGTTATCCTTATACAACCAAGGTTAGCGTCGGAATTCTCAAAGCGGCCGTGAAGACGGTGTAACTGTAGCACTCCATCAACTGCTAATTGGGGCAGCTAACAATAGAGTGGTTACTAACTGGAAACAAACTCGGGTAGTTAAATTTGATTCGAACCTCCCTTGCCTCGACGAAACAACCTTCGCTCACTTGATGTCTGTACCTCAAGTTTGTGAATCAACGGATTTTATTTAGGAATATTTCAATCAATTTTTAGCTATTTTAGAGTTTTAAAAATCTGTGTTTTACTTTCCAATTTTACGTTCCAAAACGGATTTCAATGAAAAAGATTTTCAAAATTTTGTATACTTTAAATTCTGACACTAATTGCAATAATAAAATTCTCACAAAGCGTGGTATCCATTCAGTGTCAACTAAACATTATTTCATCCGTATCATCCTGGAATTTAGTCGGCTTTAGTTAAAAACCCACAATTTTTGAAAGGTCCCTCCCGCCAAAGAACGGGCCGAAGGCGAAAATTATGACAAAGTTACAAATCTCCATCACTACTATTTCTGTTGGGATCTTCCCGATCACTTCTCACACAGCTGCAAAGGCAGACAATTTTCACACTCCCTGGTTCGGTCCCTCCGCCTGAGCGGTATCGACTTTGGTGAGTAAATTCTTACGCGCGATATCAATGCTGTCTTTCGCACCTGAGAGCCAGCCAAGAACGCAATTGTCACAGTCATCTCGCTCAGCTGATCTGACTTCCCTCTCTCATCAGCCATCGGTTCTTTTCGATCACTTTTTACTCATCTGATCTGGCTGAACATGGGAGAAACACAGAGAGACACAAGAATGCTCAGGATGCTCTGAAATGCAAAATTCGAGGGGAAATTGAATTGTCAAATTTTGCTTCCGAGCCTATACCAAGGTGTTATTTTCACGTTTGGTTTATTATTTTCAAAAATTAACCTTTGGAATCGGTTAGCGGTTCCCTCGGGTATCAAACGAGATCCAATTTTCACCCCTGGATCTTAAAGATTTCCTCACCCCCTACGAAAAAAAAGTATGCAGAGAGGAAAAAACTGATCATGATATTTTGGAAACATGGCTCGTCCGAGAAAGGTAAACAAGGTATTCAATGGGGTATAACCGAATCATTTTAAGAATAGGATGAATAGTACTGTACACCAGGTTTATTCTACCGATTATTATTTCATCAAGACAGCACTTGCTAACAGAGTTAAGATATTCCAGATGGTCAGCAAGACACTGAACCAGTATGGCTTTGCTGATAGACTTGGCAGTCATCGGAGTGATCATAGTTGAATAGTAGGCAGTCATCATCATAACTTCTACAGTTTTCTAAATATTTCAATGACATTTTTGGCGTTTGTTTGGTTAGGGCCCTTTAAGTGGTCTTCTATGAATTGCAAATGATCTGTAGTCAATGCGCATGCGCTAACGTGAAATCCTTGATAACCAAGACGTCCACAGTTCCTTCAGATTTCTATAGAATTTTCAGGGATTGATGGATAAGACTTGAAATGATCTCTATACTTTTCAACGTCGTCTGATCTTACAATTTCGATGGTAATTACATGTAGGTAAATCGAACGATCTGTACGAGGAAGCTGTGATCCACGCTCATTGGGGAGAGTTTCTTCGACCAGCTGCCCGAGTACAAACCTTTCTCATTATCGACAAAGGAATCCAAATGAAATACTTCGGTTTGTCGGAATCTGGGTTATTTGTCTACTTTCTTCACTTTAATGTTATCCAAAGACCTGAATGGGGTTTAACGATCTACCCGGAAAAAGCTGGGATTCAATAAGTTTCCATGATTTCAATCAGACATAACGGAACTTGTAGGTCGCGCCTCGTGTGAGCCAGTCTACCGCCGCTTCCGCCGCTCGATAAAAAATACGCTCAAACCGGACCATCCTGAAACGGCCGTCCGAGGAAGGACTGTCGTGACCCGAGGGATTTCTTACACAAGTGTTTCTTTTCCTGATACTTGATTATACGTTGAGTGTCAGACGTTGCGTCGGAGAAAGTCCGCAGGTTCGGAATGTACGAATAAATCATGTAAAAGACCTGAGGATTTGGGATGAAATTGGATACCCGTGCCGTTTCGTGTGCACACGTGTTGCAACAAGTTTTAGCGAATTTTTGAGAGAGAGTAAGAAAGCCATTGCAACTTTATAGAGGCGTCATATGTTGCATCGGAGAAAGTCTTGAGGTTAGAAGGTACCGTAAATAAAATAAAATTTATTTAATCATGATTTAATCATGAAAGTTGACACGAAATACTTATGCCGCAACCTAAACCACGTGCTCTGACCCTCTACAAGTTGTACGACAATCAAGTTAGTCAAGACTTTCATAGGAGAGGTGTCAGAAACAGCTCCTTGTCCCGTTAAGAACAAAAATGTTTTTGGTTGTTGAGAGTGAGTGCCACTACGCTTCAAAGTGTCAATTGGTTGGTCAAAAACTGTTGAAAATGAAAATAAGCCTTTGGAATAGTCGTGTTTCTCGAGTGAATCATCGAGGTTTGGTGTTTTAACCTTCTTTCTCGACTTTTCACGGAATTCGGAAGTGAAAAGTAGCCTTTGAAATGGTCATGTCTCTCGATTGAACCAACGTGTTTTGCTGTTTTCAACCATCTCTCTCGACTTGTAAACTATGATAAAACTTGTATTTAAATTGTACATAACTCAGACGAGCATCACATTTTACTCGATGAAAATTAATATACGCACGTTCTATATACAAAATTCGTTTACACCAGCATAGAGTGCAAATAGTGGACTAGAACCTTCTTTTATTAATATGTTTGGATAGATATGTTTATTTATGTAGCACCATTTTGTACAATTTTTGCAAGAAGAAAACGCTGCAAATTATTACACAAAGGTTTATTATTTCTATATAGATCCCTGGTCTGCAAAAAACACGGCATTCCCATTGTCACTACCTACCAATCATATTTTCGCTTGACAATCAAGTTTATTTAGAAGGAATAAAAGCTTCACACTCGATTCGAAGAAATAAAGAGTTGTGGGTGCTTTCAATAGGAAATTTGATTACTGACGCAAGACTGAAGTGAACTCGAAGAAATGAACAAATGTCGTATTTTGTCCGCTAAAATTTCAACGGAGATTTGGCCTTTTTTGCGATTCACAATCGTGTTTCTGATTTATCGTAAGCTCAACTCTTAAGTTCTCGTAGGGAACGAACGTTTGGCCCTACAGAGCTCCGCGAGGTCTCATTCGATTCTAAAGATCCAATTCTATTTTAAATTGATGAAAAAACAATACCTTCATATCAAAAGTTTTTGAGCTAGGGCGTTTTCAAAATGCAACCCTAATTTTCAACCCTTAGAAGTTACTGACATCAACCAATAGCTTCAGGGCACAACTAGACCCCAAATAGAGCTCATACACCAAATTTCATGAAAATCGATCAATGGGAACTAAGGAAAGTGCCACGTAACTAAGGGAAGTGCCGCGTATGGCCGGCAAATTTTTTATTCGATTTTTGGATTCTACGTAGGTACCTTGAAACGTAAACCAACATATTTTGAGAGGGGTTAAAAATGTTTTTTCTTGGTCGATTCCAAAGGTTCATTATTGAAAATTATAATCCAAAATGCATGAAGGGATGGGATTTGTTAAGATTACCTATACCCGACGTGAGGCTTGGCCCGAAATTATTGAGATTGATGATTGCTTGATCCCTATCGGGTTCAACCCTCAAGTCCGAACAGTTGGTATTCCAGAGATCTGAAATTCAATTCTCATTCGGAATAAAAAGCACATATTATATCCTTTTATTGTAAGTTTTCATGAACGGTTTGTGTCAATTTTTCCAAAATCGAATTTACTTTCAAATGAAATTATGAACTGAACTCGTTGCTCAACATTGCATCTCAGTAATCACATAAGTTGAAAAATATCCATAAAAATGTGCATTAATAATTATTGATATGAACTTACATCGTTGTTTGTCAATTTATAAAGATGAAAAAATATACAAATAAATAACATTGTTATAATTTCATGAAAATTATATGAAAGTTAATTTCACCGGCCTTTTTTGTTCCAACAACCGTGCATATGACCTCGCATGACGGGACCTATACTTACTGCCCACCTAACTTGGCGGGTTTTCGAACTGCTTCTTTGGAGCAATTATAAAAATTATCTAGGAGTTCCGGAAATATGAGCCCGACAACTTAGCGGGGCTGAGGAGTCAGTGGCAGACAGCCATGCGTGTCATCAACCCTTGAAGTCCCTGTGGGTGGCTCTCAGGAATTAAAAATATCCATCGTAGTTTTTTCACGCTTGTTTCTCGCTTGAGTTGCAGTCGTAGCTTTTTTTCCACCCCAATGCGTTACATTCGGATTTGCGTATTTACTGTAACTAACATCAGGATATAATTCGCAAGATTCTAACTAACCGCACTCTGGTAAGTATCGTAATTTAGTTGGGTTTTCATAATTTTAGGAGTTTTCGTATGAATGTTTGTTTTTTATGAAATGAATGTATTTTTTCACTGAATTTGGTCATTGTGATTGTGCCGTTTGTTCGGCTAGAGAGAGTCTTGCCAAGAGAGTCAAATTGGCGTACTAACTATTTTTGTCCTACCAAGATTATACATTTTTTTGGACCTTAAAGGAGAAGGGAGGAGATGAGGGTAGTTAAGGGATTTTTTTCTTCTCATACTACAATATTATACTTCCTCACCTCGGGAAGAGGGAAAGCCAAAGTGACTGACAAAAAGCCAATACGAGTTATATATTGTACTGTAGACGTTAGTTGTTCTGAGGATATTGAAGATGAAAAAAAGTATCATGTTCCATAACTCAGCACTTCGGGCCCCGCCAGGGGGCAACCCCTTTGGACCCCCGGATGGTTACTGCTTAGAGCCTTCGGCTAAAATTCAAGAAATATGGAACATGCATAGCCGTTCTTTTAGCCATGCCTGTAGCGGTCGAAGCTTCTCGAATGTTCTTGGTGTAATACAAGTTTGCAAATGAGCTTCCTTAATCGCTCTCCCGTGGAAGTAGACAATGAATATTTTGTAAATCAGTCTCAATTACAACATTATTCTTATTATTAAGAAGTCGACAACATCTAAAGTTTTGGCAGTATGTAATTTACGCAAAAATTGAGGGCTTTTCAACGAGTGGCGAACGGATTCCGTGGGGTGAAAACTAACGGCGATACATTCCCCTAGAAACGGGTCGGTTGTAAGTGAAAATCATATTTAGTTCCCTGTCAACGACTAAGCGAAATTTCGTTCCTAGTTACCGTTACCGAAAAACGTAACACTTTTTGCCAGTTAGGTCAAGGCTAAAGCATGCTCCATGCTAAAATGGTACGTTTTAGTGATAAATACGTTGTTTTCAGTAAAATATTCCAAGCAAAGATAATCAAATAACTCAGGATATATCTCGGTTTCTTCCATAATTACAGCGGTTTTGGCAGTATATAATTTATGCACAAATTTGGGGCTTTCCAACGAAAGGTAAACGATTTTTCTACGAACACGAATGACGAAGATGAAGTTCCGTAGCAACTACTTGGTTGTAAGTGGAAATCATTGCAAAATTTCGAGACACATCGTTACTCAAGGTTGATGCATGTTCCATGTTAAAATGTTGTATAGTCTAACATATTGTTAAGAAACGCATGCATTCCAGGGGACGTCCCATTGGATAAGCATTAGGTCAATATAAACCAGTTGGTAAGCAATAAAACTGTTTCACTCGGGGTAATTTATTTAGTATTTTAGGCAAGAAATAGTGATCCCCTCTCACCCTTATCGACCATAACATTTATAGCGTCACGGGAGCGTCGAATTTAAAGAGCATTTTAAAATCCATGATCTTCGACACCCAACATGCGAATTCAAGTTCACCCCCCCCCCTTCCCCAATGATGCCACTCTGGCACCAAAGAGGAAATACGTCGTAACGTTGAACTTTCATCTATTAGTTTTGGTAGACAGTCCGTAGTAGTTCACATCCGTAGTCAAAGTGAAACACAAAAACAAAAAAAAACACGAAATACGCGGTTTAAGGTCTTCTGGCACCATGGTGGCACCACTTCCTGGTGGTACAGAGAATAAT
This sequence comes from Apolygus lucorum, assembly GCA_009739505.2. Lineage (NCBI taxonomy): Eukaryota > Metazoa > Arthropoda > Insecta > Hemiptera > Miridae > Apolygus > Apolygus lucorum. Next base: position 30,587,661 of record CM019181.2, read on the forward strand.
TCATGATATTACGGAGGTATAATGAGAATTTTTCTCTAAATTTTATTTTTCTAAATCTAATGGTATGTTAATACGAGGGTGGATCAAATATAAACGGGACTTTGACCTCTGAGCGCCGACGGTTGACAGAAGCCTCACTTCGAGATTGTTTGAACAGGTTCATTAGAAGGTGGATGAGGGGGGCGTCTCCCCCTTTACAACCTTTCATGAGTAGTTATCGCGATGTCTGAACAAAAGGTGCCCGTTTCCATTGAGCAACGAATTATCATAAAATTTCTTACCCGTGAAAGAGTCAAACCTTCGGAAATTTTTCAAAGGTTGACTGCCCAGTTCGGGGACCAAACCCTCTCTAGGACCCGTGTGTTTGCCTGGCACAAAGAGTTTCAGGAGGGAAGAGAACGAGTAGAGAATGAGGAACACGATCGTCGTCCCCGGAGCAGCATTACGGATGAGAACATTCAAGCGGTTCGTGACATTCTTGAAGATGATCGACGTGTGACTGTCTCCGAAATCGCTGAGCAGGTAGGGGTAAGTTATGGGAGCTGCCAAACGATCATTACAGAGCACCTAGGATTCCGTAAAGTGTGTGCCAGATGAGTCCCTCGCCTTTTGACTGCAGATCAGAAGTTGAGACGTTTGGAGGTCTGTCAGAGGCTTTTTGCAAGGTTTGAGGAAGAAGGGGAAGCATTTTTGGCTAGCATCGTCACCTGCGACGAAACATGGGTCCATCATTACACACCCGAATCGAAGCAAGCCAGTATGGAGTGGCGGAGGAAGGGGGAGACAGCCCCAGTGAAAGCAAAAACTCGACTGTCTGCTGGCAAGGTCCTTGCAACTGTTTTTTTTTTCGACTATCGAGGCGTTTTGCTCATTGATTTTTTGCATGAGCGAAGAACAATCAATGCTGCCTACTATTGTGAGCTGCTGACTCAGGTGAGGGCTGCATATCGCAGCAAAAGACGGAATTAACCAATTCGTGACGTCATCCTCCTCCACGACAATGCAAGGCCCCATACTACAGCTCTAACTGTTCAAAAATTGGAAGAAATGCATTGGACTCCACTTGATCATCCTCCCTACAGCCCTGACCTATAGCCCTGTGATTTTCACTTGATTGGGCCACTTAAAGAAGCCCTAGGCGGACAGCGATTCGAGGACGATGAGGGGGTCGAGGGGTTCGTGCGCAATTGGCTTCAGACGCAACCTTCATCGTTTTTTGATGCTGGGATTAAAAAACTTCCTATTCGCTGGGAAAAATGTGTCACAAAAGCAGGAGACTATGTAGAAAAGTGACATATACCCGCTTTTTATTTTCTAACAAATAAAATTTAAAAAAAAATTAAGTCCCGTTTATATTTGATCCACCCTCGTATATGAGGAGCTCAAAACATTGGCTTCAATAAATCAGTAGGAGAACATCGCTGTCCCTTCTCTTCCTAATTCATTTCCTTCACCACATGCTCCAACATGATTCAACTCGACGAAATCCTTCCATGAATTAGACTTCTATTGTTAGTGTTAGGTAACAGGAGTGATCTGTAACTTTGTTTTTAGGAATGATTCAATTATAGTTTACAGGTAATGAATCAACGAGAAATGTGTATGAAGGATATTTCGAACACGAATCGTTCAACTTGAAATACGAATAGCAAAACACGTGAATTACCTCGTCACTTCACTGTTGATGGTTACACGTAAATAAGACATGGTTCATCTCCTGCTTGGCACCTACTTCATGAATAGCCTAGTTTTTCTTTGTGACTTACGACACCTCGTTTCAGGCTCACCGTATCTTAGTCACGCATTAGCATTGGAGTCACGTATTTATGTGATACCATACACGAGGAGGATTTCACGCTTCTATTTGTATTGCCTATTGCAAACACTGGGCTTGTAGGTTCAGTTGAGTACCAATGTTGATAGATTTGATGAAAAGTAAAATTTAAAATAAGTAATAAAAAGCAGCGGAATTCATCCAATTTTTTTTTTCAAAATTTTTCCATCAAAATTTCTGTCTGTCCGGGCAAAACAATTATAAATTTGTTCGATTTTAATGCAATAACCAATCAATGTGTGGATTTGTCTCTTGACAGTTTCTATGAGTTTTATTGATGTTGAACAAAACTGCACAAATTCGAGTAGTTTTTGATTTAAACTTCAAAATGAATGATTATCAATATATTTTATTGCATCTATTGTGTCATTAGGACCTTAACCGTTTTAAAAAAAGTATAAAATGTCGCATTCCTTGACCCTGACAAAATTGGAAGAAAGAATGACGCGATTTTGATTAAATTTTCAAGCATTACGTGTATCAGTCAGCATGGTCCCACATAAATTTCAATTCCGCCACTCTAAAAGTACCGTTTGCACTCGCACAACATAAAAAACTTGATTTTCAGAAAATACCAAGTTCTCGACGTTGCTCAAAGTTGAAGAGTAGTGAGAAAGCTATATTGCCCACCCAATTTGGCAGATATTTTGGTTTATGATTTTCAATAATGAACCTTTGGAATCGACCAAGAAAAAAAATTTTAACACACCCTCAAAATTTGATGGTTTACGTTTCAAGGTACGTAGAATCCAAAAATCGAATAAAAATTTGGCCGTACGTCCGCAGTCCGCCGTACGAAGCATTTTTGCCACTTAGCATTGACCGATTTTGATGAAATTTGGTATGTAGGCTCCATATGGGGTCTAGTTGTGCCCCGAAGATTTTGGTTGATGTAGGTCACTTCTAAGGGTTCCAAAATCAATTTTGAAATTTTGAAAACGCCCTAACTCGAAAAATTTTGATATAAAGGTATTGTTTTTCCTTCAATTTAAGATTCTATAGAATTTTTAGAATTTTTTGAGACCACCCGGAGCTCTGTAGGACAAACCGTTCACTCACTACAAGAATTTAAAGTTTGGACGTACGATCAATCAGAAACACGAGTGTGAATCGCAAAAAAGGCCTAATCTCCGTTCAAATTATAGCAGACCGAAATGCGATCGATGTTTTTCTTGAAGTTGGACGGTTGGTGGCTTTGCAGACGAGTGATCTATATAGAAAAATAAAAAAAATAAACCTTTGTGTAATAATTTGCAGCGTTTTTAACTACCAGAGTAGTTTATTTGACTCTCTCCAACCATGTTTCTTACTCTTCTGTTCCTGACCTCATCCTACCAGATACCCACTTCAGATCCGCCTCTGTTGCCTCGACTATTTGCGAAAAAGGCGTCGGAGAAAAATCCGGGGAGTAAATTTAGAACTGGAGAGCTATTACGGAAAAAACAGTCGGAGATCATGATTTTACGAACTAATTTAGCCTTTCCCGACTTCTGCGATCGTTATGGGATTTCCCTGTGGGTTTGCGGGTTTGCCAAGAGAGCTATAGCTCGTTTCAAGAGAACATCTGCCCGAATGTCTTCCGCTTAGAAGAAAATAGTGGAAACTACTGGTTTCAAATTCCGGGGACTCGATGCTCCATGGAAGATAATAAAATCCAAATATGTTTCTCCGAAAATATTCTAGTACTTTGACTTAAATGAATCTTTGAAACGTCGTAATGAGTACTATTCAAAGTTTAAAAGGTCGAGCGATCTTCTATTTTGTAGAATTTAGCTCCGTACTGTTTACCCACTGCTGAAAGACATTTTAAGATTGACTAGTTGGATGTTAACTGAGTCAATGTTCCCGAACAGCCTAAAAAATTTAATTCAATACTTTTTTTTACATTATTGTTCTGGTAAATCTCAACAAGGGTAAGTCAAAAAGTTTACTCCAACTTTTTTCTCCCATTGAGAAGCTTTCATGAAATCCTTTCATTTATTCATCAATGGAGTTTTAAGTGCTCAGAAAGGTGTACCAAATGCTTTAAATATAAGATGATTGCAAAAATGAGAGGTGTTCTTTTTCGTTGGCCAAAAATTTGCTAAAAAGTTGGATTGTTTAAAAAAAACTACATGTTTTTTTGGAGATCAAAATTTTGAACGTTATATGTGTAAACTACGGTTGGTGTAGATATTATACATTACCAAAAATTTCTTGAAATTTTGGTTGAAATACATTTTATCTAAAATATTCAATAAGTACTTTATTCAAAATTTACACATTGTCAGAAAATATTCGAAATTACTAAGAACAACATTTTTTTTAAATACCCATAAGTCACATTAAATTCCATTTTTTAAACAATAATTGCTTAAATAATAGGTTGATAAAAACGGAGTTGAGAAGAACGTTGTCTATTTCCACGAAAATAATGAGTTACTAACAATAGTTAGTTAGGTAATAACAATAGTTATTGTTTGTTACTGATGATGACCTAACCGTCAAAATCGATTCAACTTGTAATTCATTATTTTCGTGGAAATAGACAACGTTCTTCTCAACTCCGTTTTTATTAAAATGGTTTTCCACAATCTCATTGCAAGTGATTTTATTCGTAGTAGATTGATTTTTGCTTCCGAGTCTATCAAGGTAGCGGAAGCTTCGTTTTCACTTTTCTAGGTTGAAAAAAAAATCTCCAAAATCAAAATTTCCACTCGCGTTTTACGTTTCAGACCTTCCTGGACAATTTTGGTTCCGTGTCTGTCTTTCTATTTGTAATGAAATCCTTGCCACAGCCATAACTTCTACAATTCTCATTCGATTTCGATGAAATTTTCAGGGATTGTGCGGGTTGGCGTGTAGATGGTCCCCTACGAAAATCATCGCCCCCAGACTGATAGTAGCCACTGCGCATGCGCAAATGTACATTTCCTTGCTATAGCCATAATTTCTACATTTTCCAACAATATTCAGAGATTGTGCCGGTTGACGTGTAGAGTCCCCTATGAGGGTAGTACAAGGTATTTAGAAATTGATATTTTGAGATCAACTACTATGCATCGGATCATCTATACAATCGGTAATGGATACGAGGGAGCTATGTGCCACACCCACTTGGCAGACTTTTTTTTGGTGTGGAAATTTGCTCTATAATTTATGCTTTACGAAGGGAACGTTTTGGATTTCAAGATCATATTATGGAATTAATGGACCGAAAATCACACAAATTTGAAAACGATGTGAACTCTGAGACCTGAAGAATTTGAAAAAAGTGAACGCCGAGGGAGGGGAGGGTTGTGTCCAAATAAACAGAAAATTGATTCAATCGATCCTAATGAATTAGTGAAATAGAGAAAGTCAAACTTCCAGTAGGTTAGTGGTTTGTTTATCTAATCAGGTGCGATGTTCTCAGTTCCTCATACTGTGTGTGATATGACCGGTGAGCGATAACCCTCATAAAGTGACAACATTCCAATACTATCCAGGCGCCAGTGTGTAGGAGAAAGATAAAAGCTATTAGCCCACAAGTTTACAACAGAATACATTTTGCTCCTCTCCAACCTTTGGTTTATTTCTGGCGAACGAACAACGTCAGACTGAGTCAATAAACGATAACTTTATTTAAGGTTGTGACTCAGAAAGTCCGTGCTTTTCGCTGGCTTCACTTCGAATGAAGCAAAACGCCACAATGTGGCAGCAACAAAACAAAAAATTAAAAAATTCAACTTTTATTTTGACAGAACGAGATACCTATTTCAATTCAGCAGATGGATTAGGTATCTATAAGATTCACATTAAATTTTGGGTAATTGGTTCGAAAAGTATGCAGATTTTGTTTGCACAACAAAAATTACCCGATTGAGTCAATAAGAAAAGTTCATAATAACAAAAGAAAATACAGGTTCATTAGCTAAGCTAGTTGGAAACTCTAAAGGGTCAAAATTTCATGAAAATAGGGTCATAATCATCGTGTACAATTTTTTTTGTTGAGGTTTTTGGTGAAAAATGCTGAACGAAATTTATAATTCGCGCCCAACTTGGACGGATCAACTGCCTCCAAGCGGCGATTGTCGAACTAATGAAATGGTCTTCTCCCTCCCATGTTTTCATCATTTCCCTCTCGTTCGTCCTCTATGCCATTGTTTATCCCCGAGTTTTCTCGCCTTTTCGTCATTAAATGTGAGCCGGTCGTGTTAATAATTTTGAATAAACTATTTGATACAGTCCGCTAATTAATCGTTATTAATGAACTAAACCAGTGACCGTTTATCAATCATTCGTGGCCGTAATCGAACCGGATCAACATGCCAGATACTGACGTCCCTGTTTGTCGCGAACTCGCAAAAGCTCGTCGCGTTCTACAGTCGATTGCAGACGACGTGAGATCAGCTTTGAGTGCTGCTAATTTATCGTTCAGTAGCGGTGAGTTATCAGAAGATCATGAAACTGAATTCCTTGGAATGATGGAAGTTCTAGACTCGAATTACGCAGCGTACAGAAAAGCATTCGAGAACACGATTGATCTCGTCGAAGATCTCAAGATTCCAACGCAATTTCCGACAAGAGAGGACAACGATCGTCTACAGGAGGTAAAAACAATGTACTTCCGAGCTCACGGATATAAGGTAAGGATATCACGATCATCAATAACACCTAACTATAACAACAGTATCGCTTCAGCAACAAGTAATCATAGCCGATCGATCTTACCTAAAATCCAAATTAAGAGATTCTCGGGGGAGTTTTCTGAATGGGCTTCATTCCATCAGTTGTTCACCGCTCTTGTTATCAACGACGTGAATTTATCAAATGCTGAGCGGTTTCATTATTTGACATCATTTCTAGATGGTCGAGCGTTGGATACAATAAAGCATATCAAGGTGGTTGACGCTAATTTCATTCAAGCTTGGGATGCACTTGTTCGAGCTTTCGATGATAAACGTAGACTTGCTAATTCGTATCTGGAAAATCTCATTAACTTCAAGCCATCATCAGGACGCCCGACGGCAGATTCCTTGCAGCGTTATTTATCACAAGTATCAGAAAGCGTAGCATCCTTGAAAAACTTAGGTGTACCTGACCTTGCTGAATATCTATTATGTGAATTCGCTCTAAAGGCCTTAGACCCAGTAACTCGTGAGGCTTTTGAACTGCAGTGGGTTCAAGTAGGCACTGCTTTTCCGAATTTCAATACATTGAAACAGTTCGTAGAAAATCGTTGTCATGTCCTACGACTGACTAACGATGCTATCACTAAAGTTGATTCACCAAAACCTTCCTACCAATCTAATCAACCTTTTGGTAAATCATTCAAATCACCTAATAAATTCATACCTAAATCAGGTCAAGCTTTACTTGCCCAACAGAACCAATCAAAGGGCATTAAAAGATTGTCATTTCAAAATGACAATTCAAAGAAGCAAGCTAATGGAAAATTTGAATGCTTTGTTTGCAAGGAACCCCATAAAATCTCTGGATGTCCTCGATTCGAGAAGATGGACCCAGTCGGACGTCTCGACGCTTTGAAAATGTATCCTGGTTGTAGAAATTGTTTTCATCCATCTCATCAAACCTCGTCATGTCCTTCGGAATTCAACTGTAAGTATTGCAATAAGAAGCATAACTCCAGTCTTCACATTTTCCTACCTTCTGAAACTTCGAAATCAACATCCAAAAACTCGGATCATTCACTGAACACCGGAACTGGGAACAATACCTTCTGTGGTTCCAGCACGTCATCTCATACATCAGGAGTTTTGCTTGCCACCATAGTTTGTCACATTAGGGATTCATCTGGCAACTATCATCCATATCGTGGGGTCATTGACCCAGGAAGTCAATTTAGTTTTGTGAAAGCTCAAACTTGTAAGGATTTGAATCTGTTCAGCAAACCTCATGACGGAGTAATTTCTGGAATAAATCACTCGAGTCTCCAAAACATTCAAGGAAAGGTGAATTTGTCCATCAAATCTCCTTCTGGTTATCGTAGTTTGGAAACGGAGGCGGTGATTGTCCCCACAATCACTCCACCATTGCCTCAAATCAAATTGGATGAATCTATGTGGGATGATTATAAATCATATCAGCTGAGTGATCCGAATTTTACCTCTCCTGGCCCTATTCACTTCCTAATAGGGGCGGATCTTTATCCTGAAATAGTTACAGGTATTCCTATTTTGATTCATTCCAATGGACCACGTCTCTTAGAAACTATTTTTGGATTTACAGTTATAGGGAGATATTCTGTTGAGAGCTTTACTGATAAGAACTATGTAGCGCTACTAGCACATGCTGATCCCGTTTTTCACATGGAACAGTTTTGGGAATCTGAAGAACCTGCTTCTAAATCTAAAATATCTCCAGATGACGAACAATGTGAAATTCATTTTCGAGAAACACATTATCGAAATCCATCTGGTAGATATGTTGTTTCTCTCCCATTCAAGACCATGGAACCTAAAATCGAACCTAACGTAGCGGGTGCTCTCAACAGACTATACTCTCTCGAAGCAAAACTTGCCAAAAATGATGATATGCGAATCGAATATCACAAATTCATGCATGATTATGAGCAATTAGGTCATATGCAAGTTGCTACATGTGCACCAAAGTTTGTCATACCACATCATCCTGTTTTTCGAATAAATGGAGATGAGAAGAAACTCCGTGTGGTGTTTGATGGTAGTTTTCGATCAAAAACAGGTGCATTGAACGACCACTTGCACATTGGTCCAAAACTACAGGCTGATATATCTAATATATTACTTAATATGAGGCGATATCGTTATGCAATATCTTGTGATATTGTGAAGTGCTTCAGGCAAGTGGAAATACGTCCTGAGGATAGATGTTACCAACAAATAGCGTGGAGGTATAGCCCTAGCGATCCAGTTGTATTTTATGAATTAAATACAGTAACTTATGGTACTCGTCCGGCACCTTGGTTGAGTATGAGGGCAGTCCGTGCTCTTGTAGATGATGAGGGTCATAAATATCCTCAAGCATCCAGAGCCCTGCTAAATTGGATTTACGTTGATGACGTAATCGATGGAAGGGATACAGTAGAGGAGCTACTTCAACTGAAACATGAATTAAATGACTTGTTGGCCAAGGGTGGATTTTCTCTCAGTAAATGGGCTTCTAACTACCTACCCATTCTTGGTGACTCAAAACCCTGTGATCCAGTTTCCCTTTGTAAGGATGAAAATGTTGTAACAAAAATTTTGGGAATGAATTGGAACCCTATCTCGGATACCTTCTTCTACGTCATCAACCCAACCACCGAGGGAAATTCGAAACGTATTATATTATCAACTATAGCACGCCTATTTGATCCACTTGGATACCTGGCACCAATAATATTCCATGCTAAGTGCATAATGCAAGAAACATGGAAACACGAACTTAATTGGGATGAGGAAGTTCCTGACTATATCAATAAGGAATGGATTAATTTCATCGAGGAGTTACCAGCAATATCTAGCATATCTATTCCTAGGGTGTTTCCGAAGACTGATACCACCTATCAATTATTATGTTTTTCGGATGCATCGGGAAAAGGGTATTGCGCCACAGCATATCTTAGATCTACACAAAGTTCTCATGTATCTATTGCCCTATTGAAGGCCAAAACGAGACTAGCACCTCTGAAATCTGAAACTATACCTCGTCTCGAACTTTGTGGGGCTGTACTATTATCTGAACTATTGGAGTCTCTTGCATCCTTTCGTGAAAATATGAACATAACAGAAGTATATTGCTTTACAGATTCTACAACTGTACTGGCTTGGCTGAGAACAGCGCCGTATCTCCTTCAGACCTACGTTTCACGAAGGGTACAGAAAGTTCTCGACTCAACGAAGATTGAATGGTGGTATCACGTCAAAGGTGTCGACAACCCAGCTGATATCGGATCTCGAGGTTCATCTCCAGCATCACTCAAAGATCATCCCTTGTGGTGGACCGGACCCAGCTGGTGCTGCGATCTACGGGAAAACTGGCCGCTACTAGGTGAACCACCCTGTATCGAAATACCTGAACTAAGATCCGTTAAATTATCTTTAATATCAGTCGAAGGATCACCACAATTTTTGAAATTTATCAAACGACATTCATCATGGCTGCACTTAGTTCGTTTGATCGCCTGGATGAAGAGGTTCTTGTGTAATTCTCGAGTATCTAAACAATTTAGAATGAAGGGTCCTCTATCTCCTCAGGAACTGAATGATTCCAATTTTCATATTGTCCGGATCCTACAACATGCATATTATCCAGCAGTGTTTCGGAACTCTTCATTCAATGATTTGGCTCTTGAGATTCGTCGTCTCAATGTTTTTATCGATTCTAATGGTGTTCTCAGAGTTGGAGGCCGCCTAACCAACTCTCCTTTTTCAGAGGATCTTAAGCATCCTATTCTACTGCCAGCTAGATGCCATTACACCACAATACTGGTTAGGCATTTCCACAAGGAAAACAACCACGTCGGTCCATCAACTCTGATATCTATATTAAGGCAGAAATATTGGATTCCTAATGCACGAAATCTGGTCAAGAAACTTACACATGAGTGTGTTACCTGTACTAGGTACTCTCGTCAACGAATTGTGCCATTCATGGGTAGTTTACCTAGATCCAGATTCGCGGGTGTTCGTCCATTCTTGATAAGCGGAGTCGATTTTGCTGGATACTTCCTGTGTAAGGAATCACCTCGACGTAATGCTCATACATTCAAATGTTACCTTAGCATATTTGTGTGTATGTCTACCAGAGCTTATCACCTTGAACTTGTCACCAGCCTATCAGTGGAAGCCTTTCTGGATGCCTTCACTCGGTTTACATCTAGAAGGGGTGTTCCAAGTCAGATGATGTCCGACCAAGGTACTAATTTCATTGGGACCGTCAACTACCTGAAAACTGTACATGAATGGCTCCTCAAAGAAGAAACCCAAAATGGCATCATCGATGGCACTTCTCATCTCGGCGTAGTCTGGCGATTCAACCCCCCTGCATCACCCCATTTTGGGGGGAGTTGGGAAACTGGAGTCAAAGCCGTAAAATCATTACTACACAAAACCTTCAATCAACTAACCTATACTCTTGAAGAACTGTCGACAATTTTCATCAAGATAGAAGGAATTTTGAACTCCAGACCCCTTCAACCCCTCTCAACATCAACAGAGGATCCTGAAGCACTCACGCCTGCTCATTTTCTGATTGGTCAACCATTAACATGTCCACCTGAACTCGACTTCAAAGACGTTCCTCCTAATCGCCTGAATAGATGGCAACTCATACAGGAAAGAATCCAGCACTTCTGGCGCAGATGGAGACAGGAATACGTCAGCAGTTTGCAACTACGCGACAAATGGACAAAAAAGACTCCAAACGTCCAAGTTGGTGATGTTGTTATACTCACTGATACTAATACTTCTCCAATGAGCTGGCCTCTTGCTCGTGTACTGGAAGTCCATCCTGGTGAAGATCAAATTGTGAGGGTTGTCACTTTGAAGACCAACAAAGGAATTTATAAACGTCCCCTCGTTAAATTGGTACCATTGCCAATTAATACTTGATTTTCAATTGAGACATTTCGTGATAAAATGAAGCAGATGCTTATAGTTTCTTAAATACCTAGGGAAAATGTTAGTTCCTATTCTCCATTTTGTTGAGACTGAATTTACCTTATAATTTAATGTGTTTCTATCAAGAGTATCTTTTCTTCGTGTTAAAATTTTGATCTGAAATCGTTATTATCTGTCATGTATCTCTATCTTCTTACGATTTCATTATCTGAATATCAAAATATTTACTCGATATTTCGTTCAATCTGAACTTGAAAATCTAACTTTCTTAGCAACTTGTTTATTATATATTGTTCTTTATATTGTATAATTAATAGTTAACATCAATCTATTTGAATTAGTTATCTCGAACATTTCGATCAGTCTGAAACTGACATGCAATTTAAAACTGTCTGATATTTAGAAAATTATCAACTGTGATAACTTTGATCTTCTAACTTGATCTCAATAACCATGTACTATCTTGTTAACTATTTACAATCTGTTTATATAACTATCGTGAATTTTGATTTTGATACATCTAAGAACTTAAAATTTGGTTAAAATTTGTATTTTGTTGATTTTGGTATTATGCGGCTCACATTGTTGCTATTAATTAGGTCTAATTTACCGTTGGTCGTGAATTAGGGGGGAGAAATGAACGAAATTTATAATTCGCGCCCAACTTGGACGGATCAACTGCCTCCAAGCGGCGATTGTCGAACTAATGAAATGGTCTTCTCCCTCCCATGTTTTCATCACTTCTCTCTCGTTCGTCCTCTATGCCATTGTTTATCCCCGAGTTTTCTCGCCTTTTCGTCATTAAATGTGAGCCGGTCGTGTTAATAATTTTGAATAAACTATTTGATACAGTCCGCTAATTAATCGTTATTAATGAACTAAACCAGTGACCGTTTATCAATCAAATGCCGTGTTGAATGAATTACATAGGTACTTTATGGTTGGTATATTTGGGATCAGTTTGACATTCTCCTATAAGGTTATCTATTTCGTGAGGACCTTATGAACAAAACTCGGCGCTTTGCGCCTCGGCGGGGGGCTCCGCCCCCCTGCACCCCCCGGTTTATTTCTTTTTCCATACTCTGTATGAAATCATAGGAACACAGAATGTGTTTTTGCGATGCTAGTCATCCGTTAAATAAAAAACAACAATAATAAATGTGGAGTCTTTGGCAATAATAAAATAAATAATTGTTAGACATTTAATTTGGTCTAAAACCCTATAAAAGTTATATAAATAAATATGTAACTACAAGAAAAATACTATATAAATTGAGAGCTTTCCAACGAATGGTGAACAATTTCTGTGCAATGAACACTGCGGGAGTTCTATTTCCTTACCAACGGCTTGGTTGCACGTGAAAATCATTATAAAAGGCGCGTAACGGTTTTTTCTGTCGCTTTTTCGTGACGAAGAAAAAACCGAATGAAAAAACCGAATTTTAAAAACAGAATGTCATTCTGTGTAAAAACGATTATTGTTATGTCCGTACTAGTGACAACTGTAAACCCGAACCCAAACTAGACGATACTACACTTATATAGAATAATTTCTCTAGAAATTAACTTAGCAGAAAAAAGAAAGTTATTTTATAATTCAATAATTTCAACAAATATAAGGTGAGGAATCCATACCGAAAATGGATTAAGTAATCTTAAGACCGAGAGATAAAATTTTATTGTAATATTTTATCAGAAAATTCTCTCATTCACTCATGCTCCACAAAAGGGGAGTTTTCAATATTCTCGTTGTGTTCCTCACTTAGATCGAATTAGGAATGCATAAACTAGAGCGTTGGTCTTTAAATTCGCAGTTTTGTGGCAATTTGTCAAGGATCTCGCGAGGGTTGACACCCCTGAAACGCATTTCCGTCAAGAAAAGTTGAACGGAACGCGCTCGCCGCCTCCATCGAACCCGATCGGACATCGGCTGGGAATCCGACACTATTCCGGGACTCGCTACTATTTTCAGCGGAGATTCGTTCCCGACTGTTTCTTGGATCGTCGTGACGTCATTTCAAGGTCGCAAACTCACTGTCCAGTAATAGATCGAGGAGGAAGTCACTTCGGATTTTCACCGAATTGAAGAAAGTTCGAAAATTGGTTGACCGATGCCGTGCTTTTTTGCTTACTCACAACCGTTGGCAGGGAAGCATTGTGGACAAAGGTAATTCAATTATCTACTAAAAATATAATATCGTCACCACTATAGCAAACTATCAAATTTTTTCACACTTCAGAGAACTATTGGCGAATATCACGAATTTTTGTTTTAGAGGCCGTGATAGGTAATGGTACTGGCAAAGCTCAACTGTCAAAATCCTGCCTGATTATCTTGCACCATTTCCCAACTACAGCTTGTAATAATTTAAGTGTCAGCATACGGGCCATTTCCAAAAAAAACTAGCCAATATCATTATTGTATTTTGCTTCCGAGTCTACCAAGGTAGTGGAAGCTTTGTTTTCACTTTTCAAGGTTGAAAAACAAAGTTCTCCAAAGTCGAAATTTCCATTCGCGTTTTACGTTTCAGACCTTTTTGAACAATGTTGGTTCCGTGTCTGTCTGTTTGTGTGTCTGTCATGAATTCCTTGTTACAACCATAACGTCCACATTTTTCATCCGACTTTGTTGAAATTTTCAGGGATTATGCTGATTAGGCTGTAAACGGCCCCCTATGATAGTAGCCGTTGCACATGCGCGAACGTGAATTCCTTGTAACAGCCATTCCTTCCACATTTTCTATCCGATTTCGATGAAATTTTCAGGGATTATACGGATTAGGTTGTACATGGTCCCCAATGAAAATCAAGGCCTTAAAATTTACTGTAGCCTCTTCCCATGCGCAAACGTAAAATCCTCGTAACAGCCATAAAACTTACATTTTTGTCCGAATTTGAAGTAATTTTCTAGAATTGTTCAGATTGGCGTGTAGATGGACCCCAATGAGGGTAGTGGAAGGTACTTAGAGATTGATGATTTGAGATTAACTACTATGCATAGGATCATCCATACAATCGGGTTATGGATACGAGGAAGCTATGTGCCACACCCAATTGGTAGACGTTTTTCCATTGCTTTATTATAATTTTATCTGAATAATCCTAGATAAACTTAATTAAGTGTTCCTGTAATCATCCTAATATCATTGCTTGGTTATCGAAACAAAACAACGCTCGCTGTTTCCATGTTTCAAAGCCCAAAATTAGTCAAATTCGGAAAATTTCGAATGATTGTCTTCTGTACGTAGGTACGAGTAGTTTCCATTTTAAACAAATACTTAGCTTGAAATAGATTCAAAGGTCGAGTCAAACTTTATTATTCTCCGCTAAATACTTGTTAAATTGCCGATTCGTTAGTTAGTTTTAGAGTGACAAAAAAAATTTGACAGTCTGCCTTATTGGTGACGGTATAAAACTTATCATTGTAAAAATTTATTCCGAAGTGAGGTTTCTCCTGTGAGTTGGTGAATAGCACGAGGCCAAACAATTCCTTCATAATTTTATCTGAATAATCCTAGATAAACTTAATTAAGTGTTCCTGTAATCATCCTAATATCATTGCTTGGTTATCGAAACAAAACAACGCTCGCTGTTTCCATGTTTCAAAGCCCAAAATTAGTCAAATTCGGAAAATTTCGAATGATTGTCTTCTGTACGTAGGTACGAGTAGTTTCCATTTTAAACAAATACTTAGCTTGAAATAGATTCAAAGGTCGAGTCAAACTTTATTATTCTCCGCTAAATACTTGTTAAATTGCCGATTCGTTAGTTAGTTTTAGAGTGACAAAAAAAATTTGACAGTCTGCCTTATTGGTGACGGTATAAAACTTATCATTGTAAAAATTTATTCCGAAGTGAGGTTTCTCCTGTGAGTTGGTGAATAGCACGAGGCCAAACAATTCCTTCATAATCGGTCCAGCCGTTTAGAAATTCGCAAAATGTTCTCAAACATTAAGAAGAGTACAGAGGAGAAACGGGCTGACTACCAATTTTGCACTTAGTCCCTTCATCCTTTATATCAGTAAGAAGACCCCATTCTTTCCTCTGTGCAATAACTTTTACAGCGTTTTGTCTGTGATAAGGCTCTCCTTTGTTTGAGTGTTCTCCGAATTCTGCTCCTCAAGATTACATGATATATTACCACTCTTAACTCAATAGTGAGCAAAGATGCGGTTAGCGCCTTTCTTCCTAGGACTCTTTATATACTTTCTTTCTTCAGGCCAATTGCATAAACATAACAAATCTGGTGACCATCAGTTGAGTCATAGTGTGGTTCGCTCTAGAATGCGCTCGAGGTTTAAAACACTGTAGGTAACCTATCTTCGAATTACAAGACTACAACTAACCACCCTACTATCGACAATGTTATTTTTCTGCGCGTTTAAATCTTCATCAGCTCGGGCACCACCTACGTTCTGCCGAAGATGGGAACATCTCGTAATTTACGTGGGATCGCGTGTTATGATATTCATTAGCCACATCATCCGAAACCCCTCGACCTTTGAAGGTCTGGAAGATATCAGAGGGGGTTCTTATGCATTGTTTTCGTCGGATCATCCAAGGACAACACCAACCTCCGAGGAGCTCGTCTTCTTATTTTTATTTTCTTCTTTGTCAGCTCACGTGGGTTACGATTGCTTATCGCTGGCTATGTGTCACAAGTTCAACGAGCTTTGTTGAGAAAGACTGGGAAATTATCGGGGTTTTTTTCACTGATTCAAACAAAAAAATCATTTTTCCAATCCTGTATACGATTTGAAGGATTTTCAGAAACAGCAAATTCCGACTCACGTTGATTCTCCTTCCGTATCTCTGCTGTCATTTTCAGTAGTGTCTCTTACTCTTAATTTGTTTGCCACGTTTGGTTCCTAAATTGAGAACGTTTAGTTCCTATTTTGGTTTCTAACCTGAGCTGAGCTATGCTGTGAAAGTGTTGAATCAGTATTAAGAAGTAATGAATGAAAAATTAGGTATATTTCAAAATATTAAATAAAATTATATAAAAGCTCCTCTTATGTTTCATGGTGACCATGGGATTTATTTTGCCAATTTTTGCCGTTAATTACACCTTAATGTTTGATAATATGATTCGTTCTTCTCTTAGTAAAAGACAACCGACAACAAAGTAAATAGAATCGTTTTATTTTTCCTTTTTCAACCTTAATGAATCTTTCTATGAATAATACCACGCATTTTTCGGTTAACTGTTTATTCGGTTTTTAATATTTTAATTTAATACTTCACTTCTTCATCCTTACTGTATTATTTTGATAATTAAAATGTTCCACTGGGGAATACCTGTAGTGCCACGCATCTTTGGCGAATCCTGTTACCTTTTTCTCCGGATCACTTTTTCCTTCACTCTGCCAGCACTGGACAAGTCCTCGATTTCGCCTGAATTACACATCGAACACTTCAAATTGCGGGTCAGTGCACCGCGGCATCTTATTATCCACCTGGCATAGTGCACATTTCCTTCATTTACGTACGTCATTTGTGTGTCTACTCCATCATTCATTATTATTTTTCCATAGCGGGTATGAAACTGGACCTGATAAGCTTTTGCTATGTACTCATTTTTTTCTTTAGTAGCAATTTTTTCGATGACTTTCCCACTTCTTTTTATACTTCTTTGGATATTCCTCGAGGAGCATCTCCAGACCTTGTTCTCAGGCCATTCTGCTGCCCATCCAACCTTTCTTCTGATCATCCCACTCATAATATTTTCTGGTAGTCGAGTTCCTGAAAGCGACGTGGTGTCCAGGATCAGTTTTATTACGGCTATTATATTTTGTAGGCTCTAACGTAGAAAAAGTTTGAATCCTAAGCTGAACCGTGATGACCCTGTAGTATATTCCTCACTGATCGGGCTGTTGACTTCAGTAGTCTTTGAGTGTATATTAGGGCTCATTTGGTCCCTATGATGGTTTTTAACCTGAGCTGAGTTATGAAGTGGTCAATCCACCACTATTGAAGCTGCTGACTTCAGTCGTGTATTGCGTTTGATTGGGTTCAGTCGGTTTCGATGAGGTGATATGCGGTTCCTATATAGATTTCTAATCTGATCTAAACAAGTAACCAATCCCGAACTACTGCGGCTATATCTTAAATAGGTAGTGTTTGTTTGGACATATCTGATTCCTACGTAGAAAACGTTTAGTTCTGATGTTAGTTCCTAACCTGAGCTGAACCACAATGTCCTTGTGGTCAATCAAGTACTAGAAAAGCTGCTGACTTCAGTTTTCTCCGTTTTTATTCGGGCTCATTTGATTCCAATTTTAGTACTATGGTTGTTCCTAACCTGTGCAGAGACATGAATACCTAGTGAACAATCCCGTAATCGTAGCCACCAACTTCACCTCTTACTCATCATCCCTTCTCTCTGTTTGTTTGGGCTCATTTGGTTCCTATGCATGGAATCGTATCCTATCTTCTCCTTTCGAGTCTTATTCTGAGAGCCCAACTAGAAATCACCGGAGGTGTCACCGTCCGCTGGCTCGACGCCACGATCTTAATAAGGGTCCCTTGTTCGCTCTTGTCAATTCATTTATCAGTCTTCCGGGAGTTCTCATCACTGCTGTTTTCCGTTCGTCGTTTACAAAATATTCCGAGAATTACTCGTTCGAGAACTCATTTGAATTGTCGTTGCGATAGTGATTACACTAATTAGATATTCAGTATTCTGAATATTCAGCTTTTGGTTGATTTAGCAAAAACCTATCCATTAGTGTGTGATTATGTCAAAGAATAACAACCTATTACACATCTATAACACATATTTCGTATATGCAATGTATAATATACATATTACATATACATATTACATATATACATATTACTGCATATTATGCAGTAAGTAACCTCTAAACACGCATCTAATCATTTATGTGCAAAATTCTTGGAATCGTGAAGATTTGAATGAACTAATAAATTAATTCAATCACCTCAAACAAGATATGGAGAAAAATGTTTTAATAATAGTTATATTGATGCTTATAATATTGATGAATTTTATACATTAATATGGACATTAAGCGGCATAAAAGCAAGGAAAGGGCCTTGGAGGAAGTTGAAGTAAGAAGAGGAGTCCTTGACGCCTGACCTAGAGGGCAGGAGGAAGTAAGAATGTACAGTCGAAATACAACGAAGCAGTAGTGGGAGGTTCTCATAAAGAGACCATGCGATCAAAGAAACTTAACCTTGGCGACGCGGTGACGGGAGGACGGGTCCTGGCTGCTCTCATAACCATCAAGAGTTTATCGGAGCAGACTCTTCTTTCTACTAATGTTTTATAGTGAAATGTGAATTTTACAAAAATGAAGAGGATAGAAACACTCCTGCCAAGGTGGGTGGGTTGTATAGCTTTCTCATGTAGAATACCATGGACATAATTATATGATCAGTTGGTGAGGAAATTATCGAATAAACGACGTAATATTATAAAGCAGGGCGGTAAGAATTTACTTGGGGCAAGCCCCAAACTACCCTCGGAGTTTGAGAGTAATCGGACCTTTGTCTTGTATTCCTCAGCACACAACATGGTTTCAGAGACGACTCAAACTGGGTTCAACAGCAAAGTTCCGCCTATCTCTCGAAATTGGTTGAAATCTGATGTTTCAAATTATACCTCTCAAACGTGTGTATCTCCACTACGTCTTATTGGTTCATAACCTACCGAGTATTTACGTGAAATATTTACACAGCTGAGAAAGAAGGAAAAGCGAAAAAGTGGATGGGAAGCGTTATTTATATTCCTAAAATAACCTGACTGCCGAAGAACAATTTGACGGTGTTAACGACCTCAGATACCTCCAAAGGTGAAATTTCAAAAATGGATGCCAACGACTTCATTTACGCCTGCGCTCTGTGGGAGCCAACCCACACACTGAAAATTTCAACAAAATCGGACTATGATTTTAAACAATTTTGCCCTGGAAGGGGACCACTGACTGATCGATAGACGGAGCGTAATTGTTTTTAAAAAGGCTATACAATGAAAAATATCACAAAATGTGATCAAAAATGTGGATTAATGAGAATAATTTGTTCTGAAGATTCAACAATTTGAGCAGAAATGTAAGATGTTAGAAATAATACCGCCATACATCGTATCTTTTCCTCTAAAATCAATAAATGGGGGGAAAATCTCTTCGGGGTGAATTGATATTAAGGTGAATGCTCGGATGCAAACACATCCCTCCGTTAGGGATCATTAAACTGTTGGCGATTATTTTTAATCCTTGACTGAAGTCGTCGACCACCCCAGCAACTCCCTCGACCACCTCTTTTGCCACCTTTGTTCAACACTGATATCGTGGTTTATTGCCAAGATCAAGAATGAGCTCACTAGACTCTCCCAAAGTGGGTATAGGAGTTGAGGAAATTTTCGACAATTTTCACATAAATATTGAAGTGAGATAAGGCGGTAGTATGAGAGAAAAACGTATTATACGTTTTTATACGTATTATACGTACCATACTATAACTTTATACGTTTTTTTACGTATTATACGTACCATACTATAATAGTTTGGTAATTCAAGCATTTCAAGGAGTAAACGTTTCGACCCCTCCAATTCGCCCTCAGCGGTGTCATTAGATATGGACCACCTACCCAGCACCTTGGCGTCACTACCCCTAGGTGTCACGGTGACACAGAATAGTAATACGTGTTCACATCCAATGATATATTGATTATAATCTCTTATCTCTTAATTTCAAGATTCTTGATCATCAGTAGAAACTGTATCATTGAACATAAGGTATTGCACAAATATTAAATACCCCCCAATTCACCCACTCAATGAAAATATCTAAATTCCGACAAATTAATGGACGATTTTGGAAGAGTTGTGAGTGGAAAAAAAGAATCATGCGAATCGGTTCAGAATTGAAGACTGGATGAGCTCAAATTTTATCCTAGAACCCACGTTTTTCTGGTTTTGGTTTATTATTTTCAATAATAATCCTTCAAAATCGAGCGGGTATAGAAAAAAGTTGAATTAAACCACTTTCAGAATTTGATGTTTTACCTGTCAATGTATATGCAAAATCCAAAAACGTGTAATTTAGTACACATCGATTTGTCAATTTTCTGAATAGATTACAAACGTACAAAGAACATGGCTTTTTCATTATCATCATCTACCAACCATAATATTGTTGCGAAATATCGTTATCCGGGAGTTGTGGGTGCCTTCATATTCATAACGAAATTTGGTTCTTGGTTGCAGAAGAAAGTACAACTGAGTGACATAAAACTCAATTCGGAGAAGGAAAAAATGAATACCCCATTTTATCAGCTGAACTCTGAACGGAGATTTGGACTACTTCCGATAGTGAACATTCATTTGCGATTTACACTCGTGTTTCTGCTTGATAATTCGTCCCAACTTGAGGACTTCATATCAGGATCGAGAAGTTGGTCCTACTGAGCCCTGGGTGGTCTCATTCGATTCTAAATATTCAATACTATTTGAAATTGACAATAAAACCATACTTTTATATCGAAAATTATTGTGCTGTCTCTCAAAAACAATATGAGATACGGACTTAAAACGCTGAAAATTGTTGCACAAAGGTTTATTATTTTCTTCAGAGAATTTTCGTCTCCAAAGGACACTCAGTTTTGCCATTGTCACTACCTACCTAATACTAACACCTACTTCACTATCAAGTTTATTTTGAAGAAATAAACGCTTCACACTCAATTCGAAGAAATAGGGAGTTGAGATTGCCCTAATAATTAGGAAATTTCATTACTGGTTACTAAGGACGCAAAACTAAGCACAACTCAAAGAAACGAACAACGCTCGCGTTTTGATCAGTCTCAATCGATTCTGAAAACTCAGTTCTATTTTAAATTGGTGAAAAAACAATACCTTTATATTGAGAGTTTTCGAAAATTACAACCCTTATTTCTCACCTCTTAGAAGTGACTGACATCAACCAAAAGCTTTGCGGCACAAATAGGTAGACCCCAAATGAAGCCCATATACCAAATTTCATCAAAATCGGTCCATCGGTTCATGGTAAAGTGGACGGACGAATTTTTCTTTATTCGATTTTCGGATTCTAAATAACCTAATTTGAAACGTAAATCATCAAATTTGAGAGGTGGTTAAATTTATTCTTACTCGCTTCCATTAAAAGTGATAAACCAAAACGTGTCAAAAAAATATAAAATTTCAGAAAATTACCAAAATTTGGAAATTTTACACCCTTTTCATCGGCACCCTTAGTTTTACAATTACACGGTAAATTAAGATAGTTATCATTTTAGTGACGTACGGACAAATACACGAAAAAAATCTTAAAATTTGAAAAACTTGGAAAATTAAGGGGTTAAAACTGATTTGCTGAGGAACATTTATTGTTGAAAATATCTTGTAGAATCGATCCCTGAAATTTGGATCATTAATTCTGGGACACTGTATAGTCGAGTGTTGTCCTTATAAATTGCACGGGGATGTCCTTGACTACTAGGACGTCCCAAAAACCGTACGGGTAGGGATGGAAAGGAAATATTCGAATTTAGAATAAGCTCGCTCGCATGATGATATTCGGTTTTGTTGATAAAGTTGTACACGATGTGTTCTAGGAATTTGCCTTTTTATAGCTGGAATATTGACTACAGGAATGCAGTGTTTTTACTCCTCGCTGAATACCTACCAAGGATAGCTTTTTCTCAAACGCCTTCGGGTTCGTTGGGAATAGAACTAACATTTAGCTTTGGTAAATACGCCGAGCTGCACGATAATATCAATGCAAATTGCAAGGAACCAACGGACTCAAGGACTTCGTCATGTCTTGAAGGCACGACTTTCAAGCGTTACCTTATCTCATTTGTTGGGGTGCCTAATGGATAAGAGGTATAGCTTTACTACCTCATACCTTCCCGTGTATGCATACTCGTTCTTGTGCCACTACTTGGCCTCGAGAGACTGTGAAAAAGGCTTCCCCAGTATATTCTTCATACTTAGTCATATTAGAGGTGTTCTTAGGAAGCCGTCTTATATGGAATACTGGCTTGACAACTCCCAACGAGACGGTATTGAATTGAGGAATTGATCGAGGGGGAGAAGTGATTGATTCAAAGAGTCCCAGTAGTAAAATCTTCGAAAGGTGAATCAAAATTGAACATTAGGTGAACTGACACAATTTTTTGAGATGTTCTAAAAGGCAAAATTCGAGGGGAAATTTGAATTTCGAAACATTTTGTCCAACATCAAGCATGCATAGGAGGCCTCCCTATCTTGAGAGGAATTCAAATCCTGAGATGCGAGATGGACTCAACAATGTGAACGAAGTTTTTCGGGTGAATCTCGATTCGCACCAGACATTTTGAAGGAAAGGTCATCAGAATGATGTGTAGAACGTGGCCGAGGCTTTGGGGAGTTAGCTCTGGCCACCAGCCCGGCCGAACTTCTTAAATAGAACATCTAGTGACCATCGCCAAATATACCTAACAGTCTGCCATTGCTGTTCTGGTCTCTCTCTCTTTCTTTCTCTCTCTCTCTCTCTCTCTCTCTGAAAGCCGAGCGGAAGAAGATGTGTTCCTATAGTACAATACAGTGGAGATGGAGAAGTAGTGAGCTGAAGATGATAGAGTTGGCGAATCGCAGGAACCAGAATATACAAATTTCGCAACCACGTCAACCAGGCTATCATAAACGTCATTTGACGATTGTTGTGGCTAAGAAAGAATGTTTTAGAACTGACACTTTTTTGTAAGTAGTTATCAATGAGGTTTAGACGTGATATAAATTTCCTGAATTTTACCTCAAAATGGGGTTTGGTTTGCTCAAAAACGTTATTTTACATTTCAAGATACCTGCGTAAAATCCGTTTTTTAGGAAGACTTTTGGCCTTCAAAAATTTGGTTATTGGGCGCTCCCATTCAATTTTTGGTTTATTTAGAATCGAAAAGGACCACCAAGAGCACATATGGAACAACCAGTTAGAAACAGGATTTGAAATTTCGATAATTCTCCAGCGCTGACCCGCCTCGTCCAGCATGGAAGGATCTAGTTCCACCGCTCAGCAACTTGCAACGTTTTATGTATAATTATTATTGTTTGTTATTACAACAGTATTAGGCAATGAAAAAGAAGTGAACATAAAAGATGGGAGATCTATACAGAAAACAATAAACCGTAGTGTAATACACTTGTCAATGACTTCCGTTCATGCATAAATTCCACATATATTTGAATCGTCATTTGTGAAATAAGTTAGTATGATTTTTTATTACTTTGAACGATTGAAAACAATTTCCATCGTCAGGGCAATGGACCTCATCTCACAATCATTTATGTCAATAGTGGTCTTTGAAGTTGTACCCAAAGGTCGCTCACAACCAGAAAATCTACCGTTTAGATAGCAACGATCTCTCACGTTCATAGCCTTTTGGAGACGACTTTAAGTTGTAGAAATGATCACAGGAATGTCAGATCAGCTTTATGAGCCTTGGAACTGATTTTTCATCCTAAAGCTATAACATTTAATAGCCTTGAGGGAATCACTGGAAGTGGCTGCGAGAAAGTTAAGTCAGCTGGATGAACGACCGGAGTACTGAATTTCGATAAATAGTTCCTCCTTGCAAATCATTACAAAATATATACCGCATAGATACCTCCTCTGTCCATATTTACCATTGTATTGGTTAATGTTTCCCCCATAAGGTTTAATTTAGAACATTTCTGCTCTAATCGTTCAAAATTCGAGACTAATTTTCCCCAGGTTCGCCCTACAAATACGAAATCTGCAACATCGCATTAAAAAAAGTCGAAATCAACAAACAGTTGTTTAACTCATTCCTAGTAAACCGGAAGTAA
Source organism: Apolygus lucorum (assembly GCA_009739505.2). Taxonomy (NCBI): domain Eukaryota; kingdom Metazoa; phylum Arthropoda; class Insecta; order Hemiptera; family Miridae; genus Apolygus; species Apolygus lucorum. Next base: position 30,611,894 of record CM019181.2, read on the forward strand.
TAAAAACGAGGAAATTTACAATAATAGATTGGTGTTGATAAGGTGGCACATCTCCTTATTCTGTGCTTTGAGTCAAATAACCCAGAACCACTGAGTATGATTTTGACTGTGTATGATGATGACTTCGAAATACATAGAATGTAAAACAGTGAAATATGTATGTACAAGTCTAGAAAACGAGGTAAGAAGAGTTCTTCCCACTGAGCCATCACAAACCTCTGATCTGTTGAAAAAACCATGAACTTTGTATGGTTTTGGGAAAAATCACAAAATTTTATTCGGAGGGGCCTAAGAGATGATGAGGAGACTTTAGGGTCGCTAAAACCAACGATTGTCTCTAGTGAGAGAACTGTGAATTAGTTCAATCTGGTTTTTACTCTCTCCTCCAACCCCCTCAAAGTTAGATGTTTCACATTTCTAAGTGCGATCAGTTAAAAAAAATATCTGTTTTTAGTTTTGTTAACTTTAGTTTAGGGCTAATTTGTCTATTTGTTTGTCAAATCAAACAGGAAACTTAGTTAATTTCTTATCGCTCTCATTCTTGTTACAAGACACTCTTGTCAGGTTGGCAAGGTTGCACGGACACTCCATTTGCCCTGGATCATCTATTCCACAGGGATACATTTACCTTCATAGTGGTCTCTACGGAATAGACTAGAACTTGAGATAATTCTTGAACAGCTCACAAAGCTGCTACTTACTTCAAGAACTCCAACAAATACTTTTGAAACTTTGAAACACATCCCTCTAAGCCATCTTCCATCACACCATCTCATCTTTACAAGGATTACCTACCGCCAGTTGCCAGAGATATTTTGGGTACACGAAAGGAGTACGGTAGATAAGAGTCTGTCTTAATATGACAGTGTAGATCATTATAGGTACTGGTCGAAAATAACGTATATAAAAACTCACCGAATGTTAGAAGAAACTTCTATAACTACAGCTATTTACCACTTTATACCACTAATTTGTTTCATTCGCCAAGTTTAGGCACAATCAAGTTATGTAAGGCTGTTTTTATTATTATCAAGAGTACAACAAGAGCATCACTGCCGCATGTGAATTCGGTATAATCAATATTTATCATTAAGTACTTCTCTACGAAACAACTGATTGCGTTCCCAGAGCAAGTATATCACTGCGACATGTGACCGGCGTATTCAACATTATCATTACTTCTCTATGAAACAGCTGATTGTTTCCTTTGATTCGCCCTAGATGCTTATCATTCCTTCTCGAAGTAGGCTTCTTCACGATCTCGTCGCTTCAACGCATGTCTGAATTATCTCTCTGTGCTTTTATATTTCGATGTACTTATTATGATTTTTCATCAACTAGGTATCTTGCAGCATGTTTGTAGAGTCAGTGATTATTCCTGAAGGAATTAATCTAAGGTACGTAAGCATTAGATTGCACATTTATTTGGATTAGTAAACCATCTGATATCTCAACTAATATCATTTTATCTGAAGACAGGACAGAAATCAGAGCAAACTGCTGATAGTTCCTCCAAATTTACATTCTTGATTTCTGACAGAACAGGTACTAATGTTGCTCTGTTCGAATTACGTGATTTATTCACTCGTCGATGAACGTGAAAAACTATTCTCGAAGGAGTTGTTTAGTGTATGTTGAACAAATATTTCTGGCTCACGATCCTGATGGATTACCAGGTTCCTATCCATCATTATAAGGCTGTTCTGATCCCCGCGTCGATCACCCGTGAGTCACCACGCATCTTTGGGACACTCCCAAACGTCCCAAATAACGTTGACATTAAAATCCATCAGACGGCTAAGGAATGGAACGCGAGAGGAGGACAAGTGCAGCGATCTGCAGTCCAAGAATGCAAACGCGCCTCGGATTTGCTCGGATGACTCATAGATCTTCAAATCGCATTTAAACTCCGGGAAGGTCGGCTTCATTATAAATAGTCTCATTACCCCCTCCATACAAGACCATAGTTATTGTCGCGGGTAATTTAAGGAACGTTTATCACGATGCAACAACTCAGAATTATATTAGTTCCGGCGACTCTCACTTACCTTGTTGGTACACATCGGGCAAAATGTGGCGCAAATTTCACGAAAAGAGCAAAATTACTCCATCATGATAAATATTTACATTGAAACCGCAGCCATTAAATTACGACATTGATCTTAATCATCAGGTTATTTAATTTCAACTACCTGTATATCTTCTGTTTGAACCTTTCAAAATTTAGCGTTTAATAATTTCGAATATAACATGTTTTAAATACTATTTTATGATACTTTCGGTATTTTTTAAAATATATTTATATGGATATGTTTTATTAGTACGTCTAAGAATCAAACGATAAACATGGATTCCACGCATCAGTATTTCGGTCATTAAATGCTACATCGTCAGCATGATTTAAATTACGGACTTGGACGATTTACTCGTACGTCAACTTTACGGCACTTGAACCCAAAAATCGAGACTTCACAATACGACACAAGCATGCTTGTGTTTCAAATCCGCTAATAATGAAAATTCCACTCACCTCCATGGCACTGAATCCGAACTCATGCTGGAAATCACTTGCTCAGATAATCCTGAAGTCACTATTCAGCATTCGTCGGTACTCAAAAAATGGGAGCTACTACAAAAAAATGTGAAGAAAAAAATAACATAAATGTTAGTCGAAGGGGATGGCCACGAATTCTCAGCTAAAATCTGAACTAGACAAACAGGAGGAAACCGTCGGGTATCCCTTCTTCGGTTGAACCCCCCACTCCGCCCTGAAGTGTATAAATAATACGAATGTTTATGGAATACGCAGCTCGGACTCGCACTTTATAATCGGGGGGCCCGACGTTTCGCGAACTCTCTTTTGATGTCTGTAGAAGCAAAATGTATTTCGGGTCATTTCACGAGTCCGATTTTGGATTTTTTAAAGCCGTCTTGTTTTTCATGAAATGTCTGTCGTTACAGAAATAGACCACACCTACTGGGTTGTGAATAGAAGGGAATTGATGTAATTACCGAAGGTACTTTTCATTGCAAGAGATTCTAAGCTCAGTCAGACGATTCTGAACGGTGCCACCGTGGTGGGCGGGCCCTTGCTAGGCTGGACTCGCACTGTTCAATCGAGGGGGGAACTGACATTTCGAAACTCATTTGTGATGTTGGAAGAAGTGAAATCAATTTTCGTTCATTCCTATCGTACGATTTTTGATAAGCAAAAATTTGCCTATTTTGCCACAAATCTTTTCTTCTAGGTAGTTTTAAGGAAAAATGTTCACTTAGGTACTTCAGGGTTTTGATAAGATATAATAGTACTATTGGAAAATAATTACCATATCATAAGTACTATCATAGGTACTCCTTAACAGAAACTCCAAGTGGAGTCCGAGGATTCTGAACTGTGCCACCATGGTGGGCGGGACCTGGCGAGAATGGACCCACATAATAATCCAGGAAAAGGGATTGGGGGTGGTGAGGGGGGGGGGGTGACATTTTGTAAACTCAATTTTTATAGTAGAAGTAAAGTAAATTTTTGGTAATTTCTTCTGTCCGAAAAACTTGTATTAAAAAGTAGATATTACCAAATGGAGGGTTTTGATACAGTGGTAAAAAAATTAATCCAATCAAAAATCAATTTTTTTTTTGGAGAGATAGATATTTACCATAGGTACCTCAGAGCTGAGGAGACCAAAAACCGAAGGCGGCGCCACCATGGTGGGCGGATCCAGTCATTTTGGAGTCATTTTGCGCATTCATTTTGGCAAAATCAATTTTCGGTCATTTCACTCGTTCGATTTTAATTTTCCGTATATTTGGTTGGATTTCAAGAAAATTACGTGAAACCTATCCAGGCAAAAATTAGTAACCTGTAAGAGGTTTCTAAACATAGTATTAGAAGAAACATGCGATTCCAGTGGGCGACCCTTGCAAAATTGAGACCCATCAGGGATCCCAATTTTGGATTTCAGCAACTGAAACGATTCGATAGGATCTCGTTAGGAAGCTGTTCCAGTCGCAAATCTTTATTACCAGGACGGGCCAAAGGATGCAAATATTTATCACAAGCAATTAATTAATTAAGCAAGTAATTAAGTAAGTAATTAAGCAAACTGTTGCCACTATAATTCCTCGAATTGCTACGTGGTCCTTGATAATTTTCGGTAAAACCTTTTCTTACATTATATGATAAGTGATATTTCACCATTACTTTTTTTAACGCAATTCTAAAGAACTACTGGTGGCTTAACCTTGCAGGGTGATCAAAATATAAAAGAGTATTTCTTCTCATTTTTAGTTATGTTCAGGCAGTTAGGAAGCTCAAGGGAAACATTCTATGTAACCAAAATATAGTGTTGCACCGAACAGAACAACTTGTAACCATCAATATTAAGGAAGGACCGAACTTAGCTTTGATAATTCTCAATATTTGTATCCCAGCCATTCAAAATAATGAAGAAACTCTTCGGTAAGCAATTCCTCTGGTACAATTTGGTACTATTTCTCATGATCATTAAGGTACCTATCGGATTCGTTCAACGATGAAATGTTCAAGAATCAAGTTGCTACTACGATAGCTACTAAATCCTGCATAATAGGATGAATGCGTGAGAAAAAGTTTATATGCGTGAGAAAACACGTTTATTGACATGATGTGTACCTACATAGCAATCATGTAATGAGTTCCGTTCTAGTTCATTGCTTCATCGTTATCTCTTACAATTTATCAAAGATCTGTGAATATTCCTCATTTGTCGTCCATTCAAATGCACCGTCTAGTGAAAATGAGGTTTAAGCGTCCTTGGGTTCCGACCCACATTCAGAGTGCAATAACTAATAATATACCGGTACGATGGAGATGAGACGTGGCGTTCAGTCCTTGTGAATAATTACGGGGCTGAAAGTGCATTAATCTTCAACAGAAGTTGGAGCTCGTTGCCCTTTCAAAGAGTAATTTAGCAGGTCGGGCGTCAGAGGACACCAAGCCGATGTCTCCGCAATTTTGGCCCCGATTTCATGGATGCTAAACGAGATAATTATTTAGGAGACAAAATAGTTCTAAATCTTCTAAAGTACATATTGGAACCATTTAGTAAGAAACACTAGGTTCCTCGCGTTCATTACTTTCATCCTGAATTAAATGGTCAGCAACATGAGTGTGATAAATAAAACTGGTTAGATGGAAATGAACCGTTTCAAAACCGAGCCTTTCTTTGACGTGCTTGCCGTGCTTAGCCTTGTTCGCTTATTCATGAAAAATTAATTGCTGAGATTATGGAGGTATGTCTGATGCCATCTTAGCACACACATAAGCTAAATAGGTAGATAATTTGAAAACTGTCAATTGAACTTTTTAAAATATTAGGAAGAATTTGAAGCAAAATTATCCTTAGGTACCTAATAGGTAGTGTTTTGTTTATGTCTTTATTTCAAGTAAACCATCATTTTGCCGAGCATGTACTCTGAATCTACCTCTCCTTAAATGGTCACGTCGGTGTGGTTGAAAATTGAATGTAGTTCAGGAAATGAAACTGAAGATGGGATCGCCAAAACCGCTGATTAAGAAGCGTAAAAATTCCCCTTACTCGATGACCTCAAGAGGATGTTCACTTCCCATGATGAAAAGCGATAGCGCGAATACAATGACGAATACAGCTGGTCCAAGTTGGTTCAACTGACATGTCGATCGATGAATTGCCTTGAGCTTCCCAACAGCCGTCTAACATTCGCGAGCGTGATCAGCTTAGATATAGAATAAGAAGAGTAGAGAGAAAAACGAAAGTCTTGAGCTCCAATTAATTCATTTCAGAGTAAACTTCAAGGTTCAAAAAGTGGCACTAAAACTGGGCCTAACGGTCAGAAGTGATTCTTGATAAGCCCCTTAATTTTTTCGATAAACTGTTGTCTCCACTAGCTTAAAAACATTGAAATAATACTTTTGGAGTCTATTTTGCCCTTAATCAAACCAGTTCGCTCAAAAAATATTAAAACGGGGGAAGAGGAATTCAAGTACATTTGCCCTGACGGTTTAAATCACCTGACGAGTTTCTACAGTTGAAATATTTTACTTTGAGCATTTGAGATTTTAGAAAAAAAAGGTTGGACACCCAATTTACTTAGACATTCAAGCTACAAATTCAATTTAAAAATCGTCGTAATGCAAAACGTAGTCACAAATAAACATCCTTTTTTTGGGATTCTATGCTGATGAGGAAGTTGGTGTGCAGTACTCCATCTGAGAATGAATATTATGTAGTTTTTAATAATTCAATTTGGAAGCCAATTTAATAATTTTTGTGACTAAAATAGGGCTACAGGTGGTCACTAAAGGCTTGGAGCCTAGTTGGAGGAGGTTGATAGAGCCCTAGAGCGTAGCTACAGTTAGTCCACAGAGCTCTAGAGGGCCTAGCTAGAAGTGGTCACTAGAGCTCTAGAGCCTAGGTAGAGGTAGTCTTAGAACTCTAGAGACTGGCTACAGGTAATCCTAGAGCCCTATAGCCCTAGAGGTGGTCCTATTACCATTATGCTTAGCTAGGGGTGATCTATACCCCTATTTGTTGCCACTTTTTTCCCAGTAGAAACTAATACTTTTTCCATACCTAAAAATGGAAATGCTTTTTAAATAGTTCAGGGAATCAGGTTTACCTCGTTTTTTTCTATACTCTTTGGATGTTAAGCTAGTATGAAGAGCAATATCAACTCACAGATGTGCTCCATGTTCAGCAGCTTTATTTTCCACGATCCCTGCCTGTAAGGCCAGCTTCTGGAAGGCCTCTTCGACTTTGTCAACTCCTCCTTGGCTGATGAGTAATTTGGATCTCTCGCAGCTAATGTTGAGCGGCGTAGCTCCAAGCAATGAACCCAATCGATTGCGAATGTCGTCGAAAGTCCTCGAACTGATATCTAGAGGGGATTTCGCTCGAATTTCTTTAGCCAAGTCGTCGATATTGCTGTTGTCGTAGAAACCAGCGGGAGTTCCCGAACGATTCATCACGTTTTTCGACGGTCCGGTCTCTTCCTGGTATTCTCTGCTAGAAGCCGACTCCACGTTTTGGTACGGTGAATCCGAACTGCAGGTTACTTTCTGAAACGAAGACTCCTTGAAAGTTCTTTTCTCATAGAAATCTCGATCCAAGCTTCCTCCTCTGTGAGACCTGGCTTGCTCGTTGAGCTCTTGTTGAGGACTGATGCCTCCGTACCACTGGAATCCACCACCCATAGGTTGGTTCGTTATATTAGCTGAGACCCGAGAAGTACCATAGCTGACAGTATTGTTATTACTTGCCTCGGAGCTCTTCTGTGAAACCGATTGATTCGTACTCACATAATCTCGTGTTGAAAAATTATCGATAACCTTTTTTTCGCCACCTGTTGACTTCCTTGCCTCGGTATTGTTCATATTCTCGCATCCATTGTAGGTAAAATTGGAGTGTTCACTTGAATTTTGAGTGCTACCGGCGGTATTTCGCTCCATCCCAGAAGTGTTACAATTTGCAATATAATCGCTCATATTGACGTATATTGGTTGGCTACAGAACGCGGCACCTTGGTCTTCCAAAGTACCTTGGTGGTGTGCTGAAGAGATGTTGACGACATTTTCATATCGCCTCTCATCAAAGCATTTCTCCATATCTGAATACTCTGACACCTTTATGGTCGGGATGACTCCAGGATTCTGAGATGTAATCGAACGATCTGGAGTGCACTTAAATTGTTGATTGATGAAATCGGACGGCTTCTTCAAAAGATGCAAATGAGACTCGTCCTCAGGAACTTCAGGAAAGGAATTCGTTCCTAAAGAACTGTTCAACGTCTTTCTCGTAACAGAAGGAGACGCACTAGGTGATGCACCTTCTTTCAATCTCTCTTCAACTAGATCTTTTGCATTTTTGTTTGCACACAAAACCGGTGCAGACGTAGCTTTTTCAAAAAATTTGCATTTCGTTTCAAAATCTTCCTGACCAATAGCTTTGGTCAAACGTAAAGGTTGATTTTTTTGTGAGTCACTCTTAATTTCGAAACCATCAAGTTCATTGTCTTCAAACCGCACAGTTTTTTGTATATTACTCTGTTTCTCAGGAGCAGACGTTGATGAAACGAGTTCTTGTTGATTTGATACTTCCTTGCATTCATCACTTCGGCTGTGGAAGTTTGTGGCTCCATAAGTGTAGTCACATTTTGAACTATCATTCCTATCAAAGAATGATTCTTGGCAACTGTCAGATTGAGACACGCCTTCTTCTTTTATAAACTTTTCGTTCACAGTTGAAGAAACAATCTCGTTATTTTCGGATGAAACGAACTCATTTACCTTACTGTAATCTGATGAAGTCATTTCATTAGTGAATTTGTGTTTAAATCCTTCATTACAAGCAGCATTATTTGCATGGTCCATAAACATTTTACTTTCGGATTCAGCTGAATTAAAGGTTTTTACGTCTGACGACGAATCGCAATGTGATTTGCTCGATTTGAACTCTTTATAGAAAGGGTTCGTCGAATTGACACCGTGTCTGTGAAATTCTCCTGGAAAGGATTCGGAAAACGGATTGGACGATGGCAGGCTCTCCATTGGCTCGCAGGACTTGGATCTTTCCATCTTTGGGATTGGATAAGCCTGAGATTCGCCTTTGCTGTACAAACTCTCCATGGAACCATCAGATTTATACGCTGGGGAAGGTCCACGATTCGGTTTAATGCTGTCTCCCCATTTGAACCTCCGAATGGAATCCCCTTTCCTGCAACTCTCCCAAAACTGACGTTTCTCCTCCCTAGGGTCGACTTTCCTCAGTTCGTCCCTGTAATTGTTTAAACTCTTGAATATAGCACTCTCGGATATGTAACCGCTCCCAGACGTGTTTCTGCAAGCGAGATTCGGTTCTTTAATTTTCTTTTTCACTTCCTGTTTGACAAGATCGGATGGAGGGCAAGTCCAAAACGAAGTATCCGTTTTCAGTTCATTCTCGGAACATTCCGTTGTTTCCATTATTTCTCGGTGCAATGTACCTTCTCTAGTGATAATTTTCGATTCTTCCAAAAAATCTTCGTTTAGAATTTTGGTTTCCCCACTTTCTTCAGTTCTCGACGAAATTCTATCTTGAGTTTTAACAGTCTTCTTCATTTCACAACCTTCTTGATTTTGCATGGGTTTTTCTGTATTCTTACTTTTTTTCATTATTAGCAATTCCAACTTGTTGCTAGGGCTCGTGAGCATGGATTCTACTTCTGCATTGGACAGCATCGTGGTGTCTATCCCTTCTATTTCCAGCACTCTGTCTCCAGGTTCCAAGTGTTCCGACGCCAAGCTCCCTTTGTCCACCTGTAACCAATACCAGGGACTTTAATTATATTATGATACAAACTCTGATTGAACGAGTAAATACCTAGTTAATCTATTTAGGAAAATTCAGGGAAATATCAGCTGTGCAATGCGTTTTGACCTCGACTCCCGAGTATGAATGGTAAGACCGTCTTTTCACACTAAGTAATTAAGTGTCATCAATTTGAAATATTGGCAATTCAATTTTCAACTTTTGGCAAATCCCTTCCGTTTCGACAACTACTGGAGTCCTTGTCCAATTTATTCTTACTCCTAAAAAGTTTTATATAAATGTTTTTCTCTCTCTCTCTCTTTCTCTCTCTCAAAAAAGATACATACGAACTCCAAACAACAAGTTCGGAGTGAGTGATTATTTTTGGACCGAATCATCAGAGGACTCATACATTTTTTAATAGAAATAAAGGTTCTTCAGCACCATAACAGTAGTACCTACGTCGTATGTTTTCTTGTATATGTTAAGAAAAATTAGTCTTGTTTAGAGCTCCTTACGGCGAGATGATTCATTTTTATCAACCTCGAATCGGAGACAACGGTGGACAGATCACCATGTCAAGGTTTCCTATTTCAGAGAGAGGTGTGAAACTAGGCTACCTAAAATTGGAGGGTCAAGTTCGGCGACGTGACTTAGCTTGGCGCTTGGATCTCCTCGTCATCAGTAACTTTCCTACGATCTTGTAAGCTAATTTTGAAATGACAATTTCAATACAGATGCCCGATTTTTCGTCGGAAATTCTTTTTAAATCCTCAATTCAAAAGTATATCGGTAAATTGGTATATCGTATTCGTTTATTATTTTCAATAATGAACCTTTGGAATCGACCCAGAAAAAAAATTTCAACACCCCCTCAAAAATTGATGGTTTACGTTTCAAGGTACGTATAATCCAAAAATCGAATAAAAATTTGGCCGTCCGTCCGCCGTACGCGGCACTTTTGCCACTTAGCATTGACCGATTTTGATGAAATTTGGTATGTAGGCTCCATTTGGGGTCTAGTTGTGCCCCGAAGATTTTGGTTGATGTAGGTCACTTCTAAGGGTTCCAAAATCAATTTTGAAATTTTGAAAACGTCCTAACTCAAAAAATTTCGATATAAAGGTATTGTTTTTCCTTCAATTTAGGATTCTATAGAATTTTTAGAATTTTTTGAGACCACCCGGAGCTCTGTAGGACAAACCGTTCGCTCACTACGAGAATTTAAAGTTTGGACGTACGATAAATCAGAAACACGAGTGTGAATCGCAAAAGAGGCGTAATCTCCGTTCAAATTAAAGCTGACCGAAATGCGATCGATGTTTTTCTTCATGTTGGATGGTTGGTGACTCTGCAGACGAGTGATCTATATAAAAATAATAAACCGTTGTGTAATAATTTGCAGCGTTTTTTAAAGTGTTTTACAACGATTTTTGACATGAGAAATTTTTTTATAATAGGTACTTATAATTGCTTTCTTGCAATCAAAGATAGAGAAGCTTTGTATTCGTTGAGCGAGTGAAAGAAAACTTTGTTCGTCCACAATAAAAATTAACTCTCGCACTTTGCATTTCAGAGCTATTTGAACAATTTTAGTTTCGTGTCAGATTGTCAAAGTCAAAACCAGTTTTGAATAAAATCTGTTTAAAATATAATTTTGAAATTTCCCGGACACCTACCACGAATGATAAAATCTAGACCTGGTGTTCCATCAACGACTGGGATTTTCTGCTAGGAGTCTATTTGTGGGGTTTAGGTTGAATACTCCGGGGTGCCTTTGTCATTTGCGGAGTGCCAAAAGTCGTTAGCGAGTCCATCAGATAGATTTCTCAATTAGCGTGGAAGTTTTGTTTGAGACGAGCACCAACAGCTGTGCAAACGTCCCAAGTTGGACGTTTGAAGACTCGACGAGACCTATTCGAGTGATGTTTCGAAGTACGAAAGGGTTGCAAATAACAATCAATCTCACCTCATCCAGAAAAACCACCAAATAACTAAAGTTTGATAGGTAGATTCTGGCATGTTTTTAGAAACAAGATCTTGCGGTTGAACTTTAATAACTTCTTTTATAAAATAATCCTCATCACATACATAACTACTCATCTGTGCTTGGAGGAAAACATAGGATATTTTGACACAATTGGCACTTGGACGTATACGTATACGTTGGAATATATTCTATAGAATATATTTCCATTTTGACTATTTTGATACATTAGATGTTGGATAGTTTAACATTTTGATTCGTTGGACATTTTGATACGTTGGAAATTTGGATATGTTGGACATTTTGATACGTTGGACATTTTGATTCATTAGATATGGGATAGTTTAACATTTTGATACGTAGGGCATTTTGGTACACTGGAAATTTGGATACGTTGGAAATTTGGATATGTTAGACATTTTGATACGTTGGACATTTTGATACGTTAGATATTGGATAGTTTAACATTTTGATACGTAGGGCATTTTGGTACACTAGAAATTTGGATACGTAAGACATTTTGATACGTTGGAAAATTGGGATATGTTGGACATGTTGATACGTTGGAAATTTTGATACGTTAGATATTGGATAGTTTAACAGTTTGATACGTAGGGCATTTTGGTACACTAGAAATTTGGATACGTTGGACATTTTAATACCTTAGATATTTTAAAATTTTGATACGTTGGGCATTTTGATACATTGGAAATAATTGAAATCCTTCAAGTACGTGGCTATCCCGTCGAATTGCATGTCTTGATTACCGCCATCGCTTTCCCTTTTCGTTATCACTTTCAACAGTTGAAAATTAGTTACTAATCTTCTGTTTGTCCGGGTTTTTCTCCTCGTCGACATATTTAGTATCAAAATAGTAGATACTTGAGCTTTACGAGAACTTGCACATTACATTATTGGTACTACACGTCACAGTCACAACTCCTTGACAACTGTTGGTTTAAACAACGATACCACGATACATTGGACTTTTTGATACGTCAGATATTCTGATGTGCTGGACACTTTGATTCATTAAAATTTGGATACGTTGGACATTTTAAACTTCAAATTGTTATTCTAAAGTACTCCTGCCTATGAATCTCGGTGATTTTAGATTCAGTTATCTCATTTGTCCGTAACAAATTCAAAATTGGTATCGTTTGTTGTTATTGTACCTATATTGTATTTGTTGTATTTTTTATTTATTGTATTTTGTTATTGTATATTGTATTTGTTGTATTTTGTTGTTATTGTATTTAGTTTTTTTTTGGTGTGGATGAATATTCCTAAAATATCCAGGGAGGCGCTGTGGTGGGTGAGTCCGGGTCCGGCCAGGTAACTCTTTGTTGAACCTCGTGGCTTTTGGCTCTACGTACTGCCATTCGTTTTCGATATCTCTTCCGATTCGAAAAATTGGTGTAAGAATGCTTTTATGATTACAACATCCATTTTTATAATATTACACATATTTTTATTATGACCAAGATCAATGCACTTCATGTTTATAAAAACCGAATAACTAATTGTTTAAATTATAAATTGTAAATTATGTATCAATCAAAACGGGTTTTTGAAGAATTTTACCATTAACTCGTGCGGCACGACTGAGTATCGTGCGTCAACATACGTACCTACCTGATACCGGGTGAGTTCAGAGTTGAATACCAATCATTATTCATGATTCACCTCCCCGGTTGTTGTAGTGATAGATTCGTATGACTAATACCTCCTTGTTGTTGTCAACAAGAGGCTGAATATACATGACACGCGTGATACCGGAATTAATTTCCCATTAGTGTTCTCGATGCAATACTAGGGGCGAGTTGTGTGTGAGGGGGGAGTATTTGCACGAAATATTCCCGAAGCGATGATTCAGCAAGCAATTGTGCCGAATTAATAATTAATAATTTTTTTATAATAATAATAATATAATCTCGTAATAATTTTTCGATGGAGTTGTCACAGAACTTTTGATCCAAATTTAACAGAGGTTGAGCATATTTCTACACGATGATGCAGAACTGACTGTCATAATTATAAATTATGGCTCCTTTATTCGAAAATTCTAGAAAATTGGATTGAAAACAATCAATACAACTAAAACCATCGCTCCTTGGGCAGATTGATAAAAAATGTACTTTTGAAGTAGGGGTAACAATTTTCTTGTTTTTTTGAGGGAGGATCCGGATTTGAAAGGAGCAAGGATTTCCATCAATCAGGAAAGCACAAATATAACAAAAAAATGCTTCACTAAAAAAATGTGAAACAGATTGGCAGAAGAGCAAAAATCGTCGCCATAACTGGAGTGTGCCATAACCCGGTTGTATAAATGAACCAATCCCCAAGACCCAAGACCCCCTCAAGACCCCCAAGACCTAGTATCTAATCTAAAAACATCAATCTCCAAGTACCCAACCAGCACAATCCATGAAAATCTAAGCTAAATCCGACTTATAACTTTTCATAATTCATGATTTCCCTTAGATTTTTAGGGACTGTGTGGGTTACAAGGATTTAATGATAGATAGACACACAGGCACGAGACCAAACTTGTTCAAGAAGGTCTAAAGCGTAAAAAGCGATTGGAAATTTTGATTTTGGATATAATTTTTTTAAACCTTGAAAAGTGAGAACTCGGTAGACTTGGAAGCAATATTTGTGACGCTTTCGAGTTTAATTTGATTTGTCATAGTTGCCGTTCAGCCCACTAAAACATTATAGCTGTGGAAGTGTCACGGAGAATATTTTTACGTAGTGGATGATGAGTTGGAGGCTTGACAAAATTATAACCCCTTATCTTCACCATTCAGCGGTTTTTCGCATTTTTGTCAGCCTATTTTTGGCCGCCTTCTATGCGGTTTGCGGCGTTATCCATGCTACATGTTTAAATTCTGTAGAAATATCGCCTATTGACATTCAAATTTCAACAATTAAAATTTATAATTAATTTTGAGTTTTTAGAATTTACAAATGTCTAAACCTAATATTTTTGAAGATACAAATCCCAAGACCGCATCAAGACACGACAAACTGAATCGTTGGCTTCGATGCACCTCAAGTGAAATTCCAATTCATGTTACTGCCACTACTCTCACATTCTTCTTACAACATGACAATTAATGTCTTTACAATTAATAATGTAAAAACTTCTGGAATTAATTCTACTTCAGGTAATGAAAAGTCACGGAATTCATTTAACTCAATTTTCCGAAATTTTGTATTTTTATTTTTAATGTTATTTTTGATGATAAACTTTTGGGATCGAGCAAGAAATACCTGCAAATTATTAAACAAATGTTTGTTATTTGTCTCTCTTTATTATTGATCAGTCGTCTACAAAGATCACGGCTTTACAATTGTCACGACCATACCAATCAAAAATACTACCTACCTACCACATATTATCTACTTCACAATCAAGTTTATTGAAAGAAATAATAATTATTTCTTTCAATAAATTGCTTCTTTCAATTATTGCTTCACGTTCAGTTCAAAAAACAGGGAGCTGTGGGTGCCGTCATGTGGAAATTTGACTACTGGTTGCTATGGACGCAAAACTGAGTACAACTCAAAGAAAAAAACAACGATCGAATTTTGGTCAGCTAAAATTTCAACGGAGTATATAGGCCACTTTCAAAATTCACACTCGAGATTCTGATTTATCGTAAGTTCAACTCTCAAGTTCTCATAGGAAGCAAACGTTGGTCTTACAGAGCTACGGGTGGTCTCAGTCGATTCTTAAAATTCGATGCTATCTTAAATTGATGGAAAAACAAATCCTTTATATCAGAATTTTTTGAGCTAGGGCGTACTCAAAATTTCAACCCTTATTTTTCAACCCATAGGAGTAACTGACATCAACCTAAAGCATCGGGGCACAACTAGATCCCAAATGGAACCCATATACCAAATTTCATTAAAATCGGTCCATGGGAACTAAGGAAAGTGCCGCGTACGGTGGACGGACGGAAATATTGTTATTCGATTTTGAATTCTACGTCCCTATAATTTGAAACGTAAACCAACCAATTTTGAGGGAGGGTTAAAACATTTTTTCTTGGTCAATTCTAAAGGTTCATTATTGAAATTTTTAAACCGAAAACTTCCGCTTCCGGAAGCAAAATGGTCAACCCCCGCAAAATTCGATGTTTTACGTATCAAGGTGAGTGGAATCCAAAAATGGAATACAAATTTCCTTCAATCCGCCTGTAACGGGACTTTCGCCCGAAATGCCGTTCACCAAAGTTATTGAAATTTATATCTTAATCTATATTAGTTGATTCAACAAAAAATTCATCTCACCCATGTTATTTGAACAGAATGGAGCGCCGGGGGTAGCGCCCCGAGGCTAAAACCCCACGGGTAATCCGGGTCAGTTTTCCTCAACAGGATATTGATGAGTTTCGCCATCGCCCGCCCGATCAATTGGAAAAATAAAAACGGAAAAATTATATTGAAATAAAAAAAAAACGGATCCGAACCGAATCTGCCGCCGACACCACCGCCCGATCAACTGAAGGCCCGATCCCGGTTCATGAAGCCAATACGGAAGAGATTCCCGATGCCTTTGTCATCAGTCTAAAACCTGCACTATAAACACTGACCCATTTGATAACACTGATGCCCTCTTGATCGTGTCGGCCAGTGCAGGTACTCCATCTCAGTTGAACCCTCGTCAAGATTTTTGGCTATCTTCGACAGGCCGGCATAAATACGCTCTCGCTTTGCCTGACTCATTGAGCCCTCACCTTTCTTGAACTCTGCTGAACAGCTATGGCATGGCAGGTAAGTAGTGAACTGGGAGACCAGTGTAGCCAGTGGGCGTAAATTGGAGCCGAGTGAAAAATTGAGACTTTTCATAAGTTACTTAATGCATTTTTGAGAGACCTACTAGTAGAGTACCTACCTAGTTGCAGAATAAAATTGAGAGCACCTAGCTAGTATTCTCATAAAAATATGTAATACCTTCCTACTTTGTGTTCCAGTAAAAACATAATGCTAAAAATGAAATTTCTCCCTTAATGGGAAAACAATAGATCATGGATATGTCCATCGTTTCCATGAATAAATAGATTTTTCTTCCTAAATAAAAAACTCCGATCGCACGTAATGTAATTGTTAGATCTCTAAATAATCAGAGCCGAATAAAGTCAGAAAGAACTCGTTTGCTTCAACTTCACAGTCGGGACGGTCCTTTTTATTAATTTTCAAATTTTATAGAAACATAAATAAATTCACATGTTCAAGTGTCACTACAGTAGCCTCCACCACACTTGTCTTTCCCTTCTTCATAAGGGTTTAGTCGATCATGATGGACTACTCTTAATTTCCCTCTGGTTGTCTGGATCCTGTAAACCACGTCATTAAGGGCTTTGACTATCAGGCACCTTCTCAATTCCGGGTTTAACCCTGTATGTCGTTGGTGGTTGTAAAACCACATTTTGTCGCGTTCTTTGTACTTCCATGCCCGCGCCTTAAGATCGTAGCGTTTCCTCATTTCTTCCGCTCTCACCTTTAATAATTTTCTGGCTGCCTCTTGAGATTTTCAACTTACTTAGGCCCGAAGTTTCCTCAGGTTGCTTTCCCAATAGCATATGCACTGGAAGGTGTAGTTCACGCCCTAACATTAGCCGCATCGGAGAAAGCAAGCATGTTCAGATGCTCGGTACGCTAACTAGCCACAAGCAACTGTTCTTCCCAATCATCCTGGGATTCAGAAACCATCTTGGCTGAGAGTTGCCAGATTGCACGATTCAGTCGCTCTACCAAACCATCACTCTGGAGATGCAGTGGGGTAGCTCTAGTTTTCCCAGCACCCAACAATATCGCAATATTCTAGAGAACCTTGCTTCATAGCTACCGATTTGTAGCTATGATTTTGTTCACTGGTACCGTGGCAAAGCAAGTGTTGCAAAAATTGCCTTGACCCCCAGCCAAAAGACGTATCTATGTCAAAATTATAAATGACTTTTCGAAATTATTTTACATTATTTATCTGAACTTGGAAATGAAAATAGGAGATGCGAACCAGTCATTTAACAAAATCTTGAGAATATTCGAATAGATCAATGTAAATGTTATTGATAATGTAAAGTTTTGGTACTATACACGATTAGGAACAAAACATTGATGAAGCGGTGGGAGTAACGTACTTAAAAGGAACTAAAACGGTAGGAATTCAACGCTGGAGACTGGAAAACTCGAAGATCGACAGCTGATTTAATAGTTGAAGTAGGGGATTTCAATTGGACAGCCCAAAAACAAGGTCAGTTTGCCTGCCTGCCGTAGCAGCGAATAAGACGTAAAAGTACTTCTCTAGTAAAAAGATTCTGGAAGGAACTAAAACACAACATCGAAGCTTTTGGTTAGTGTCAGTCACTTCTAAGGGGTGAACAGCTCTCTTAGATATAGAGATATTGTTTTTTAGAATCGAATGAGACCACCCAGAGCTTCGGAGGATCAACCATTCGCTCCCTTTAAGGAACCAAGGGTCGGGCGTACGATCAGTAGCATAAGTGTGAATCGCAAATGGTTGACCACTGACGCAAATAAGCCAAATTAATGTCTGTTAAAATCTCACCTGATCAAAGCGATCGTTGTTCGTTTCTTTGAATGGAATTTCGTGTTGAATAATTAGTTATGCTTCGTTGATAGAATGGTAGGATGTATTATTGGAAAAGTCCCGTTCTATGCTGACGGGTGCTGATGGGTACGGTCAAATAATAAACCATTTTGTAATAATTTGCAGCCTTTTTTTCATAATAATGAATATTACTTATCCTAATAATTATGTTTAATATTCATGTAATTTGTGGCTATTTTACTCTTATGAGTTGTATACCAATATTGGTATAATAATAATTTTATACGTTTATTGTTACTTGCCTAAAGAAATATGCTCACCGTAATGACATACCTACAGTGATAATTTTAGCAAATTTTAAAGGAAAATCCATTTTCTAATGCAATAAAATCAACATCTTTAGCATGAACTTTTTGACATTTTTTAAAACTGAAATCCGTTTTGGAACATTCAAACGGGAAACGATTCCCGAAGTTTTTCCAAAAATCATGTTTGTGAATAATTGCAACAAAAAATGTCCCCTAGCAATTTTTTTCAGAGGCTGTTTTCGAGTTATTTTACTTTCACGATTTGTTTCGTGTTTTCGATCTCATCTCAGTAAAACGGCTATAACTCAACGAATTTTCATGAAAATTTAACCTGAACGAAAAATTGTTCAAAACTTGGAAATCTCATATTTTTTTAAAGGCTCATAGGTTTTGTAGTCTTGTATGTTTTGTAGTGTGTTTGAACGCGGAAAAACGTTAAGTTTTTCAACGGAATCAGCGCTCCTGCAAAGACGATTTGAGGGATTGGACGATGGGAGGGGTGGCAGAGTTGGGCAAAATCCTACTCATGAGTATGATTCAGATTTTTAATGACAAAAATATGTTTTCTATGGCTAAAAATATGATTAAATTTTGTTCACTCATAAGAGTATGATTAAAATCATAATCATTGTATGAATAAGATTAAATTCTTGATCACAGGAAATGTGAATAGCGTGATGGTGACAATATCGTACGTGTGGGTACTCTGAGTTCGGGGTAACGAGAAGAGTATTTTTTGAGGTTTTTTTACAAATAATTAACCAAGAAGTTGATTGTATTATTTTAATGATCCGTGCTAAGTGCCACACCCGCAAAGCTGACTTTTGTCATATAGCTAATACTTCGACTTTCTTTACCATAGCTCTGAAGTAATACTGTACAAGTGGTTCCGGGGTGAGTCCTACGCAGAGGGAGTGGGTTTTACTCGGTATACCCAAGGGGGTGAGTCCAACACTGTTGGGGTGAAATTTTCCCTTCGCTAAAAAGTTTCCCCACTCCCTACGAAACAAACAAAAAAAGCTTTGAAAATTTCTTTGACAATTTGCTTACTAACTCATGTTGCATGAGTGGACTTTTTAGAATGAAGTAAGAAAGTAATTAATCTATCTTTCAAAGGTTTCTGGTTGGAACTAAACGGTATACTCCTGATCAAAAGGGACGTCCCCTGAAATGCATTACGGGGGTAAAATGTGACTGATAAATCAAAAAACTCAGAATAAACTGTCTCTTTTGGAAATCTGTGAATGCCTTTACGAGCCTACACTATCATTTAAGGTACAAAAGGAACTTCCTCGTTTTCAATAGTCGAGTTTATCACACCACTGAGACATTCGGGTACAAAAATAACATCTACGCGTTATTATACAATAATTTTTATTACGATTTAAATATAGTTTTTTTTACACAAGCCTTATACAAACACTAAATAACACAGTAATATCAATATCAAAGACACTTTTCGTTCAGAATTCAAAGACAAACACTTTGTCTTCGTAACCTGAAGATAAAATTTGTAATTTACATTCAAAATTTTTAGCTTTTTTCAAACACTGTTTCCATAAAAAATTAAACACATTCAACAACAAATGAGCTTCTTTCAAACACATAGGTATGCCCAAAAAAGTACAGGTAAGTTTTAAAAAAATTGTTTTGTTATTACTTGAGATCCGTGTAAAATTGCTTGTAATCGCTTTGGTTATTTCGAATGGAATTTGACCAGTTATTAAGGCGCCTCCAAAGTGAATTAATTTAGAGGAAAAACTAACGCAAAACAAAATTTATGTGACAATGTTTAACTTTCCTTACTTTGTCTATTTTCAATGAATGTTTCGTTTTGTATTTTGAAAATAATTATTACATAGTAGATGTCTGTGACCTTATAAAAAGGTTTATTGGTAAGTTTAACCCAAGTAGGAGGTGCTTAGCTGAATTTTTTTTGACCTTCAGGATAGGTTCATTTAGGTATTATATTGAGGTATTCGTGTATATTGAATCGAGAAAACAAAACAATCGTATAAAGAGTCAGGAGGAATATAGCAAGGATTTTTTCGAAATCGAGATATTGAAAAACTAAGTCATTTTAAGGGTTCAGGAAGGGATAAACCCACTGTAATCCGTCTATATTCGCGTTTGAAGTTTTCCTTTAAGGGAAAAGAATCAATCATGTCTGAACGTGAGGAAAGAAACAAAGTGAGCCCTTGATCACCTGCCTAGCCACCAGGAAGCGCTCTGGTTCCATTTCCTGTTTTCAATGATAATATCATTGAAAACAGGAAATGGAACCAGAGCGCTTCCTGGTATACAGAAAATACTATTACAGAAAATATTATTTTCTGTAATTCCCAGAGTATAGAGAGTATTTTTTCTTATTGCCATTCTGTAGACTTGGGTGCGTAATGTCCGTAATGGATGCGATTGGAGCGGAGTGTAGCGTATTGAAAAATTAGATATTTTACGAACAGGGCTACTTCGATAAACTTAAAAACGAAACTTCGTTGGTTTACAACTCGTTTATTGGCTCGATCTCACCCGAACCATTGTTGTTTTGCTTTCCCGCGGTTGTGTTTTGCTTTGTCGAGAGATGAACCAAAGTGATTCAGTGAAAATTTAATAGTTGTGAACAAAAAATTAATTGTTCTATTTAGTGAAATTTTACATTTTTTATCTGTTAATATACAGCTGAATATATATGAAGACCACGGGGAAAGAAGGGGGAATTGTGTGAATTTTTCCATTCAGAGAAAACTGAAATTCAAAGTTTGACGCGTTCTACTCATATCCATCTTCATGAACGGCTGGGTCGTTTTATTTTTTCTCATTAGTTAAACTTTCATCTAACGATATAACGGAAAGAGAAATTAACTAATAAACATCCAAAATTTGTACCCAAAGTTTTATTGAAAAAAAAAAAAAAATCCACCATTACTAAAAAAAAAAAATGGAAGAAGGGGGAGTGTCAGAGAGAGAACAGGGAAAGAAGGGTGAGATTGAGAGTAGTCCAACGGAGTACCTTCCTCTCTCTTTCCCTGTTTTTTTCAAACCTTCCCCTTTCTTTCCCTCTATCCGGACCTTCCCCTTCTTTCCCAGTAATTTCAGATCCAACATGAGCTATTTCTCGCAGGACGTCCTACTTTTTTCCCCATTTTGATCTCATATTATGAAACTGCATCTTTGGGAGAGTTTGTTGCCAACCTCAACTCATTTTCGGGAAAAAAGTGACATTCCCCCTTCTTTCCCTGTGGTCTTCATATATAACAGTTTCCTGGGTTTTATTCATTGGCGTTAAAATTTTGAACATGGTGTGGAGGTACGTACGAAGAAGAGTAATGTAGGATTTCCTCAAATAAAATTGGGTGGCCCTGAGGCCGATTTTTACAGAAAACTGCACTACAAATGAAACATGAATCAACCTGCCTTGAAATAAATGTATTGCTGGTATAATACCTAATTTTACCTCATTTTCCGCCTGGAAAATGGATTTTGCAGTCAACCGGGACAAAATAACGAAAGCTCTCATTGTCACATTAAATAGTAATTTCAATCGTTGAAACATTAAATATATGACCTTGTAAGTTGGCGAATAGTTGATAAATTTTTACTCACCCTCAACTGATACACTGCCCGAATTAAGCTTCATAACGTACCTTAAAACATTTCAACAGGCTTAATAAATTGCACTAAAAAATTCTCTTTTCCAGCATCAGACTTATCAAACTATTCTGTCATAATAAAGACATAACTAACGTAAAAAATAACTTTTTTTGTTTAAAATTGTTTTTTACCTATATGTATACATTAAACTTATTTACAAGTATTTAATTTAAGTACAAAAACTATCGACACATTTATTTTTTTTATGTACAGTAGTCGATGAGACCGAGTAAAAAAAAATCATGCTCTAAAGTCAACATATGAAATCATAATTTTTATAAAATACAAAACAAATTGAAACCTACGTAAAAAATGACACAAAATGAATGGAATCAGTAAGTACTAAGCTCACGCATACGAGCTAAAACATTTATGGCATGGACATCAATAGTTAGTACAAATTCCCCGGAAGGGGCGGTGGTTTAAACATCGACATCGATCAATGAAGTACACACTATTCATTAGTTCAACAATTTAATTCGAAAAATGCAAGAAATAAGTACATCGTAACGAGACTACTAAGATGAAAGTCTTAACTACCTAAAAAAATAACCGATTCGAGAAGAGAGCAGTCCGCCGCGCTGTATGGCAAATTCATACGCGAAACATCGCTTTTGTCGCGTCTTCTACGCATTGCAAACATCCGGCGTGGTCCACATTAAACGAATAACAGAGGTTTAACAGGCTCTACTTTGATGGCTCAGAGCCATAAAGGCGAATACAATAAATGAACATTAACTCTAAGGGCCAAACAGACGAAACTCCTATTTTTGAAATTTGTATTTTTTTATTCGGGTTCAATTTGATAACGGGAGATTTGCGGGGTAATCAAATTTCATCGAAGAAAAAAATATTGAAAAAATCGTACCATGAGATCTAAACAGAGAGACCTCCTCCTCTTCAATTGAGTTGAAAACTATTGAAGAGATTAAGAATGTTCGATTTAAACACAAATTTTAATCAGGTGCCTGAAATTTTTCTAGGGGTTGTAAAGCCAATAATGTCAGTTCATCAGTAGGTAAGCCTCAAATGGGAAAAATCAGGAACTGTGAGTGACATAGGGCATAACCTGGGGCATAAGTGTAAAGGATGTAGGAGGTATCCTACGCTAGCCAATAACTGCTGAAAAAGTAAGGACTCCCCCACCATATCTATAGAGCTGTGATTTTATTGAACTGAAATTTCATGTCAGTTCACTTTAGCGACCCATTGAGGCTCTTAATTGTTGGAAAAGCATCCCAGGTAAATCTGAATCAGACAGGAGTGCAAATCCTCAATCGCCAAATAAAGGATGACGAATATCACAAAAATTTGAGGCTTTGGGGCTCAGATTGAGTTAAATGATGATCCAGCTGAGACACCAGAAGCCACCGTCATATCACACGAGCGATTTTTCAGCTGGAACGTGAAGAGGAAGAAGCGTGAGCTTCTAAGTATCCATCCAGTGGGGTTTCATAGTCAATTTCTCCACCCCTGGTGGAGCTTTTTTACTAGCTTTGAAAAAAAAAATTGTTCTAATCTTCTCGTCCGCCATTTTGACCAAGAAAAAAAGCTGGAAGGAAACCATAGGAAGGTTCTCCATTGATAACCATAATTTGTAGTGGTCACAACAGGAGACCAAATGGAGAAATGACGCAAAGAAAACTAGGATTCCTAAAGTGTAACAAGTTCATTTTGTCCAGTACAAATTTAAGTATATGCAGGGAGTCTCCTGTAAAAATGCTGAGCCTTCGGGAATCTTTGTGTGCCCTTAGTTTCACATTTTGTTTTTGTAACGTTTTTGTACAAAAAATACTTGTTCTTCCCTTAAACACAATTTTCTATTCAAATTTTGACTAAGTTTTGGAATTAGCATTAAATTTCCCTTAAGACTAGTGCATTTTTATAATGTAACTTTAAATGCAATTTTTATAACCTAACGATTTTCAAATAACAACTCACTAGTCTTGGAGTCACGTTAAAATGAAACTCACGTTTGCACGGTTATTCTTCTTCAACTTATTCTACTTATGTTGCTAGTTTCAACCCCCCAAAGAAGCTGGAAAAAACCAGAAATCGCTCCTATGATATGGCCTTCGGGTGGAAAAATCGTCCCTTCTGCACAATCAAGGTTTGAGAGAGCAAATCCATATTGTGAAGGTTGGCAGCACTCTCAGACTTCTAATCACTGCTGATAGTGAGAGGGAATCACGTTTTAGAGAAGTAATTCAAAGCTCATTAAAAAATGGAATAGTCAAGCTATAAAGAGAATCATAAATAAGTTTTCATCTCTCCAGTTAAATATGAAAAATCAAGTATCATCCATGAGGCACTCAGAAGTAATATTCCGTCCTTCTAGCTTTGAGCCATCGATTAGCTTGCTAACATTCAAATGCCAACGAATGTATCCCACTCAGAACAAGAGTTTTTTCCCGTGGGATTTGAGATGTTGAAATCGAAACATCAAGCACAACAAAATCAACTGAGTAATAAATTTAAAATTATTTCACCATTAAATATAAACCTTCATTTTCGATTGAAGCGAGCTCTCTTAAATGGAAAGGTTCATTTGAACGCGAAAATGGATTTTATTCCAACATGAAATAATACAAATAACGAACTTGATATTTTATTGTCTATTTCCTCAAAGTTATCTGCAGGACTTACAGTTTGAAGCGTAATTTCATTGCAAGCAACTAGTTTTAAAATATTACGAGATTACTCAGGAGATTCCATAATTTATTGGAGAGTAGTCGATAACAAAGAACCAAAAGGTGATTTGTTTTTAAAAAGTTTTAAATGAAGAAATAATTTGATATTCTTGAGGAAATAGACGATGTCATCAACGTAACAACTGCGCCGCTTGAGACTCAGCACTTACAGCGAGTAGTCACTACTATAACAGCAGCAGCTGCAGTAGAACAAATCGAATCGCTACCACACTATCAATAAGGTGCGTGTGTAATGCTGTGCATTCGATGCGGAGGGTTATAAAAATTATAATTCGTACCTAACAACAAATTGGAAATAAGGAAGACAAAACTGATTAAGTACGTATAATCAAATGTACAGGCGAATTGTACAAATAAATCACAATCCCTAAAATCTAATGGAAAGTATTGAATGTGTAGAGAATCAATCTAGGCTATACTCTGTCAGATATTTCTGAGTGCATGGGTGACAGTGAGCCTTCAATGTTGGCTCCATCACAGCGTTGCCGCATGCAGGGATCCCTTCTCCTCTTTCCTAGAGAGTGTTTCCCTTCCGGCTCGTGTTGTTGAATTTTCAATGTCAAGATTTTTCCACCATTTGATTCAGTTTAAACTTAGTTCTGGCACTGCTTTAATTATATTCGTAGATTAATTTGATTTAGTAGACCAAGGGAAACTTTTCCCGTTAGGTTGGGGTCACTGGCGGCCACACTGGCACTGTAGAGGGGGTCGTCCTACGCACACAGAAATATCTGATGGAGTGCAGTAATGTGAGGACAGGGAGAGTGATTCTCACCAAAGAGAGAAGAATAAGACGAGATAGAGAGAGAGAGAGAGAAAGAGAGGCCATAGAAGATGGTGGATGTAGTAGTAAAACAATAGACCCAGAGGCATAGCGAGCGGAGCTCGTCTTTGATTGGATCACGACTGCCTCAAGTGCAAAATTCAGCGACTTTCAGAGAACTCAGGAATAGCCTAAGATGCTAAAAAATTGGTTTTTCCCACGTCCCCTACTCATTATCTCGAATCCTAGTCAAGAATGTGATCAGAGGCAAACAACGAATGAATCTAACCATAGCAGGTGAAGAGGTATTCAACATTTGGAGCCAAATTGGAAACTTCAGCGACCTCTATTGACACATCAGTAACTCCTTTTCTATCCATTTTCAAGGTGTCAGCAGACTCCCACCAAAAACGAATTCAGAATGAATTTATTGTGGTGCTGCAAAAGATTCTCTACACAAACATACTCTCACCAAAACATGAAATAATCAATCAAATCCATGGACGTACGTTTGATCTTCAATTAGAAGGTAAATAAAGTAGACATGTCGGGTTAACCAAATTATTGTGCATCTAGTTCAAAAAGTGAAGATAAGAGTGTCAAGCAGGCTCTTTACACACGATTGTTGACGTTCGGTCGAGAATTCTTTTTGGAATTGAAAATGTGTTGGATTTGTCATCTTGGACTTCTAATAATTGACATTTCAACATAAATGCAAAACGAACTTGCACATAAGGCCAAAATCAAAGAAAACTCATCCAACTGGGAGTAAAAACTTCGAAAATTTTCAAATTGCAATGAAACGAAAAAACCAGAATTTCAAGAACAATCAACGAACCGTTAGAACCCAACCTACCCAAGTTCTCCTGGTTTGTCTCAAATTTCAAATTTTAGCTCTGCAATAGAGAAGTAGCGCTAATTATATAATAGTAGGTACAAGATGTTTTTTCCTCATTCAAATGATACTATTCTCAAATCCTCCTGCTGACTAGCAAAAGTTTTTCTTAATCACTAACTGTACACTTTTTGAGCATTTTATAATAAGAAGGAATTCACCACTCAACTCTGTACTCGCGAGTACCTCAACCTTTAAGTATATACTAACCTAAGAATAAAAAATAATAAAATTTTTTTGTACACACGTATTTACATCGTTATTTTATCAAGTTTTTTTTTGCAATTTGATCGATGGACAATATTGATGCGAAATTTTCATCCAGGTGGATTTATTCAGCCGAGCGTTTCATTGGGCGATAAAATGGCACGAGATATAAGGATTTAAACATCGAAAATAACAGCCACTATAGGAAAACAGCTAAGATTATCACATTGAAAAACATCTTTCTGAAACATCGAAAACACCGAAGGGATATTTATGAAGATACATTTAAAGATAAACATGCAACATCTGCGGTTTCAGCCTAACCGGATAACAATTAGAAATTGGGTGCTTCTTCGGTGGAAAAAGTTACACTAAACATCGATATTTTTCTTCCTTTTTCTCATAAAAGAAGCGACTCGAGAGATTCTACTATCAGATCATTGAAGAGTATTTTGTAAGTGAGATAGAGTGACGGGTAGGTGATGATAGAAAGAATTTTCGTGAACAGTGTTTTCAGGCTTTGTTCTGATTTTCAAAGCAAATGAAAGTACTCACGTCTGGGATATAATAGGGAATTGTTCTGGAAACAAATGTAAAACCTGGACGTCACAGAAGGGCCTCGATAACGCGATTCTTAGAGGCAGGAAGTGGTTTGGGAGGCAGTATTTACAGTGGTGCCAACTCCTTCAAGAGGGGCGATACTATCACTCTCTTTTCAGGTAAGGAGGCGTGCTTCGCCTCCATCTCTTGAACCCAAGAGTTAGGCCATCAGGGAGAAGGCACCAACTCTTGCTGTCAGTTTTGGATCCAAACTCGGGTAACATTTTGCATAGCTGGAAGAGTTAATAATAGATGGGCACATGAGGGATAGTGTTGGTCCCTGGTGGTAAAGATTTTTCCCTGCTCTTTGAAGGCTCTTCTTCAGTTTCTGTACCACCGCAATGTTGGGCAGTGGTTAACCTTTGACAGAAGTAGACTTTGGAAACGGGGGCCAGTTCTAGCTATGATACTTTGTTCCCACTTCCTGTCAGTGAGTTTACTACAAACTAGGTACCAGCTTGCATAGCTGAAAGAGTTGGTGATAGACGGCCACAGAAGGGATAGTACTGAGCTAGCGTCCCTAGTGGTAAAGTTCATTTTCCTGCTCTTTGAAGGCTCTTCTTCTGTTTCTGTACCACCGCAATGTCGGGCAGTGGCTAGCCTTTGACAGAAATAGACTTTGGAAACGGGGGCCAGTTCCAGCTATGATACTTTGCTCCCACTTCCTGTCAGTGAGTTTACTGCAAACTAGGTACCAGCTTGCATAGCTGAAAGAGTTGGTGATAGACGGCCACAGAAGGGATAGTACTGAGCTAGCGTCCCTGGTGGTAAAGTTCCTTTTCCTGCTCTTTGAAGGCTCTTCTTCTGTTTCTGTACCACCGCAATGTCGGGCAGTGGTTAACCTTTGACAGAAGTATACTTTGGAAACGGGGGCCAGTTCTAGCTATGATACTTTGTTCCCACTTCCTGTCAGTGAGTTTACTACAAACTAGGTACCAGCTTGCATAGCTGAAAGAGTTGGTGATAGACGGCCACAGAAGGGATGGTACTGAGCTAGCGTCCCTGGTGGTAAAGTTCCTTTTCCTGCTCTTTGAAGGTTCTTCTTTTGTTTCTGTACCACCGCAATGTCGGGCAGTAGTTAACCTTTGACAAAAGAAGACTTTGGGAGTAGGGACCAGTTCTTGCTGTCATATTTGGCTCCCACTTCCTGTCAGTGAGTTTACTACAAACTTGGTACCAGCTTGCAGAGCTGGCAGAGTTTGATAGACGGCCACAGAAGGGATAGTACTAAGCTAGGGTCCCTGGTGGTAAGTTTCATTTCCTGCTCTTTGAAGGCCCTTCTTATGTTTCTGTACCACTCAATGTCGGGTGGTGGTTAACCTCTGAATGAGGAGCGGAGGCCAGTTCTAGCAGTCGTACTTGGCTCCAACTTGCTGTGAGTGAGTTCACTACAAACTTGATATCAGCTTGCACAGCTGATAACAGTGAACGCTAGATGACTCAGCCAGAAGTGGCTTACTGGCGCTTAAATCCTAAGCTGTTACTTAAGCCTGAGGAGATGGTTGCCTGCCCAGCTAAGGCTTTCAGGAGGTGAGCTTCTTCTCTTGCTCATAAATTGGTCTGAAGGGTCTTCTCTCTGGGAGTGACTTAATCCTGAAAGAACTTGCTCTACACTTCAATCCACACATAGTAACCTTACGAGAGACAAAGATAAAAGTCCAGTCACAATTCAAACGTTAATTAAAGTAACTTAACTCAAATGCGGGGTAATTTTTAAAATCGAAATAAAAAATACCTATAAAACAATTCCTCATTATATTCTCCTCTGAGTTTCACACCTAAGTTGTCCACCTTCAGGAGAGCATGACGTGTGGAGGATGACGTCTCCGTATATTTCTTCACCGAAATCAACGTGAGAGAACGGTTACGTCCATCACAATCCAGAGACTGATCGAACTGGTCAGTAACATAGGTACCCGCATCTCTGGTGAAACTTTGAGCACCGCTCTCTCAGTGATACCAGACGTCAAAATGGGAATGTTCATCCATCAGTTTGGTCAAATTTCTCGCCCCGGAATCACTGTTGAGATTACAATGTTAAACATAATGTAAGCCGATACTACAGTATTGGTTCAGTCTCAAGTTTAGATTGTGAACGAAAAAAATAACGAAAATGAAGCACCAGGTGGTGCTTCGATATAATCACGAAATTTTGATGATGCACCAAGAAAAAAAAATTCGTTAAATCAATATAAAAGTGTTGATAGTTAAACCGTATTGTTAACTCCAATTTCTTACGAAAAATCGGTTCAGGGCTAAATTTTATCATGTGAAAACACTTGCTCATCGTCTAAAACTACTATGGCTCATGATAAGCTTAATTCAATAAAGCCACAATTTAATGATCTTTTTCAATTTTTCAAAATTAATAAATTCGAAAGAGAAAAATCAAATATCAATAACAATTAGGTTTTCATCGCATCTTTGAAGAGATCTGGGAAGTTGCATTCTTATCAAAACATTCATTATTTACATACAAAAATCATCCAAATATGTACAACATATTAAGTACTAGAGAAGAAAAATATTCTCTTTCATAAAATATATACAGCCTTTTTTTCTTGTTATGTTACTTTTTCGTGAGTTAATGCGTAGAGCTGAGTTCGACAGTGCTACAACATAGTCTTCTCTTCAAACTATAATATAGTCGAGAGTTTGTTCCGTGAAATGAACTATTACAGCTGCACCATTTCAAGAATGTGCAGGTTATAATTGCTGGATGAACGCTGAGACATGTTCTTTCAAGTTGAGGCTACCTGTTTTTGTTTCACACGATGATTTCACGGATCATACGGCCAGTGCGGGAGTTGGGGGTCGAGTAACCGGATTCGAGGGTTTCGTCGAAGGACATGGGCGGCATATGTTGCTGGTGCTGCTGCCTAGCGGCATCATCCATGTTTTCCATCATCATGTGGTGCTCCATGTACGGGTCGGGTAAACCACTCACGTCATGATATGGAGATTCTGAAATGAAATTAACGGTTAGAGAATGGTCTTTCGGAGAACTACGATTGAGTAATTTTAATCGATTATACTGGCACAGGTTCATTACAAACCTTTTAACCCTTTGAGAGACAAGTTCGAAATAACATTAAGGGGTGTAATTATAGAAGACAATCTTTGCATTGAAAGCAACTCAGAAAGATGGTGCTAGCGAAGTGTCAGGAAGTAGTCTACAACTTTTGTGAACACATCTCGCCCAAAAAAGGACCCTTGTTCTTCAAATTCTTCAGACATTCATTGTAGGAAGACCAGCCTCTGCTGTGGAATATACCACCTATTTCCTTGCCCTCAGACTAAGAAGATCTCAAAGGCAGCTGAGATGGCGAGGTTTGGAAGATGGACTCCAGGTGCCCTCACAGAGATATTGAAACGGAAAATTCACAGAAGTAAGAGCATATTTCACCGTCAGAAGTTGAGATTGCTATTGACAATTGAGGAATCTCACAAAAGTTACTATGATTCCCACCTTATAAGGTATTTCATCTACCCAGGAAGCACTCTCAAAGGGTTACAATGAACTAAGTCTTACTAACATTAAGCAGTTTTTACTTACACATTACGAGTCCTTCGCTCAATTTGCATTAAAATAAAAGGACCAACGGTTAAAACAGTTAATATGGAGAATACTACAGTTTCCCATGTGTAGACAAACAAATATGTTCAATTCGGAATTTCATCAAGACGTAGGGGGGAGTGGGGTACTGGGGATCAGAGGATAATTGGGCTCTGCAAGTTTTTCCATGTAAGGCATCTTCCGGCCGGATTCCAAATCCCTAAAGCCATCTCATGGGATGCTAGTGAGTTAATATTTGCACCCACTGTGTCTCTGTGAACCACAGGGATAATAGGGTGGCAGTTTGTGTATTTGAGTGGGTGCTCTTGTTGTAGGGATGTGGCGGCCAAGGAATTTCCTTGGAACGGTTCTAATTGTAACAGTGACAAATGTGTAACCATTCCAAATAACCGGTTCAGTTCCAGTACCAGTACTGCTTACCAGTCCAGATGATCCCTTCCCAGTCCAGAGCCTTTCCATGGTACGATATCTTCTCAGTCCGTAAGAATCAGTATGGGCGCTTCCTGATACATGGAACTGGACTGGTAAGGGCACGGTTACAATTTCAGTTACAAGCTTCGTGGATATTTGGCACTGTGTAAAATATCCATGCGTGCGCTCACCCCCAGGAGACCAGTAAGGGAACTGGACCATCAAGGCGTGAGTTTTTGTCACTGCATGGAACAATAATTGTTATTGAAATTATTTCAAATTGATACTCGGTTCTAAAGTCTTGGTACAGTTGTACCAACACACCTCTATATACCCATTTTCAAGTGGAGGTTGCCTTCTATTTGTTTCTAAGTTTGTTCCGAAAGTTCTTCGTACCTAACGGCATTTTTTCGAAATTAGAGTAACATTGGCCAGAAAATAGGGTCCCAGCAGGAATTCTTGTAAAACATGTTGGGAAATTGGGCCCACTGTTGAAAACATATTTTTCTTTTTAAATTTATTTCGCAGGACCGCACAATCTGCCGTTTTGGTTTAGGTACTATTCATTCAAAATAATACACCTATGTTTTTGTGTAGTCGAGTGAAGTATCATTTTCGAATCCCTTTTTGAGCGGGACTTAACCTACCCTATCAACCACGCGAGGACCCTGCTAGACACTGATGAATGAACCCACGTGATGAACCCACGTGTAAAAATTTGTTTTCAAATGTTTCAATAGCGCTTTGGTAATGTGTGTTTGGCTAAATTTTTGTGGCACCTAATTTGTGTCAAAGTTGAATTTTCAAATTTTAATGTTCGTTTTCGGGAAAGTAGGATTTTATTAATTTATTACAAATTTGCTAAAAGTAAACTAATATATCATTAGGTTCCCATTGTCCCAAAATGTGGAAATATTTCAATTTCTTGATTTTACAGTGGAAATGGGGCTCAAAAATTGTTTTTTGCGTTTTCTAATAAACCGTTTAGGAGAGTGCTGTTGAGTCAAAAAGGGGTTTGGGTCATGAAAATCCACTCGATTAGCTACAAGACTGTGAAGACAATCAATTTGAAGCTAGGTCCGGCTTCGGCATAGCCTCTCAAAGTTAGGTGCGCCACAATACCCCACTTTCCCCCAACTACCTCTCTGTATCATGAACACGATATCAATATTACTCGTATCCATTGCTCCGATCTGAGTTTCTTTACGTACATTTTATTGTATGATAGTCACTCTAATGCACAACTCAAGGTGAATACGCAAGGTTTCAAATGTATTTTGGGATGAAATTCCAGTTTCTAATAACCCTGACGATTACCAACAAGTACACATATTTGCAAGGTAGGTACTGAGAATGTTGAAACTTCAAACTTCTCTCATATTTGGTTCTAAGCATATACATTATGCCACTAGACCACAACATCAAAAAAGTCAGCACGCGGAAGTTGGGAGAAATATAATGATGAAACTAATTAATATAGTTTTTCAAAATCATATTTTCCTTGTATATCTCATTTCAATGCGCTGATGGTCAAAGAAGACATTATACTCGAGTTTTCAGTAATTAGGCCCATTTACAATTTTTCCGATTATTTTGCAGGGTTGTCTAATTTCTCGTTTAAAGCTCACAGTTGGTTGAATTAGGTATTTTTGTGGTTGAATGGTACTTGATATCACAAAGGTAATAATTGGAATGAGCTCGGAGATATTAGTTTAACAGTAAGTACCCATGTGGTGCTGTCGAAGAGCCTTGTCCTGGTTGTATTCTTGTCGGGAGGGGTTGTTGGAGCGAGAGTAGTCGGGGGTGGCAGACGGCATCAAGTGCGGGTAGGGAGCGTAATCGTCGACGGTGCCGTAACCTCCGTGGTTCATAGGATCATACACGCCTGAAACAGTAGGAAAGACTCGTAAGGTCAATGAAACTAACGTACATAAACATACTAAATTAATGTAGTTGTTCGCAGAGTATGAAAGATACAAAATGATGACGAATCAGGCCACCTCAAACTAATGAAACATCGAGGGTTTTTCCGTGGAGGAAGTAGAAGGAAGGTTCACCGGCAGCTCTGTTTTGTCAAAAGCTCCGGCCAGTGGCAGTAGAGGGAACTATCGTATCAGTTCCCTCAAGAGTCCTGAGGCTTCCATAGCATCCACATCTACAGTGGCACCGACCAAAGTCCCTGAATCACTAAACCAACTAATGGCTATTCGAAACTGAAACATATCTCTAAAAGCATGTCTCTAAAGTTGGACAACTGGACTAATTTATGTCCTTCTTTTCTCAAAACAGAAGGTTTTAAAAGACCACTAATGATCCATCAGTAATGGGTGACAACTAATGGGCACATTTGGGAAATATCTGCAGGTAATGTGATTTCCCAATTGGTGGAGATTCCAAATCACTGGGAATCGCCACACAACCCCCTTTCCCTAAAAGGAGAAGGAGGAATTACAGAGGTTTGTTTGGTAAATAGAAGTTTGTTAACGCCAGACTGGCTAGTAATTCCACGCAATCTATTCCTTGAGGATTACCCATTTTGCTGAGAAGAGTTGTGTGGGATCTGGCTTGGATGCCGTGGAATGTCTTTGCTGGCAACGTGGTGTCCTAATTACCACCCAAGTGATGAGGATACCAAATGACCAGGAATCATTCACTGATCTATGCAGTAGCAGTGATGGGCTATTGTAGTCCCATCAGTTGTCTTAAGCGAACCAAAGTTCTGCAAGGGCCAAGTTACTGGAACCCATAGTTCCCAAATCGTTGAAATATCTAAAGGCCATTTACCATCCATTATCTGCAGCTGAGCTCAGCACTATCAATCAGCTCAGCGAATATCAAGCTTTTGATTACACCGCTTTTCTCCAACTTGCCCTGAGACGAATTTATTGCTTCCTTCCACTAGACAACTGGACATGATCACCACCAAAAACACCTTCACTGTATTGGAGTGGTTGACTCCCTATATCTGCCCTCTGCCATCTTGAAGAAATGGACGTT
Source organism: Apolygus lucorum (assembly GCA_009739505.2). Classification (NCBI taxonomy): domain Eukaryota; kingdom Metazoa; phylum Arthropoda; class Insecta; order Hemiptera; family Miridae; genus Apolygus; species Apolygus lucorum. The sequence continues at coordinate 30,645,886 of CM019181.2, forward strand.
GACTATCAACCAAGATGCCCCAACAGACAGATGTCAGAACATCTGGCACGATGAATGACTGCCAGAAATTCGCAAAATTATACTGGACTACCAGCTTAAGCTTTGAAGCTTAAGTATTGAATGACAGTCAAGAGCTCGGGTGTTGAAAAAAATCTCCAAAGTCATTAATTCGAAAAGCCTACATCTCCCTCATGAGCCAATTACTTTTAGGTTAGTTGATCAAACAGGAGCTTTATCAGGAGCTCTCGGGTTGCGCTCAAAGGTACCATAGGATGATCCGCTAAAATTTCACTGAGTAAGTTTTGAAATTTAGGCTATTTACAATTCAAATCTTTGCACCGCGTAATTGTGAAGTGGGATCTGGATAGTAGTTAATGATAGTTTCATATCTCACCGTAAGGGTTGTTCCGGTCGTTCAAATGGTGATGATGATGCTCTTGGCTGGCTGCTAAGTTGGCTGCATTGTTGGCTTGAGCTGCCATCTTCATCTGCCACAGGGAGTCCTGAGAATTGACGGATCCCCCGTTGTTCGAGTTGGAGTAGCTGTTTTCCATATAGCCCATGTTCACCCCTGCAAAAACGTCGGGAAGAACTATGAGGGGTTGAGAATGATCGAGTTCTCAGTTCCATGAGATAAGTTCAAATGATCGTAAGTTAATCGTTACCTTCCACCTTCGTTTGGCAGGCTGCATAGGAAATTACAGAGATATTAATTTCCAGTAATCACAAAAAGGTAGTACGTATTTAATGGAATGTCAACTATGGGTATTTCACAATAAGAAGACAAATATGTCTGCTAATTAATCCAAATCGATGATTCTCCGAGTGGATGACTTTATCCCCCTCCTGATAAATTGTCTGATTTAAGGATTACTTACATTCACCACCGTTAGGATGCTGAGGCTGGCTGACGTGATAACCATAACCATTCTGCGCTGCGTAAATAGCGGCCTTGTTGGGGTCGTCGAGAGCAAGATCCATCGAGTGTTCCAAAGCTTTATTCTCCATACCAGAAGCTGGATAGTACGGTGGAGGAGCCTGCTGGACTATACTGGGATGTACTCTGGAAAGATGAAGTTAGCCATCAGATTGATCAAAAGTTCTTCAAGAATCTACAGAAACTCACGAGGTGTCTCCATGGGATCAAAAACGGTGAAGCTGAAGTGAACATTCGACAATTTCTACAGTTATATTATTAACTCACGAAGTCGTGTCCATTTCGTAGTCTTTGCTCGTTGCTTTCTTCACAGGTGTTTTTCGACAGCAGCAAAACACAACTCCCAGAGCAATGAGAAGTATGAAAACCACGCAGAAAACCACTGCTATTACCACAGTAGGCATGGGAATCGACGAGGCTTCTTTAATGAAAGAGGGTCCAACTACAAACAGATTGAAATCATTAATATTGAGATGTTACAACAGGCGTAAAACTTGGAACAGTGCCAAATTGTCAACAGAATATGTGGCAATTGTGAAAATTCAGGCCAAAATCTTACTTTCAGCTTCAGTGTAATCTCCGCAGGTTTCTTTGTTTGACTGCAGGCAGTAGCGAACTCTTACACGGACATTGTCTGAAGAATGGTCGTCCATGACGTCATCATCGTCGCTCGTAATTTCCAGTGCACGCCCTGAAGTTTTGGCGGCTCGGCGAGGCATCAATGACAAAACTGTGGCCTCTTTTCGAGACGTGGCTCCGGAAGGAGAGAGCGACATGGTTTCCACGAGGCGCCAGTTATGACCGTACATGCTCGTTGACACCTCTACCATTGCAATCTGTAAACAGCCAAGATACACGTTACTTACAGCAGCACAAGACTTTAGTTAGACATCTGAGATACCTAAAAGTTTTCAGACGGAAAGAATGGATTCAAGATTCTGAGGGCGAGAGGTGATTTGACTATATTTCAATGTTTTTAGGAACTTGATGTCAGGACGTAAATTCTCTACCAGTCAAGAGTTGAGACTATTCTAGTTGAGAACGGGTAACACAATATGCTTGTAACATCCAATTGTATCATGCATGCCTCACAATCAGAGTATTGGATACCTTGAGTTATTGTAACAAAACTTGAAGATCTACAACACGAGTTTTATTGTAATGGAGGCGATGCAGGTAGTACATCAGCCATCTCCAGGCTAATGGCGATAGAGAGACAGGATCAGTTACATCCACCCTGCCACAAATTCCGGAGGAATTTGGTATGAGGAATGGTATTATAAATAAGAATTGGAGATGTCATACAGTACTTCATGTTGGGAATTTACCTCATGAAAGCCCAGATCATGTGGGAGAGACACTCCAGATCCAGCTGACTGCTCAACAGTTCGTCAGCTAGGACGTTACTCACCATCTCCTCTACCTGTATCTCTACAGAGGGCCATAGAGAGCCAGGTTCAGCAAATGAGGTGCCCGCAAGATGATAGCACCAAGGATTTTCTCTGTGTGATAGCAGCTGTTATTGAACTGCTTTTGATATTGACTTTGATCGGATTTCAAGTTAGTTCCAATTTGTACCTTTCTGGATGTGTGGGGAGAGTGGCATACCATGCATGAAAAAACAACCACCACCACTACAGCAGTATTGCGTTTTTGTCGTTTCGAAAACATATCAAAATGTTCATTCAAAATGTGATTCGGGCATTGAATACATTTTACCGCGACTCCTCAGATATCACTATTTCCTTCTGAAGAGTGTAGGTTCGTGCCTCCATAGATTCAGTGATGGTGGATTAACGTATTAAGCAGTACGAAATTAACATAAATTAATGGAGATCTTTTCTGATTTAGTAAGTGGCTGTCATACCAGTTGCAAACAAGTCGCTGCTATGTTGATTGTAAGCTCGTGAGACTCAGGATCAAAAGTGACTCTTTGAGGACTGGGGATTTTGTCAACTTTCGTCATAGCTGCAGCCTCTTCAGAGTAGTTGCTTTGACCTTTGGTGTTGTACGCTTTCACCTGGAACAAGTGTGAAAATTACATAACGATATAAAAAATAAGCATCGATGCTAGGGTTTATTCTGTATTTTAGAAACGCGCATTCTATAATCCAAGCGGAGAGGGCTCACTCAGCTGATACAATGCTCAACTATACTGAATAAAAAGATAAATTCAGCATGAATTGTAGGAAAACTTCATAACAAAGGGGGTGACAGATTAACAACTTTTTGTACAAATTGCAGGAATTTTTTGTAGTAACTTCCTGGTTATATTAAGGGCAGTAAGTTTGATGGTATAGATCTTATAGATCCTTAAAGATTTTAATGTTTATCTTACCTTGAAGAGATAGCTCTGGTGTTGTTCCAGGGAAGTGACATTGCAAGGGTTCTTGGTTTGACAGTCGAATTCGTGCCAGCTTTCCGGCACTCCAGCTTTCCTGGGAGCGTAGCAGTCGTCATTAGGCGTTGTGAGGACTCGTTTGTACGACACAAAGTACTTGGTGCTGTGAAGACCGCCGTTGAATCCCGGAGTCCATTGGAGAGTGATGAAGCTGTGCCCCACGTCCATGGCAGTGAGGACTTCTGGTCGTTCAGGCGCCCCTTTGGCCTGAAGGCGGATTTGAGTTTTGACGGAGCCCAGCGTGTTGGCCACACGGCAGTTGTACTCGCCGTAGTCGGCTTGTCGGACGTTGGAAATTTGCAGAACGGACGTGTACACGTCACCTCCACTTTCGTTCACCGTTGTGTTGATTTCATAATGACCGTCGGCTCCAGCCAATAGAGGTGCAGTGTTGGTCGAGTAGCTCCATTGGAACTCTGGACGGGGATACGCCTTCACCTTACACACCACTTCAGCAGTCTCCCTCAGATCATACGCCACTTTGTTGTAACGATGGAGGGTAATCGGTTCGTCTATGGATAATAAAGAGATGTAGATTAGACAATGCCTTATCTAGGGTAAAGACTCTGATTACTGAGCAACTCCTAAATACCTCCTCTCGTCTTTGAGTTCGTTTTCTAGGTTGACTAATTGAATTTAGGGAGCCTTGTGACGTATAAAGCTCCTGTACCCTTATTGAAATCTCTAAATTCAGTTCAAAATTGAGCAGGTCAAATACACCAGTTTCGTACAACAATAATAAGCAACCCAATTCTGACACTCCAGGGGTTTTTCATGTTTCTAACAAATACCTTCGAGTCGCGCTGATCAGTTTTTGTGAAAGTTATCTTGTCTGAGAGGTGTCTTTTTGATTTACACTTGAGCATTTTCCTTCCCTTTCTGAATTGTACTAGTCAAGAATCTAGCTGACTTTTATCTCAAAGACTGTACCTAGAGGCAAATATAACACCAACTTCTAGAAGAAGGAGGTTTACACTATCCTGGCTAATAACTAGCGGAACTCTCTTTTTTCGGTTAGATTCACTCGAAAATGTTTTAAATAATACGATAATTTAATATTTGGTTACGATAAACTTACGTTCGATTCTCAGGTGCATGGTGGTTTTGGCAGGTTTGACTTCGTTTTCAAAAATGCAGGTGTACTCGCCCCTGTCAGAAGGTATCAGTTGGCTCCCGCTGGGCCTCTCTCGCCCGACGAACCTCAACGTGCTTTGTACGGTATAGACAGAGTTACGACCTGTTGGCAAAGTAAAATAACTCTCATTACAACAATAATAATTACCAAAAGAGGTAAACATGGAACAGGGTAAAATGGAAATTGTACATTTGAAGGCAGATTTCTTCAAATTCAGGCTGGAGATAGGGGGAGAGGACAAAATCTACCTTTACCTATATCTAATTGCTTGATATTTGTCTCCCTATCTGATAGATGAGCTGACTTTCTATACAATGACACGATAGTCTGGCATGGAGGACCTTGACAGAACATATGCCTGATTTTATCCGTGGTGTGAACTGGTGCACACTGGTACGTGGTGGTGTTGATGTCTCGATCCACAAGTTCAAAATTCAAATCGGATCAATTTTCATGAATTTTAAAAAATAGTTCATAGTTTCGACTGAACAGTGATCCAACTACTGGGTAGATTACTAGGTCAGACAGACTAAAATCACCCGACTAAAACCACAACTTTTATTCCTTTCCTGACAAAGCTAATAGGAAGCAGCAGGGGAAAATATAAAGCGAGCTTAATCCCGTTTTTGGAGAATTTAGCCCAGAAATTTAAGGGAATAAAGTAAATCGTCGAAGGGTTTGAAAACTAGGAAGAGGAATATACGATAAGAGGAGGCAGCTTCTACATAAACCAGGCGGGTTAAGACGAGAAAGCAAAGAGGAGATGATTTTCCGGCAAGCCAAAAGTGGAACCCAGCATCAGAACTTGACTTTACGCTGGTAAAGTGCCTCAGAGTTACTCGAACTAGGCATCTCCGTAGGTGTACTCCGTGGTATCAACACCCGCGTCCTACTCGGCTCGTACCCAAGAGGTGTTGTGTAGTTGTGGGAAACTTCTTTTCATCCCTCTCTCCCACCCCCAGCTTCCTTACCTTCCCTTACTCCTTGGGCTGGCGTCGGATAAGTCATGAACTTATTATTATTATTATTGCTACGAGAATCCAAATTTCCTATCCATCATCGTTATTTCTACAGCTCGATGAAAATTTATGTAATTTTCCGATATCCACGCATAGATATTAATAATACTGACGTTGTTCCGGTTTATTTATTATGAAATGCCAGAGAAATGAGGGGCAATTAGAGTCTCTGCAGCTCGTAATTCCTAGAAGCACTCTTGAAGTCAATTTGTGTAGATACAAATTTGTGAAGTTGAAATATTCCCAACTTGAAATATTCAGTTACCGAGCTCCGAGTTCTCAATTAAAACGCAGTTGTATACAAAGTTTCACTCAATGTAAATCAAGACTTTAGAATTGCAGGTCTGGTGCAACGGGAAGCAGTGAAATCCAATATTGGAAAATTGGAAAAAAGCGACAGAATAAACGGAGGGCGAGAAGGTGTTTCAATCAAATATTTTATGTCGGTTTTTATGGGGAATTGCGACGCTGGAGATGTAGTTCGCGGAGAATCGATGTAATTGAAGTAGGTAGACGATTGCATCTCAATAAAGAGATGACGTGGGCGGTAGATAACTTTACGGGGTTCGGATATAAGAGGTCTAAGTGAAATGAAAGAGGGAACGGGAGGTTAATGAGGCGAATACTACCAGATGTAGTTTTAAGAAACCTAGGAGTCAGTTTATCCGCAATCTGTTCAGGCACTAGCAACATGAATGCAGAATCACCTTCATCAATAAGCCTGTGAGAAACCTTCTGTCTATGAAGTCTACCTAGGCTCATAAAGCTCATGTTTCTGACTATTGAATGAGTGGTAGCTAGCAACATGAATGGAGAATCACCTTCATCAATAAGCCTGTGAGAAACCATCTGTCTATGAAGTCTACCTAGGCTCATATAGCTCGTGTTTCTGACTGTTGAATGAGTGGTAGCTAGCAACATGAATGCAGAATCACCTTCATCAACAAGCCTGTGAGAAACCATCTGTCTATGAAGTCTACCTAGGCTCATATAGCTCGTGTTTCTGACTGTTAATGCGTGGTAGCTAGCAACATAAATGCAGAATCACCTTCATCAATAAGCCTGTGAGAAACCATCTGTCTATGAAGTCTACCTAGGCTCATATAGCTCGTGTTTCTGACTGTTGAATGAGTGGTAGCTAGCAACATGAATGCAAAATCACCTTCATCAATAAGCTTGTGAGAAACCTGCTGTCTATGAAGTCTACCTAGGCTCATATAGCTAGTGTTTCTGACTGCTGAATGACTGATTGCTAGCAACATAAATAATGCAGAATCACCTTTATCAATAGTCTATTAGGCACTGTGTATTCCATGTGCCTAGACTCCAATAATTGGTATTTCTCCGATAGTTCTACATTTTACTGCAATAGAAGATTCACAAGTGGGTACTTAGATGACACAAACCTTCTGATTCGTCAGTAGCAATGTCGAACAGGGTTGGTGGGAGTTCTTTTCCATCTTTCAACCAAGTGACACTTGGTTTAGGTTTTCCTTGAGCTCCGCACGATACGCTGAATTCAGTCTCGCCAATTCTGGAAAATTAAGTTGAAAAACCTGAAAATGTGAACTCGCTCACATTTTTCCTCAACTACTCATTCTGGAGTCGTCAGCAAGAATTTATATATTTCTGAACATATTGAGAAAACATGATGTGGAATTGTCTTTGTTGCAATTTAGAGTAGGTTTTTTCTAGCGCTGATAACGAGAGTTTTTCTATGAGGCAGTAGTTTCTGAATACTCATAAGTAATAAGAATTCTCACCTTTTTGTGAGATGAGGTTGAAGTTTGACTAGAAATCGTGGAGGCTGGTAGACGGTGAGTACGACTGTGGCCCTCTCTCCGTGTCCCATTTCGTTGTTGGCCTCGCAGTGGTACTTCCCTTCACTCCCGATGTGCGCTGATGGAATGTTGTACTTCGGGCCTGTCGCCAAAACCGTGGTTTGAGAGTTGGTTGTCGAGTCGTCGAGTTCCCTCCACCACCTGTACTGAGGCGTCGGCCATCCTGGAGGCGAAGCTGAGCACGTGAGGGTGACAGCGTTTCCTTCTGAAGCGATGGGACGGTCTGGAGTGATCTGAGCCTTACCTGAAAAATGTTTAAAATAATTAAAATACAAGGATTATTTGAATAACTATAGGACGACGAAGAAGAAAACAAAGCCAGGCATTCTTTTACTTCTCTCTACTTTCAAGAACTTGCTGTAGCTGGACATCCAATTCCATGTAGTCTGGCAAACCGAGTCATACCCATTGACGACCATCAGCCAGCTGATCATTTTTATAGTTTTTTGGATCAGTATACACAGTAGCAGAGCCTTCGATCGCTGTTTAGCTTTTGGTTTTATGGCCCTTCGAGCTGAACTTGTCAGCAATGCTAACCAAAACATAATTGCCTGGTCTTCAGCTCTGCTATTACTATGGAGGTCCCAAAGCAGTGGCTTGCAGTGTAGCCCTTTTTACATCTTTCCCTATAGGCTAGTATATTTATCTCCAACTCTGCAAAACCTGGTGAGCTTTTCTGCAGGTTATTTTTGGTTTTTAGATTTTTGCTATATCTTTTTCTTGTGCATAAACGGACAGTATACACACTTGTTTAATTATTTTTTATTTTTGGTGGGATAATTTAGTATCAAGGTGTCCAAGAAGATCCAAAATATTCAATAGAATTTCAAAAATCAACTTTGGATAGCACCAGGACAGGGGATAGGATACAGCCAGCCCGATACTGCTCAGCACTACAGGAATTTGACATTTATCTTAATTTATTTCCAGCAGATGGCTTTCACTGAGTTTTTCCCTTGTCTGGGAATCCTGATGACAATTTGGTGTCTTACAAGTGACATCTATAATCTTCTTTACTTCTCGGAGTTGCTTGACTGTACATCCCCATGTATTCATACAAGGATATAATTCCTCATATTGTATAAAAGTTAGTTATTCTCTTATAGTGTCTCTTTAGGTCAGTTAAAAGTAACAACAGGGCGTACTTACCAGGTCGGTGACGAACGAGAAGCGTGACTGTGGCGTTTCCGATCTTAGTGATCCTCTGGCGCGTCGTACCCGTCGGGTTCAGCACGTTGGTCGCCCGGCAGATGTACGTCCCTGCTGAATCAGCGCTCACTCTGTGCAGCTTAAGGAGGTCTCCGTTTTGTCGAAAGTCCGGGCGGCCGTCTCTCAGCCACTCGACCGTCATGGGAGGAGGGTTGGCGGTCACGTTGCATTTGATGGTCACCATTTCGCCTTCCTCGGCTTCTTTTTGCCTCGCGATCCCTGGTCCCGTCTCGACAGTCACCTTTAAAAATAAACATTGTATAATAGGCAGGTAAGCCAAGGACACAACGATTGCAAAAAATGTTTAAATTTTGCAACAAGATGAACCAATATTGTGATCAATAAGGTAGGTACATACTTATATACGATTTTACAGACCACTAGATTTCAAATACTTTACATCTAAATTTTTGGGTCCAATTCCTAAGAACCACGAAATATTTATTTCAGGGGTCAATTGGACCACAGAAATGGTCCGAAAAAAACGAAATGGTTTTGTTGTCGGTTCTAGCCCTGAAAAAAATTCGAATTATGTTCGAAGAACATGCTAAGAGCGCATTTCTTGGCACATTTCTTTGTCAAAAAATTGATTTTCAAGGAAAACACGAGATTGATTCAACTTCAGGCCTTCAAGTCCTAGTACGTTTCAAAACTCAAAAACTAATTGTCGTACGTAGCCTCATCAAGATTACATCCCGCACAAGCTAAAAGTGCCCGGAACAGTCTGTGGAATTCTTTTCTGCACGAAACTGTCTGTGGAACTGTCTTTATGAATTCACTTATTTTCTAATGAATCAATTGAACTATCAATTTGTGTACTTATACTGCTTCACCCAGTTACCTGAGGGGGGTACTGCACATCCAGGTAGACCTCAGCCTCGCCGGACTGGCCCAATCCGTTGTCGGCCGAGCACTTGTACTTTCCGGCATCTTGAGTCGTCACGCTTTTGATCGTGTGTTTGAATTGAGTCGATATGAACCTCCCGTCCCGAATCCACCTGTAAAATCATTCAAAATTGACAGAAACAATTATAGTTAAGTACAACACTTTTTTGTTAAGAAATATAAAAAAGTAGGTTCTCGTAAATTTTTTTTTTTACAATTATAGTTGTTTACCTGACGTTGCTGACTCGAGGTTTGGAGTCGACGTTGCAATTCAGGTTTGCGTTGCCATCTCTTTCTACACGTATCGTCGAGTCTGGACCGACGTCCACCCTGGGATAGTCTGGAAGTAACGAAATAAACGTAGAAATAATTACGTGAATGATATGGAAGGATCACAAGTTCAATTCAAGACAGCACAAATTGATTGGTTCATTTTCAAGGTAGCTATGAATTTAAACAACAACTAAACTAATGATTCTAGGCTACAAGACTAAAAGCGAGTAAATTCCTATAAGAGCGATTTTTTTTTTTTTTTTGAGGGAAACGGCCCATTTGCTGTCATTTTGAGTTGCGTTATCAGCTAACTCGAAATTCAGGTGGCCTCAAAGTAAACCATGCTGAGTACCGACCTCGGAACAATTTCGATTCGAATAGCCCACCGAGAGTTCCGCATATGAACGAGCGAATTTAAATTCAGTTAACCCTCGCAGGCGGGAACTTCCCAAGTTATGCGCACATCAACAATCACATAACAAACTCCCTTTAACGAGGATTCTATATCATCGGATTTACATGGGGATTTGAGTTGCAGATGCAGAATACCGCCGGTGGCATTCTGAATATGATTGAGCTTCCGTAGAATCGCCTCTCTGCCGAATAGCGTTCTTGAACCGAAAGGTGGAATTTGTATTCGACAGCCGAGTAATTGAATAGTCGAGTTATTTACATTCCGGTCATGTTGCGAGGAGGAATGATGCTTCAATCCCCGATCCGTAATGAACATGTTAATGTTATCCCCAATCATCCTTTAGTACATCCTATACAGTAGTGATCTACCCGAACATGAGCGGTACACCATGGTGAAGACAATCCCGAATCAACTTCAAAACTTAAAAGATCCATCGGAAACCTCCATTACTGGACAATCAAATAGATAATCAAGATGAATGAACCCAAATCAGTCCATGTTGATTTTACCAACTGCCAAATCAAACATATATCAATAGATCCTAATGGCAAAGTCATCCCATATGCCAATGAGGCAAAATATCTGTGCATGACTCTGGATAGAAAACTCCACTGGAGAGTGCACGTGAAAAATAAAAGAATAGAACTGGACACAAATTTCTGAAAAATGTATTGGTTGGTTGGTAGACGATAAAAATTGTCAATCGAAAATACATTCAGGTCCTTAAGCCAGTCTGGCTATATGGTGGGGCAATGTGGGGCTGCACTTTTCAAAGCAATCGTGGCATTCCAGAACAAATCGGTATGAAACCAATGGCGACATCCGAAAGGACCTAAAAAGTCCCACAATAGATGAAGTTATAAAAAATCAAGCTATAGATTACCATGTGAGGCTACAAGGTCACATCAACGAGGAGGGTGTGGAGTTGCTGGACGTTGATGACCGACTCAGGCGGCTAAAAAGACAAAAACTTCACGATCTGTGGCAGTAGGGAGTGATGTTTCCATCAAAATATTCAGAGAGTGTTGTGCTGTGCACTCCTGTGAATCTAATGCGTCAAAAGACACTCAATAAATGGTGGCGTGCTATGCACCAGACTCTCATTTCAATCCCATATACTTATTCATTGTCGTAGAAATGTTACTAGTAAGTTGAATGTACTTGGTTCAACAAATATCAATAGAGGAAAAAAAATGTCCATCATACCAGTAGGTAGTGTATATTTATACCAGGGGAAATATTATTTAACTGTTGGCAATCCTGTCACCTACCCCCTCCCTGTGTCCTATGTCTATTCTATTGCCTAGGTATGTCTATTGTTCCAGGTCAGTTGTGTCTGCGATGTGCGACCAATGCGAAACCAAGTTCCCCGAATAAGGTAAAATTTCCTTTTCAGAGGGCTTTTTCATGCCTCAAAGAAAATATCAGGCTTCTAACCGATAGGAAATTTAATGCTCTTTCCAACGGATCCCTCAAATTTGAATTTACACAGCAAATTAAGAGAGTTACAACCAATTTAGTAACGTAAGCTCAAAATCACGAAAAAAATTAAAAACGAAAAAAAAATAACTTGGAAAAACGAGGGGTTAAAAAACATTGCTAAGAGACATTTCTTGTTGCAAATTATTTGTAGAATCGACCCCTGAAGTTATGCTGACTTAAGTTGCGCCTCCCTGTATAGTGCGATGTTCCTAAACTTATGGTCCGTCTTTATAATGCCTTGATCCATATTTCAATACGAAACAAAGTCTGCCCAGTTGGGTGGGCATTAGAGCTTCCTCTCAACACACAATAATGTGGACATATCGAATTCATTGGTAAAATAATGATTGAGTTCATCTCAGCTCAAAAATTTAACCAAATTCATTGTATGAAACAGGAATTCCTACATTTGATACTATTAGGAACTCTTTCCAATTTTTCAGAATATATTTTTTTCTCAGAATTCTGCAGAATTCTTGCAGAAGAAGAAAAGTGACAAAATAACTACAAGATTAAATATACTTTCTTCAATCACTCCTCAAAATTTCAAGTTGGCCGTTTTTTCACAAATTACCTCAAACCAGAAAAACAAGGAACTTTTTTTGTTAAACTCAAATTACATGAGTGTAATTTGAGGGTAACTAAACCTTTCGGTGATAATCTGCAACCATTTTGCTCTTACGCGACGAAGGGAAATTTTCTCATAAATACCTACAACTACTAAGTAGGTAACATTATACTCTCTCTAAGGCTTTAATAGGAGCAAGGAGTCGAGTGCTTAACGCAAGAAATGAGTCCGTAGTAAACGAAATTAAATATACAAAGAGCTCCAACTGTATAAAAAATCGCTAAAAGGGTCGTGTTCAACAATTTAATTTCGTTTGTTCTCCGCAATGTTTTTTTCTCCTTTCATCCGGAGACTGTAATTTAACCTCCGTCATTCATTTAAAACGAATTGAAATATGCAGAAGTTGGTAGACATTCTTACGCAGAAGAGCGATGGTCGCTAATTTTTATTAAGAGGATTTGAGGTATTTAAAAATTGTTTTTTGGAATACTGCGTTTCATTAGAACTCCTACTCTTCTCTCTTTTTGTCAGCATCATCCACTCACTGCTTGAACTCTTTTATTAACTGACCAAAAACCTTTTTAGAGAGTAGGAGCAGTTGTAGTTTTAGAGGAAGATTTGGAAACTCCTTCAATACCATCCTCCACTCACTCCTTCTTAAACTCTCCCATGTAAAAGTAGTTGGAATTCTAGAGGAGGTCTAGAGACGGTAGGAATAGTTGTAGGAGGGCTACTTGCTCACCGAAACCACCAGATCAGAGATTACCTAGACTTGGAAGAGCTTGACGTGGCAGCACAGTCTTCCTCTACCTACTTTCAATCCCATCCACATTCCCAGCACATTCCCTCTTTCACCAGTTCCGACTCCCAATTTTACTTCTAGAGGAGGCATTGAAGGGTGGGAGGGATGGTAGAGATAGTTGTAGGAGGGCTACTCTTTTACTTGCTAAGCATAACCACCGGATGATAGGCTATTTAAGCTTGGAGGACCTGTAGGGGTGGCGTGGCAACACAGCTCATCCCCCAACTAGAACGCCAAATCCTACCTCTTTTCAATAGCATTCTCCACTAACTCCTAAACCTCTCCCACGTAAAAGTATATGAAATTCTACAGAAGGTATTGAAGGCTGGGATAGTAGGAGGTGGGCTACTCTTCTATTTGCTAACCAGAACAATCATGATAGGCTACTCAAGCTTGGAAGATCTTGAGGGATGGTGTGGCAGCCTCTACCTACTCTCAACCCCATCCACAGCACATTCTCTCTTTCAACCAGTTTCAACTCCCAATCAGTAGGTGAACAGGTCGTTACCCTTTTACGATGGTCGAAGAGTGAGTTTCTTCCACAAACAAACTCCCTTCCCGTTATAGTAGTCTACAAGTACAATTGAATGGTGCTTACAGTTTACGTTGAGAGTGACAGTTGCTTCTAGTTTGTCTCCAGCTGGCATAGCTCTATTCCACACGATGCACTTGAAAGCCGCTCCGTCGTCAACCTTGTCAGGTTTCAAAGTCAATGTGGACACCACACCTTGGTCCATAGTCGTCTTAATGGAAGCATCCATCGGCTCGGCTACTCCTTGTCTGAACCATCTGTAAGTCACAATTCAATGATTATGATGAAATTTATCTTTGTCTCGTGTTTCTGTCAACATCCTATTTCAACAAGAAGTGAGAAGTGTATCGTATATACTGGGAGGTAGTGAAATTGATTGAAGAGTATAATAATTAGTAATTTATTTCAGATCGTTCTACTGAATGAGAGTTCAAGTAGTTAGTTTAGTCTTCCATTTAGCAATTCGGTGATTATTTGAACAATCGGTTTCCCTCTAGACAGTCTCTTATGATATAATCAGGTGAAATTCCGGTCATCAATGAAACCGACTGCCTTCTTCGAATTTGTCACTTTGAAATCATGTTCGGAGTGATATCTGAAGGTGAAGAAAACTTGATTATGAATTCAATATGGGATGGAAACGATTGCAAGTTAGAGAAAAGCCAATAGAAAAGCCTCACTCAAGTTTACTCATCCGATAAAGGAGTAATATGAAGTGAATACAATTAGCAGGACCGGTGACTCAAGCTTACTTGAATAGGGTGAAATTTTGGTACTTGGTTTTACCTACAAAGAGATGGTGACTTTCATTTATGTTTGTTTTTTGAAAGTTATAAATGGTAAACTCACCTGACAGTAGGGTCTGGGCTTCCACCTCTGGAGGCACAGGTGAGGTCCAGAGTTTGACCTTCGGTGGCTGTAGGGTTGGTCGAAGGAGAGATCTTGGGAGCCCCAGGAGGTGTGAGGACAGTCAGAGTGTACGCCTGCGAGTGGATGTCTTTCCCGCTGCCACTCACCTTCAGCCGACATTCGAATTTGCCGTCGTCTCTTTCGTAGCTGACGTTGGAGATGTGCAGGTCGTAGCGACCTTCGTCTGGTTTGAATTCCAACCTGGAAACCATAATCAATGAAGCAATTGAAGAATTTATATACAAAAGTCAACAGAAACTTGTGCAGTGAATAATCTTGAGAGAAATTGTTGTTAGAGGCGTTATGTGTTGATGAAGCCCAAAGAAGGGGTTGGTGTACAAAGTAACTCAAAAATTCAAATTTCGAACCCACGAATTGAAAAAAGAAATAAATATGTACTCATGATAGAATGAATGTTAACTTTGCACTCGTCTGACCCTACATAAAAAATGATACTAAAAGTGTAGACAGTCCAGCGAGATTAACCGTAAAAGTGGTTTCCCGCAACAGTTTTCACGGCCAAAATGACCGTTTTCGACGTCAATTGTTCTTGTATCCTTAACCCAATTCACCCTTTTCCGCCCACGACAGGAGCCCACTTCCTGCGGTTTGTCCGGTACGGAGCGAGAAAACGCGTCGAAAATCGCGACAAAACGAAAATCTGTGCCAAACCGTAAAAACTGTAGCGGCTCGCGGCTGCGATACGCTATTAGATTCGGCTGATACCCCCTGCAGGGGAACCCAATTCCCGACGGTGTCACGGTTTATTGCGTCACCAGGGACCTAGGCTGAGGTGCCAGGGCCTGCTCACAATGGTTTGTGCCGTATCTTCACACTTCGCTCCTCCGCCCTGATAACTCTAACCAGCCTTCACTAATTGTCGGTGTCTAGGAGGGGTTTTTCCGCTCTGAGAGTCCGCTTTTTATCTCCAAAACCACCATTAACCGCGAAAAAATGTTGGTTGTTGAAGCGACGGGTCTTCCGTTTTGATTCACGCAGGATTATTGGTTCAGAATCATGTTCTGCGGTGGAAACGAAACATATTATTCCACTTTTCTGGAATTAATAGGAACATGAAGACAAAGTTATTCTGCAAGGTATGTTTCTATATCAACTAATACAACTTGGAGGTCACTGGAAGTGATCGGAAGGAATACAAGTAAGATCAACAGTGTGAATAATAAATCGACCTTCTCTCTTGTTGAACTCCGATTCTTGAAATTTGGAGCAGAGCATCTTCTGACGTTATCGGCAGAGCTAAATTCTCTTCTTCCCAGTGCCTTTGGAACATTGCAGCTTGAAAACGAGTGAAAATACTCGGGGGGGAGGCAGATCAGCTGTGAGAGCAATAAAGTCAACTTCTCTCCTGTTCATCTGCTAATATGATTGCAGCATCTTCTAACGTGACCGATAAAGCTACCATCTCTCTTGCTCTTCCAAGAGCACTGAAATTCTGTACTCGGCATCTCGACGACTATTGGAAGTGGAATATAGCTCTGTAAGCGACAACGTCAACATTCTTTCTTTTCATTCAGGAGCATTGAAATTTGGACCACTGAAAGTGATCGGAGAAAGTCAGGTCAGTAATTTGACAGAGCAAAGAGTTCCATGACAATGAAATCTACATACAGGAGATGAGGTTTGCAATAATAACCTTCATCTCATTCCTATTATTGCATAATATGCAATAAGATATATTATATCTTCACCATAATTGATTGCAGTAAGATTGGGCTTACTTGTACATTGAAATTAATGAATTACTTTCCTATGCTATTGTGTGCTACTCCAAGGAAATGATGGTTTTAGAGTTGAAGTGTTCTGCCATTTCATGAAAATGACCCGAGTTTTTAGAACCTGCCGTAAAACGCTACCTCTCAACAGAGCGTTGAGATTTCCCCGACAAACGTGAGATAAACCATGAACGTGGAAACACGCCCGTTAAATGAATTCCTAGCTCTCCCATATTGTTGGTTTTAGTGGTAAATCGGAACAATTTTAGTTGAGATTTTTTATCAGGAGCCTTTAATAGATAGTTGAAGAAGGCATACATATTTGATTATGATGGGATATTGAAGGCTCTTCAGTGAAGCTTCAATCATGACGGACCTTGATCTTACGGAGAAGAATTTTCTGTTTTGGAGGGAGGACTTCAGTAAAAGTCTGGATTTATGAATATTTATGTTTTACCAGCAGTTCGTTACCTCTAAATAATGCTACAACTATCTCGATGGTGACAACAACTATTTCACTACACTTGCTCAGCACCAACACCTTCATTTAGCTGGATAAAAGCAGAAACTAAGTTCAGTACTAAGTGGAGCCGGTTTTGGAGCTAGAAACCGTCTAGCATTAATTTTCTCATTACAGGTATTATTTGGGCGAAAATTTTGAGTTGGAATGCTTGAAAGAGTCTTTTCGAAGTCTATTTGCGGAAAATATCTGAAACATTAAAGTTAAAACAACTTAATCGTTGGACTGTTAGTTACCATCGTTACATCGAGACTTTTTGAAGCAAAAATTTTTCGCAACGAGATGACGAGAAGAAAAAATCCCGAGGTCCCCCCTGCTTCGTCTCTTTGTGATGGCTTTTCATTAAACGGGGAAGAAGGACATAAAAAAGTAAATGAAAGACGAGGAAGGAAAAACATAAATAAATAAATCACGGGAGCAAACCAAGATGGCAGAGCAATATTTCCGCGGGACTATCCGAGGACGGGCCAGAAGCGCGGGGGTTGATATGCTGGTTTTTCCTTGCCTTTGATGGTAGAAGGTCTACGGGCACAAGTAATACTGATGCTCCGCTTCTATCTTCTAACTCAGCTTCTCATTTTCCTTTTTCCTTTCCTTCCGGGATTGCGACCACGCATGAATTGAGTTAGGGAAATGTGACAGATGAGTAGGGGAAAGTTTTCCCTTTAATGTAGCTTATTTGTAAGTAAGTCGTTATTCGAACGGAATACCGAGTTCCGTGATTTGATTCCAATATCGGGACCAATCGCGTAAAAGGCGTATTATCTGTTATGTTTACTTCTGAAGAGAGATATACTCGTAGACGATGAACTTCAAGACCACCTTTCGAAGAGAGACGAGTACAGTTATTGCGTTTATTTCAGAATGATTTCTGAAGGTCTGCTAGAGAGATAAAATCCAAACTTTGCGAAGATATGTCGAAGCAAACGCTCAAACCCAAAAATATGTTCTGATTGTCTAACTGCTATTTCTATACATTACTCATGAGACGAAGGGTTTAATTCTTCGTATAATATTCAAGATGGGGCTCGGAATTTGGAATAAGTGCCAAATACTCTCCCAAACCTAGACCCCAAAATGAAAATTTGTAGATTTTGATTTAGTTCTCTCTGTCCATCCACTTTTGCAGATAAGACAGGTTTGAGGAGTTCTTTTGGGAAGTTCTTTTTGGGGATTACAACCAGTTGGGTGAGAAAACGACTAGAAGAGACTGGAAAGAAGTCAAATCAGAAGTGAGGGTTACATAGCTGACTGTACTGAGTAACTCTTCTGTTAATCCTAGAGCACTGAAACCCGTTACACACTCTATTGCAAATGATTGGAAGTAAAGAAACAGGGATTTGGTACAGATTCTCCGAAGACCGCTATAAATGAATGGAAGTTATTGAAGTCAGATCAGCTGCGAGTGGCTCTTAGCTGACTCTACTGAGTAACTCTTCTGTTCTTTATAGAGGGCTAAAATTTTGATACACAACCTATTGTTACTGATTGATTGTAAGAGAACCAAAATTTGATACACAGCGTTCGGAGGATCATTAGAAGTGGCTTGTAGTTGGAGAAGTCAGATCAGCTGTGAGAGGGACAGAGCGCTGAAATGTGGTACACAGCCTCTAGTAAGTGATTAGGAGTAAGAGAAACAAAATTCGGTACACAGCAACTAGAGGATAACTAGAAGTGAAGGACTGGAAGGAAGGTAGTCAAGTTAGATCACCTGAGTGACTGAATAAACTTTGCTGAGTAACTCTTGACAAATTTGTACGTACAGTTGTATGTGTCTTGTCTGTGTGTACACTTGATCTTGTAAGGTATCTAATGGATCATTACACAGAACAATAATAAACCCTTGTGTAATAATGTGCAGCGTTCAAGGTTTGTCCTACCTTTTACAATCAGGTACTTCAAAAATTCGCTGTGCGCCTACCTGATAACAGGACACTCACTTAACGGCCTCAGATCCCAGTAATAAACATGTCAGTTGTGGATCCAGTACTATATAATCATTAAAATCACTTGCAAGAAACTATTATTGATTCCCAATCTCCAATAGTGTGTTGAAGGGCATCAAATAAATTCTCAAAACCCCAATGCATGGGAAATGTAGGCCGGAATTCCGCTTCCCTTCGTACTAGTATTTATAGGTTTTTTTTGCGGAGTTTATTAGGGTAAAAAATAAACGGAAAAAAAACTTGGAGCAGGAGGTGTCGTAAAGAAGTCCAGTTTTATGATATATCTGTCAATATGCGAAGAAAAGGCGGTTTTTGTAGAGAAGGAGCTCCTGGCTCCGGGAGGTTTTTGAGGTGGGATATATTATATGTGGTTTCTAAGGGGATTCCCGATAACCCCTTTGCTCTTGGAAGAGGGGGTACCTCAGTATATCACCCCCCCTTACACGTTTTCCAGGGTATTTCCTGAGGGAAACCGAACGGGTTTCGCCCCGGTGGTTTGATTGGTTCTGGACGCGAGCCCAAAAACCTCTAGGAACACCTCTATGGAGAAGACACCCCAATACCACACCCTTTCCACTATTACCTCCCTCCTCAGGACCACCACTACTCTATCAGGCCAGCTTGAACATTATTTTCTCCCCCTCTTCCTCAATCTTCACGCCTTCTGGGACCCTATTTTTATTTCCCTCTCTCTATTCTTCTTGGGGTATCTCTTCTGCTTCCTTTCCTCTTCGGGTAGTTTCCAAACGCCGTTCGTAATAGGGGGAAACCGCAATTTTCGTCGAAGTATCGCAGATTCTTTGAATCGAGCCAAAACTCTAGAACGACATCATCTGGACCCATTCAGTGCCATATTGACTGGTTCTCCCACCTCCAACAGTAATTTACAATGTTACAATCCTCTTTATACTTTATAATATTTATATACTATTCCAACATGAAGCAGTGGCGGCCCCTGCAGGTCACTGGTGGGTAGGCATCACGTAACAGTTGGATGACAGAATTTAATCAGCGAAGCGATCACAACTGTCATACGGAGAAATAACCTGACAAGATATTTATAGTACACGGGGGAGGTATTCACTCACTCTAAAAATAATAACAATCTGACTCCAACAGATAATAAAATGTATTACGAAAATGAACAAACTTCTTGCAATTTCAGCACGAACTGAAATTATAGAGAAGAAATTCACTTGAATAGCAGCGAGCATGCACGGAAAAATCGGTGGCAAAAATTGATGTGGAACAACCAAATCTGAAATGTTGTAGCATGTGTTCTAATGGGGGGTGCGCATGATTTTTTTTTCAAATTTTTAATCGAAAGTAGACCTCATTCTGAAATTTTTACACCAGCCGATCTCTTTCTGGATGAGTAGATCTTTTTCTATAATTTTTCAAAGTTTCGAATGTTTATGACGTCACGCGCCCCTCCCGCCTGGGCGGGACCCCCCCAGCCAACAGTGACGTCATAAACATTCGAAACTTTGAAAAATCATAGAAAAAGGTCTTCTCACGCTAGAAGGTCGCGGTTGGTGTCAAAACTCTCAGAATGAGGTCTAGTTTAGATTAAAAATAACAATGAACAGTTTTTCCGACTCATGCGCCCACTCCATTGGAAGCTTTGGAATTTTGTTAACAACAACTGTAGTGACGTTACAATAGAATAGGCAGAAGGCGAGTTGAGGTTTCGTGTCGGTAAACTCAACAGTTTGATTGGTTTTTTACTCCTCCCACTTTATATTTCCACTTTATATTGACTTGTGATAAAAATCAAGAATGGATACTTGCTGGTAGTTTTTAGGCATTATAGGTATAATACATAAAACTCACGTTTCTTCTTTTAAACATAAATATGCTTATAGAGGTTACATAATTTGAAACATGTTAGTAACTCCCCCTCAAAATTTGATGGTTTACGTTTCCCGTGAATTTTTGAAACTTTTGGAAAAAAAACCCATGAATGTCGGCTGTAAGGTTAAAATGCAGCAGTTCTTTTTCTGTTTCCTATGGGAGTCTTTTAGCTCGTTTTGTAATTGGCCTACTCCCTTGAAGGTGGGACAAATGATACGGCAGAAACATGAGTGTGAATCGCAAAAAGGCTCACTGATGGAAAAACGCCAAATCTCCGTTCAAAATTCAGCTGATCAAATGTGATAATTTTTCTTTCTTTGATTAGGGTTCCACGTCACCCAGTTGTGCTTCGTTAGCAACCATGAACACTTTGTTATGAATATGAGGGCACCCATAACTCTAGAATAACATATTTTTCTGTCAAAATAAAGTTGATAGTGAACCTTGCGTGATAATATTATGATTGGTACTGTCAATGGAAAAGCCCTGTTTATTTCAGGCGGGTGATCTATAGAGAAAAATAATAAACCGTTGTGAAATAATTTGCTACGTTTAGGAATTTGATGACACCACCCGGAGCTCTGTGGGACCAACCGTTCGCCAAATGAGCTAAATTAATTACCTAATTACTAAAAAATGGTTAAATGGCGTTAATTGTGAAATTTATGAGGACTTGTGGGTCTAGGGTCTAGGCACCCCCTAGCTTGGAGGGCGCCAAAATCCCCTCCCGCCACCACTGGTTCTTAGAAGGTTGTAGTTGACAGTTAGCTGGTAGGAACTTTCTGATTGTTATAATGATTGGTATACATAATTGCTAGGTACTATTAATGAAAAACAATGTTCTCCTCAGAAGGGCGATCTTTACAGAAAAATAATAAACTGTTGTGTAGTAATTTGCTGCGTTTTAAAATATGGAAAAATAAACTTTTTAATTTGTACACCCAACCATGCCCCAAGTGCTGAGAAACCTTAAACCCCCGGCGGGCATCACTTTTCAGTCTCAAAACTTTCAAAATCGTAGTTAGCCAAAGAGAACATTCTTCTTTCAGTACGATGGGAAATGTTTATGAACCAATTTTCCTAATGAACAATTAATTTTTAATGTTAAGTTGAGGTAAAGTTCGTGATCTCTCGAACTCTAACCGATTTCGAAGAACATTTTGAAACGGAGTTAAAAAAGGGGGTAATAAGATATTAATGGAGATGGGTGGAGGAGTTGGTGAAACAACAAAAGTTCTCGTACCTTCTGAGAGGAAAAAAAAGGAAGTTGGAGGTAAAGTCGAGGTGTTTTTAAGCGCCCTCTATTTATCTAATTTGACCTCCTTTGGGCCCTTAACCTGTGCGGAAACAGTGCTGTGTTACCAGGTGCTTCGCCTGAGCTTCCGTAGTCTCACTGAGTCAACAAGATCCCTCCATGCTTCTCCCCTCCCTAGCGGTGTATCTCGGCATTTCGAGCGGGTGTTATTCTTTCGTTATCCCCACTCCATCCCCTTTTCAGAGCCTCTTTCACTTTGCCTGTGATGTTGGGACGGATCTTCATCAAAATTACCGTCAAGGTCTCTAATTAACCATGCATAATGCCCCGAGGGCTTTCTACCCCTCGGCTCCAAAACCAGAGCCTTTCAGGCTGGGGGGGGGGGGGTTAACCAAAAATCCCTTCTTGCTCGGTGAATTATGTGAGGTCAAGATAGGAAGAGGAAGCCACCGCGTGATGCTCAGAAACCTCAGGTAAGATGCTGTATCGCCTGGCTACATTACAGCGGCTCAGTCGTGGGGAACCAGGTCAATACATTTACCTACAAAGGATCTCAGTTCGTATTTCACCTCAAACGTCATGGCTTTATCTATCAAGGGCCAACATATGTGGTCACCATATCCTCTAGAACTGCCTCCAGCAGATATACTACTGTGCTAGACGCAGCGTTCGAAATCGGGTTAGATCTCATGTTGGCCTGTGGAATTATGAGATCACCGCGTCACGCGAATTCGATTAATTCAAGATGGTGGCTGAGATATTGGCAGGGATTTGGGAATAGATATGTGGAGATCCAATACAGTTATTATGTAGTATAAGTGTAGAGGCGTGATGCTAGAAGAGAGTTTATGGTTAATAGAAGAGTGATTGAACCGTCAATACTGTCTTATCGGAATGTAAAATGCAATTAGGTATTCGAAATAAAAAATCTAAAATATAACTTCAAGCTCGTTCATCACTTGTACACCTAATGTTTTCACTTTATTTACAGGGTCTGCCAGAAAGAACTCATCTATTTCAAAATGACGGTACACCGAAAGTAATTGCGCATTAAAAAAAAAATTATTATGTCAAAATGATCACAAAGAGTAAAAGTTTCAGTTCATGTAGAAAAAAAAAGTTTTAAAGATTACGTCGTTGCTATGTCAGCAGGCAAAATTCTCGTTATTGGTCCCCGATGAACCCTCAAAAGTAACAGTTTGGTGTGCAATCAGCCAAGACAGAATCATTGGACCTCATTTTCTCGAAGACGACGACGGGAAACAACAACCGTCAATTCAGACCGATACCTACGTTAAAATGATCACCGAATTCACCGCATCACCGTACGTACTCAATATTACAATAGACATGCTCAAAAAATGGAAAAATTCGCCCAGGAAGTAGAGGGAATACTGGAAGATTTGTCTGCTTTTCTCTCCCATAAAACCACAACAATTTTACCAATCTGATGCAACGACCTAAGCAAGCCTCATCCACCATCCAAGTTGTAACATCTTCACGTTTCTGACCACGTCTTTTTGTTCTCGACAACTTTTTTACTGATTCCTTAAAATGATTCGTGGACAGTAAAATGGGGAATATACCAACTGGTAAGTTTCAATTGACTGGTCGAAAGCTGACTAAGGTGTTGTGCAGAGCTCTTCCATCTTGAATTTTCCTCCCGAAACAAGTTCACTCTTCCCCAAGATGCTGTTTTCGAAATTTCCAGATTTTAGATTTACTGCTCTCACTGCTCATCTGACTTCCTTCCAATCACTTATAGCGACCTCTAGAAAGATTTGCACCAAACTCTCATGTTGAATTATTCCATTGAGTACACTCTCCACGCTCCATGCTAAAAGGTCCTGACTCTCATTTTCACTGACAAACGATTTGTGAAGAGTAGAATGGATAATGTGCTCGTAAGTTTCTATTTACTGTTTGAAAGCTGAATTAAAAGTTGTTATTCACAGCATTTTGGATTTTCCTCCTGAAACAGGTTCACTCGTCCTCAAGATGCTGTTTTTTGAAAATTCAAAGCTCAGTGATGGTCCAGCTGCCACAGCTCATCTGACTTCCTTTGGATCACTTGAAGCAGTGCATCATATCTTAGTTTTCAAATTAGATGAACAGGAGAGTTCTAAGAACTCACTCAGAAGGTTCTAAATCTCTTATTTTCACTGACTAAGGACTTACAGTTACGACTTATAGACTACAGACTAATAAAGCTAGTACTATAATTCGTATTTGCAAAAATCTAGTAAAAATATGATTAATTCTGGATCTTTGCGTACTGTTTTCTCCAGTCTTTGCGTGTGAAGTTGTGGATCCTATGTTTTCGGTGTTTCCTCCTTTGTTTCATCAAACCTTTGAAGTGCAACCGGTGGTTTAGCTTGTCCAGTTCTTCTGTCACTCTTCGATTCCTATGATCCATCAACTACTTTTGGTCTTTATGTACTAAGACTAAATTCCTTCTGCCGTATCTTTCGTCACAAGACATCGCTCTTTCCTTTCTACTTGCTCATCCAAGTAGGATGAGCAATGCAGTTTTTATCCAGAATCCAGTTTTTTACAGAATGCAGCTTTTATTTAATCTGTGGAGTTCTTTCTAAGTGTCCTTTCTCATTTTATTCAGACGCTCAGGACTTATACCCATCTTTCCAACACGATCTTCCTCTACCTGACAACCCCCAATATTCCCTGTTCCTTAAGCTGCTGTTTACGAGTAGGGTATTCAATTACGAGCGGTAACATCGGGATAAACAAAGAAGAAGGTAATTTCTCGTTCTTCGAAGTGTTTACGAACTAAGTTTTAAGTTCCATCGAGTTTGATGTCTCGACGGTTGCAACTTTAAAGTCTTATTTTCTGTCGTTTCTCCACCTCCTCCTTCCTTCCTGTTTCCGGGTGCCTCCTTTTATATTCGGTAAGTAGTTTCCAAACCTATTAATTGGACGGGGCTTCCGGTCTCCTAAATAGGCTCCCATTAATTAAACTTTGGCCGGATAATAAAGGTCCGTCCTCTAATCCCGTGTTACCCCCGCTCGGGTGGAAGGTTAGCAAAGATAAACTATGAGCTTCAAGGGTCATTACTCCAACATTAGACGACGGAGGCCTCTTTAGTTCGGCAAACTCCCGTCCCGACCGCCACTTTCGCTATCCCCAAATTCCCTTATCCATCCTCCTATACACTTAACCCTTTCGAAACTTCCTCATTAACTTTCTTCGAGAAGTTCGTCCTTATCGTCTTACTTAAACAGTTAATTTCTAGTGTGTATAAGTCAGTTTCTAAACACATATAAGGTACCCATTACCGCACCGCCTGACAGCAACTCCAGCGCCTTTTGAAACCTAATAGTGACACGGGATTGTTTCAACCTTCTATTTACGTTAAAATCATATGAAATACTTTCTATGGGTAGCAAAACTCATTGTACATCTATCTAGCATGAATATTAATATCGGCGCGAATAAGGAAAGTATAGTGAAAGGTGTTTGAAGAGCGAGAGGTTTTGGAATTTAATGGCCAGTGAATTGAGTGCCGTTTTTCAATTAGGCAGCCAATGTTATAAATTATTGCTGATTTTTCAACAACAAAATTTGATCAAATTTTCGAATACGATTTTCAAGGATTATTTCACAAATACCAAATACATTTTGACATAATTCTTGGAATTTACTACGTTAGGGAAAGAGAAGCTTTGTATTTGTGCGGCACATCAACAAATTTGGGTCTCCCAAAATCAAAATTGGAATTCCCTAGAACTACTATTACTTAGTTCTGTCCAAAATCTCTCGAATTCAAAGGGTAAATTTCATTGCATTCGGACGCAGGCAAAACTGGTACAGGTGACAATTTCAGACATCGCTGTCGTACTAAAGATACTAAAAAATTGAGCTCACAGAATTCATGTGATCAAAGACATTTGAGATTTAACAGTTACGAAAACAATAACAAGTAGGTTTGCGGGGAGGAACTAATAAACGGCTGTGTAATAATTTGCAAGTTATATTCGGCCTCACAAAGTCACGCGACGACCATGATAAAAGTGAGCCGTGAAGTGTAGGGATAAGGGAAGTTTATATTTTCTCCATAAAGGAGTGATGGATGAGGAGCACCTCCCCATGAAAGAAGATGGATCTCTTTTCGATGTTCCTAAGTAACCTAGTACAAGGCATATCCGTTAAATTGAAGGCTCGCGAGCAAATAACGTGCTCGTTTGAACAGGGGAAAAATATAGAATAATTATAAATGATATTTTGTAATATGGTAATAGTAACAAAATATCACAATCACAATAGTCGTTCGTTAAATAAGGAAACTCATGTTTATGATCGAGATAGGTGTAAATCGATCGTGTAAAGAGAAAGAGAAGTCGTGGAACAGAATTTACTGGATTAGTCTATTCTTACAGTAATATGGATAAAGTATATTTGACACTACGTTTAGCACTACAAAAAATATTATTCCCACAAGTTTCGATCCATAATCAGTCCTGAAGTCTGAGAATACCAGCAACTTTTCAATATGAAAAATTTGGAGATGGGAGGTTTCAACTACTGGTAGTACTACTGGTACTCAGGGCGTCATTTTTTAAATTATGCTTAATGTCGCTTATTTCTCAATTTAAATAATACCTATCACCATCCAACTGATTAGGAAATCTCGATCCCCTCCTCAGCTCACCAATTCTGTCTCCTCTCAAACCATTTGAATGGTAAGCACCTGATTTGCTGGCGCTCTTCCTCGCCATCTTGGCTCTTCATAGACCACATTTTTACCATTGAAGTTCTGACTCTACACAATTTGGAATAGTCTTACGACTTTTTCATCGTTCTTTCTGGTTGGACAGAACCACGTTTATCCCGGATTTTCAATCTACTTCACGAGTACCTCGTCCTTCTGCATTCAGCACTGTCCTTCTTTTCAAGGACCTGTTTTTCATTTCCCGCCATTTTTTTTGATATTCAGGAACTACCTATTTGATCTTCATGGGCGTCTTCTTGACGATTGACAGAGAACCGTCTCCAGCCCCGTGATGTAGTTCCCGGTTCTTCAAACACTTTTTTCAACTTTGAAATTCAACAAACAACCCACTTTTAACAAAACAAAACTCAAAATCCAGTCTTCAACCCTTCATTGTTGTACAGAGCAATTATCTCCTTGAAGACTTGCCTAAACGATCGAAATAAGTACAATAGTCGTAATTTCCCCTTGATACCAATGACATTTAAAATCTCATAGTTATTCAGGTACTTATAAAATAGCATCCATGAAATTTGATCCATTTTAAGCAGTTCATTCCGACGAAAATACATGATCAATTTCGATGAATTATTAAATAATATGGTTGAATTATTAAACAAATTTTGGTTGTTTCAACTGAAAGCCTCAATTCACGAAACATATGTTACCTATTAGTCATCAGATTGTAGTTGAAGACTAAAATTTGCTTTATATGAATATGAAGCTAGTTGGATTTCATCTATGTCATGATGCCCTCTGGATGATCTGGCTTTGAAGAGTATTCCTCACCTAGAATTTTCCATTTGGGGGAAATTCTTTGAGAAGTTTTGGTAAAATGTCATACTTCAGCCGAGAATGGATATGTGGCGTGAAGAAGCTCATTTGAATGTTTTTCATACAAAAAATTGGAGATTGGATGGTTCAATTACTTGCTGCAGAACAGCAAGCAGCATTTGATGGTGATGCTAACGTGCATCAAATTGTAGTAGAAGACTTACATGCATCTGCTTGGACCTCACTTGGAAACTACTTGGGCACATCTTGAGACCTCCATTTGATATACGTTAGGAAGCCATACGTCCCTTCGTTTAAGCCCAATGATTTCGTTGAGAATTCACGTTTTTCCGCGTTCAAACACAACATTTTCCCATAAATTTGTTTGTCAAAAGAATCTTATCGCAATTTTCATCGAACTCTCAGAACTCAAGAAAGAATCTTATAGAAGACACTAGGAACCTCATCAACCAATCCGGAACTCCGGTTTTGATGGAGCGATCCCCAACTTCCTATAATCAAATTGACTTGCTCACCCTGAAGTAATACTGTACTAGTGGTTCCAGGGTGAGTCCTCAGTAGAGGGCGTGGGGTTTTAGTTGGCATACCCAAGTAAGTCAGTGAAATACTGTTGGGGTGAAACCTACCCTTCGCTCTTAAAGAGTTTGCCCGCTCCCAAAAAAATAGAAAATACATTTAAAAAATTTACAATTAGATGCGAGTTTATTCCTTGCGGTGTCGATTCCTCGAGTATTTCCTTTATACTCACCCTTTCTGTTAAATTCATATTTTCTCAAAACCAGTTTTTAGTAAATTCTGTCAGATAGGTGTAGTAAACCGATAGTATACCTGCGAAACAGTGTAGTGAGTTTGACGGTTTTTATAGTCTCCAGTAAAATTTTAGGAAATCAACATACACGGTTTTGTAGATATGCTGTCGAAATGTTCCAGTAACAACTTCTTTATCCAAAATTTCACGTAACAGAGGTAACCCTCGTCGCGCCCACCACAAAATCATGGCAATGCTATTATGCATCAAATTGTAGTTGAAGAGTTCCTTGCATCTAGGGGTATCTCATCTGTATGGAATGATACACCCACTAAAGCCCGTAGAAGTGTTCCCTCATCTCGAGACCTCAATTTGTTGTGACGCGACTCCAACGAAGTCATCAGGCCTGGAAGTGTCCGCTCTGATTCCCTTCTCCAGTCACGAAGTTGTTCCCTTGTTAAGAAATCCGGGAGCGGCCCACATGGCGACGCGAGATGCAGCCGCCCACGCTCCCCGCAACCGCAAGTCACTCGGAATAACGAACCGAGGACGTCCCGACCTCGACATCTCACCGCATTCCTCTCGTGCCCTGTCTCTAAATGAGAGAGATTTGTATAACACTCGTCAATTCAGGGGCGAACCTTATAAACATTGTGCTCTTAGCGACGTTTCCTATTAAAATAAAGCTCTTGCTTTGGTTTTAAGGACAATTTGGTTTGAACCACTGTACTTATTAACTACAACTAAATAAGTTTCGTCACAATAGATCATTAATTCAAATAAAATACCCCATACCGATGCAGTTAAATATTTGGGTATGACCCTCGACTCCAAATTTAACTGGAAAAAACATGTAGAAAAGAAAAAAGAGGAAACTAAAATCCAATTCAGAAAGATTTATTGGTTGATGGGAAGGAAATCTCGTCTCTTTCTCCAAAATAAACTGCTTATTTATAAGCAGATAATTCACCCTACATGGATGTATGGGATTCCGTTATGAGGCTGTGCCAAACAATTTTTAATTAGCTCGGGTGGCTAACTCTAACATTTGGGAGGAGGGAAAGAAAATAAAATTTAATGGTAGAGTTAGCCACCCGAACGAATTAAAGGTGCGTCGTAACTCATAAGGAAGGAAAAATATCGATTTTCTATTAAAAATCACCCAATTTTCGGCCGCCGGTTCAAAAAAATACAGAAAAAATTTGAAAATGGATACCACTACATGATTTAGCGTTGAAAATTAATGAAGAAACATGTATAACACTTGGGGTCTTTGAGAAAAAATTGAGAATTTTGGCACAATCCAGGGGTTGCGCATGTTTGCGCGCTCACTGGAAGGGTTGCGCGCAACCAGAAAACGTCTGCCAAGTGGGTGTGGCACATAGATTACTCGTATACATAACCCGATTGTATAGATGATCCGATGCTTAGTAGTTAATCTCAAAACATCAATCTCTAAGTACCTAGCACTACCCCCATAGGGGACTCTTCATGTCTGAATATTGTTGGAAACTGTAGAAGTTATGGCTGTAACAAGGAAATACACATTTGCACATGCTCAGTGGCTACTATCAGTCAGGGGGAAATGATTTTCATAGGGGACCATCAGCACGCCAACCCACACATTCTCTGAAATTTTCAACGAAATCGAGTGAGAATTGTAGAGGTTATGACTGTGACAAGGATTTCATGACAGACAGACACGGAACCAAAATTGTTCAGAAAGGTCTGAAACGTAGAACGCGAGTGGAAATTTTGATTTTGGGGATCTTTTTTTCAACCTTGAAAAGTGAAAACAAAGCTTCCGCTACCTTGGTAGACTCGGAAGCAAAATCGGTTGAGGGGTCTAAAATTCATGAAATTTCACGTAGCACCCAAATCTGCAATAAAAATAGGGGTTCCCATTTGAGATAACAAAGTTTGTGTGCGTTGCGCACGATTCTCTCAGTTATCACTGTTACATAATGAAGGTCTATTATAGATTACTTATAATAAGTAATTTAGTTCTGCGAATCACCACGAGGGCAGTAATGTCACTTGTTTTTATTACCCCACCTATCCCTGCTCATCTCATGATATCAGTAGACATTCAATGTTTTTGAACCAGAAAATAATAAACAAGTGTATCATAGTGTTTGAAAACAGTTACAACATCAATGTTACATTGTGTATGTTTATGAAATTAGTTTCTGTGAATCACCACGTCACTTGGTTTCACCAGAATTTGTCCGTAAATATTCCGTCTTTCTGTTATAAACTAGCGATAAAGTAACATTGTGAAGCTTTATGTAAGCAATAAATTCAGTTTTGCGAACCATCACTTGAGAGGTAACCGCGAACCTTCACTCAGTTTTAATTACTCCAGCTCCTCCTGACCTGCTGGTATTACCTAAAATGATTTTATTGTTTGTGAATTTATCAGTAGAATCTACTGATATCTTTCTGATAATTCATCATTCTAAACAAGAGAGCACATTGTGTGTCAGAACAGTGTTCTAACTCCGTCACATTATGAAGGTTTATAAGTGAATTAGTTCTGCGAATCACCACTTGGACAGTAACGTCTTGTTCAAATTTACTCCACGGGAATAATAAATAATGATGTCGCAGTTTCTGATTTTGACTGCAATATTAATCTTTCTGTTACGTCTTTCTGTACTCTATTAAGTACCTATTATTAAATCTTTCTGTTTTTAATATTGATTTGATTAGTTACGTCTTTTGATTTCATTTACCCAACCTGAACAATAATGATATACCTATTTTTTTTTGTTTTACACCTAATGTGTTTATTCCATCTTTGTATTGTCACAAACGATTAAAAAAAAGTAAGTAGGTAACTGTATATTGTTGAACTAATATTCTAGAGATTGGTTTGTGTGTTGCATTATGTACTTCAGTGCTTTCAGTGAAAAGTCGGAGCTTAGAAGTGTTGAGCCACGACTGTTAGTGTGGTCGATAACGGTTCTCGACGAAGGGCGTATCGGAAGACTTGCGGGGAGCATCGACTCTTGATTGGACTTGGCCGTTTGCCGGGAGTCTCTGTAGGGCGTATGGGACCCTGAGGGCGAGATCTGGCCGCAGGCTGCTCTGCTAATCCCAGGACGGCTCAGAGTATTCCATCGAGTCACGACGAGACTTCGGGGTAACAAGGTTCTCTGTAACTCTGTGGTACTTCGGATTCTCCGTCTCTGTTACTCTGCGGCGAAGGCTTCCGACCACAAGTGTCGACGTTCGATCTCTTCGACATGGCGGAAAGTCACAACTGCGAGACGATCAGTAACGTTGTTAGCTCGGCTCAACTAGACGGTATTAATTATTCAGGTCAGATCTTCCGCACAGTAGATGTCTCGTAATGACAATCTCCAGAGCCAATCTACCAACATCCGTTTCTAATATGTTAAGGTCATCACAACTCAGTTTTGATCGAATCAGGCGTCACAGAAAAACGGATACTACAATCTGCCTCAGTTATGATGTCTCGATTAAATATTAATTCAATCAAATTCAGCTCCAATCTAGTTGAATGTAAGTAATTCTTACTGAGTAGTTTTACTTAAAATAATAATTGACGTCAGGAACGATTTGTCGACATGTTATTAAGATTCTGTTATAATATTTGTGTAATTCAGTTTCAATGTCTCGACTTTTGGGAGTTACCAGAATCAGGCGCCACCTGACTCCACTTTGAAGAATTCCATATTTCCTCTTAATTTGTGGACCAAATAGTAACAGAGTTCTCCTGCGTTCTGACTCACTTTTGAAGTCCTTCCATTTTCTAAGTGTCATCGACTACTGAATAGTTTCGCCTATGATTCCTTAAAATTTACTCCAGCGACATTTATTAGTATTATTAGAATGGACTCCAGGGACGATCTAGAGTCATCTGGTGCACGTGTGGTATTATACCTCTCATCAAATGTTGATTAGTGAGGTCCATTTGTCTTCTGACTCAATTTGTAGAATTTGATCTTTGATTGGAATATAGAACTCCCCTTAAGTAGGTAGCAAAATGGGCCCAATTGATGCCCCAAAGGCATTGAAGTTGGAAGGAATCAAAGATTCGTAATGTTGTGAGCTCATTTACAGATATATACGGAAATTATTTATAAAAAGACCCTCTGTTGCGAAGGTACAAAGCTATCTATAAAACTCCGGTTCAGAAAGAGGAGATTGAAAATCTTGGACCGACCTTAAGCCCGCTGATCCGTTATCAGGTGTCTTTTCTACCTCCAGAGTCTAGAGGCAGGAGTCGGAGAAGAGATGTCCTTTGGTCGATGACCTCAAAGGTTAATCCTGACCCTCTCAGCCGCCTCTCGCCCTCCCGACCTACTCACTCAATTTCAAGGGTTGTTAACTTCATAACAAACGGTTCTCTCGTGTTCTCCCACTAAGACCGATCGAAGGGTTAATCAAATTCATTCGAGAAGTTCTAATCCAAAATCCGACTGGATTGACCAACGGATTGATTCAAGTGACACTGACAGATTTACACGAGGTCATGACATGAAATAGTGTCACAAATGTCACGGGGTAACTGTGACGCCTCTTCAGGGATGTTTCAGTTGAGTGGTTTATTCTAAGTAGGTGCATCATAGACGTCAATCAAGATCATACAGGTTAATGAAGTCAGTAGTTGACAAATGGTCATTGAAATTTGATTTATTCTAACTGAACATAAAACTCAGGTAAGATTGTATACACACCAAACCGTTTAAACCATCCTTCTTCTAGAAGTCATCAAACGGTAAAATTTCAAGACTTGAAAAGTGAGGAAAGTCAGTTGATGAAAATATTGCAGTCAGCTGGTGGAGTCTCCAAAATTGATTTGAAAGAAGGATTCAGGTGCAAACATCATAGAAAGAAGGGAGAAGATAATGAAGGTAAAAATGAAGTAACAAGTTGCCACAAATGATCACTGAAGTTTGAAGTTATTCCAATCAAGGTTCAAAACAGCTCAAAAAAAAGACAAGTAGAATAAAACAGAAGTTAATGATAATAATAAAACCGTGTGTATAGATACTAGTACCTATACCTCAAACAGTGTTTATTGAAGTCCTTTAAAATGCCAAGACTTGAAAACTGAAGCCGGTAGCTGGACTTTTTTTGTTATTGGGACGGGGACGGGGACTTAGACCATAAGTTTGATCTATTGTGACAGGATTCCTTTTTTTCATTCAAGTGCCCGTTTTAAAACCTCTTCTTTCACAAAATGAAGAAGTTTTTCGGGCGTTTCCCGAGCAATTTCGGCCGAAATAAGAGTACCCTTACCGAAATGGCCGGAATCTGGTAGATGCTACAGCAGGGCACTCACAGAGGATGTGATCTGCTATCTCGACTCCTTCGCAGCAGAGCCGACATTCAACTGTCCTGGCCGATTAAGCCAGGGTTTTTTTTTTTTCAATACAAGTTTATTCTTGGCAAGATGGGCAACCATCATGTTGAGATGGAATCTCCTGATGGTATGGCCAGTCAGGAGACCCACAATGGTGCGAAGGTCCTACCTCCTTCACCTCAGTGGCAGCAGAGCTTTTGCTCTAAGTGCAAAAATTAGTCAGCTGGTGTCTCTAAAACTGAGTTTTTTGGAAGGTTGGAAGGATATCAAGGTAACAAGATTGATAGAAGGGCACAGGTAACTGGCACTTACCGGTAGTTGTTGTCTAGGGGAGTTCCCTGGATGGCGACGTTGTCGTGGTCCCGTCTGTTCGTTCTCACCCAGAAATAGGCCGGCTTCATGGCCGTCAGCTGCCGGGAAAACCTGCATTCCAGCGTCACGTCTTCACCTTCTCGCGTGTCTCGCGCTTCCTCGCTTCTTGTCCCTCGACCTGGAAAAGAAAAGGTGACAATTTAGAGAGTGAAAGTACGGGAAATGGATGACAATTTAGAAAAGTGAGTACAGGATACAAGTCGCAAGAAAAATTGCTGTTTGAGTGAAGGGTTTAGTGGTACCATTTTATTCTTTGAAGAAGCATCTTCAATACAAGTTAATTCTGGCAAGTTTCAACTACGGGAGGTACAGCACAGCCACCTTCTTCTTCTCTTTGAGTTGGACGAGGTTCTTGTTGCTTTATAATGGCACAAGGTCCTGTGAGCAACTCAAAGCTCCCTAAGCTAAAGGAGGTTGAAGTTGAGCCCCACTGCAAAATTGCTGGTGCATTAGAATATAGGACATTCAACGCTCTTTAAAACGGCGTATTTCTTTTAAATTTTTAAAAATTAAAAAAAAATTTTGTCTCTTCGAAAAACCATAAAATTGCACAACTCTCAAAATCGAGAGATTTTGCTGGAATTGGAAACAGACCAAGAACAGACCTTCGAAGTTTACTCCCTGTATATTTGGAGAGTTATTATTTCATTTTTATTTATATTATTATGATTATTATTTTAAAATAATGATTATTTTATAAGTATTAGTTATAATTGTTTTTCCTTGAAACCTACCAAGAGAATTGTATACTGAATTATTGCCAATTTTCAAACATTAATCGTTTAGGAATACATACTGTTACGTAAATCTTGAGGGAGGGGGTGTTGAGGGTAATAACGACAATGAAGCCTTTGCAATTCGACTGCCGAAGGAATCTTGGTCGGGTCAATACTAGCTAGAGAGGCTGAGGCTGGACCGGAGAATATTAGCTGTAGGCGGGGTGTTTCTGACATCTAATTTTGAGGTCGCCAGATCTCTCCGGCTCTTATACGCAGAGCATTCGTTTCGCCGAGAGGGGAAATATAGTTCTGTTTTCGAAGGGTTGATTGAATACTCAACAATGGATGGCGAGAGGCAGCCTCTAATGAAAGCTCGGAGTCTATGGCAACGTCATCATCGAATGGAAGAGGGTGGGCTATATGACTATAACTGATCCTTGGACCAAATATTTAATCAGTGAATACAAATTTAGTTTAATTCACAGTTTGCGTCATGTACGCATGCAAATTAAATTTAAACACAGGGTAGAGTCCGTGCGAAAGCATAACTGTTATGTAGATTAAAATCATTTCGCACAACATGTGTGAGATATTCGTTACAAAGTAATGCTAGGAGTTGTGATATTTTTCTTTATAATTTTACGCGAAATCTGGCGAAAAGTTGCATTTCACAAGAGGAGCTTATTATCATCATTAAGACGAATAATGAAACTTTGTCCATAGAATCGGATCAAACGCGATGAAATGGATGGACTGAAATTGATAGATCGTCTTGATGCCTACAGTTTTGGAGCAATTTCAGACAATTAGGGACTCGCATCTAAAATTTGTGTTCATGGGAATTTATTTTTACCCTGTCATTAATCAAAGAATGAAGAGAATGGAACCTAAAGTGTTCAGAAATAGTTCGACACCAGAGGCTGTTGTCCGCAGGATGCTGGGAGATGAAAGGAGCTGGATTTTTGTGGCAGAGTACACAGACTGTGCATCCTGACAAGGAATCTAGGTACTCTTAGAACGATAAAGAGAGAGGAGGGAGGATCTGGCCCCACCCCCTCACCCAGAAAAAACACCCCAGGACTCAGCCCGAAGTAATGTGTTAAACGGTTTCGGGCTGAGTTCCAACGAGGGGAAAAAGAAGGTGTTTTTTTTAGTGGGTTTGAATCCCACATAACCTGGAGTCGCGGACCCTTCCAGGTATCTTACGAGATCCAACTCCACCAATAAAAATGTATCCTTTTTCCATAAATTTAAAACAGTGGTACATTTTTAGAATCTATTACGGCCACTTAGAGCTCTGAAGGAGGAGTTATAAGGCATTTAAAAAAAATTAATTTTGGCCCTTTCAAGACAACATAAAGACGCAAAAAATTTTTAAATGACATTTTTAAGTAAATTTCGTGGTCAATATTTATGAAAACTCCACTTCCAACAGTTTCTTGTAAAGATAAACAAGAGTTATTCCTCATCTTCGTAATAGTGCTGGTTTGAGGGAATTTTGGATGAATAAGAATTTTCTGTTATTCGTTATGGTGGTAAGGAGAATTTTTGAAAAAAAAATTATGATGCTGGTGTTTTGTGATAGTGTTTCAGATTTCCATGGAACAAGTATCTGGTTGATACGATTTTATAAACGATAAAATGCTCATGTGAATTTTAAAAAAATGGTCGTTATAGTCGCAGTGCACTGTTGTGTATTTGGTCTCTTTGTCGGAGACTAAAAGCTCTTTTTTTCTGTACCTCTTATCCTTCAATTTAATGTAAATTATTAATCATCCTGTAGTCGTTTGGGAACTGAGAGCCAGTGATTTTTTCTGGGTAGCACTAGAATTGCACTGGAGGCATCTACAATTATACTAAGGTAAAAAAAAACAAACAAAAAAAACACTCAGTCCCGGTGTAGAATTGTTCCAGCGGAGGGCGCGTGTAGTTAAAGGTTAAACGTTTTTGACGCCTTAGATCAGACTGGATATTCAATAATTCACCTTGAGTAGCACGGTTAACTCGCAATTACAGTTTCAGAGCTTTCCAAACAATTTTTAGTAGGTAGGTACGAGGGGATATCTATGTGGTATGTGCGGAATCAGCGTAAACTTCCCTACAAGAAGAATCAATTTATTCTCTAAAACCTAATTTCGAGCCACTTTCTGGAGTATTAAGA
Organism: Apolygus lucorum; assembly: GCA_009739505.2. Taxonomy (NCBI): domain Eukaryota; kingdom Metazoa; phylum Arthropoda; class Insecta; order Hemiptera; family Miridae; genus Apolygus; species Apolygus lucorum. Next base: position 30,682,459 of record CM019181.2, read on the forward strand.
TCACTGTGTGGTGGATTATTGATGAGGAGCAGCCACATTGCGCAAATCCCAAAGTAAAAACGAGTTGTATTAAGTCCCAGAAGGGCGTAAGAAGCACTCACACACTCCTATTCCCAAAGCCTGTTGATAGGAACTCATTTATTATCTGTTACCGCCTCTTCTGTAACGCAAGTGCGTGGGAAGATGAACGGGGGTGTCGAAGCAGCTGAGTCGCGTGGGCCGCGGATGGTCTGAGGGGTGCTGAGCTCAGCCAAGCTCGTCAGGTGCCTCGTATGGATGAGTTTTCTACATCACTTTACTGTGCGCGACGATGGATAGCAGCAGGTGTAGCCGTCCCGCCCATCTCTCCCCTATGGAGCCTCCCTCTTTTTTTATATCCGGCTTTTATTCTCTGTAATCCACTTCACCCCTTTTCTCTCGTCCCCCATCGTTTCAATTTTATTCACCGCATCCCGTCTACCGTGAATGAATTCACCTTCATGATGAGCAAATTACCCTCGTTGAATATGATAAGAACAAAACGTGATTACTGTACTCATCATACCTATTGTATTCGATCTAGTAAGTGTTTCTTTTATGATTCTCGTGTAAAGGAAGCTATATGTCCACCTAACTTGGTAGACGTTTGTTGGTTTCATGTACGAGAATGCGGTAGTTATGAAACAAAATTAAGAACAAAAAAGTCTTCCAAGTTCTATGTGCAGTAAGTGAAGCTTTGGTAAACAGAATGGATGGAAAGGGTTGTGTTGATCAAACCACTAATCGTTACCTGAATCCTTTTAACATGAATATGAATATGAACATTATGTAATTTCGCTGTAGGGTTTCTGATGGATGCTGTGCTAGCTCTGCTACCTATGACATCACCAATTAAGCTGCATCTGTAGTTTGTTGGAGGCGTTGTGCTCTGGCAATTCGATAGTCGAACTAACAGTGTCGTATTCGCCAGCACTAATTTGTGTTGTTGTGGGGGTATGCCATGGACTCGCAGAATTACTGCATTGGTGCCCTATCAAGTCTCATAAGGGTCGCTGTTGCATTTCCAGCTATGTTACGACCAACACCCTGGGCAGCAAACGATACATTGTAAGACGCTGCTCTCAAGCGCTGCCAATCAACCTTTTGGCTGCCACCACATGTCGACCCAATCTTGGCATGATTTCCTGAGGTTGAGATTCAACCCCACTGTCTTCAAGGCATCGTGCCGCAATCCGAGCCTTTGTCCCAGTTCTGGATATGGTGATCAGCATAACATCATCTGCCAGAGCCTGCATGATTGTTTTTAACCCAATCGAGGAGCACCAACGATATGATTCATTCAAGTCTATCGAGGACTGGGGGTCACCTTACCTCTTGGATTTTGGATCCTCGAGCCTGCCCTATACGTGTGTAATATAAAGGTATTCTTTCTTCATAAATTTGAAGTAGTATTGAATTTTTAGAATCGAATGAGACCACCCAGAGCTCTGTAGGACCAACCGTCCACTCCCCATAAGAACTTAAGGGTTGGACTTATGATAAATCAGAAACACGATTGTTGCTCGTTTCTTCGAGTTGTACTGTTACTGTGGAGTTGTATTGTATTCAAATTTCCTGATCAAGGCAACCATAACAGTTTATTTCTTCAAAATAAACTTGATTGTGAAGCGAAAATATGGTTGGTAGGTAATGGCAATGGCAAAGCTGTGTTCTTCGTAGGCGGGTGATCTATTTAAAAAAAAAAAAAACCTTTGTGTAATTATTTTGCAGCGTTTTTCAGTTGGCTTTACCCAAAAGTCTGTTGAGTGCCATCATAAACGCCTCTTGTTGCTCAACATGAGTAACCTAAGACTCTAACCGCTTTCCAATGATTTTGTGGAACTGGAGCACTACTACTGACGGAACTGTGATTGGGCGGTAGGATGCTTACGTACCTGGCATATTGCCTTTTGTATCACCAACATCATCAAAATTTTGATTTTGAACACCCACTTTTTTTGGACCTGCTGTAATACAAAACTTCTTTGATAGGTCTTGAAAAATATAGGTCATTCCCTATCTGATCTCACAGGTTGCACAGAACTCGGTTTTCATTCAAGTATTCCCAAGCCTTCTACGTGGCTTTTTGAAAATAAAAACATGATACCAAACATAATATAAAAAGTGCACATATTGTTTTTGAAAGACCTGTCCAGTTTTCGATGTACACGCTTTCCAGTTTCATTTACATTCGTGAGCCCTTTTTCGAAAAACGACTCCCAACTACCAAAGAATATTGAAAATTTTCTCATCTGTGAATATCTCGTTCAATTTCTCTTTCGTATCTCTATTTGTATTCCTGCCAGACTGGTAGGGAAACCCTCGAGCAAAAAACAGTTCATCCGATTCCTACTTTTTTCTGCTTTCATAAAAAAAGTTGTTCTCTCTCAGACAGTTTTTACCCCCCTCCTCTTTAAAGCACTTTTGCCGAGCAACTCTCCGACGAAAACGTCGGCCGCAAATACTGGAGGCTCGTTAGTGATTCATAATACTAAACTCTTCTCTCATCTTTCCCTACATTTTTCCTGAGTGTGCGAGGAGTACACTACAAGCTCTCTTCGAAAATGTTCCAACGTTTCCTGACCAGTGCAGGAAGCTTCCCTCCTCTCAACCAACAAACACAAGTTTAATTTTGTTTTCATATTTTTTCCTGGAAGCTCGAGTTTTTGTTCAAGTAGGTACCTTAATTTCACTCTTTTGGATTGGATGATGAGCCTTTGAAATTATGCTACAAAAAGTGGGTCTTTATTGGTTTTAATGTAATACGCGTAATATCTATTTCGTCGGTTTGTTCTTAAATATTTAAAAAATAACTTATAATAACGTTGATTGTGAACTTCCTTTCGTGAATTTATATTCATAAGTTTTATAAAGCTAAAGAATCCACTGCCAGAAGTCATGTTCTTGCAACTGAGACTGAGAGTAGTTACTAGTGCACAATGTGTTATTATTGCGTCAACTCATAGATAACGATGTATAACATTAACATTTCTTATTACTGATTGATTGAGCAGTGATAGCAACCAACCGCAGTCAAAACCCTTTAATGAGATGATCTGTACAGTTATTTTCAGAATGGATTCGATACAAAACAAATTATTCTTGGTGTGATAAATACTTACCTATTGGAAATACGTGGAAATAAAACCACAAAAAATTAATATTTTAAATGACGAATAGTTCTGCTCCTAAACGACAATTTTAAAATTTATAATAGTGACAAGATTTCTGACTAGGATGATGCCTCACACAGTCAACGCAATGGCGTCCTGAGGGGGGAATCGTGTCTTGAGCGAGCTGGTGGACCTTCCAGTAACTTCGGAAATGGCCACTGACGACAAAAACCAACAGAAAAAATCTTGGAAAAAGGGTCAATGAGGCCCACTCTCTTCCACCCGGGGTTAATTATTTATTGGTGAGTGCTTTCTAAAACGGGCACCCGCGCGTATTTTTATTTATACGGGCACCCCTGTCGCTATACTCTTATGTAATTTGGAATGGCTGAACGGAGTATCCAGAATTTCCGTTCCAAATCGGTGTGAATAATGGCAGCCATCGTAAATTATTACACTCACCCATATGGAAGAATACAGCGTTTCCTTTGAACACTTCTGCCGTTACACTGAAATAATTATTGATTCTATGCCTGTACATCATAAGAGTGATATGATGTCTAGTCCACGTGAGTAATGACATGAAGGTAAAATGCAAATGAGTATCCCCCCGGAGTAATAAACGATAGGGAAAGGGAAGGGTCAATGAGGCCCACTCTCTTCCACCCGGGGTTAACAAAAACCAACAGAAAACCCTCGATGAGACTCTCATTGCTCTCACCCTGAGAGCGACTTGAGCGAAGAGAGCGATGCAGTGGAAGCTATAAAGAAGAAATTCAAATCCATCAGAACACTGTCGTGTAAATGGAGGGCACGTGGGAGTTTTGAATTGTAATACGAGTAGATACTTCGCACTTACAGACAAGTCCAATTTTGAGGAAGTGCAGCCACGAAGATAGCTCCAGGAACAGATGGACGGGATATAGGGACCCAGATATAGTTTTCAACCTAATTTTGGCTTGAAGCGAGTTTGGAGGATACAGGGGCCTTCGAACAAGTTGAGAAAATCTTGGCGCTTGGCTGACGAGACCGAAAAGAGAATGGACTGACGCTCTCTGGAGAATTGGGGATGGAAATAGAGAATTGCGCAGGCGTGGGTTCGACTGAGCGACTATTTCTATACCTAAATGACGTTGACGATAAGGAGAGTACAAGGAAGCAAAGGCAGAGTACAAAAGATAAAGAGCAGACTTCTTCTGCCTTAACACTGGTTATCTTGGATTTCTGGGTTGAAAGATGGAATTATTTATCAGATATGGTCATCCCAGATCAGTAGTGTCATCCAAAGGCGGTTGATCACATGTTAATTATATAATCCTGTGGTTAGACGATGCTTTCATGTTATTGTAATGCCACCTTTGCATGTTGATGCACTAAACCAATATCTTTCATCGTCCATAGTGGATTAAACAATCGTAAGTAGATTTTCCATTATTCAACCTTGCTGAATGATCCATTATTATCGTATTTTGCTTCATCTTGTGTTGCTGTTGATCATAATTATGTTGACAGAATGTCAGATATGTGGGCGCGTGCGTACGTGCGAGGCTCCGCGGGTACTAGATGGGAAGATGGGCGACACAGAACATAGACGGGAGGGGGGTTCCTCATCGAAAACTCCTTGCAATAAACACATCTGTTTACGAGCGAATTCTTCCCAAGATCCAATATTTTGGGGTTGAGACTCATCTTGAAATAATTCACGATTGTAATGGTTTTCATCATACCTTTTCATCGAACTTGACGGAAGAAATAGCTGCATTTGTCTGTTGTGAAGCTCTTGAGATCGAATCCCACTTCTGATGTAAGGTCTTCCGTAATCAAACACAATACTGACTTCAACGAGTAGATTAGTTTAATAATTAGCAATGAAATACTTAGGTATCAACAACCATACGAACTTCCGTTCATAATAATAACTTCTCTCTTGAACTCTCCTGCTAACTGTCCTTGTGTGTTGTCCATAGTTGCTACACGAAACTCCATGGACAAGTAAGTAGGTGCTGCACTCAGGCTTGGCGCAATCAGTAGGAACTATCCAGTTTCCCGCGCCCACAGATATATGACATTCAGGTATTATGCTATTTTGGGTTCTAGTTATTTTTTAGGATAATCCAATCATCGGTTATTATTGCCTCATCCTTGGTTGGGTGATACAATCATCCTTTTATTATAGCCTCTTATCAGGGGGAATTATGCAACAATCGGGTATTTTTGGTTAACTTGTAAATTATGAAGCAATTGTGATATATTATGGGATTAGCGGAACGGATGATGCTGATTAGGTTAATATTCTGTCATGTCACTCTGTAGTGAAATTATGTGATCATCTATTATTGTTGTTTCATTCTTAGTCGGATGATACAGGCACTTCATTGTTCTGTCATCCAGAGTGAATGATGCAATAATCCGGTATTTTTGGTTCTTCTCTATGTTTTCAAGCCGAATTTGAACAGTGGGGATATTTTTGTTATCATCGAAAATATTGTAATAATTTTCGATGGAATTTCCAATGACAATGTTGGTTATCCCGTAAGCACGGGTATATATTCTTTACCATAAATGTTTGAACACTTTCCTCTATGGTAATTTAGTCCCTTCTGGATGCCATTCCAAGGAACAGACTACACGTAAGTAATAACTTACGAATGAATCAGTACGAATAACCTATTTCGAACAAAATTTTATTGAGTTAGTGCTATTTTCGGAACAGCCAACTTGATTACCGAACACTAAAGGTTCACCGTTGTCATAGCTGTAGTTGTCTCTAAAAACCTGTACAGCACCGGGAAATAGTGGCAATAAAATGTCAAGGGAGCCGTAAAAATGAAAGAACATAGCTGGGGTTGATGACGGAGGGGCGATAAAATTTAAACCTTTACAGGGGATTAACCCTTTGGATTCGTTAGAGGCTATTTGAGTCGGATAATTTAATTTGAGGCAGGGAAAGGACCGTTTAAGGGCCGAATCTCGAGGGCCTTAAGTAGGGGGTTTGGGAAGGCTGAGCCGCTAAGTGAAGGAACCGCCCTATAAAGGAGAAATTCAACATCTTGGGCAAAATCGAGACTGATCGGAAGTCTGGAGCAACCGATGAAAGCTTAGTTGGAAGGGAGATTTTCCTCTTTTCAACCTGGATTTACAAAAATTTCATTTTGAACCAAACACCTCAAACAATTAAACCTAATTGGACCATGGTGTCACTAGTGTCACCGAAAACATCTTATGAATTCCACTGCAGTCACCAGATTAACTAGATTTAGGTAAATTGCAATTTAAAAATTAGTGCACAGAACTGAATTTTTGAACCATTTTGGTTTATTGTTTTCAATCATGAACCATAGAAATCGAGCAGGAATTTTGAATCTATCGGAAGTCAAAAATTATGTTATGACAAAAATTTTGGAAATTTTAATTCATCGATTTCCTTGGACATTTTTGTCATAACACTATTTTGAGACTTCCGATAGCCCACAAAAAATTCGGTTGTCCATTTAATTTAGAATTGCAATTTAACTTTGAACATTCCGGTGACATTTGGGATATTTTTGGAGTGACTGAAATGTTTTGGGTGTCATTAATGATACCATGGTCCAATTTGGGTTAATGAATAAATTAGTCACCTAATTAAATTACTGAATGTTCTCTGGTTGTGTTGTGTTGTCGGACACAAGACGGTCCCTAGTCAATTGCATCTCGATCAGATCATTGGTAGCCACTGCGCATGCGCCAACGTAAAATCCTAGATAACCATTTTTTCTCTACCTTCCCACCTCCAGATGTGCGCTCTCCCTCGTCCTTGGATCCTTGAATGGACTGGCGTCCATTCGTCTCGTTGAATATGATTTTAATGAGGACTTGTATTGAACAATGGATAAATCTCGTTATTTCGAAATGGGTGATCTTTACAGATAAAATATTGAATCTTTGAGTAACAATTTGGAGCGTTTCGACACTTTATTAACGTAGAAAGTTTAACGACAATTTCGAATAATATTTTTATTTTATTACGTTCGTAATCAATTGTTGTAATCGATTGTAATCAACACTAAGAAATAACCGCAAAAATACATTTCTGACCTTTTTATTTTTAGATATGAGGAGTTTTTTGTGAAGGGAGGCAGTTATTGTTGAAGTACATCAGATGGGTTCCGTGAAAACAAGGAATATTTCCTTTATTTCTGGAAAACCTCTGGCAACACTGCAGGACACGTGAGGACTCTTCCGAAGTTGACATCGAGGAATGAGCAGTTTCCTCCTCCAGAGTAATAGGCTCGCAGATGTAATCTATGGATGGAGATGAATGAGCTCCCTTCGGGGAAAACAGTGCCGCAAACGAGAAATGTAAATCCGGGAAACCACAAGGTTCTGATCACGCATAGACAGATGATGGGGAGAGTAAGACCTGATGGATTAGAGACCGCGCTCCGCTGAACCCTTCCCTTCCCATTCGGATTCAGTGGCTATCCACTTAGTATTCAATCCCTGATGGGGAGACTACCCCCTTCCGAGCCTCGAATTGAAGTGTTGATGAACCTTGCGGGCAAGAGTGGGACCGCCGAACCCTCGCCAGCGCAACCTGTGGCCACCACCGGAACCCGAGGATTTGAAGGTAAAATGCAAATGAGTATCCCCCCGGAGTAATAAACGATAGGGAAAGGGAAGGGTCAATGAGGCCCACTCTCTTCCACCCGGGGTTAATTATTTATTGGTGAGTGCTTTCTAAAACGGGCACCCGCGCGTATTTTTATTTATACGCGCACCCCTGTCGCTATACTCTTATGTAATTTGGAATGGCTGAACGGAGTATCCAGAATTTCCGTTCCAAATCGGTGTGAATAATGGCAGCCATCGTAAATTATTACACTCACCCATATTGAAGAATACAGCGTTTCCTTTGAACACTTCTGCCGTTACACTGAAATAATTATTGATTCTATGCCTGTACTAATTATAAGAGTGATATGATGTCTAGTCCACGTAAAGTATAATTGAGGAACGATTGACCAATACTAGACTAGTATTGATCAATCGTTCCTCAATTGTACTAATTATTATGAACAATAATACATACCAATCTTAATCGCAAGGTTCAAAACATGGGAGACACTAGTATTGAATTCAAAGTGGCAATATTAGTTGGATGTTTCTGGTCTACAGAGAAGCAGTTGAGGAACCGACTCTTCAAGCTTCAAATGCAAAATGCAAATAAAATTTACATTTTTTAGAATGTTTAAAAAAAAATTCATTTCTTTATTTTAATTTCTGCTTGAATAGAACACTTCCATCTCTTCCATATAGGGGAAGTAGACATATCATTCTATTGCATGGAATGAATAATTCTGGTACTTCTGACCTTTGTGATGAATAATTCTGGTACTTCTGACCTGGTACTTCTGACCTTAACTTTGTGAAAACTATATGAAAACCTTCAGGAATATTCAAAGTTAATTGCAGAGTGAATTTTTTTTCCAACAAATTTTCTATCAATCAGAATTTTAAAAAATATATGTAGAGACTTCCAAGTGTCTTTCTATCAAAATTTGAAAAATTAATTTTTTTTAAAGTTACCTATATATTTGTTTTAAGTGTTTTAAATAAATTTAAATTTGTTTTAAATGTTCACAATATCGTTGCAGGACTCACTTGAGATATCGTCGTCGACTTTCAGATTGTAAACGATTTTCCTTTCAGATGTAGAAGATGACGTTGACGAGGCAGATGACATCGAAACATCCACAAACATTGACGGGGCTTCTCTGGCCGAAGTTGGAGTTGTAACATTTTGTACAGTACCTACTACTTTCAACCCGAATCGCCAAACTGGGAGGCACGGTAGTTTTTTTCCGAAAGAATGGACCTTTCCGCGGCATAGCGTAGGTAACGAAAACTCAAAACGAAATTGGCAAAAGGCAAAAAAACTTTTGAGCAACCCTCAAAAAACAGCAAAACGACGCAAAAACGGAAAATAACCTTTGATTCTTGTAGTATAACCACCTAAAATAGGTTCTACTTCCATCTCCTTAGTTTACTTCCATTTTTCTATGCCAAGGCGGACACTATCAGAATGAGAAGTGGTTACCTACACAAAAATGGCTCTCCTGAAAAATCACTTTTTTCAGTCTTAGGGATTTTTTTCCTCGGCAACCACTTATCGCACAGCGCTGAAATTTTTAGACACAGTTCGTAGCATCCATAAGAAGAGTCCGTGCCAACGGTTTCTCCTCAAATTGTTTCTGGCGGGAAGGGCAATTTTTCAAAGTAGAAAAAAAATTGGCAAATCAAGGAGGCATGTTTGAAGTAGTGCCAAAAATCAGCTAATCAATATTTCGTAAAACCGCTGGCACGGACTCTTCTTTATATAGTAAAGAACAATGTGTGAAAATTTCAAATCCCTACGATGGTTACACACCTAGTTACATTGTACCAAAGTTGACTTTTTAAGAGTTTACACTCCGATTTTCAATTTTTTTTTCTAATGAAGGGAATGGGACCATATTTAGTGGATATGTCCTTTATAATATAGAGAATAAGTGGTAAAAATCTCGAACCGATTGATCAACTGGTTGAAAAGTTATGACGAGTGGAAGCCGTGCATGGTTGGTTCCACCAAAAAACCTCATAAGTCCCCTTAAATTGTTTTTTTCTTTTTTTCTGGTTTTAAGAACCAAATAATTTTTTCATGAAACTAATTACCTACCTAACTACTTTGAAAAGATGTTTTATTAAAATTCCACTAGAAATTAATTTGAAAAAACGCTGCAAATCATTGCTCAAAGGTTTATTATTTTCTGTATAGATCACCCTTCTGTATAGATCACTGGTTCTCCATCAATAGCACCTTCCACCATCTGTATTCTCCCTTGACCTTCCCTCTCAAATTTCAGCTTCCTGCGTTCAATAGGATTGAAAATGGCTTCGGAGCTCACTCAGCTGATCAGTGATCTGAAGAGTGAAGAAGATCTCCTCGAATGCTGGAGACGCCTGGAAGAGCACTTCCATTCAATAGGAGTAAAAATGGCTTTGGAGCTCACTCAGCTGATCAGTGATCTTAAGAGTGAAGAAGATCTCCTCGAATGCTGGAGACGCCTGGAAGAGCACTTCCATTCAATAGGAGTAAAAATGGCTTTGGAGCTCACTCAGCTGATCAGTGATCTGAAGAGTGAAGAAGATATCCTCGAATGCTGGAGACGCCTGGAAGAGCACTTCCATTCAATAGGAGTAAAAATGGCTTTGGAGCTCACTCAGCTGATCAGTGATCTGAAGAGTGAAGAAGATCTCCTCGAATGCTGGAGACGCCTGGAAGAGCACTTCCATTCAATAGGAATAGAAATGGCTTTGGAGCTCACTCAGCTGATCAGTGATCTGAGGAGTGAAGAAGATCTCCTCGAATGCTGGAGACGCCTGGAAGAGCACTTCCATTCAATAGGATTGAAAATGGCTTCGGAGCTCACTCAGCTGATCAGTGATCTGAGGAGTGAAGAAGCCTTTGAGCAATAATTTGCAGCGTTTTTTACCCACCAACAATTTTTTTACCTACCAACTTTTTTTTTACCTACTAACTAGGTACTACCTACCACACCATACTGGCTTCACACCTTCACAATCAAGTTTATTAGAAAGAACTAAACGCTTCACACTCGATTGGAAAAATAGAAAGCTTCGTATGGAAATTTGATTACTGGTTACGCAGAAGGCAAAACTGTATACAAATCGAAGAAATGAACAGCGATCGCATTTTAGTCCGATAAAATTTGAATGGAGATTAGACCTCTTTTGCGATTCACACTCATGATTCTGTTTTATCGAAGGAAAACCTTCAAGTACTCGTAGGGACCGAACGGTTTGTCCTACAGAGCTCCGGGTGGTCTCAAAAATTTTTAAAAATTCAATACTATTTAAAATTGGTGAAAAAACGATACCTTTATTTCGAGAGTTTTCGAGCTAGGGCACTCTTGAAAATTTCAACCCTTAATTTTCACCCCTTAGAAGTGACCTACATCAACCAAAAGCTTCGCGGCACAACTAGACCCCAAATGGAGCCTATATACCAAATTTGAACCAAATCGGTCCAGTGTTGCTAAGAAAAGTGCCGCGTACGGCGTACGGCTTACGGCGGACGGACGGAAATTTTTTTATTCGATTTTCGTATTCTACGTACCTTGAAACGTAAAGCATCAAATTTTGAGGGGGGGTTAAAATTTTTTTTTTCTTGCTCGATTCCAAAGGCTTATTATTGAAAATAATAAACCAAAATTCAATTGTTGAAGTAACTGGAGTAGGTACTTGATACAAATAAATCATTAAAATTGTTTTGATCCAGAAAAAAAACTAAATATTTTGAAAAAAATTATCGTTTTAATGATAATTTTGGAAAATATTTAAACAGTCGGACTTAAAAAAGTTTTAAGAAACGATATTTTCCAAAGAAAAATAATTTCAATACAAAACTCTTCATAAAATACTTCGTAAAATCAATTTTTTAAACATTTGAATGTCATAAATAACTGTAGCGGCAGTCAGTTGGTGGCAAACGCATGAAATATAAGTTGTAAACGAACTCTACTTCTCTTTTCAGCCATTAGATTGTGAGTTTACTTTCAGATACTTCTGTCGTCAATCTCTTGTCTGGAGTCTCTCCCCCAATGATTGCTACAGACCCAGCTACCTAGTTCAGGACGCGATCGTTTGCGGATGGAGTGAGTGCAGGTGGTTCTGTCGTGCCGCGTTATCCCGCGAAGAAAACACCTTTTCAGCTGCCAGAGCGAACTACGTGGACAAACAAGCCGTTTCACACTTTTACCCGAAGATGATGACCTGGTCAGAACGACAGCTATATAACTGCTCAGTCCAAAACGGGCTCGACGTGGGTTCGATCTTAACCGAGTGACGATCTGGAGAACGAAACAGTTCCCCAAGTATTTCAAATTTGGTTTGTAGGAGTCCTCAAGCCAAAGGCCAATTTGGACCATATTGTTGTGGATTTCGCTACTCCATATTGGAGATGTCCCCAAAGCATCGATAATTCTTGAAAAAGAAATCGATACTTCTTAAAAAAGTATCGATACATATCGATTCTTTTTTCCCTGATATATATCGTAGTATCGATGCTTTTTTTCAGTATCGGAGGAGATACTTTTTTATCTCTCACATTTTATCTGTTTCAACATCTACGACATGAAGGTACCTACTTGACAGTACCTCTTTCTCTACGTAGATTGTTGGGAGACCAAACACTTCAACAAACTAAACAAAGATGATGTACCACCACCTCCATCATCTACGAAGGACCACCAAAATATTAACCCAACTAAGTGCAATAAGAAAACATGTGCCCAAACAAAAAAAGTTTTAAATAAAAACAATGAGTGATTTACTGTTTTTGTGCATTCTATATTAATTGCTATCCTCGCGATGGAGAGATGTCACACTGATGGAGAAAAACATAAACGACATTTTCACCCATTTTGGTTTATTATTTTCAATAATGAACCTTTGGAATCGAAGAAGAAAAAAAATTTTAACACCCCCTCAAAATTTGATGGTTTACGTTTCAAGGTACGTAGAATCCAAAAATCGAATAAAAATTCGGCCGTCCGTCCGCCGTACGTCGGACCGCCACGTAGCAATGACCGATTTTGATGAAATTTGGTATGTAGGCTCCATTTGGGGTCTAGTTGTGCCCCAAAGCTTTTAGTTGATGTAGGTCACTTCTAAGGGTTCCAAAATCAATTTTGAAATTTTGAAACGCCCTAACTCAAAAAATGTTGATATAAAGGTATTGTTTTTCCTTCAATTTTGGATTCTATAGAATTTTTAGAATTTTTTGAGACCACCCGGAGCTCTGTGGGACAAACCGTTCGCTCCCTACAAAAATTTGAGGGTTTATATTGAAATATATATATATATAAATCAAAACACGAGTGTGAATCGCAAAATAGGCCTAATCTCCGTTCAAATTAGAGCTGACCGAAATGGGATCAATGGTTGGTGATTTTGGTTTTTTTTCTTGATTTTTTTTTTTTTTTTTTAATTTTTTTTTCATATTGGATGGTTGGTGATTTTGAAGACGAGTGATCTATATACAAAAATAATAAACCATTGTGTAATAATTTGCAGAGTTTTTGTGAAAGTATCAAAAAGTATCGATACTTCAAAATATCGATACTTCTTGAAAGCATCGTATCGATACTTTTTAGATGTATCGATACGATATTATATCGATATTTTTGAAGTGTGGACATCACTACTCCATATTGGTACAGTCATATTTGTTGGTTCCATATTTGTAATTGAACATGTGATTTAGAGGATGGCTGTTTTTTGACATTTTCATGTCTTTGCTTTGGCACATAAACTGAAAAATAGTCACGAAAACTAAGCAAGTCTTGCTCACGCGACCAATAAATAAAATAGACTCACTGTGTTGCGTAGCGTAGAGAACACTCAACTGTTTTCTTATTTTGATGCCATGATTTTACCTTGTTGTGTAGTGGTTGACATGAAAATGTCCCAATGTGTTGCAGACTCGTATGCAAGCATTTGATTACACCGTTGGAGATTTAATTAGTTAAGTTTCAAAAAGTTTTCTCCAAGATTTTCAAAAATTGAAAATTTGCAATAATGCAACTCAACAAGTGTGCGATTAGCCATTGTACGGTCAACGTTGAACTGTATAACTCTGCTGAACGTTTTAAAATAATGTTTGCCATAACATAATTTTTGAACTTTTATTAAGTAATTAACAAAAATGGTTCGAAAAATTCAGCTCCATCAATTTTTATATTTATTAGGTACTAAGGTATTATTACTAAGGTATTAAGGGTGAATATTGTTTTGTTTTATAGGCCCTGAAGAAGGTAATAAATTTACCGAAAGCTCGGCGAAGAAGGTGTTATATTTCCAGTTGACCACAATCCCGATCAATTGACGTTTTCCTATTATGTGCCCCCATTTCTCGGGAAGTGTGATCGGTATCGGTACCAATCAGTGATCGAATTTGATCAAGAACTAGCGACACAAGACTATTGAAATGTCAGACGATAACTGCATCTGAACGGTAGACAGCACTGTTTCGAGATCTGCCCTTTAACACCCTGATTATGCAGTTTCATAAATTCCGCGCTTATCTGGCGCCACAACTGGTTCATTCCCGAGGAACGACTCACACCGTCTGACGCAACAAGTTGCGCCAAATCACCCGCCGGATCTCTGAAGACATCCTGGACCGGACGTCGAGCGAAAAAAGTCGTGGAAAAAGTCCCACGCGAACGCGAAACCGCTTCTAAGAAAACCGACTGACTGTCGGAACAAGCTGTCGTATCGGACTATTTCGGGATTCCCACCGACAGGTAAGATCGACAGATGAGCAATTTGGACGTAATAAGGTGCGGACTTTCACTTGTGCTTCCTCGCTATTATTCTTCTTCGAATTGGTTCCTTCGAGGCCACCCAGAGCTCAGTAGGACCAACCGATCTTTCCCTGTAGGACTTGAGGGTAGATTGAGAAATTCATCAAAAATACGAGTGGTCTATCAATTGTATACATTGATCTGAAGTGGTCTATCAATTGTATCGTCGCTATATAGCGACTGATCTGAATATCTGAAAAGGATATTTTACTAATACATTATTCAACGACTGTATCGAACAAATGGGTCGTCAAAATGGAAGGATAATGAACCGTTGTGTAATAAATAGCAAGGTCTTCCGTATTGGAGCCTGAACCCCAAAAAAATCATTGTAATTTCATTTGAACGGGTATCTTAGATTTCCCAGAAATACAAATTTTCCTCCTCCAATTTCTTCGGTATCGTCGGCTTACAAGAGAAAAGGACTGAGTAGATTTTTGGGTTGAGGCCACAAGAGTGAGAGTGAGATCCCTCAGTGAGATATTCCCATATGCCAATAGTTTTCTCGATTCATCTCGGTTATCGGTTGACCGATTTTAAAAAATCAGAGTGATCAGAATTCATCTTGACTAAATAGAAGTAATTGTCGATTTTGCAATAAAAATTGATTTATTAAATTTTAGTTTTTTTTCCAAGGAATTAATAAAATAATTGACTTTCTGGAATTCCTGGAAGATGACAATAAAGAAGGTTGAAAACATCAAAACTATTTGATTGACTCGAGAGACTCAACCACCTCAAAGGCTCGTTTCCACCTCCAATTCCAGGGAAAGGTCGAGATAGAGGGTTGGAAATACCGAAACTCGTTGGTTCACTCGAGAGACTCAACCAACTCAAAGGCTCGTTTCCACCTCCAATTCCAGGGAAAGGTCGAGATAGAGGGTTGAAAATGCCGAAACTCATTGGTTCACTCAGGAGACTCAACCATTCCAAAGGCTCGTTTCCACATCCTATTCCAGGGAATACCTAGTCGAGATAGAGGGTTGAAAATACCGAAACTCGTTGGTTCACTCGAGAGAGACAACCACTTGAAACGCTCGTTTCCTCCTCCAATTCCTGGAAAAAGTCGAGATAGAGGGTTGAAAATAAGGAAACTCGTTGGTTCACTCGAGAGACTCAACCACTTCAAAAGCTCGTTTCCACCTCCAATGCCTGGAAAAAGTCGAGATACAGGGTTGGAATTACCGAAACTTGTTGGTTCACTCGAGAGACTCGGCCACTTCAAAGGCTCGTTTCCACCTCCAATGCCTGGAAAAAGTCGAGATAGAGGGTTGGAAATAGCGAAACTCGTTGGTTCACTCGAGAGACTCAACCACTTCAAAAGTTCGTTTCCACCTCCAATGCCTGGAATAAGTCGAGATAGAGGGTTAGAAATACCGAAACTCGTTGATTCCCTCGAGAGACTCAAACACTTCAAAGGCTCGTTTCCACCTCGAAATCCTGGAAAAAGTCGAGATAGAGGGTTGGAAATACCGAAACTACACTTTAGCTGGTGCACACGAGAGAATCAACCACCTCAAAGGCTCGTTTCCACCTCCAATGCCTGAGAAAAAGTCGAGATAGAGTGTGGGAAATACCGAAACTCGTTGGTTCACTCGAGAGACTCAACCACCTCAAAGGCTCGTTTCCACCTCCTATTCCAGGGAAAAGTCGAGATAGAGGGTTGGAAATATCGAAACTCGTTGGTTCACTCGAGAGACTCAACCACTTCAAAGGCTCGTTTCCACCTCCAATTTTAGGGAAAAGTCGAGATAGAGGGTTGGAAATACCGAAACTAGTTGGTTCACTCGAGAGACTCGACCACTTCAAAGGCTCGTTTCCACCTCCTATTCCAGGGAAAAGTCGAGATAGAGGGTTGGAAAAACCGAAACTAGTTGGTTCACTCGAGAGACTCGACCACTTCAAAGGCTCGTTTCCACCTCCAATTCCTGAAAAAAGTCGAGATATAGGGTTGGAAAAACCGAAACTCGTTGGTTCACTCGAGAGACTCGACCACTTCAAAGGCTCGTTTCCACCTCCAATTCCAGGGAAAAGTCGAGATAGAGGGTTGGAAATACCGAAACTCGTTGGTTCACTCGAGAGACTGAACCACTTCAAAGGCTGATTTCCAGCTCCAATTCCAGGGAAAAGTCGAGATAGAGGGTTGGAAATACCGAAACTCGTTGGTTCACTAGAGAGGCTCAACCACTTCAAAGGCTCGTTACCCCCTCCAATTCCTGGAAAAAGTCGAGATAGAGGGTTGGAAAACCCAAAACTCTCAATCTAAACTTATGTTGCTAACGTAAATCTAATCAAGTTTTTATTTTTTCATATTTTTACGCGACCAGAGGGATTGTAAAACCAAGTAGGTACCTACTTAAAAAAGGGGAAAAATGCATTGAAAAAAAAAAATAAATAAATAAATAAACAGAGATGCCTTTTATTGCTTTGTTATTTCCAGAAAGTCGTCGTGGGGGGTCGAAAAGGGCGGATTCGTAATATTTTACTGCGTTATCTTCAGAAAGGAAGCGACACGCGTAGAAGAAGGAGGGAAGAGGAGGAGGTTGATAAAGGAGAATTCCACGTTAAGAATTCCCTTCTCTCCTCCACGCAAACCTTTCCTCATATCTCCTCCCCCCACACGACAAACAATAGAGAGAAGCGACCCCCTCCTCCGCCCTTCCCCGTAAACAAATGAGTCTGTCTCTCTACTGAAAAGAGACGGAAGAGAGACATTAGATGATGGCTTTTACAATTTGAGTATGCACGGAGGGGGAGGCTCTTTTCTATCTTTCTCCCTCACCCTTTTGAAATCAGAACTAATGAGTTGCAAAGGGAAAGCGCTGCGGAAGAGGTTGACTAATATCTGTACATCATCTCTACCGTCCCCTCTCTCGACTTCCCTCTCTCTCTCATTTTCGTCTGTCTGTCGGTCTATCCATTCGCCTTTTCTTCCCACCCTTCACGGGCTATTTCGCAGCTATCTGTTCTTCCCTAATGTTATCTCCCTTTCTATTATATCAATCTGTTTAGGGCCCTCTGGAGAGGGTGGGATATTTCTTGTATGGAGCGTAAATTATCGATAATGGAGGGTTGATGTGGCGTGTCGGAATGGGATCACTCCAAAATCCGAGGGGTTCTGAGGGGTTGAAACTGTAGTCTCTAAATCGATGAAGATGACTCGATAGAGAGTGGGAGGGTTAAGTCGAAGGACCTACGCATTAGGTGCAGAATAGGCTGAAGTGGGGGAGACGAGGAGGGAATAAGTAGAGAGACGGGGGAAGGCCCTTAAGATTCACCATCCCTTCCGCTCTCGAGAAATTTCCCTTCGGGAACGGCGCATCCTTGAAAAGTCGACCCTTTTGTCATTTGTCAGCTCGGCAGCTGCAGCTGTCAGCATCCGGTCAGCCGAGAGCCGTCTGCACGGCGGGCGACCGACAGCCGCTCGTTTCTCCCGAAAGTCGTCAACGGCGTATCCACCCCATCTGCCTCAGACACACACACACAAACACTGACAGACAGACAGACAAACACACACACACACACAGACAGACAAACACACACTACCATTAAGCAGCTCAATATTCGATGAAACTAATCTATTTGATGTTAAACGTTTATTTTGAGAAACATCTGCCAAGTCAGGTGGGCAGTAAAACTTCTTCACCGAAAATAATCTCGGAAAATTATTGCACAATTGTTTATTTTTTCCCCAAGTACCACCAGAATTATGACAATGAGGGGTAATAGACTACACAAATTTTACCATTGTCAACGACTGCAGCGAAAATCTCGCATTCACTCACTTTTTAGGACGTCCCACAGTAAGACTTGGGCGTCCTTATGCGATTGATCTGGGGTAAACTTGGACAACACTCAACAGAAAAAAATAACCACACAGTAATCCGTTTCAGACCATTCTGAATCCAAATCCGCGAAAAAACCATAGGAATATGGCTGTGTGTGTGTGACAAAAACCTTGTGCTGCCTGGAAAGGATTTTTGTGTTTCACAAAACTATCTAGTGGTGCACTACGTCACCGGATTTTCGAATTTTGCCTTTTAAGGGGGGGGGGGGGGGTTAATGCTTAAAAAAACGCTCCCATTTCGGGCATAATCGTGTAAAATCTGCCCAGGCCCCAATTTCCAACCGGTTTGCGTGTTTCTTTTTTGTTTGACTTCAAAATCTTCAAAATTACACACTTTTTCACCAGAGTATCAAAATTCTCAAAAGTATCAATTTTTCAGTATGTCGGTTCCTTTATTGCTCACTGATTGTATCCAAACTTTGAAATTGAGGAAAAATTCTCATTATAGTAGAGAAGAGGAAAACTTCTCATTATAGTAGAATAGAGTAGAGTAGAGGAAAAATTCTCATTATAGTGGAGTAGAGTAGAGTAGAGGAAAAATTCTCATTATAGTAGAGTAGAGTAGAGGAAAACTTCTCATTATAGTAGAGTAGAGAAGAGGAAAAATTCTCATTATAGTAGAGTAGAGTAGAGGAAATTTCTCATTATAGTATAGTAGAGTAGAGGAAAAACTCTCATTATAGTGGAGTAGAGTAGAGTAGAGGAAATTTCTCATTATAGTAGAGTAGAGTAGAGGAAAAACTCTCATTATAGTGGAGTAGAGTAGAGTAGAGTAGAGGAAAACTTCTCATTATAGTAGAGTAGAGGAAAAATTCTCATCATAGTAGAGTAGAGGAAAACTTCTCATTATAGTAGAGTAGAGTAGAGTAGAGGAAAAATTCTCATTATAGTAGAGTTCCGGGTACAACAAATATACACACGTTTTCATTACATACATAAATGTATACATATTTTTCTTAATTTTTGGAAAATTTTAATTCTTTGAAATCGCGTAGATACAAGAAATTTTGTGCTGAATCCGAAAATACCATATATTACTATGATTGTGAGGGTAATAACTACAAAAAACGGGAAAACCTCGGTTTTCCTGCTGCAAAAACTTCAATCAGCTAGAAATTCGGTGTTTTTATTGAGTAGAAAGGTACTTGATGCTCACCACCATATCTACGAATAATGCGTATTTTATGTACGAAAAACGAAGGTATCGCCATTGGATTCAGCGTAAAAAAGTACATAGAAATTGATACCAAAATCGTCAAGCCATCTTGAGATCGAGGGGGACCATAAACTGCTTAAAACACTGGATTTTCTTGTAAAACACACGTTTTTTGACATTAAAACTTCATTTACTCTTCCAATTTTAATGCTAAAACGAAAAATTGATAGACCGTTGGAAAGCTGACTATTTGAGCATGTTTTCTTCGAAGATCGCCCATCTTAATGGGCAGACGTTTAAAGTAAAAACTTCGAAAAGAAAAAGAATTTCGAGAAAAATTTAAAGTTTGCTCTTTGACTTGATTTTTTAAAACTATTTTACTGCTGAAAGATTTTGATTTTGCACTAGGTAGCTTAGGAATTTAACGCTCATTCTAACGGTGTAGTCAGATTTGAATTTTCAGGAGAAATAAGGTAGTTATGACTATATCAGTGCCGTAAGGTCGAAAACGCAAAAAAAAACTTTAAAGTGGAAAAAAAAGAATTTTGAGTGGGTTAAAAGAAAATTGCTACGAGACATTTTTTGTTGGAAATGCTTTGTAGAATCGAACCTTGAAGTTATGCCCTTCTTAAGTGTAGACACCCTGTAGATACAAGCCTCATTGATTACAGGATAATAGTGTCTACACCTAAGATGGGCATAACTTCAGGATTCGATTCTACAATGTATTTCCAACAAAAAATGTCTCTTAGCAATTTTTTCTTAACCCACTCAAAATGCCTTTTTTTAAACTTCGAAGTTTTCTTTCGCGTTTTCGACCTTACGTCATTAAAACTGTCATAGCTCCTGTTATTTACCAAGTAAATTCAAATTTAAGGATATCGTTAGGAAGAGCGTTAAATTTCCAAGCTACCCAGTGTAAAACCAAAATCATTTAGCAATAAACCATTTCTAAAAAATCAAGGCAAACAGCAAACTTCAAATTTTTTTTTGAAATATGACTCTTTTTAAATCGAAGTTTTCACTTTAAATCCCGGGCTATTTCGATGGGCGCTCTTCGGAAGCAACATGTTCAAATAGTCAGCTTTCCAACGGTCTATCAATTTTTCGTTTTAGCATTAAAATTGGAAGAGTAAATGAAGTTTGAATGCCAAAAAACGTGTGTTTTACAAGAAAATCGAGTGTTTTGAGCGGTTTATGGTCCCCCTCGATCTCAAGATGGCTTGATGAGTTTGGTATCATTTCCTATGTAGTTTTTCTCGCTGAATCTGATGGTGATATTTCCGAATGATTCTGACAGCTAAAAAGTGGATTTGTCGAAGAAAATCTTCGATTTTCGTACATAAAATACGCATCATTTCTAGACATGGTAGTGAGCATAAAGTAACACCTTTCTACTCAATAAAAACATCAATCAGCTTAAAAGTTGATGTTTTTATTGAGTAAAAATGTGTTGCTTTATGCTCACTTCCATATTTATGAATAATGCATTTGTTATTGTCAAAATATGAAGGTTTTCTTCTAAAAATCCACTTTTTAACTGTCAGAATTATTTGGAAATATCACCATTGGATTCAGCGTAAAAAATTACGAAGGAAATGATACCAAACTCGTCAAGATTGAGGGTGACCATACACGGCGTAAAACACTGGATTTTCTTTAAAACACACGTTTTCTTGCATTCGAACTTGATTTACTCTTCCAATATGGAGTTTAAAAAGAAAAATCGATATACCGTTGGAAAGCTGACAATTTGAACATGTTTTTTCCGAAGAGCGCCCTTCGAAATAGCCAGGGATTCATAGTGAAAACTTTGATGTAAAAAGAGTCACATTTCGAAAACATTTGAAGTTTGCTATTTGACTCGATTCTTTAGAAATGGTTGATCGCTAAAAGATTTTGGTTTCACACTGGATAGCTTGGAAATTTGACGATCTTTCCAACCATATCCTTAAATTTGAATTTACTTGGTAAATAACAGGAGTTATGACAGTTTTAATGACGTAAGGTCGAAAATGCGGAAAAAAAACTTTGAAGTGAGAAAAAAGGCATTTTGAGTGGGTTAAGAAAAAATTGCTAAGAGACATTTTTTGTTGCGAATTAATTGAAAAACCGATCCCTGAAGTTATGCCCATCTTAAGTGTAGACACCCTATATGTATATCTATTAATGTTCCCTATGTATATCTATTTATCTTTCCTAATTCAATTTGTATCTTTCAATCATCATCCCTAGTCCTGGGTTGATCTCCACCAAGGAATGGGCATTCTAACGAAACGTATAGTTCGCTAGGAGTAGAATACAGCAACGATTAAATTATTCTTATTAATTAATCAGATTCTCCAGATCCCCTAGAACAATTCTGTTTCAAGGTGGGAGCTATGAATGCCTGTCGAATTGTCCTTAAGGTGTTGACTACTGGTGCGTTTACCAGTCGCTGCATTTCGCGCTTTTTGTATCAAAAGCCCTTCTCATGGCTATAAAGTTACCAAGAATAACCAAAAATAACCTCAGCTACGTCATAACAGAAATGTCGAGGTAGGATATCTACTCTAAAAAAGAAATAACGAACTTCCTAAGCTCCGCAATCCGGTTGGATCAGTTACTCCGGATAATTCTTATAATCCAAGTTATCCCAACTGACAAAGGAAAGTTGGTTTCAATTTGTTCTCGAGACAGATCACCCATTTCCTCCAGTGAAATCCGGGTAACAAAAGCCTTGTTGCGTATTTATGCCGAAGGAACTTCAGGAAAAGCGGTATCACCCTTACCTTTCTTGCTTCCAACCAATCTTTCTCTGTCCTCCTTCGCCCCCGACTTCAACTCCTCCCTTCTTTTGTTGTTGAAGGAAATACTCTTTCATTTCCTTAAGGGCATATAGTACCCCCAGAAAAAATTTTTTGACTTTTTTTTTTTTTTGGTCTTAAAAAAACTAGATTCAATTCTGAAAAGAATGGTATATTAAACAATATTAAAAGTTCAAAGAAACATATTGAAATTAGGCTTAGAAGCCGCCCGCCTTGTAGTCTGGCTCGCCTTTCTCTTCCAACTCGTCTTCCAGCTTCCGCCGATAATAAAGGAAAAAACAAGCTCGATACCGATAAAAAGACTGATAACACTATGGAAGACACGATCAACCGATAACAGCATGGAAGACACGATTATCTGCTAACACCATGGAATAACTTCCACTTTTTTCAAGAATTTAGTTTATTAGAACGACGAGAAAACGCTAGATTCGTTACGTTTCTGTTTTTCGGCTCTCCTTCAAAATTGCATTTTTTGACGCATCTGACCCATTATCTCGAGAACCACTGAACCGATTTTCATTTTCTTTTTTTATAAAGATTTGTCTATTCAAGATGCAAAAATATGCGGAAACAGTTTATTGAAATTATGTGTTAGATAGTTCGGGCATGAGTGAACAAAGTGACGCCAAACCGCCACTAAAACGTAAAGTTTGATAATTTATTGTGGTTCACCTAATTCATATTTTCCAAATCTGTTTCCGCAGATTTGTAGATCTTACCTAGGCCTAAATTATTTGAAAAAAATCATCAAAATCGGACAGCGGGTTGCTGAGATAATGGGTCACGAAATTCGCCATTTTTGGGGGGGTACAATATGCCCTTAAGTGCCTGAAGTTGACGCTAATCGGAAGTTGGCAGAAACGCTAGGAAAATTGTAGGAGTGGGCGCCCCCTTCAGTTCGCCTGGAGCCAAACCCCTTTCCTCTCGACTATTTTGAACCATCAAAGAGACCCCTTTCGAATTATCATTTTTCGTTTGCCCAAGTTTTCCAATACAGCGCTTTATTTACTCGAACATGTCTGGAGACGGCAGGATAATTTGTTTTCAAGACGGTTTCCTTCCTTATTTTCAAGTGACCGTAAAATCACGACTTCGTCAGGAAGAAACGACGGAAAAACAACTCGTACTTGGAAAGTGGAAACTGATGCACCTTCCATCAGTTGAGTGGGCAGTATAGCTTCACAATTGATAGCGTGGATTGAGGGAGGGGAGCTGACCAGAGGCCTT
Organism: Apolygus lucorum; assembly: GCA_009739505.2. Classification (NCBI taxonomy): domain Eukaryota; kingdom Metazoa; phylum Arthropoda; class Insecta; order Hemiptera; family Miridae; genus Apolygus; species Apolygus lucorum. Next base: position 30,706,038 of record CM019181.2, read on the forward strand.
AAAGTACCTCAACTTGTCTCCAGCACTCTGTGCCTTAAATACCCAATATATTCACTCCTGACACGAAAAAGGCCTTAATAGCTCATTGATTTTGATGGTTCTGTTTTCTATCGACTCTCGAAAAATTTCCGACCAACGTCCAGAAAAAATCCGATTAGTGCAGCAAGTGTGAATGAGCGAATTTTCAAAGCTTCCATTTTCCCGAATGCAAATACCTTTAAAACATATTGTTAAATAATGGATGCATTCCACGGGACGTCCCATTGGATAAGCATTAGGTCAATTCAAACCAGTTGGTAAGCGATAAAACTGTTTCACTTGTTGTAATTTATTTAGTATTTTGGGCAAGAAATAGCGGTCTCCCCCCCTCACCATTATCCACCATAAGATTTATAGCGGCATGTGAGCATCAAATTTCAAGAGCATTTTAAAATCCATGATCTACGATACCCAACATGTGAATTCGAGTTCAACCACCCCCCCCCCCCCCACCAACAATCGGTGCCAGTCCGGCACCAAAGCGAAAATACGTCGTAACGATGATAGTTTTGGTAGGCAGTCAGTCAAAATTCACATCAAAATTCAAGGTGAAACGCAAAAAAAAAGAAATAAGCAGTTTATGGTGTCCTGGCACCATGGTGGCACCACTATTAGTTCCATGGTGGTACAGAGAATAATTCATGAAAATACGGAGGTACCTACTTTACTCTATGAGTTCGTGGAGACGAGTGAAACGTGACTCCAATCATCGCGAAGAATACACTTTGCATACAATATGTTGGTTTGGTATACTGAAAATCGAGAAAAAAAAATCGTGTAAAAAAAACTTTATATAAGAAATTGCAACACCATTGTTCCTTTTCTTAACCATACCTTCAACTGAAAGATTTCTTTGAAAATTCGCTCATGAATTCATGCTGCATGAATGGACTTTTTGTTAAAATTTGAGCTTCATAGGGTAAAAAAATAGGTTTTCCAAAGTCTATTTTTGCACTAGTAATTGACAGTGGAAAATAAGATTTCTTCAGAAGTCGACAGTGGTTTGCGTTAGTGGTCGACATAGGCGTGCTAGTAGTCGACATGGTGATGTAGTTTATGATTTGAGGAACCAAAATAAAGCAGGTTCTTATGTAAACTCACTTTATTTTGATTACAACAAATCACAGTAAAAGAAAAAAAATCATGTTAAGGTTCTAACTTAAAGCATATTATCGATTAAATTAGGCTTTCTTCGGCAAATCACAGCTCGCTTTGAGTACATAATACATACCTAGGCACTAATAATTCAGAAGCCATTGGAAGATGAAAACCATGACCTGGAACTGCAAATAGTGTCCTATATCCTTAGCTTTTCTCATTTATTGAAGGAGGTGTCGACTACTGACGCAGTGTCGACTACTATTGCGTTTACCTTAAATTATATTCGAAGAAACAAAAAGATCGCATTTCTGGCCCAGTTATAGAAAGTACCATGTCGATTCAAGAAGGAATACATTCGACAAAGGTCCGTAAGGACGACTGGAAGGTGATGAGGGGACCGTCGGGGGACTCAGGCAGTCACGAGCAATCCCAATTAATTTCACGAACTCTCTGGATGGTCTCATTTGTTTTTAACACTTGAACACTATCGTAAATTAATGACAAAACTTCAGTAATTAATTATTCAATAATACAATAAATAATTATTCTAGTAATAGGGACTTTATTGGAAATTCATTGATTGCGAAATTCATTAAAAATGAAATACCATGTATTTTATTTGTACCTCCCGCCTATTTCTAGCCGTGAGGAACCAAGGCGCCACTGTAGCCGTTCCCGATCGTTAGTTCCAAAGTCCGCCCACAGGGGCCAGTGCTGGCGCCCCGTTCTGTCCCGATTAATTAATGCAACATAGCTCAATTGCTAACCGGAATATAAGAACCAGTACGAGTATATTATAGTACAATGAAAGAACACTAAATAGTACGGTATTAGTTCATTACCCCAAAAGTGCTAAGTCAGTGTAGATCACTTTTTGCAACTGCCCGCCTCATTCCGCTATCTTCCTGAGTCCAGGCTCGATTGCAATACCATTCACTTGAGTTTCAAGTAGTACTGTTTATACTACTGTATACTGTTTGTTACCTCCGATATTTCTGTACACTAAACCACCCTATCGGTCCCAGGCGCGGTTCTGATCACTAGTGTGGCAGTTGCTTCTCTAATGGGTGTTCCGGGGAGCCGACATGGTGGGTGGGGCCTGGAGCTGGTCGGGTGGGCTCTCCCTTCTCGCACTTGTGGTCGGCACTGCCTGAATAACTTTCGACGTTTGTAGTCCCTTCTTTTATGATTTACAAAATAAAAACTTTTTTGAATTTCACCAGTGGAATGCCGTTATTGGTTTAGTTTTTAGTACACAGTACTCTAGCTAGAATGTGATACAACTAAGCCGACTTGCCATTAAAAAATCATTTAATAAATGATTTCGTTTTTCACCATGGGATACGGGGAAATATGTACGGCAATTATCGGTATAAGATGGGTATGATAAACGAATAAAAGCGGCATAAAAACGGTAATAAGCAGCATAAGATGGGTGATTTCGGCAATACAATGTTCTGGACTGAGGAAAGATGGCAGAGCAATTCGGAACTGGGGGCGCAAGTCCATTGCTCTGAACTAGTACTATCGGGGTGTAAAGTTATTCGGTGATAATCGGTTATATTTGACGTTCTTCTATTATGCAAAATTATACTCGTACTGGTTCTTGTAATCCGGTTTACGGATTATCGAGATTTGGGTTTTAATCGGGGCAAGAACGGAGTAGAACGGGGTGGTAGTGCTGACCCCTGTCGGGGCGCCTCGGAACCAGGTCTAGGCGGTTGCTTTGAAATCAGGGGGAGTTCAATCAGATTTTTTTGACTGTTTTTCGAATTGGGATTCCTAGTTGAGCTCCCTGAGCAACGAAGAACCAAAGTTCGTTATGAAGACAAACACAACTCTCGGATATCCATGTTTTTAAAATAGAACGAAGAAAGTTGTGAAATAATTTGTATACTCGTGATCAGTGATAATTTGATCAATCTTTTGAGAAACTCGAGTTATTGCCTACCATCAAGTGTGAATGATCGACTGGAATCTTGCGCAACGACCGAGCGCACCTGCCAGCACCGGTAGCTCCAATTAGAAAAGATGTCAAATCAAGCCTCGTCCCTCCGATTGAGAAACCCGTTGTCCTTAACACGATGGAAAAAGAAGAGCGAAACTCCGTAAAAAAATAAAATCTCAAATCTGGACCTCAGGTAACAAACACACCTGCCCGGAGTTGTGCGGAGACAGGTGGCGGGCAGATGGCGAAAAACCCGTTCAGGGAAGCCCGCATGGAGTTCCTCGATCGCATAACAGGTGGTATCACAGATTTTTTTTCCTTCAGGTGCCTACAAAACTGGTACGAGGTCATCTTCATCTTCGTGAAGAAACTGTTGAAGTTCAGTGATTTGGACCAAAACTGAATCGTTGAATAAACAGGTGCATGTCATATCTATCATCTACATTAACGTGTAAAGCATATGGAATGACAGAATATTCGTCTGGTGCGCTAAATTACGATCCAGCTGCCAGTCGAACGCACGACAAGTGGTACCCACACGTGTAGCATCACGTGTCCACAGGCTCGGTCGTTCATATGAATTATTCACCTCTGTAGCCGACAACTGATCTACCTAGCTGAGACGACCAAATTAACGGTAGATGTGCTTTCGAAACCTCAAATGATTGAATTCTTCAATTTTCGTTCTCTACGAGTAATTATCTTTATTTATGTATGTCCGAGGAGTAACCTGTTTTGGAGGGAAACCCTTACAAAAGTACACAGGGTACAGTCCTACGTCCCATTTTATTGCTTCCGAGTCTACCAAGGTAGCGGAAGCTTTGCTTTCACTTTTCAGGGTTGAAAAAAAATCTCCAAAATCGAAATTTCCACTCGCGTTTTACGTTTCAGACACTCCTGAACAAGGAATGATACTAGCCGCTGCGCATGCGCATACGTATAATCCTTGCCACAGCCATAACTTCCACATTTTCTATTGGATTTCCATGAACTTTTCAGGGATTATTCGGATTAGGTTGTACATGGGTCCCTATGAAAATCATCACCTCCGGACTGATAGTAGCCGCTGCGCATGCGCAAACGTAAAATCCTTGTAACAGCCATAACGCTTACATTTGTCATCCGAATTGGATAAAATTTTCTAGGATTGTTCAGATTAGCGTGTAGATGGTCCCCTATGAGGGTAGTGGAAGGTACTAAGAAATTGATGTTTTGAGATGAACTAATATGCATCGGATCATCTATACAATCGGGTTATGGATACGAGGAAGCTATGTGCCACACCCACTTGACAGACGTTTTTATCCTTTCTTTACTTTGTATGATCATCTACGACATGTACATTTCATTTCTCAGTTGTTTTTGCCAATAAACGAATATTCCAATCTATTCTATAGTGGTGTGCGATTTTAATTGAATTTTCGAAATTGATAAAGGACAAAAAGTTCCGGTTATGGTGAAATTTCTTGTGCATTAGTGTATAATGTTATCGCGTAATTACATTATGTATACATGTTTATTCCCTAGATGGACCCATACAATTTCATCCAAAAATACCTGCGCATATGCGCAAACATATCAAACTTTATTTTTATAAAATATAACCACCCGAATCCGCTCTAATTTGGAGAAAAATTCTTTTCAGACGAATTTCATAGCAATCCTAACAGCAGGGGAATTTTGAGAGGATAGGAGAATATTCCGTAAATTCAAGATAAATAGGGAAAGAAATCTCAGTCATATCGCCTTGAAATGTATGAAACCAGGAAGTTGATCGAGAAGTTCATTATGAACTTATCAACTCAGAACAGCGCAATTTGAAACAAAGGATTTATTTCTCGCGCAATTCGGCAGGAGGACGAGAAGTTACAAGTAGAGGTACCTTTATTGTCAGTTTGAGAGGGATTTCAACGGTTTCAAGGGTTGAAGGTAGATGTTCTGTTCTCTGCAAAAATATACGTCAGTAAAACAGGCTTGCGGTGGTGACGGAGTGTTTGTTAACGCGTCACTCATCCCATCGGGAAGACAAACAAAACTCCGATTACTTCCCCGTGCCGAGTGTCTGCTTTGTGGAGGAAAATGCGACGTTGCCGGCTCTCCGTGGTCCAGAGGCAGGTGCAAGCAGCCTCCCGGGTACGTCATAAATAATACGTTTGGAAAGGAGGAACACATCTCCACCTCGTCCTTCCTCCGCACTCACGCACTACGGAGATCTTCCTACCTACTCATTACGTCCAGACAACACGAAAGAAACACCGAGGGACGCCTCATGGTTCTTTTAAGGCTAAAGGGGATGACAAGTGTGCGAGAGAGACAGCTATATCGGGAAAAGAGAGAGTCAGGAGCTCAATCATTTTCCCAAAAGTTCTCAGCTATCAGTGGACCGATTTTCATTCTGTAAAATTATTTGGTTTCCTTTCTTCGTATTCCATCTTTGTGCCATGTCAAATTTCTCATAAAATCTATATTTTTTGACGAAACACCATAATTAATCTTTTGGTGATTCACTCATTGACCAAATATGCGGGCACTAGAATAAATTTTCCCAAAACCGAGATACCAGGCATATTCTAGCAGATGTCCCCAACATATGGAATCCATCAGAAATCAAAAATATTGAGAATTAGCGACCGAAAGAGAAAACGAAAATCAAAAGGGGTGAACTTCAGTCAGGCAACCCCCCTCGCCATTCAGAAGACAACAAACCCGCCCTTCAGCTCATCCGCCACCCGCCCAACACAGTTCCCGTACTCAGAAGTTTTATAAAACGCTTGCCAGGTGGGTGTGGCCCATAGCTTCCTCGTATCCACAACTCAAAAGTATTGATACTCTTATAATTGAGAAATCATCAAAAACCCGATTTTGAGAATATCACCCCTATTATTCACTAATTAATAATAAAATCGTATGCCAAGTAGGTGTGGCACATAGCTTCCTCGTATCCATATTTCGAAAGTATTGATACTCTTATAATTGAGAAATCATCAAAAATCCGATTTTGAGAATATCACCCCTATTATTCACTAATTAATAATAAAATCGTATGCCAAGTAGGTGTGGCACATAGCTTCCTCGTATCCACAACTCAAAAGTATTGATACTCTTATAATTGAGAAATCATCAAAAACCCGATTTTGAGAATATCACCCCTATTATTCACTAATTAATAATAAAATCGTATGCCAAGTAGGTGTGGCACATAGCTTCCTCGGATCCATAACTCGAAAGTATTGATACTCTTATAATTGAGAAATCATCAAAAACCCGATTTTGAGGATATCACCCCTATTATTCACTAATTAATAATAAAATCGTATGCCAAGTAGGTGTGGCACATAGCTTCCTCGGATCCATAACTCGAAAGTATTGATCTCTTATAATTGAGAAATCATCAAAAACCCGATTTTGAGAATATCACCCCTATTATTCACTAATTAATAATAAAATCGTATGCCAAGTAGGTGTGGCACATAGCTTCCTCGGATCCATAACTCGAAAGTATTGATACTCTTATAATTGAGAAATCATCAAAAACCCGATTTTGAGGATATCACCCCTATTATTCACTAATTAATAATAAAATCGTATGCCAAGTAGGTGTGGCACATAGCTTCCTCGGATCCATAACTCGAAAGTATTGATCTCTTATAATTGAGAAATCATCAAAAACCCGATTTTGAGAATATCACCCCTATTATTCACTAATTAATAATAAAATCGTATGCCAAGTAGGTGTGGCACATAGCTTCCTCGTATCCACAACTCAAAAGTATTGATACTCTTATAATTGAGAAATCATCAAAAACCCGATTTTGAGAATATCACCCCTATTATTCACTAATTAATAATAAAATCGTATGCCAAGTAGGTGTGGCACATAGCTTCCTCGGATCCATAACTCGAAAGTATTGATCTCTTATAATTGAGAAATCATCAAAAACCCGATTTTGAGGATATCACCCCTATTATTCACTAATTAATAATAAAATCGTATGCCAAGTAGGTGTGGCACATAGCTTCCTCGTATCCACAACTCAAAAGTATTGATACTCTTATAATTGAGAAATCATCAAAAACCCGATTTTGAGAATATCACCCCTATTATTCACTAATTAATAATAAAATCGTATGCCAAGTAGGTGTGGCACATAGCTTCCTCGGATCCATAACTCGAAAGTATTGATCTCTTATAATTGAGAAATCATCAAAAACCCGATTTTGAGAATATCACCCCTATTATTCACTAATTAATAATAAAATCGTATGCCAAGTAGGTGTGGCACATAGCTTCCTCGGATCCATAACTCGAAAGTATTGATACTCTTATAATTGAGAAATCATCAAAAACCCGATTTTGAGGATATCACCCCTATTATTCACTAATTAATAATAAAATCGTATGCCAAGTAGGTGTGGCACATAGCTTCCTCGGATCCATAACTCGAAAGTATTGATCTCTTATAATTGAGAAATCATCAAAAACCCGATTTTGAGAATATCACCCCTATTATTCACTAATTAATAATAAAATCGTATGCCAAGTAGGTGTGGCACATAGCTTCCTCGTATCCACAACTCAAAAGTATTGATACTCTTATAATTGAGAAATCATCAAAAACCCGATTTTGAGAATATCACCCCTATTATTCACTAATTAATAATAAAATCGTATGCCAAGTAGGTGTGGCACATAGCTTCCTCGGATCCATAACTCGAAAGTATTGATCTCTTATAATTGAGAAATCATCAAAAACCCGATTTTGAGAATATCACCCCTATTATTCACTAATTAATAATAAAATCGTATGCTAAGTAGGTGTGGCACATAGCTTCCTCGTATCCATATTTCGAAAGTATTGATACTCTTATAATTGAGAAATCATCAAAAACCCGATTTTGAGAATATCACCCCTATTATTCACTAATTAATAATAAAATCGTATGCCAAGTAGGTGTGGCACATAGCTTCCTCGTATCCATATTTCGAAAGTATTGATACTCTTATAATTGAGAAATCATCAAAAACCCGATTTTGAGAATATCACCCCTATTATTCACTAATTAATAATAAAATCGTATGCCAAGTAGGTGTGGCACATAGCTTCCTCGTATCCATATTTCGAAAGTATTGATACTCGTATAATTGAGAAATCATCAAAAACCCGATTTTGAGAATATCACCCCTATTATTCACTAATTAATAATAAAATCGTATGCCAAGTAGGTGTGGCACATAGCTTCCTCGTATCCATATTTCGAAAGTATTGATACTCTTATAATTGAGAAATCATCAAAAACCCGATTTTGAGAATATCACCCCTATTATTCACTAATTAATAATAAAAACGTCCGCCAAGTAGGTTTGGCACATAGCTTCCTAATACCCATAACCCAATTGTATAGATGATCCGATGCATAGTTGTTGATCTCAAAAAATCAATCTCTTAGTACCTTCCACTACCCTCATAGGGGACCATCTACTCGCCAATCCCCATAATCCCTGAAAATTTCATCAAAATCGGATGAGAAATGTAGAAGTTACGGCTATGGCAAGGATTTCATGTTAGACAGACACGTAACCAAAATTGTTCAGGAAGGTCGTATCTAAAACGTGGACGCGAGTGGAAATTTTGATTTTGTAGAACTTTTTTTGTTCAATCTTGAAAAGTAAAAGTAATGCTTCCGCTACCTTGGCAGACTCGGAAGCAAAATGTTTGCATGAGGTTGTGCCACATACCATCTTCGTACCTAAAATACGACAGCATAGAGATAATCCTATATGCTCAGTAGGTAATAGAAACTTCAATTTCCAACTATCTGTCACAACCCTCCAAATTTGAGGTCAGACGATGATGACATTCATAGGGAACCATCCTAAGTCCCAACCACACACAACTCAGAAAAAAATACTTTCGCGCATAATATTTGCGCGTAATTGACACTAACTTCATTTTTTTTAAAACGAAACCCCCCTTTTGGTTTATTATTTTCAATAATGAACCTTTGGAATCGACCAAGAAAAAAAAATTTTAACACCCCCTCAAAATTTGATGGTTTACGTTTCAAGGTACGTAGAATCGAATAAACATTTGGCCGTCCGTCCGCCGTACGCGGCACTTTTGCAACTTAGCATTGACCGATTTTGATGAAATTTGGTATGTAGGCTCCATTTGGGGTCTAGTTGTGCCCCGAAGATTTTGGTTGATGTAGGTCACTTGTAAGGGTTCCAAAATCAATTTTGAAATTTTGAAAACGCCCTAACTCAAAAAATTTTGTTATAAAGGTATTGTTTTTCCTTCAATTTAAGATTCTATAGAATTTTTAGAATTTTTTGATACCATCATTGATATTTCATGATACCATTCATTCTTCTGTGCAACGTTAGAAAAATGAATAGATATATACAAAGGTATTAAAAAATATCAAGTATGAACATATTAAAAAAAGAAACGTTGATTATTTATAGTCTTTTTATTCAATATTATTATTAAAAAAAGGTTTTTTAATTATGATTGAATAACATAAATATCCCACTTGAGTAACTATGTAATGAAAATTCATTTATCAATCAATTCATTTTCATAGTATATGATGAATATCACTCAATAAAATTGCTTATTCAGTATAACTTGGTAGGTAGATGTGGAAGTGAAATCGCAAGCAATGTTACTGACCTATTCCGTGGGGGTCAAGGAGGGTCGGATTGAAGGGGAGGGTAACAAGGGTCGCTAGGCAACCAACCTCATACTCCATTTGCTAGCAACCAATGAGCGTGCGTTATTTTTCATTTACCCTTTCCGTCTCCAATTGTCCAAGAATCGGATTTCTAACCAATCATTCATCAATTATTAATGACAATGAATATGCAAGCTATCTCATTTTTTACTCAACACCTTTAATAGCCCGAATTCTGCGATTTCATGATTTAAATAATAATAGTATGGTAAAAACTCAATGGTGGAAAGAGAGATCTACTTATTCTGGACACATTCCCGTATTATAATTGGAAAAAATCTTTCGTGGAGGATGAAAAACTTTGGGAAAACTTTTGAGTGCGACGCTAGCGCCATCTCCTAAAAGAGAATCAAACTAAAGGGCTGTCCCCTTTAGCCTTAAATCTTTGAATCTTGGGACGAAAACTCTCGGCTATACAGCTCATCCAGTTTACAAGCCAAATTAAAAATTTACTGGAGCTTAGTTCGATGGGAAAGCTCGAAAAGTTCACGTCCTTGACGAAAACCTTCTCCAAAAACGCTGCAAATGGTTTATTATTTTTCTATACAGGGTGTTTCACGAAAAGGTTACACCCCCTTCATTTTCGCAAAATACAGCGTAAAAAATTCCGACCAACGCGATCCTTCATGATTTTTTGTGACAATCTCAGGAAAAATACTTTTCCGCAAAAAAGTTGCGCGCAATCGTGCGCAATTGACACTAACTTCATTTTTTCAAATGGAACCCCCCCTTTTTTTATTACAGATTCGAATTCTACGTCAAAATTCATGAAAAATGCATACCTGAATCGATTTTTTTATTGCGCACAACCTGGCTTTTTGAACGATCTAAGTTGCGCAACCCCACAATTGCACAAATTTAGGTTTTGGAGAACCCTAAGTGTGGCACATGTTTTTTCATCATTTTTTAACGCTAAATCACATGGTGACATCCGTTTTTCAATTTGACTGGAATTTTCCTAAATGGCGGCGAAAAATTCGGTTGTTATTAGTGAAAAAATCGCTCTTTTTAAATCGATATGAGTTTTTAGGCAATTTTATTCAGTTCAAGCATGATCGTGCTGCCAGTTTTTATTTGTAACTCCACCGTAGACGGCCCCGAGCCCGTGGTTCAAAAGGACGCGAGAAAAAAAAAACAAACATGATTTCGACCACAAAACTGATGTTTTCGTGAAAGAAATGTTAATTTTCCCAGTTTTCCCAGTTGCAATTTTATTCAGTTCAAGCATGATCGTGCTGCCAGTTTTTATTTGTAACTCCACCGTAGACGGCCCCGAGCCCGTGGTTCAAAAGGACGCGAGAAAAAAAAACAAACATGATTTCGACCACAAAACTGATGTTTTCGTGAAAGAAATGTTAATTTTCCCTCTTGAAATCTTCGTCTTCCTCAAAACGGTTGACACCATGTGATTCAGCGTCAAAAAATAATGAAAAAACATATGCCACGCTAAGGGTTCTCCAAAATCTAATTTTTACGCAATTGTGGAGTTGCGCAACTTAGAGCGTTCAAAAAGCTAGGTTGCGCGCATAAAACAAATCGATTCGGGTATGAATTTTTCATGAAATTTGACGTAGAATCCGAATCTGTAATAAAAAGACGGGGTTCTATTTGAAAAAATAAAGTTAGTGTCGATTGCGCACGATTGCGCGCAATGTTTTTGCAGGATAGTATTTTTCCTGAGATCTTCACAAAAAATCATGAAGAATCGCGTTGGTCAGAATATTTTACGCTGTATTTTGCGGAAATGAAGGGGGGTGTAACCTTTTCGTGAAACACCCTGTGTATAGATCACTCATCTGCAAAGCCACCAACCATCCAACATGATGAAAAACATCAAACGTACTTCGGTCAGCTATAATTTGAACGGAGATTAGGCCTCTTTTGCGATTCACACTCGTGTTTCTGATTTATCGTACGTCCAACCCTTAAATTCTTGTAGGGATCGAACGGTTTGTCCTACAGGGCTCCGCGTGGTCTAAAAAAATTGTAAAAATTCTATACTATCTTAAATTGATGGGGGAAAAAAACCTTTATATCAAAATTTTTTGAGTCAGGGCGTTTTCAAAATTTCAAAATTCATTTTTGAATCCTCTTAGAAGTGACTTACATCAACCAAAATCTTCAGGGCACAACTAGACCCCAAATGGAGCCTACATACCAAATTTCATCAAAATCGGTCAATGCTAAGTGGGGAAAGTGCCGCGTACGGTGGACGGACGGCCACATTTTTATTCGATTTTTGGATTCTACGTACCTTGAAACAAAAACCAACAAATTTTGAGGGGGTTTAAAAAAATTGTTTTCTTGGTCGATTCCAAAGGTTCATTATTGAAAATAATAAACCAAAAGCGTGGCGATTTGGGTCTCCCCTCGAATGGAAACTAGGTATGAAATCCTCAAGGGATGAACTTCAAGTCAATACCATAATGCACCGTCGTAATCATCCTTATTGATCACCTAAAATCTCAGTACAAGCCTTCACTGATAGCTGGCTGTAAATTCAACTCCAACTTGGCGAAACTATTCCTGGACGAAGTATTGGGGAGTTATCGACCTTCCCAAGTTGGAGGGTTCTGACCCAAGTTTGGACCTAACTGTTGATCCGAGTTGATATGGACGGTAACAGTCGATAAACTTCCGGCGGTCGTTAATCACTCTCCTGAGCGGTTTTTGCTACAACCCTCGGCCGCTGACAACGGTTATTTGCGGTCCTGTGTTTTGCTTCTCTTTGGTCGACTCGGTTTCTATATTATATTGGCCCGAGCTAAGACGTACGTCTCAGGATTGATTTGTCGCAGCAATTAAATTGTACTAACGAGCATTAGTAAGTTCAAAAGATCATCTATCAAGGTACATCTGGTCATTTATTTATCGACAATGGCAGTCGTTGATGGATGATGGAATCATCAGTTAGTTGCAGCAAATTCTCGAAGGAGCTGCCATCGACGTAGGATATTGCAGTGACATTAATTTATCAGAAAGAATCACAATAAAAAGTCGATTTTCCAATCTAAAAGTTGAACCTAAAGAATCAATTTTCCAAAAATCAATATTTTTGGTTTATTATTTTCAATAATGAACCTTTGGAATCGACCAAGAAAAAAAAAATTTAATACCCCCTCAAAATTTGATGGTTTACGTTTCAAGATACGTAGAATCCAAAAATCGAATAAAAATTTGGCCGTCCGTCCACCGTACGCGGCACTTTCCCCACTTAGCATTGACCGATTTTGATGAAATTTGGTATGTAGGCTCCATTTGGGGTCTAGTTGTGCCCCGAAGCTTTTGGTTGATTTAGGTCACTTCTAAGGGTTCCAAAATCAATTTTGAAATTTTGAAAACGCCCTAACTCAAAAAATTTCGATATAAAGGTATTGTTTTTCCTTCAATTTAAGATTCTATAGAATTTTTAGAATTTTTTGAGACCACGCGGAGCTCTGTAGGACAAACCGTTCGCTCCCTATGAAAATGTCAGGGTTTATATTGAAATATATATAAATAAATCAAAACACGAGTGTGAATCGCAAAAGAGGCCTAATCTCCGTTCAAATTAGAGCTGACCAAAATGCGATCAATGGTTGGTGGGTGATTTTGATTTATTTTTTATTTTTTTTATTTTTTCTTCATATTGGATGGTTGGTGATTTTGTAGACGAGTGATCTATATAGAAAAATAATAAACCATTGTGTAATAATTTGCAGCGTTTTTATTTTTTTAGTCACTTAAGGAAAATATATTGATTGCTCCACTAACCGTTATAATATTGAGTTAGGTGGTGGAGTAGACCTGTCTAGATGTCCGTACAGAAAACATGACTTTCATGTATCTTTCAAACCTAAGATTTAATGGGCATGTTTTATTTCTATTTTTTTAATTGAAGGTAGAAAATGGATTTGTTTTTATTTTACGAATCAAATTTGTTTTTTACAATTGTACTTATTTTTTTTTTACTAATTAAATTTCTTGTAAGTTTAACTCTTCAGACAAAAACTTGATATAAGAAAAAATTAGAAATCTATTCTCTTTTCTACAGCTGGTTTCTGTCCTATGAGGCTACACAACAGAGATGAACTAGTCTAGTTTTCTGTTTCTTTGCAAGAGGAAGACAAACAATCTGGCTCTTCTAGTTTCCTGAAGGAACAGAAGTTTTCTGATTGAGCGAGTAATAGTTACGTACGTGCCTCCGATGTTCGATTACGTCCACAATCAGGTGGAGGACAGATCAAAAACTCACCTGTAACAAATTAAAATACCACGTGAGTTTTATGGCATGGGAATAATATTTGGGGGTAGAATTCCCTATCAACTAGAGAAATGTATTTATTGACCTAGATGAATAGATGTACGATGATACAGTAATTTGCAGGAATAATATTACATCCCGAACTTGGTTGGTAAACATTAAAACATCACTGGGGTCCACGTAATCGGATTTCGCTGGCCATAAACCTGTTCATGTAGCGCTCTCTGACCGCTATAATACTCAATACAATTGTAACTTATACTGCCGTTCTAACCCAAAAGTCGTTACGTGAAAATTTGCCCTAATTGAGTTATTGGTATCCGAGGGTTTTGGGGGTCGATTTCTATCAATTTTCGGAGTTTTAGAGTCGTATCTCTACTAGAAATGCCTCAAACAAGCCTCCTGTGTTAAGGCGTAAAACTAGTCGTATCAGAGCGATTCAGAAGAAGAAAACTCGTTTTCTTGACACTGAAACGGAAATCGGCCCTAGTATTTCGACGATACGACTTCTTGCATTCTGAATCGGCATGATAACGACTTTTTGCCTCTGAAAACTTGGAATTTATCGGCGACTTTACGTTTATACTTTACGTGAATATACGTTTACTTTTATTGATTCAGCTGTTTTTTCTTACACTCTGAAGAGCCAAGAAGGATGACAAAACAATTAAGGTGAAATAGTTTCTTGATTTAAAGATAATTATAAAGTTTCAGGAATTTAAATGTGCTTAGCATTCCAAAGTCACGTGGTTGCGTATTCAGAACAGAATAGTCGTAACTTTGGGTTTACGAGAGAGTATCGTATCATTTTGACAATTTCTACTCAAAAATGTTCGATTTTGACTCCATAAATCGATTTGGCTACTAATTTCCTTGAAGAAAAACCTTTACTTGTGGTAAAAGGAGGAAAAATAATCCCGCGAAAGAGTTATTTTTCCCGAAAGTTGGGTGAAGTCAAGATACGACTTTCTGGCTTAGCAAGGAAGTATATACTTGGTAAGATAAAATTTTCCAAAATTTGAAGAAAAAAGAAGACATTAGCGGTGTGTTATTCTAATCTGACAGAAAGCGGAAAGGTTGCCACATCAACTTCCAACTGTCGGGCTCGTAAATGTCAACTTGTATAATAGCGGGGGAAAAAAATGGAGGAGGAAGAGTTTCCTTCATGGGTTCAGTGTGCTCAGAGCCACTCAGAGCTCTGGAAGATTTCAAGTTTGGATGAGTGCACCAGTGAGTGGAGTGGGAACAAACTGAACTACTCCCAGTCGAGGGTTCAAGTTCGCCCACGCACGTTTGATTTGCTGGCCTCTGAATATCTCGGATTGTTATACCGTCACCCCTCGATTTCAAGGCTGAACAGCTAAAGGCTTGAATCAAAAAACAAATTTCATATTCTTAGAAAAATAGTTAATACAGGTTTCGTCACTTTTTTGCCCAGTCAGGTGATGGCTAAAGCATGTTCCATGCTAATTTCAAGGAGCTCGTTTTTGAGCAAAATCCTCAATTAAAGTTCAATTCATAATATTTAAATTACCTAGATTTTTAGGTTAAGACATTAAAAAAACTCCATGATTCATTTTATAGAATATTTCAAGGAAGGATATTTCCAACATGGTAATTTTTACGGGATTGAGGTAATTTTTGTTTACTAACCCTCCAATTTTTCTAGATGGTTGTTCAATTCATCATGTGAAGGCAGTCAAACATAAACAAACCTCGACACGTGAAATTTAACAGTCACATGAAATATTAATTTCGAGACCGAATCCTCGGGGCGGTGCTGGGAAGCAGAGGAGCGCACGCATAGCTAATTATCTCCTCACGAGATCGTGCTGAATAATTTCAGACAATCTTGACGCGGGATAACGAAGCTCTGCATGGCGGCGTAACGAGATGTTCTTATTGCGGGCGGACGGGTTTTAGAATAATTAAATCGAATTACGACAACCGACGAGGACGGTAGACGAACCGGTTTCTATCATGCTCTACCACCAATACCCACTATCACTATTACTACTACTAGTAGGTACTCCTCATACTATTACTACTAGTAATAATAATAATCGACCCCTTTACCGTCTACCACTTAGTGCAAATCCATTTCTGTCCCTTCACCCAAATTTTGAACTTTTCAATTCTTCCCTCTCAGTTTTAAAGTCACTAGTTGCCTCCTCTCATGTGCTCTATAAATAGTCTATAAATCTTTCCTCGTTAACAATCTGCAGATAGTAAAACATGTTGAATCACAAAAATGTTAATAAAATTGTATCAAATTGGGCTTGCCCGTACTTAAATAAATAATAATAATAATAATAATATAAAATAATAATAATAATAATAGTAACACTTGGTACTGTAATTTGATAGCATTAAAAAAAATAAAAGTAGGTATTATTCAATAGAAGGAACTAGCAACCCCACTCCCAGATGCATTAAACTGGATTGATCAGGTGGCAACAAATGAGTGGCAAAAATAGTATAGACAGTGTTCCCTCGAAAAAGGGACACATCACTTCTACATCATGGATCAAATATGCAAAAAAAATGAAAATTTTTAAGATGCATCTGCCAAGAAGGGATGTGGTGCAGCTCATACGCGCCCGAATTGGCCACGGACAAATTAACCGCAGTCTCCATCCCATCAAACTAAGCGACTCCCCATACTGCACTTTCTGCGAGGATGAAGTTGAAGACATAAATCACGAATTAGATTAATGTCCACTTTATGATGAAAAAAAGACTTCAATTCAGTCCACTTGGAGACCAACCATCAGAGGAGTATTCGCCACTGGGTGGCCCACACATCATGACCTGAGGAAATAGGCCCACTTTATTAAGAATTCGGGGATAATACTTTAGAGGTAACAAATTTCAATTTTTTTCTAAATTCAAGTGAAGAATTTATGTAACATGTTTCATACATGCACAAACTCGTTACATTTTACTGTTTTATTGCAACGCATACAATAAATGAAAAAATTAAAAAAGAAGGAAATAGCAATCGTAGTTGGTATTTCTAGAAATGTATAGGTAGGTATTATATAGGTATGATGACTAAGAGAGCTGGAATCATCAAAATCGAACAATAATTGCCATAGAAATATGGGAAAAACATGGGAATAACCGTTTATTCAGTAGTTTTTCCCATTTTTCTCTGGCAATTATTGTTCGATTTTGATGATTCCGGCGGCAATATTTCAGTTCTTCAATTCCCAAGGGCCGCACACTAATGCATTTCTAAAATCCTTTACAATTTCCAATTTAAGTAAAACTTTTTAACTTTTTGCTCCTTCAATTTGGCGAAATACTAAAAACGAACGGCGACCGACTTAGACCCCTTTAAAGAGTTTCCCCACTCCAGTAACAAACAGAAAAAAATTTTTTTTCTGAGGTCATCGAAAAGTTTACTCCAAAAAGAGCTGGGGTTACATGATGTTCCATGAAGTACCATTGTCTCGTATACATCATTTACAATCCCATAGTAACTTGATCTTCGGACAATGAATAATGCTTGATAACTGATTCTGTTTGATAGCACGTAGCGTTTAGATGACCTCGAGCTGAAAAATCTTCTTTCAAGCTTTCAGAGGGCGTATTTAAAATTGATAGAGCAGATATTGGGGGGAAGAGAAATCGCAGGAATGGGAAAAAGAGCGATGAAATAACGAAATGGCGTCATAAGTACCAAAACTGGGCATCTACTGGGCGACTACTTCTGGTGCATTTACCAAGGAAGTCACAAGAAAGAGACGGAGAGTAAAGATGTGGAAAAAAAGAAGCACAGAGCATAAGTAAGGGATGGAGAAGGTGGGCCTCTTGTATCACTCGAGCGTCACGCCATCTACCTCGACGTTACCATCTCTCTGGATTTCTGTCAGAGGATCACCTTACTCGTTACCGCACGTCGACTTTTCACTCTCCCTCATGAACCTCGGAGTTGAGAAGTCACTCGTTAAGGTTCCATTCTCACCGAAAAAATATAAATGTGGGGTAACCGTGAAAAAGCGAAACTTTACCAAAGTAAAGGTCACCACGCCGCGAGCGGACCACCCTCGAATAATCAAGCTTTCTCTCTAGCGGCACTTTTTTATGGTCAAATACTCCCGTCTGTAGAGTGTCTTTTGCCATTATTTTTCTCTCAAAAAAGTGACATTCAATAAATATCTTTTCGAGAGTGATCCGAAAGATGAGACATAAGACGATATAAAAATTTGGTGGCGTGCAGCTATCGGCCTTTTCTCCATTTTAATATACATTACATGCATAATGTATGTAACCCTCCGCCACAACTATTTATCATGTAGGATATTTTATTAGCATGCTGCCCGGGATCGCCTTGGATCGGTCAAATAGCGAAGGAGGATTTCCTTCACCTAAATACGTGGAATTCAGGAGTTTAATGAAGCACCAAACTCTCTCTATAAAAGTATATTTAAAGTGCGCATTAAAAATAAAGAAAAAAATCTATAACAAATTTGGAATTTTCAGTAAAAAAAAAGTCATTATCTGAAGCATTTATAGAATTCAAAAACACGATAATTTCCGCAAATTTCACCAAAATCGATCAAAAATTGGCTGAGATTAATGCAATACTGAAACATTTCACTTGAAGTAACACCACAAGGGGGACTCTTGAGCTCAGTAACCCCTAATATAATATATTATAATGAAGATGGGGTAGCTCTTATTTCATTCTCCGGTATTTCCTCTTCCTCCAGTTGGATGTCAGGACCATAAATACTATGATGAAGATGGGGTAACTCTTATTTCATTCTCCAATATTTCCTCTTCCTCCAGTTGGAAGTCAGGACCATAAATTACTCGCGTATAAAGAAACGACTGTATTTTAACATAGCTTGGCTCAAAACGGATTGTAAATCAATCACATAGTACAAGATGGAGAAACTCCCATTGCGGTCAGTTCACTGGCTTCGTCTAAGCCCAACTGGCGACCGAAGAAGTACGAGTAACTAGGAAGGTCCTCTCCCTCTTCTTCCGGGGTGTATCGCATGAAGATCCCTACTGGGATAGTCTTTTACTATCTGTGAGGGCGGCCACATATATAATTTCAAATTAAATTCATATTCAAGCCCTCCCCTCTCTGCTAGTAAGGACCCTTTGTCAAGTAAGGGTCAGTAAAGCTTCTTCAAGTACATATCGATAATTTTTACAAATAGATAGTTATAAATAGATTTATATATATTTATTTATAAATAGATAATTTTACAAATACTACAATTGTGGAGTAGTTCGCAATATTGCCTACGATTTTTTGACAAGTAGGTACTGATCGGATCATAGTGCAATCAATGCGAATACACTTTTAGCTCAGCACTAAACTATCTTCCAAATCTTAGCAAAATCTAGGTCGTGAGAAATGGATTTTCAAATAAAATCAAGTCTGATTTGTCAGCTGTTGATTAAAATCACCACTCAAGTAACATTGAAGAACTTTTGCTGAACAACTAGAAGTAGAAGTAGAAGGGTCAAATCTACACCTCTTGAAGGGGAAAATTCAATATTCAATATTCAATTCAACTTGAATTTGTAACAGTTTCAGGACAAGGTGGGGATAATTAACTGAAACCGGGCTTCTATAAAGAGAGACATTCAATAACACGGGAGTCGATAATTTTTAACCAAGTTAATTAAAGTAGGCTTGAACTGTTGGATCCACGCCATTTTGCTCATATATTTTCGAGTGAGAGAAGAAAAATTATTCACAAGGCTTGATGAAATGCTCGTTGTGCAGTTGATAGCACAAGTACTACAAATCATCCGACACGGCCTCATTATTCATGTGTCAATCTCTGTCTACTGGGTTGATTGAATTTTGAAAATTGACCACCTGAAGCTCTGATGAAACAGTCGGCGCGGAGCAAACATCATCGGCATCGTTGTATTTTGATGAACTCCCGGTTTTGATACATCCCGCGACTTTCAATCGGTTCGCTTATTTCGAGCAGCATGAGTGGAAGTTGGTTCGATAATACGACAATAAATCGGTTCAGGGGAGAGAAAAAATAGGTCTATTGACCAGGTGGTCTTGGGTTCTCCTCAAATCCTCACCCCACCTGTAATTCAGTCATTCGATTTTCATGAATTTTGCAGCAATAATATAGATTATCGTTGATCCCATTTATAACTGCACGACGACCATGTGCGATACGGAAGTCATGAGTGTAACAGAAGACGAAGGAGAAACTCCAGTGTTTCGACTCAGTCGACAAGTCGTTCAGTAGAAATAAGAGAAAAAACTGTGTTTCCCATTCCTCTTCTGTTCTGCTCAAGAATTCCTAGAAAATAATGGCATAAATCATTGGACCTTGGAAACAAAGGTCTTTTTTGTTTGACCGAATCTCGAAAACCAGGAAAGCATCAGCGAATCAGCTAAAAAGTTGAAAACAACGGTGGTAAATCTGAGCTGCTCACGTTTGGGGATACAAAGAGTATGACTCGATTTAGGGTGTAGAGGTAAAGTTCATCTGACAATTGTTTAAATTAACATCATTTGCGCCCATTTAGAAACCGAGAGGGTACCTTGTCGACCTTCACGCTAAGGCTGTAGCTGAAATGTACTTCAGCTGTACGCTAAGAATAACCAAGATGTTCAGCAGCCACTTCTCAAAGATTGTTGCTGCTGAGTTGGCAAGACATTGTGCAGCGATTGGCTGAGGATTACGCGGTGATTGCACAAAAATGCCACATAATTTGCCATCGTTGGACTAGGTGATTGTGTCGTCCTCAATTGCAGACAAGCGGCCATGTTATCGAATGAGAGCTGTAGTATCAGCATTTTTCACACTCTATGGTGAGCTCCATCAAAGCTCTAGCCTTGTGAATGATGTAGGATTTCTTTGAGTGCGTGCTGATTCGCTAAATTTGAGGGCGAAGTCTTTTGAGACAGATACTCCATGAGAGAGCTCCATGTGTAATCTACCACATGTATAGCAAATCAAGTCAAATTCAAGATTTTCCAAACCAAATTCAAGATTTTCCAAGACAAATTTAAGATTTTCCATACCAAATCCAACATTTTCTAAACAAAGGAATGTAAATTCTGCAAAGGCCTAGTTTACCTTGAACTCGTTAGAAGAGAAAATGAGAACAATTCATCGATAGTTTACAACCTCCAAGCAGAGAGATGTGACACTATTCCCACTAATATTTTACAAGTGGTGGAGAGGTACGACAATGCACACAAGGCCATCTCGCGAATAGTTTTGCAAGCATAGAAGTGACTTTCATGCACTAGTTTCCCGAAAATCGTAAAAAAACGTATGTGCACCTATATTCAGAATCAGCTTAAAATTCTCTATAACAAAAGTTCAAAACAGCGTACGGCGGATTTCCGATTTTCGGATTCTAGGTATACATACTTCGAAACGTAAACCATCAAATTCTGAGGGGGTGGGGGGGTTAAACATTTATTCTTGCTCGATTCCAATGGTTCATTATTGAAGAATCTTCAATCTGATTTTATCATCTGATGATAAACAAATATAGTTAACAATTGGTGAAAATATGTCTTTTTTGTTTTGAAAATTCACTCTTAATCGCGCTGCACATTCAAGACTTTTTCTGTTTTATCTTGTCCCATCTGAAAAATAGTTACAGCAGCTCCCCCTTTGTAGTATTTAAAAACCAGTTCGAGGATGGTGGGGATAACAGTGTACGAATACGATGGATCGATATAATAGGGAGCAGAGGTTGAGTAGGTACTACTAGCCCCCGCGTCACTTCATCTTGATAGAGTGGTCGAAACTGGGCACTCGCTGCGGTGTTCCTCGCGGACCTGAAATTACGCTATTCCGTGCTGTTCCATTAGCCC
Source organism: Apolygus lucorum (assembly GCA_009739505.2). Taxonomy (NCBI): domain Eukaryota; kingdom Metazoa; phylum Arthropoda; class Insecta; order Hemiptera; family Miridae; genus Apolygus; species Apolygus lucorum. Next base: position 30,727,935 of record CM019181.2, read on the forward strand.
CCGACCACTAGAGTCTTTCTGCTCGCATTAATTTCTACCGACCCCCTCGCCGATCCTCGCCCTATCTAGGGGCAACCGGAGGTACTCGCGCCCTGATGAAAGTTATTGCCCGGCCCCGAAATTGATAGTGGCCAACGTGAAAATTAATGTAATGGCTACGCGATAGTGTCAGTATGTGAAAGATAAAGCTATGCAGTCGGAAATATCGTCCTCGGAAGCGGCTGTGCCTAATTTGCTACTTGACTCCTAAATTACTTTAGCAGGTTGATAGTTCATAATTAGTAATAATTTTTAACACGTCCCCTCCTACTACGAGTTTACAGGGTGTCCCAGAATTGAAGATCCAAACTTCCGGGATGGATTCTACACGGCATTTTCAACAAGAAAGTCTCCAAGCAATTTTGTTACCCTTGTTTTTCCATTTTTTTAAAATTGTGAGGTTTAATTAATTAAATTATGTAAATTAATAAAGTCAAGAGATTAACCTTGTGTAATTAAAACTGCCATAACTCCCGTTATTTACCAAGTAAGTTCAGGATGTCGTTGGAAAGAGTATTGAATTTCCTTTCAGCTCGTTACTCGTACTTTATTTCCAACGAATTTAACGTGCTAGATACCTCTTGTTGGCTCAATCAATCATAATTGAATTACAAGTTACCTTTTATTTAATTGAAGTTGCTCGTTTGATGAGACTTCCTGACAAATACGTGGTAGGCCAAAGGATTGGTGGTGTGTATGGAAATGAGCAGGCAGATCTGGAGGTTAGGAGAGCAACAGATGATAACTCCCCGTTCTTGCACCCCGTCCTGATTTAGCAATCGCTATTAAGAGACGATTCCTACAAGACTAACCAACACTGTATGATGAGGTATCATAATGAAAGGCTACTATCACCACTGCATCCAGCCAAAAATCAGTCGACAGACTTGGTTTTCTGGCAGGAAATTGTCAAGGAAGCGCCTCATCCAACTAATAAGCCTGAAAACAGGACACGGGAACAATAAAAGGACGCTGTACCTATAAGATCGAGCGGAGGATCAATTATGTACCTACTGCAACGTTCTGGAGGACATGGTCGAGTCTACGAGGAGGAACGAAGAGTTTTTTGAAAGACCTCTTAGAAGAACGATATCTAACGTCCGCATACTAAGTCTTCGGATGAGTGATTATTTAAAAATTATAAACTTTCTGGAACAATCGAATATAGTTTTGTGAATTAGAAAATGGGTCAACTGTGAACAATCACTGTAACTAACTACCTATAAACTATTCCATTTGAAATGTGGAATTTCATTTGTAACATCAAATAATTTTATTTATGACAAATGGGTGTCAGCACTCATGTCAAATGAAATTTTTTTAAAAAGTTACAATTTAAAAAGAATTGACACCATGTGTTGGTAGTATTACGATATTAAACTTATCTAAAATAAATAGCCAACACCGTTGTTTTTCAAAACCATAGCTTTAAATAAAAAATTAAAAATTTTAAAGATTTGCTGATCACGGAAAATTTTGAAAAAAATACTGAAAACTGAAAATTTGTACATAAACTGATAATGCATGAATATGATTTTTATTATTATATAAACAATATATGTTGTTTCTTTGGTATATTAGGGACGTATTATTTTTTGGTATAAAATGTCCTATTAGAATACTCAATCAAAATCGAAAAGTTGTCACAGTTTTTGGAATAAACTTTTTTTTTTTTTTTTTTTTTTTTTTTTTTGGAATAAACTTCTATCAAGTAGATCTGGCTTCTAGATTCCTCGTATCCATAATCAGATAGAAAAGATTATGTAATGCATAGGTGTAGCAGTAGATAATCTCAAAACTTCAATCTAAGTTGCACTACCCTCATAGAGGACCACCTACTCTCCATCCCTAACCATTTCTTCAAATGAGGGTGCGCTTGATTTTTAAAAAAATTTTTAATCTAAACTAGACCTCATTCTGAGCATTTTGACACCAGCCGTTCTCTATTTGGATGAGTAGATTTTCTTCTATGATTTTACAAAGTTTCGAATGTTTATGACGTCACGCGCCCCTCCCGCCTGGGCGGAACCCTTCAAGTGACGTCATAAACATTCGAAACTTTGAAAATCATAGAAAAAGGTCTTCTCACGCTAGAAGGTCGCGGTTGGTGTCAAAAGTCTCAGAATGAGGTCTAGTTTAGATTAAAAATAACAATAAACAGTTTTTCCGACCCATTCAGATGCAGATTGTAGAAGTTACGGCTGTTCTTGGGTTTTACGTTTATTCATTTGCAGAGGCTATTATCTATCAGGGAGCGATGATTTCCATAGGGGACCATCTACCCACCAACAAATCCCTGAAAATTGCATTGGATTTGGAAAGTAACCTCGTACAGTTTTCCCCGTAACAAGGAACTTCATCACAGACAGGCAGACATGAATCCAAAATTGTTCAGGAATTTCTGAAATGTAAAACGCGCTTGAAAATTTTGATTTTGGAAGACCTTTTTTAACCTTGAAAAGTGAAAACAATGCTTCTGCTAATTAGACTAGGGAGCAATACAATTCTTTGGAGCTTTGCTCATCTACCCTACAGCACGAATGAGAATTTTTTATCCATACATTCGTTCACGTATCGAAGCCTATCTTGGGGGAGAGATAAAACACAGCCAGTAGCCGTCAACATTCATTTTTCGAGGTTATTTATAGAACCTCATACTTCAGAATAGAATGTAATACATCATCCACATACAGCTGGGAAAATAAAAATTATATTTGCATGAATGTAACATCACGTTCCGTTTGTTATTTTAAAACCCACTCCTCTCTCTCACTCAATCCGCACTGCGAGGTCAAGTTTTCCCGGAGTATTTATTTCCCAGCGCGTTTCCGTTGAACCATCGTCACCAACTTTTCCCCCCCCCGGAAAACCGACGGCAGCGCCCTCATGGCAGCCGAGCGGGCGGCAACCGGAAAAACTACCGGGGAAATCGGCGAAGGTCCCCCCCTGCCAACTAACGAGCTTTCGTTTGTCTTTCTGTCAGTAGGTAGGAAGTGCACACAACTACCTCCTTCCACAGTCGAGGGTTTTCCTCGAGTAAGAGGAAAAGTCCCTCAGACGGAAAACTCTCATTTACCTACCCCGGCCACCCCCAGGGAAATGCGCCATTTGTTTGATTCTTATTTGCTGTACCTCGGTCTCGATACCAGGCGATGGAATTCTGTCGATCGAGTGGACAGTTCCATCGTTCGTTACACAGTTTAAGCGTATTTCCAAAGAAAATTAGCTAATACGATGTGATCGGGGCTTTATTCCCCACTTCCAGCCGCAATTTTGGATCTCTTGACTCGAAATGTGGAGAGAAAACTCGTTAGATCCAGTATTTTTGCTTAGTAGATGATACTTTGGTAGATGATCTCCAATATTTTCTAAAAAGGTAAATACTTTCATATCGGATATTAAATATCCGATAAATTTTATCCATTATGGTCAGTACAGTGTATATTTTCATCTCGAGATTTTCGCTCTTCAGCTGGAAATTTGAAGAGAAAACTCGTTAGGAGCCCGGAATTGTACTCGGTAGATATTTCAATCTCCAATGTTTTCTCTAAACGTAGATATTTTCATCTAGGAAATTCGCACAATATGGTCATAATGTACAATAATATTATAATACTTTCATAATACAATAATATTATAATACTTTCATAATACAATAATATTGTAATACTTTCATCTAGAAATTTTCGCTGATTTGACGTGAAATTTGGAAAGAAAACTCGTTAGGAACCCAGAATTGTACACGTTAGATATTTCAATCTCCATATTTTCACAAAAGGTAGATATTTTCATCTAGGAAATTCGCACAATATGGTCATAATGTACGATGTAATACTTTCATCATGAAATTTTCGCTCTTTTGACTTGAAATTTGCAGCGAAAACTCGTTAGATCCAGTAATTTTGCCAAGTAGATACTTAAATCTCCAATATTTTTTCAAAAGGTAGATTTTTTCAAATCGGATATTCGTTCAATATGGTCATCAAGTACAGTGAATATTTTTATCTCGAGATTGTCGCTCTTTAGCTTGAGAACATTCAGTAATCGAGAAAAAAGGATTCCCAACTGATCTATGGATTACAGACGTAGCAATAAGTTTTGTACTTCTCCCGTAAAATTTAGAAAATTGGAGATAACCCCTTTTCAAAAAGACTCTTTTCAAGAATCCAGAAATTTGAATACATCTCATATTTGAAAACAATTCTAGAGTGAGTTGGAATCAGAAAACAAATAATTTGAAAATTAGAGTTTGTGAGAGTGTAGTGACTAAGATAACCACCATAATATTAGTCCTCGACAGAAATTACTGCATTGGCAAAGGGAAGTGTGGGGTACCACTATTTATTTTACATCATAATTTACGTAAATCAGGCTTTACGTGGCTAGGTCATCCAACCATAGCCACCACAAACCAGGGGTCCAGACTTTTGTGAGGGAACTTGTATGTAGGGCCCCTGACCCCAAGGGCCAGGGATTTGGTGGTTGGACGATCTAGAGTCTTTGACGAAAATATTGCCTTCCTTCTTTAAAACCTTGCCAAAACTCATAATCACAATTTGGTCAGTTTTTAGCCAACCAAATTTTTCTTACCCGATCCAATATTCAACTTGACGGGCTGCCATAGGCATAGTGCTAGGTACCTAGGAGGAGTTATATTTACCTCAAACCTTTACGCGACACGGGGCAGGAACTTCCTGGTATCGCTAGCCAAACTCCTCCCACACACCACAACCTACATTAAAGTAAGAAGTACCTATTTAAATTCAAATATAGGGGAATTTAAACCGTAAGACTAAACATTAGTTCTTACAAGGAGTATCTCATCTGAGGTTCTAGTCTTCACTCTATTTTACTCATACGCAAACTTAATTTTTTAAACAACTTTTGTTTTTGATCCCCTCCTCCCAAATACTGGAGGAAAAAAACTGAAAGAAAATGACAAAACCAAATGGAAAGGAACTCAATCCGAAATCGCTTAAATGGACTTTTCAAGAAAACAAAATTCCCTTGGGAATTTTCTCGCTGTTGAATTACGGGAGAGCAGATAACGAACGAGTCTTTTCTGTGACCTGAACATCTTCATTTTAAAATATTCCGGGGTAGAAAGTAACTATTATTCCGGAATTAGAGGAAACGTTATATATACATCGAGTCGTAAAATAACGAGGTCTTGCGGAAGAAATAAATACTTGGAGGAGGATTTTCTTTTTCATCCCGTGAGAATTTCAAGCGTCCTTCATTTGTCACAAAAGGAGAGACGCTTTTGAACCATTATAGAACCTCCCCGGTGAAAATGATGGGTTTTAGTTGAAATTACTAGAAGCAACATTTTCGTTTCAGCTCAAGATGACGTGTGATAGTCGGTTGGGGTCTAGTGGGAGTTTTTACCTACCCACAAGGTACCCCCACCTCGGCCATATGTTGCGGTCGTATGCGTTCCCTCATGGGATGCGTTGGCTTTATTCTTCTCCATCCTTCTTCTTCGTCTTCTCAACCTCCGGAGTTAAAGAGAGTGAAGGAGGCCGCGGGAGGCTTTAGGTTTCTTGACCTCGGCGGCGGTTTTCAAGATGGCGCTGCAGGGGGCACCGTGGAGACCGGACAAACGTGTTTTTAATAACCCCCTCTCCCTTCTTCCGTAATAGGTAGGGTCCCCTATCGTTTCTCTGAGTATGTTTGAACCCTTATCTGCATCGAGGTCCTCGAGACAGCGTATCTATTTCCACAACAGCTGGAGAGACCGCAGAACATAACAGTAGGTACAGCATCTGAGGCCGTACAAACCACCAAAGTCATTCATACCAACATTCAACCAAAAATTCAGTTAGTAACACAATGAAGAAATACTGTAAAAATGATGTTACGCATCAACTACTACATGCTTGGCCTCCTGAATTGAATTTCTCGCATCTCGGATCAATCCGTAAGCAAACTAGGATTCCAGATAATCACCTCCTTCGTCTCCAACGTGATTAGGGGACGTGTTTACTGTTCCTCAATCACAACACTGTTGTACGTTATCTTGATTGTATTAGTTTAGATGATGCATACGAAGCTCAAATTTCACAAGATGCCTGTCTTGGACTCCTGAGTACGAAACTCCTCCCAGACTAGCCAAATTCGCTCATGTTGATTCCACGATGCTATTTAACCAAAATGGGTCTAGCATGACTCTCATGTCAGGTCATAAGACCCAGATGTGTCTAGAATTAAATTAATGAGGTTAGTTCCGGTAGTTATAAGAATACAAGTATTATCTACGTACCGTATTGGAGAATCCGTCGTAACGTCGGTACTCGACATGCTGGTTGCAATACGGTACGTAGATAATAACTGTATTAGGTTTGCCTAGCCTAGTTCCTACACTTTTGTGCAATTTTAGCGCTCCTAGCTACTCTTTTCAGTAAAATCCCAAACATATTGTTTAGTAATGCATGCATTCCAGGGGACGTCCCATTCGATAAGCATTAGATAAGTTTAACCGCTGGTAAGCGATAAAACTGTTTCACTCGATGTAATTTATTTATTACTTTAGACAAGAAATAGTGACCCCCCCACCTCACCCTTATCCACCACAACATTTCTAGCGGTGTGGGAGCCTCGAATCTGAAGAGCATTTTAAAATCCATGATCTACGATACCCAACATGCGAATTCGAGTTCACCTCCCCCCCCCCCCCCCTTCCACTCACCAATGGTGCCAGTCTGGCACCAAAGCGGAAATACGTCTTAACATTGAAGTTTCATCTACTAGTTTTAATAGGCAGTCCGTCGAGGTTCACATCCGTATTCAAGGTGAAACACAAAAGAAAACCCACGAAATATGCGGTTTATGGTGTCCTGGCACCATGGTGGCACCACTATTAGTTCCATGGTGGCATAGAGAATAATTCATGAAAATCCAGAGGTACAATGAGAATTTTTCCTCAATTTCAAAGGTTGGGTACAATTAGTAAGCAGTAATGGAACCGAAATATTGAAAAATCGGATATTTTGTGAATATTATCCCCCCACTCACTCCCTCTCCTTGCAAATTTTGGTACTCTGGTAAAATCATGTACTACTCGGAAGTTATTTGAGTCAAACAAAAAAAGAAACACGCAAATCGGTTGGAAATTGAGGCCTGGGCAGAGTTTATAAGATTATGCCCGCAAACGTACGTTTTTTAAGCATTAACCCCCTCTTTCCCCCCCTTAAAAGGCGAAATTCGAAATTCCGGCGCCGTAGTGCACAACTAGATAGTTTTTCGCGTCGAAGAAAAAAAGAACCACGAAAATCGGTTGAGAACTAAGGCCTGGGCAGACGACACAAGATTATGCCCAAAAACGCTCGTTTTTTGAGTATTAACCCCCCCTTTCCCCCCGTTAAAAGGCAAAATTCGAAATTCCGGCGACGTAGTGCACAACTAGATAGTTTTCCGCGTCGAACAAAAAAAGAACCAGGAAAATCGGTTGAGAACTAAGGGCTGTGCAGACGACACAAGATTTTGTCACACACACACACACATACACACATACACACACACACACACACACAGACATACACCTATGGTTTTTTTTCGCGGATTTGGATTCAGAATGTTCTAAAACGGATTACTGTGTGGTTATTTTTTTTTCTGTTGAGTGTTGTCCAACTTCACCCCAGATCGATCGCATAAGGACGCCCAAGTCTTACTGTGGGACGTCCTAAAAATGAGTCTCTTCTCTGATACTTATAGCGCATACATTGGTACCTACTCTTAACGTCATAAAAATGTGTTGCGGGCTCATTCGCAGTCAATCTCATCTCTCCACCCCCCCCCCCCTCCAGTAAATATGCTCCTTGAACCTTATTCGATCTGTTTTCGGTTTAGATCCATTTCGTCCAGGGCTAAAATACCTAAAATGCGATTTCTGGGGGAAAAAATCAAGTTTTTCAGTCAAAATGAAAAAATGGCGCATTTGGACGTATGTATTCCTCTTCAAAATTTCTTAATTAAAACAGTTTTTTTGAGCTGGAAGCAAGTTTCAATTAATTTCAGCATGGTAATCAACGTGTTAACGCAACGCTTCCTTTAGTACTGAGTACTAAAGACTGGTTGAGCTCCTCCCTGATCACCTGGAATTCGCTCCTATTGGACCCAAGAAGTAATCTGAAATACCTGTGTTACTCTGAAATCATTATCATCAAATCAGAGAAAATTCACTGCTTTTATCAGAAATACATGATAGGATGACAATCATAACTTCGTAAGGGTGAATAAATTGAACCTTCTCTAGCCCACCTTTATATTACGAAAGGAAGTACTACATTGTTCGAAGACAGGACACATTTTTCACGGGAAATGAGAAGGAAGAACGTCCTGGAGACGAGCTGAGTGAGAACTGCAGTTCTCGAAAACATCGGTATTCCAGTGAATTCATTTCTGAATTATAAACCGAACACAAGTAATGACAACGACAACATAAGCAGTATTTGTTGTGAACGATCCTTATGGTCTTTCAGCCCTTGAAACATAAAATGAAAAGACCTCCCCCATTTCAAAGTCGCTAAAAAAAGACGATACAGGGTCGGAGTGCAGACACCTTCCAGACTATGATGGGAGAGGCCTCTTGAATAAACAGAAACAACAGGAAAGGAGGACAGGTGGCGGAGATGTTGAGGCCATGGCTCTCCCCAGACCCACAGACTTCAAACAACCTAAAGAAGCCGGACGGGGAAAAAAAACCACTGATAGATAATGGAACACCTGTTCACATCTGGGGCGAGACGTGGTAAAACCGAGTAAGGACGAGCGAAGGACTAACAGTAGGAACACTAATTTATTGTGCCAAGGGCTTCATCCTAAACACACAACTCGAGGGTCGAGTTTCTCTGCAGAAGAACTTCAATCAAAACAACACATACTGTAATAACTTTGCCCGTCTGTAGACATAGTGAAATGAGATTCACAAATGAAGGGAGAAATATATTGTAATGGAGGGAGGCACTATACTAAAATAATAATGAAATATGACATTCTCTGTTGGAGGTGTAATCCTGAAAATGTTATACTGTTATGCATTCAATGTAACAAATTGATGTGTTATCAATTGTATGGCATTTATGAGCACATCTCGTCATAATTTCACACAGGTATCTGAGGGGAGCTTATTCTGCGACGGAATCAAAATTTTCGTTACCAAGGATCTCAGCATGGCATTTTGTTGTCCACAGCATTAGTAACTTCGAATCGTGGATTCTTTCCCGATGATAGTACTTACCTTTTCTGATTGCTAAATCCTCGCATCCCTCACTACAAAGTTTCAATTGACTAATTTAATTATCTGTCAACTTAGCTTTCCTAATTAAAGAATCTCCACAATTTCAAGTTTCCATCACTCTAAGGTTGTCCTTGTTGGCACCAATTAAACTGCATTCTGCCATATTCCTCAAACGGATTGGGAATGGGGTCCACTGAATGATAAAATCCTTCTTCGCCGAGGTTTCAGTTAATACATTACCTTCTTCAGGGCAAAGAGTTACAAAGGGTTACAAAGAGTCAATTTGAAAAGGGTTTTGATATTTGTCTAATTGCTTTGTTCTGAAAGCTGGTGTTTGATTCATTGTTACATTTGATAGGTAACATACAATTTAATCCTTAATAATTTCCATCTCCACATACCTACCCCATTCAAATTGACTCTTGGTATGCTCACTGAGTAAACCATCCTTCGAGCCCTGAAGAAAGTAATATATTGACCGAAAGCTCGGCGAAGAAGGATTTTATCATCCAGTGGACCCCATTCTCAATCAGTTTGACGTAGTGTAATTTGTTGGGTCGATCTACATAGTTGCTTTTCTGCCATATAATCAGCATTTTCATTACCAAGGATCACAACATGGCTTTAGTTAACTTAGCATCAGTAACTTCGAATCGAACTCAAGGTGGTGTCCTCCCCTACCTTTTATGATTGGTAGATACGAGTATTTACATCCCCCACTATAAATATTCACCTTAGTGCTCTGTAAGCCCCTTCCAGTGATTCAACACAATGTTAACCCTAATTGGACTATGGTATCACTATTATCATCGAAAACATCTCAGGAACTCCACAATCTCCCAAAGTGTCACTGGAGTAACCAGAATTAAATTCAAATTTTAAATTTGATGGACAGCAGGATATTATGTGGTCTATTAGAGGTTCCAATCAATAGTTCGACAAAAAATTCAAAATTTGTTGACATTTTTAATAATTTACAAAAATAGTTCAAAAAATTCAGCTCTGTCCATTAATTTTCAAATAGCAATTTAAATGGAAAGTTTTGGTATTCAAAGAAGTGTTCGGTGACACTAGTGACACCATGGTCCAATTAGGGTTAATAATATGAGTAAAAAATGTACGAAGTGAGTCTGAAATCCAAGTTCACCTGTTTTTCCCAACATGTGCTCTGCTAAATTTTATTGGCGGCAGCCACTCAGTTTCTGCCTCGTGGAAAAGCTTTGATAAATATTAAATGAAGACAAAAGAAAAATAAAATTCAATCAAGGCTTCTCGCGAATTTAAGTGAAAGAAGAGCTTTTTTCCCCACCCCGTAACCATCCCCCTTTTCTCATTGTTCTTTCGGTAACTTCTAACCCGAGTACACTCTCGAAGGAGCAAGAAGTAGCTTAGGAAGTATCTCTTCCTCTACAGAGAGAGGCGGCAGAAAATGCAGCTTTTCTCGTCGTAGAAAAAAAAACTAAGTGGTCGAAGAGACCCCCCTAAGTGGAGCGTCGTACGAGGATATAGTGCTCGCGTGTATTTTGATAATTTCGTAATAAAGCACAAAGGACGACAAAACGACGAAAATTTAAAAAAAAAGATCAAAAAGAGGGAAGGGAAAAACGTGGGGTCCCATAGGGAGTTTTTGCATGTAGTAACGTATGTGCGATGAACACAGGGGGAGAGTGTAGAAGTTGAGGACTTGGAGGGATATGACCCCTGCTGAGGCCTTGAACCTTCCAACTCCCTGCCTTGGCAACTTAGTATAGTAAATTTCTGCGTGTTTTGACTTCTCTCTCTCTCTCTTCTTATGAATTGCGCTTTTTCTCTCTCTCTCTTCCTGCCGCACCCCTCCCGTTTCTCTCCGCCCCGTTCTCCTGCATAAATAAGCCTTTTCTGTCGCCTGGAGTCAGATGGAATTACCTTAAATCAGTAGCGAAGACTGTCTTCATGTCGTGTTATCCGTCCCATTTCCCGCGAAGAAAGCAAGATTAACGCTAACGTTACTTCACGCTGGCGAGAACCGTCATCGCAAGAACCCCAACCCAGAGCTTATGTAACGTGATTGTGTTTCAAGTATTAACACGAGCTAAATGTGCCAACTTGACGCATTTCTCCCTCTGCATTATTTTCACTCCGTTGTGAGTACATATTTTTATATCTCTTGGTCCGACAATGTTATCTTCAACTCTTTTCGGTAGAAATCAGACTACAAAGTTCTGGAAGAGGAATTTCAAATTCAGTAGGCTTCCTCTTCGTTCGATCGATCAACCGTTTCTCCTTTTCCTTTTGAAAGCGATTCTGTAACATTTTGGATAACCTGAGGTAAGAGCAATGATTCAGAAGTTGGTATTGAAGTTTTCGTCCTGCGGCTCATCAGGCGCTGTACAGGAGAACCCATGCCGTATCTTGGAGTGTTTCTTTGATGAAGTAATGCTAAGTATGGATCTGATCGTTCTTCTAAGCTTTTTTTGAGGAGTAACTTTGCCTCTTGAACATAAAGTTCAGCCAATCCATTAGATCGTGGGAAATGTGGACTTGAGATCCTGTTGTGGAACATCCATGTATTGGTAAATTCTCTAAATTCTCTAGATCTGAATGGAGAGCCTTCATCTGAGCAAAATACATCAGGTATCCCGTGGACTGCAGATATCTTTTAAAATTCATTGATGGTAGTAGTTGAGTTGGCTGTTTTAACTTCTTTTAACTGGTGGTCATTTTATAGAGGCACTTCCCTTCATCCATCTCTCCCACCCCCACCTTCCTCATCATCCCTCATCCCTAGGGCCGGCGTCGGGTGAGTCCTGGGCGTCCTCCCCATTATATTTGTTTTATTTATTTATTTTGTTTTATGGCGTGCCCCCTCCGTCACCAAAGACATTTTGTCTTGAGGGGAGTTAAAAAAAAAAAAAAAAAAAAAAAAAATAGAATATGTAGATTTTTTAGAAAAAATAGAATTAGTAGAAACCGGAATATGCATCAGCCGTTACTAGGTACAATTTCCCATGTAATTGGTAGTAATCGGAACCGACCAATTTTCATGGCTTGAAGGAGCTTCTTGAAGGCTGATTTGTTCGATCGCTGAACTACCTACCTATAATTATGCTTTCTCAATAATTGCTAGTTGACGTGTAACAAAGTTCCTGCCGCAAATATTGTTTACAGTTCTTTTAACGTAATTACAGAATGGTGAATGATTTTTCTACGAACACGAATGACGAAGATAAAGTTCCATAGGAACGACTTGGTTGTAAGTGGCAATGTTTGACGCGACGTGACGTGACGAGACGGTTAATCATTAATAAATATTAAAACTGAAACTTTGGAAATTCGTTCATTCACTCATTCATAGTGTAATTAATTAATTTAATTTAATTATTTTAATTATTTGATTAATTAATTAAATTGTAATTAATTCATACACTCGTTCATAGTGTACGAATGGAACTTGTTTGTTTTCAACTGGGAATTTCACATTTCGACAAATCTCGAGGGAGGCTTGAAGAGGGACATTTAATGGTAATTTTGGGAGTTCAGTGATCGTTATCAACCAAGTCACATTTTATTCGTTGGTTTGTCTAATTGAATGATATTATTGTGGAAATGGGTGTGTTTAATAATATCTATAATATTATGGCGAACGTATTAATCCTCCTAATCATGGGTTGACAACTGGATTAGCTCGTTTCCTCTTCGGATTTAGCGAGTGAACAATTTCAAGTAGGCTAGCATTGATCATCAAATAGGAAACCCAAGAACTAAACGACGATAGTGCACGTGAAATAGCACACCAGATATCAACAATCTGGATCCCTTTTGACACAAATCCCACGATTTCAGAAACATAATAGTCGTCTCAGGGAATTTCCGTCGGTCCCTTTGCGTAACCCAAATACAGTGACAGCTCACGTTATCCCGACTAGTTGCATCGTTTATCCTATACTCGTACTTCGTCAAGTTTGATACCGCGTCAGTAACAGAGAGGTCGGTCTTTGAAGGTTGATTACAGCATGTTTCACGGTGAATTTTAGAATCCCCAGGTTCCTCCCTTCACGAACCATTTGCGCTTTTGTTTGTGGTGCTTGATTGGGGGTCCCTCAGGCTTACCTCCCTTCGGGGCTCTTTGGCTTTTGAAAGGCTGATTTGTATAAACCTCGTTACGTCCGTCCCTCGCTACCTATCACTTCGTATACCCCTCGTTGAACTCTGTTATTGTTTATCGAAAATTAATATCTCCGACTACCGCCGCTCCGAGCCTTAATTTAGAACCGCGAACGTCCATCGAGGAAATATAGTATGATCAGGGGATTTGCCCAGGTGAAAAACCCGAGGAATCGATGCGGCGTATTCAGATTTATCGTTGGACCAATTTTTTTTCCAGGTTCGTGGACGGATAAAAGCTTATTTGCAAAGAGCCCTCGCTTTTTTGTGATCCATGGTTGAGTGGCACAAAAGGAAGGAATTCTTCAGAGAAATCATTCATAGTGAATAAAATTCACTGACAAGTTAAATATAAAATCTAAAAACAATCATAACTCCGAAGCTATGAAAGAGTTTTGTAGATTGCAGATTGATTTTTAAAAACCCAAGAGAAAAAATACTGGAAAAAAAGTAAAGCAAATTCACATAAAATATTTTTTCAAAGAACAAAATTTACTATCGAGGAACGTCACCAGGTGACCTCAAGTAGTCGAAGGAGGCTAGTTCACCCTAAGATCCACTAAGAGCGCTATTAGCCGAGAGTATAAATATGATGGATGAGAGAAACAAAACACTCAAACTGGTGTTTGTTCAGTGGAACAATCAACAACTATTTAACTCCTCCACTCACGACCAGTCTTTGAAAATTCACCAGTATGTGGGACTCGAGAAGACGAATGGTCATGTCTCTCCGATGAACACAAATGCACCGCAGAAAAAGTATAATACTATTAAATACAGTCATGTCTTACCCGTCTTATCTCAAACATACACAATAATTTCTTACTCATGGTTCAACTCGTACTTGGAGAAATTGTGGATTTTTCACGACAAATTGACTATCAAACTCGATTACGTCTGAACGTGGCGGAAAATGGAAGCATTTGTTCGGATTCTTCTTCATTCACAAACATACTTCAATTCTTACTCAATGAAGACCACAAAGGAAGTCCACGCAGGCGTTGACTGTAGAAGATAAGGCATTATTAAGCAACCCATAACATGACTAGAAACTTTGCCATAACTGTTAAAAAATTATATCAAATTCAGGTACTCACATTTCGTCAGCTTATTATAATGTGGGAGATTGAGTTTGATGTAGTTTTCGTATGAAGGTTCGACAGTGCCACTCTTCTACAGGGTGTAACTCTATAAGAACGTCAACCCGAAGAATTTCGATTCTACAACTAATATCCGATCGAAAAAGCCTCTTAGCAATTTTCGTTTAAACCCTTGTTTTCCCAGTAACACATTCACAGTAACACGTTGAAACTTATTATACCGTTGGAAAGAGCGTTAAATTTCCTATAGTGTGAATGCTTGCCTGTAAGCCTCAAAGTTGCACAAAAAGCTCACCTTTTCAAAGGTTTAATAATTTTCATTTTTAAAGTGGGAATTATTACAGAAATGTGTGTGTGAACGAGGGAAAACGTGAATTTTTTCAGCGTAATCGACGCTCCGGCTAAGGCGATTTGAGGGGTTCGCCGATGGGAGGAGGAGGCGGGCAGCGCAGGAGCCAACAAGGCCTCCCGAAACCCTCAAATCGTCTTAGCCAGAGCGCCGATTCCGTTGAAAAAATTCACATTTTTCCCCGTTCGAGCACAAATTTCTGTAATAATTCCTACTTTAAAAATGAAAATGACTAAACCGTTGAAAAGGTGAGCTTTTGGTGCAACTTTTAGGTTTAGAGGCAAGCATTTACACGCTGGAAAGCAGGGACATATGAGCGGTTGAAAAAAGTTGAGATTTTCAAAATTTGACAATTTTTTCTCTTCAAGTCCATTTTTCACCCGTTTCGTCTTTTTAAAAAACTTTGGTTCTTCATCAAGGAGACAGGAAATTTAACGCTCTCTCCAACGGTATAATTAGTTTTAACGTGTCACTGTATCCAAAGGGAGTTATGGAAGGTAAAAAAAAATCTGAAAATTGAAAAACAAGGGGTTAAACGAAAATTGCTACGAGGCTTCTTCGATCGGATATTAGTTGTAGAATCGAAATTCTTCGGGTTGACGTTCTTATAGTGTTACGCCCTGTATGCAAGTACCATAGGAGAACACTCTGATACACTTTAGGTACTACCAAAAATGAGAACAAAACACAACCATCCAAATGAATGGCAAGCCTGCTCGAGTTTTTTCTCGCAGAGACGGGAAAATGCCGAATAATCACCTCAAAAGTCCAACAAACTCAAAAAACGACTGGCGCCCCTAATTCCGATCCTTCTCACCTACATATAAAATTCACTCGGTTCACCCCGCATCTCTCACCTATCAGGAGGAAAAGGGTTAATTTACATTCAGAACACATACGTCCGCCACTGCAAAAGCCACTCACTCACACACTCGGCACGGAGAAGGCTTCAAAACCCGAGCGTCGGAATGAATATTCAAACGGGAGCCCCTTCAATTGGTTATGCTGCACGTGACTGCTAAAACTCTCACGCATCAGCTATTCGGAATAATTGTTATTAAAGGTCCCCCTTCTCCCTTATCAATGGTCCATACGTAGTTGACAGGTCTCCATTTTAGAAATCCTACAAAGTTAGTATTGTTAGGTGTTACGAGGATATACATACCAGCACAGTCAATATTTATACATTGAACATTACAAACGATCATTTTATGAAAAAGGTAAAGCGTGAGAAATTTGAAATGAATGTAACCACAATAAAACATGTAGCCACCATAGTTTTCTCAAAAATGAAAGGGAACCAAAACTTAGCCTGCTTTGAGCCTTTGGCTAAAATTCAAGAAACGTGGAACATGCTTCAGCCGCGCTTTCCGGCGGAGAAGGAAAGGGGTGGATCCTGGGTGACACTCGCCCGTCACCCTCCCTTCCACTTTTTGGGTAGTTAGTCCAAGGCTAAAGCAAGTTCCATGCAAATATTTGTTGCACAAGTCGTTCACAAACTACTGCAAATTTGGCCTAATTTGAAAAGTTACTGGACCTAGATTATTGATATTATTATTGTTTAATACTAATTGTAAAAAAAAACTTTAAAAGTACAAAACTTTCACGGTTTTAGCACACTATCCAGGGTTTTATGGTTGAAAATTTGGAATAAACTACCCTTAGAGGTCTTCTAACAACATAAAAAATGACTGGACTATTAGTGGGTAACTATACTCAACGGACTTCGAGCTTCTTAATCAGAAGTGGGATTTCAAGACGTCATCTTTCCAAGGCAGTCATCTTTACCTGCTCAGTGCAACTCCAGATGGTAGGCAGGTAGCTCTCACCATAGCAGCCAGGCATCCATATTCAACTCTCCTCGTGCTACATGGTAGGGATGCCTCTCTCCAAAATCCAAACTTTCATGCTAAACAGTAGATGAATCGGATTGTTGAAGTATTCAAGCCGAAAGTCTGGACGTGGACGGTAAAGTAGAGGGCAAGAGAATATTTCACCAGACATTGTAAATGAGTTCTCAACTGTTATTAGTCTTGAACGAGGCCACCAGGCAAAAAAAAGCAAGCATTGCTCGACTGATCTACTATGGTTTTGTCAAACTTTCTGTGTGTAAAAGAGGCGCAAATCATCATGTTTTGGCTACAATAATATGAAGCGTGGTAATAGTAAAGTCGAATCCCGTAATTTTGGGCAGCTTGATTGGACTTTGAACGGTGTTGCTGCCGCAGTAGGGTAAAATCTATGAAGATTGTTTCCGAACAGAAAACAAATGTAAACGTTTGTTTCTTGCATAAATGTGAATGCGGTAGAAGAACTGAGCAAGTAAAGTTTGCTGCCTTGGAAAGATTGCTGCCCTTTAAATTCCAACCTCATGTCAAAATCCCTGCCTTGATATAGAAGCTCGAAAGACCTTCTCGATATTAAGAGGAAAATGGTCGACTCGAGCTGGTAGCAGCACTCGAAAATTGTACTTTATCGTTCGACCAGCTCTCTCGACCCGCTGTTTCCAGGCTCAAGACCCCTTCAATTTCTCTCCCCCCAAACCAGCCCTTGAATTCCTCAAGTTTAGTATCAGAGTAAACTTCGGGGACCCAGTTTCTCCTTCCTTTTTTTCGGGGAGGGAACGTGGCGGTTTTTACGGGTCCAGCCTGGAGTGTTTTGCGGTAGAGTGGGGAAGAATAAGTTGAGAGGGTAAAAGCCACATAGGAGGAACTTGAAATAAAGTGGCCGACTCCCTAGCTCTCTTTGCCACTACTTCCAACAACAATATACTATTATATGTCGACGACTTAATTTTCAGCAAATTAATTCATGAAGTTAGAGCCTTACTTGTTTTCCCCCAAGTTTCGTTGTTGATTAACGATTTTATTATCAAGATTCAATTCACAATCAGAAAAACAATTACAATATAGAGAAAAAATTCGAAATCAACGAAAATCCACAAACGGCCTGTCGACTCGGGTTAGTGCTTGGATGGGTAAACGCTGGCGAGCGGGATCACATTTCCCGGTATTTTTTCGAATCAGGTCGTTGTTCAACCCACCTCTACTTGAAAAGGTGGGGCAATAAGTAGCCATGAGCGAGATAACCAGAACAAAGTCTGATCTTCCCAGGAAATCTGTCCCAGGACAGATATCCTGGTATAGTTGCACGAGAGAGGTCGTCAGGTCTAGGATATCGTGGTTTAGGGCTGTTACGGATCTGGCACTAATACAAGGTTGCACTTTCCATAGGAACTTGGAATTGCTGGATGAGTGGCCAGAAAAGCTGGAGTCGTCAGTGGTGGCGGTTTCACGGAGTTGGATGGATGACAAGCGGACAGCTGCGATGAGTTCCAGGAACCCTCTATACCCTTCGCTTGATTTGGACGCGGGACCTGGGAATCTACTGGAGGAAGGAGACCATGCCTTATGGATAGTACGATGGGTCCTCAAGAGAACAACTGAGAGGAGCACTGCTTCCGCTGAATGACGGTGTCTACCTGAGATCCGAAAGCCCAAGGAGGACATCAGGATGCGAATGAGGACATCCTCCATTTCTTTGGAAGGTGCCCCGTGCTGGGGGAATTCAGGCTGCGCTATCTTGGGGAGGGTGTTCTCAGCATGGAAAGGATGGTCCTCTTGCTGAACCGTAGAGAGCAATGGTCAGGAATTGGCCAATTCAGCCTTTCGGCGTGGAGGTACCGCGGTTCCCTGGAGGCAGAGTTCAATTGATAACTGAATAGAACAGTCAAATTCTCCTGAACACTCAAATCCACAATTTGTATTTATTCTCAGAAAATATAGAAACAAATGAAAATAAATAATTTAAAGAAAGGCGGCTTAGGTAAATCCGGCAGGCAGATGAAAAATCCATGCCGTATCATGTTTTTTTTTTTGTAATTTTTTGTTAGAGTATCATACAGTTTGTTTATACATATACTTCTTTCCAGGAAATGGCAGACGGACTTTACTTTTTTTTTTATTGGTTTAGTTCAATGACATCCATCACCTGGGGGAGGTGCAAATACGAGTAATAATAGATACTCTCCTCAATCATCGGTCTTTCGCTATCAATCCCAACCCATCGTAACGCAGTAATGCAGTTCTGCTGCAAATTCAATTGTGACGTTCGAAAGTTATTTGTACGGTGCTATCTTTAGAATCGCGACCTTAGGCCACAAGTAATACCGAATCATCCAAGTTTCATCTAAACACCACATGGCAGTTTTCGAGCTAGGTCGCTAGAAATGAAAACTTCATCTAACAAAACAACGGAGGGCAGGCGAATTGTTTCATTTCATTTTTGGGATTTTTTTAAAGCTGAACTCTAAACGAGGTTCAATATCGAAAAATAATAAGCGAAGGTGAATTGGAAAATCAAAGAAGATTTAATTATATCCAGCTTCAAAACTGAGAATTAATTTGATGTAAAACGATGATCTAACGCAATTTCTCAATTCTCGCAATTTATCTCTCTTTTTTTTCTATCGTAATTTGCTCATTAAATTCCGAACCCAACGTCAACATTTTTCAACGAAGCACACAGTAAACAGAAATGCCCGTTCGAGGGGATGTTATACTGATTATCAGTGATGAATTTCAAGTCAACGGGCTGAATGAAATCAGAAGTTGAATGTTTGTTGATGACGGATCAGTTGAAAGACTCGTGATGTATTCAAAAATGAGAACTTACTTGTTCATTCGTTATAATGCTCTTAATCACGTCCAGAGTTGGATCTCATCAATCAAGCTAGCAGCGGATTACATTGTGATACATTCTGAGAACATTCTGTTACATTCCTTCCCTGGCATATTTTGATACTCTGATGAAGTAACGAGCAACTGGGAAGCAGTCTGCGTCGAACAAAAAAGAATTTAGGACTCAGTCGCCCCAGATTAAGAGGGTCTCAGTCGGTTCTCAGCCGGGTCAGTATTTCGCGAAATTGAAGGGTAAAAACCTGGAAAGTTGTACCTAAATTTGAAATTTTGAAGGATTTTAGAAATTCATTAATGCATCATCAAAATCGAACAATAATTGCCAGAGAAAAATGGGAAAACCCGTTAACATTCAGTTGTTTTTCTCTTGAATGTACCTAAACTTGAAATTCTCAAGGATTTCAGAAATTTATTAGTGCATGGGCCTTGTGAATTGAAAACTGAAAGATTACAGCAGGAATCATCAAAATCGAACAATAATTGCCGGAGAAATGTGGGAAAAACATGGAAAAACCCGTTTATTCAGTAGTTTCCCCCATTTTTCTCAGGCAATTATTGTTCGATTTTGATGATTCCGGCGGCAATATTTCAGTTTTTCAATTCCCTAGATCCGTACATCAATGCATTTCTAAAATCCTGTGAAATTTTAAATTTAGGTACAACTTCTAAGTTTGTGCCTCTTCAGTTTTGCGAAATACTGAACCGGAACGAGGAAAAACCGGCGACCGACTGAGACTCCCATGTGAATATGGCAAATCAATTCCCAAACTTTTGTTTTACTGAGTATAATGAACAAAACTTAACTATTTGAACCCTCTTTTTCTCTGTCTGCCTTGTAAGGCATAGGTCGATCCTGCTAGTTCTTTTCATTCCGTCAACCCAATAGGGGAAGAGAAAGGAGAGTAGAGCAGAGAACGCAATGTTTGAGCCTCCTTTCACACTGTCTGCCGTTGGCATTGGTCGATCCTACCGGCTCCTTTCACTCCTCCAGGCTAATAGCAGATGAGAGTAGAGCAGGGAACTCAATGTTAACCCCCTTTCAGGTTGTCTTCCTTGATTGAATAAGGTGCCCCTCCAAGTCCCTTTCAGTTTTCTGAGCAAATGGGATTCAAGTTGCCTTTCACATTCAACTACTTACACTTGACAGTGTGCCTGTAAGGTAATGAACTATTGCCGGTAGGCCTAAAAACTGCGCCAGAATCTCAGCTTTCCAAGGTGTAATCAAAAAATGTTTTGCAATCGAATTTGAGGGAGACATTTCTGTTTGAACGCGGAAAAACGTGCATTTTTTTCAACGAAATCGACGGTTTGACGGGGAGACTCTGAGCTTCGGAGGAGCTGCAGCGGAGAAGATCCCAGAGTCAAACCGTCGATTTCGTTGAAAAAAATGCACGTTTTTCCGCGTTCAAACAGAAATGTCTCCCTTAAATTCGATTGCAAAACATTTTATGATTACACCGTTGGAAAGCTGAGATTCTGGCGCAGTTTTAGCTTACCCGCAATTGTTCATTACCTCGACATATTTGGACATTACAGGTTACAGGCGTTGAAAAACGAAAAGTTTGCGAAAAATCACTAAGTTCACTTTTTAAATTGCTTTGTTTCCCGTAAAATTCAACTGAAATTTTGGTTTATTATTTTCAATAATAAGCCTTTGGAATCGAGCAAGAAAAAACGCTGCAAATCATTGCTCAAAGGTTTATTATTTTGTGTATAGATCATCCTTCTGTATAGATCACTGGTTCTCCATCAATAGCACCTACCACCATCTGTATTCTCCCTTGACCTTCCCTCTCAAATTTCAGCTCCTGCGTTCAATAGGATTGAAAATGGCTTCGGAGCTCACTCAGCTGATCAGTGATCTGAAGAGTGAAGAAGATCTCCTCGAATGCTGGAGACGCCTGGAAGAGTACTTCCATTCAATAGGATTGAAAATGGCTTTGGAGCTCACTCAGCTGATCAGTGATGTGAGGAGTGAAGAAGATCTCCTCGAATGCTGGAGACGCCTGGAAAAGCACCTCCATTCAATAGGATTGAAAATGGCTTTGGAGCTCACTCAGCTGATCAGTGATGTGAGGAGTGAAGAAGAAATCCTCGAATGCTGGAGACGCCTGGAAGAGCACTTCCATTCAATAGCATTGAAAATGGCTTCGGAGCTCACTAAGCTGATCAGTGAGCAATGATTTGCAGCGTTTTTTACCTACAAACATTGTTTTACCTACCAACTTTTTTTTACCTACCAACTATTGGTAGGTACTACCTACCACACTATAATGGCTTCACACCTTCACAATCAAGTTTATTAGAAAGAACTAAACGCTTCACACTCGATTCGAAAAATAGAAAGCTTGATATAGAAATTTGATTACTGGTTACGCAGAAGGCAAAACTGTATACAAATCGAAGAAATGAACAGCGATCGCATTTTAGTCAGATAAAATTTGAACGGCGATTAGACCTCTTTTGCGATTCACACTCATGATTCTGTTTTATCGAAGGAAAACCTTCAAGTACTCGTAGGGACCGAACGGTTTGTCCTACAGAGCTCCGGGTGGTCTCAAAAATTTTTAAAAATTCTGTACTATTTAAAATTGGTGAAAAAACGATACCTTTATTTCGAGAGTTTTCGAGCTAGGGCACTCTTGAAAATTTCAACCCTTAATTTTCACCCTTTAGAAGTGACCTACATCAACCAAAAGCTTCGCGGCACAACTAGACCCCAAATGGAGCCCATATACCAAATTTGAACCAAATCGGTCCAGTGTTGCTAAGAAAAGTGCCGCGTACGGCGGACGGCGTACGGCGGACGGCGTACGGCGGACGGCGTACGGCGGACGGCGTACGGCGTACGGCGGACGGACGGAAATTTTTTTATTCGATTTTCGTATTCTACGTACCTTGAAACGTAAAACATCAAATTTTGAGGGGGGGTTAAAAATGTTTTTTTCTTGCTCGATTCCAAAGGCTTATTATTGAAAATAATAAACCAAAAAAAATTTTAACCCCCCCTCAAAATTTGATGTTTTACGTTTCAAGGTACGTAGAATACGAAAATCGAATAAAAAAATTTCCGTCCGTCCGCCGTACGCCGTACGCCGTACGCCGTACGCGGCACTTTTCTTAGTTACCATGGACCGATTTCGATGAAATTTGGTATATGGGCTCCATTTGGGGTCTAGTTGTGCCGCGAAGCTTTTGGTTGATGTAGGTCACTTCTAAGGGGTGGAAATTAAGGGTTGAAATTTTCAAGAGTGCCCTAGCTCGAAAACTCTCGAAATAAAGGTATCGTTTTTTCACTAATTTTAAATAGTACTGAATTTTTAAAAATTTTTGAGACCACCTGGAGCTCTGTAGGGCAAACCGTTCGGTCCCTACGAGTACTTGAAGGTTTTCCTTCGATAAAACAGAATCATGAGTGTGAATCGCAAAAGAGGTCTAATCTCCGTTGAAATTTTTTTTCTGACTAAAATGCGATCGCTGTTCATTTCTTCGATTTGTATACAGTTTTGCCTTCTGCGTAACCAGTAATCAAATTTCCATAATCAAAAGTCAATGGAGAATACTGAAGGCGCCTGAGTGGTCACTGATCAGCTGAGTGAGCTCCAAGGCCATTTCCTCTCCTGTTGAACGCAGGAACCTGAAATTTGAGAGGGCTGGTCAATTGAGAATGCTGAAGGCGCCTGAGTGGTCACTGATCAGCTGAGTGAGCTCCAAGGTCATTTCCTCTCCTGTTGAACGCAGGAACCTGAAATTTGAGAGGGCGGGTCAAAGGAGAATGCTGAAGGCACCTGAGTGGTCACTGATCAGCTGAGTGAGCTCCAAGGCCATTTTCTCTCCTGTTGAACGCAGGAACCTGAAATTTGAGAGGGCGGGTCAAAGGAGAATGCTGATGGCGCCTGAGTGGTCACTGATCAGCTGAGTGAGCTCCAAGGCCATTTTCTCTCCTGTTGAACGCAGGAACCCTGAAATTTGAGAGGGCGTGTCAATAGAGAAAGCTGAAGGCGCCTGAGTGGTCACTGATCAGCTGAGTGAGCTCCAAGGCCATTTCCTCTCCTGTTGAACGCAGGAAGCTGAAATTTTAGAGGGCGGGTCAATGGAGAATGCTGAAGGTGCCTGAGTGGTCACTGATCAGCTGAGTGAGCTTCAAGGCCATTTCCTCTCCTGTTGAACGCAGGAAGCTGAAATTTGAGAGGGAAGGTCAAGGGAGAATGTTGAAGGCGCCTGAGTGGTCACTGATCAGCTGAGTGAGCTCCAAGGCCATTTCCTCTCCTGTTGAACGCAGGAACCTGAAATTTGAGAGGCAGGGTCAAAGGAGAATGCTGAAGGCGCCTGAGTGGTCACTGATCAGCTGAGTGAGCTCCAAGGCCATTTCCTCTCCTGTTGAACGCAGGAACCTGAAATTTGAGAGGGCGGGTCAATGGAGAATGCTGGAGGCGTATGAGTGGTCACTGATCAGCTGAGTGAGCTCCAAGGCCATTTTCTCTCCTGTTGAACGCAGGAAGCTGAAATTTTAGAGGGAAGGTCAAGGGAGAAGGTGGTGGTAGGTGCTATTTATGGGGAACCAGTGATCTATACAGAAGGGTGATCTGTACAGAAAATAATAAACCTTTGAGCAATGATTTGCAGCGTTTTTTTATTTGGTATCAGGAAGATAGGAAATTTAATGTTCTTTCCAACGGTATCCTCAAATTGTAATTATCACCGCAAAGTAAAGGAGTTATCACCAATTCAATGATACGATGTCAGAATCACGAAAAATACTTTAAAATTGAAATAACTCGGAAAAGAAGCCTCTAAAAAAAATTGCTAAGAGACATTTTTTGTTGCAAATTAGTTAGATAATCGACCCATTGAAGGAATGAGACCTGTTTTGTAGACACCCTGTATAGGATGTGCCTTCAGTGATATAAGTACAGATTTAATTCCATTATTTTCGTGAAATAAACAACCTTTTAATGTATTCCTTTTTTAATTAAACTTATTGGATACATATTATAAGGCATAATAAAGTTTGTTTGATTAATCGGAATTGGGAACTTCGAATTATCTGTACAAGATTATATTATCTTTGAGAGAAGGTGACCTAGTTAGCATCGAATCTCCCGAAGGCAATTTTAGATCGGGTTTTCTTGGATGTCGTAGAATACACAATTCTAGGGTAAAACGTTTCATTTCCTCCTTGACAGTCTGTGGGTTGATATAAACGGGTGATCAAATACGGAAACGGTGAGTTTGATTGGTCGGAGGTGTGAGACAGGGAGGAAATATTCTCTGGTTCTGCCCTCTTCTTCTCTCATCGGAAAACTTTCGCGTGCAATTTCCTCCGTTGAGGGAACGCTTGTCGAATAGCAGAAGCGTATTGTTTGGTCTGCGACCGAAAGATGGTACACTGAAAATACAAAGAAATATAGTAAATAGTAGCTCTACTATTTCCGCTCCGAATTTGGGGAGGCTCTCGTCGCCTGATTGAAGAATATAAAGAATCCCTGGAGATTCAGAGGAGTAGAAGGCACAGTTTCATCATGAGCTGAGTATTTCAGAGATTCTCAGTCCAAAATTATAGCGAACCTAAAATGAAAGTGATTGACCTCAAAAGTAATTTGGAGTCAGCTGATTAGACGTGAATAAATAATTTCAAAAATTGAAACTTAAAATACCTTGTAAGTGGAAATTTCTCAATATCCATGTTGTTTTGTTGATTTTCAATGTTAGTTGAATCATATACTATCTTATTAGAGAAATTATTTATTATAAAGAAACCATCACCCTCGTCGTCGTGCATAATTTTTATCGCAAGGTGCTTTTTGGCCAAAATTTTGGTGCAAATGAAAGAATTGAATTTTAAATTTTATTTACAAAAATTCGGTGATTTGTGATGTTTTGAATTTTGATAACACACCTTGGAACTCAGAGAAATATTTTCCGGTGAGCGTCAAAACAGTTTCCCCTGCAAACACAGGACAAGACAATTTGTAAGATAGGATCTATGATGTAATGTTGTAAAATAGGATCTAGAATGGAAAGTTCTGAAATAGGGTCCAGGATAAAACTTTTAAACATGGAATTTAGGATGAAAAGTGAAGTAATATGATCCAGGATATGATCTAGGATAGAGAGTTGTGGATTAGGAGCAGAATGGAGATTTGTAATAGAGGATCAAGGATGAATGGAAAATTGTAACGAAGGACTGGGATTTGGCCATGGATGATGACATTATCTAATCCTCACTCGAGTTGAAGAGAGTATTCCCTTGAATTGACTATGTGGTTAACCGTGTTTATGTATATGTTATCATTCTTCATTCGTAATTCTTCTTGCCTTGGCCAATATCCTTGAGACACAATAAGCTCACGAAAATTAAACCATTTTGGTGTTAAACTCGATCTTCATGAGGATCGCATATAAGCCCCATGAGTTTCAGACCCCTCGTATACATGCTAACTCCATGTGACAGAATACGAAGAAGCGATCAGACAAACTTCCCCTCACATTCCCAAAAAGTATCAAAACATCCGAAAACCTTGAAAATAATTTCGAAATTTAATAATGAGTAAGGAGTAGTTACATACAGCCAGACAGAAAAAGACCACTGGTTCAACAATACATTTTCGGGATTTTAAATCACATCCAGTAGGCACCAGGTGCTTCCCGCATTTCGATGCTCTGGGATGAGCTATACGAGCACAGGGGACTTATACGTAGCTCTAGCGCTCAAAACTCTAATCTGACCTCTTCTCAATCACTACTAGGCTGCATTTAGAATTTCAGTACTTTTATCTACTGATCCGTCAACAGCGCTGGGGTGTTCAAATGTCGGTCAGAAAACGAACTATAACATTCGGACACCCTTATCAAGAATCACCTTCTTCCACTATGATATAAAGTATAGAGATATTCGTGGCAAAATTAAAATATTAGCAGTAACAGTTCTGCGAGCTTACCTACCGCTACTTTCCCCTGTTTTCCCACCCCTAAGAGACAGAGATATGGTCTACCTTCGGTCACTATTATACCTTACACACTTATATTTTCCGTTCCTCATACCTGGAAAACCGTAAGTATTTTAGATAATTTCCCCTGTTTTCCCACCCCTAAGAGACAGAGATATGGTCTACCTTCGGTCACTATTATACCTTACACACTTATATTTTCCGTTCCTTTGGAACCGAAAAACCATCTTCATTTCATTTTGGATCTATATCATAATACAGATTTTTTTATAAAACAAATAAATGACCATAAATAATAATAACAAAAAAATTTTATGTGTATTTTATTTAGTAAATAAATAATTTCAAATTGAATTTTGAATATTCGAGTAGAAATACATGCGGTTTTTCTTTCGGAATCGTTCACAGTGCAGTAATGACGAATTTTTCTGAATCCAATGAGGTGGACATTTACTTTTACACAAGTTGACTAATGGACGGAATAACGTCTAAAATCCAAGCTGTAATTCCCCGGCAAAACTGCTTCTACTATCACAGCTGCGCGAGCTATGTCCCTCCGGAACGACTAAAAAACATTTAAACCGCCGATTGCTGCGATAATTTAGCCAATTATGATTACGATCGCATTAGAACGCACCGACGCACCAGAATCTGACCCTTTTAAAGGCGAAATCGATGGAAATACGCTTCACTCACGCTTCCCCATTCGCATTCGGTGCCGGTAATTGGGTGGGATGGGCACCGACGCTCCTCGGATCCACGTCGTTAAACGGATACAACGTCCCTTTCGGGATTTCCAGGGATTAAAGGGATTTGTTCCCTTTTAGGGATTCGTATTTTCCTCCCCAATCGATTTCCTTTTTTTACTTTTTTGAAGGCAAATCGCACTAATCACGCTCATCTTTGGGAGTCCCGTATTCAATGAGTCTGTGGGTAGCTTTGGGAAATATTACCGAGGGAAAACTGATTCGTCGTGATTTAGATTCTGCGACTCAAACCACATCCTCAACCAACAATACATATCGAATTGTCGCAAATGGATGCCAGAAATGTTACTCCATGACTTCTTTACCATCCATAGTTAAATATTTACCAATTCTATATCCTGTCTCAGGAAGTTCTACCAATGAAGGAGGCCCAAATTGGAACCGTAATCCATGGTTAAATTGGGCAACGTAAATTGTAAATTACATTCTGCACAGCACATTTTAGCAGCCACATAAACCAAATTCTCAGTCAACAATACAATTGGAATGGTCGCAAGTGGATTAGGGATGGGTATCGTAATAAAAGTATCGATATTTTGTATCGATACTGTATCGTATCCGAGTATCGATATCCCAAATATCGTTGGACAAGAGTATCGATATTTTAAAGTATCGAGTATCGATACTTTAGTGTCACAAACTATCAATATTATCCAATATTCTCAAGAAAAATAATTTTTTTCAGCAATTTTTACTCATTTTTTTACTATCAAGAATCCAAGCAGGGTAATTTTCTCCATGATATAAACGTTATTTGTGGAACCACAGAGTAATGACCCAAAAGCCTCTCTACTTTCTTCATTTTTTAGCCATTATGTTGAATTTCCCGCGAGAACTGTATCGATATTCGATATTTAGAAATATCGGATCTAAAGTATCGATATCCAAAAATATCGGATAGTGCAGTATCGATACTAAAATATCGAGCATCGGTACAAAAGTATCGATATTTTGAAATATCGAGTATCGATACCTATCCCTAAAGTGGATGCCAGGACGTTTACTCATTCATTTGTTGCCCGTCAGTAGTTGAAACATCTCCCACTGTCCTGTCTCTTGATATGTTCCAATTATGATGAAGTTCCGAAGTGGACCTGTAATCCATGATTTAAGTGTTAAATACATTCTCCGCAGCACAGATCTTCAGCCACACAAACCAAATCATCAGGCTACATATGGAATGAGGACTATATGGAATGATCGTAAGGATATTCTAGTACCAGAAATTTAATTTCATGGCTTATCTGGCATCAGTAGTTAAAACTTCTACCAATTCTGCCTCTTGGGACGTTGCAACTAAGACAGAGGTCCAAATTGGCGAAATGGATATCGAAAAAAGACAGTTCTTCATTGTTTTTTGATGGAGTGTCGTAACCAAGCTAAGAAGACAGGCGTGATCGAAATCTCAAGAAACACAAAAAACGCTGCAAATTATTACACAACGGTTTATTATTTTTATATAGATCACTCGTCTACAAAATCACCAACCATCCAATTTGAAGGAAAAAAGAAAAAAAAATCAAAAAAAATTAAAATTTTTTTTTTTTTGAATAAAAAAAACAAAATCACCAACCATCGATCGCATTTTGGTCAGCTAAAATTTGAACGGAGATTAGGCCTCTTTTGCGATTCACACTCGTGTTTTGATTTATATATATATATATATATTTCAGTATAAACCCTTAAATTTTCGTAGGGAGCAAACGGTTTGTCCTACAGAGCTCCGCGTGGTCTCAAAAAATTCTAAAAATTCCATAGAATCTTAAATTGAAGGAAAAACAATACCTTTATATCGAAATTTTTTGAGTTAGGGCGTTTTCAAAATTTCAAAATTGATTTTGGAACCCTTAGGAGTGACCTACATCAACCAAAAGCTTCGGGGCACAACTAGACCCCAAATGGAGCCTACATACCAAATTTCATCAAAATCGATCAATGCTAAGTGGCAAAAGTGCCGCGTACGGCGGACGGCGGACGGCGTACGGCGGACGGACGGCCAAATTTTTATTCGATTTTTGGATTCTACGTAGGTACCTTGAAACGTAAACCATCAAATTTTGAGGGGGTGTTAAAATTTTTTTTTCTTGGTCGATTCCAAAGGTTCATTATTGAAAATAATAAACCAAAAGGAGGTAATGATGTTTTAACTAGGCTAAACTGTATCTGCCGGCAAACATGTGGGAAGTTATTTATGACTATTCATCAGAAAAGGGGTATCAGACTTGAAAGAACTTTTTAGAGAACGACAAGCTTCATTGTTGACGAAAGAAATTCTCCAACAGACAACTCCCAACAGAAAACTCAGAGCTCCTGAAGGACACTTGAGCAGATTTCCCAGTGTTTTTGGAGCTCTATCAGTTCCATTTGAACTGCGAGTTCCAGACGGTAGACTTCATAGTGGGGATAAAGTCTGATCAATAGCTGGGTGGGAAGTAACTGGTTAGCCTGCTGCTGCTCTCGGATTCCATTCAACAATGTCAATCATTGATAGTAACCTCGAAGTGACTGGGAATCCAGCACATTACGGTTCATGGGCATCGAGACACTGCCTTCTGAATCTACCGGAACATCTCAACCTTAACCTAAGCAAATAAAACCTTACATTTTTTACAATAGTACAAAACAAATTCATATAAAATAAAAATACGTAATTTCAAATTTAAAAATAATAATTAAAGTAAAATAAGTTCAAAAAATGATCGTAGTTCAGGAATGACTAAAAATTGGTTAAGATATTTAATTGAAATAGGACTTCTGCAATATACCATCTGATAAATTGATACAACTACCTATAAAACCAACTAATTCCGTGGATAATACTTGTACCAGTACGTTGATTTCTACCAGAGAAAATCTATTGACCGTATAAGAGGGAGTGAGGCTCTAATTTTGTGGGCCAACTATTTACGTTTTTGCAGATTTCATCTCAGTCTCATTTCAACTCATCCAACGGGATGTAGATACCTACCTATGATACTACAGTAATCAGAAGAGGATTGCAGCTTCTTGAGCAAAAATAATATCTACAGCGAGCAACAGAGGCTCAACACACTCAAGTTTTATGGGTCAACAATCGTCCGATGAAATGAGAGATACAGAAAATCTCCGGTACGAGGAGAACTCTGAGGGCTTGCAACAATAATTCCAGCCGCCAAGGCTACCCCGTCCGTAATTCATTGACCTGACAGCAGCGCTGTTGCTCCCACCAAATTTATGGGGACGATGAAGGAGATTGAATCGGATCCTTTTTGATTGATCGAGAGGGAAATGATGGTCCCTGGCTTTTAGGCCTACATATCATTGTCATGGAATCCCGTTCCGCGCACGGCGCTATCTCGCGGAGGGTCGTGACGTGAATACGTCAGCACTCCCGTGTTTTCTCTCTCGACAAAACCCGCGATATTCAATTACGACTGTTGGAATTTAGTGCAAGTTCATCGTCGTACAATTTGCAATTCGGAAGCAACGAAATTCATCTCCGAGGTTCCACACTACTTTTCTCACCCGTAATAGCCCATGATTTTAATTTATTCCAAAGAAGAATTATTTGTTGGATGTTTAGGGGGAAAACCAGGAAAAATTCTCATTTGTCATCATTATGAGCGAATTTTCAAAACAGAGACGGGGGCTCGGCATTCAGAAATTTTCTTGCCTTTCCCTATTAAATATTAAAGAGTCAATCTATATAAACCACAGTCCGATTTGTTGATGAACCATACCATACATCAGAATGTTTCTTGAGTTACAAACAATGAAAGTCAATTTCATCATTAAATGATGAACGATGATCACAAATTTTGCAAAGCTTTAAAAAAATTCAAAATTATTAGACATTTCCAGTCGCTAACTAAAGCATTTTGCATCTAATACTAACTAGGAGCCTCTCAGGCGTAGTAACTCCCAGAAAAACGTGCACTAATCACAGGTAAACGACATCGCTAAGAACAAGGCGGGGTTTAAAAACTCAACCAAATGTTTCTGGTGGACAGAAAACCACCCCATAAATGCAAAATCGAAGCTTCGAATCGGCATGTTTGTAACAAGAATTTACGTATGAACTTATGAACATTATAAAACATAGGGAAGTTTAAAGACAAATGTCTCGAACGTTGAAGATTCTGATTGGGTGCTGATATGCTGAATAGAATCGAACACTTAACGACCATATTAATAATAGAAAATTGGTTATATCACGCAGATGGCAAAGCAATTCCATAATGCAACAACACGAAGGAAAGTAATGTGAGGCTTCTTCACTTATTATGTTCAAGTTATACCTAATGAATAAGGTGAAGGTTACTTCTACGAGTAATTGCCGTAACTTTTACTGAATCAAAATTACCTACACTACTCTATTTTTATAACATCTTGTGATTATGGACTTTTTCTTTTTCCAAATAATTGGGGTTTTTTCGACAATGAAAGTCCTTTTTTCCTTGTCCAATCCCTTTATTGCTGGAGAGCTTTCGTCAACCCTCTGGCTGCCATTTTCAATCCTAGAGTCCTGAAGTGAGGAGGACAATGGCGACCCTGCAGGTGACAACAAACCACCATTTTGTTGGTCATCTGCAGTAGTGCCTACACAGTAATCTCATCCTCTTGCTGTTGATAAGTACCTACTGAATATTCTTATAATCCATGACCATTGTTGAGGAAAAACGCTGCAAATTATTACACAATGGTTTACTATTTTTTATATTTCTATATAGATCACTCGGCTGCAAAGCCACCAACCATCCAAAATGAAGAAAAACATCGATCGCATTTCGGTCAGCTATAATTTGAACGGAGATTAGGCCTCTTTTGCGATTCACACTCGTGTTTCTGATTTATCGTACGTCCAAACTTTAAATTCTCGTAGTGAGCGAACGGTTTGTCCTACAGAGCTCCGGGTGGTCTCAAAAAATTCTAAAAATTCTATAGAATCTTAAATTGAAGGAAAAACAATACCTTTATATCAAAATTTTTTGAGTTAGGGCGTTTTCAAAATTTCAAAATTGATTTTGGAACCCTTAGAAGTGACCTACATCAACCAAAATCTTCGGGGCACAACTAGACCCCAAATGGAGCCTACATACCAAATTTCATCAAAATCGGTCAATGCTAAGTGGCAAAAGTGCCGCGTACGGCGTACGGACGGCCAAATTTTTATTCGATTTTTGGATTCTACGTACCTTGAAACGTAAACCATCAAATTTTGAGGGGGTGTTAAACATTTTTTTTTCTTGGTCGATTTCAAAGGTTTTCATTATTGAAAATAATAAACCAAAATCATCTCTCAGTTTTCATTATACTCCATAATTTCAAATACCTGTTACCATTGTTACACTCATTCCACTGTTTGCCTAGAATTGAAAATGACATCCAGAGGATTGTCGAAAGCTCTGTAGCAACAAAGTGATTGGAAACAGAAATGAGGACTTTCATTGCCGATAAAAACCATTTACTCTATTTATGTACATTACATAATATTATATTATCAGACCCTAAATTATTCAATATGCATAATACATCAAGAAAAGCGCATTTTACTGTAATGATAATAAATGACTCATTGTTTCCGATGTACGTACATAATACGTACCTATCAGAAAATAAATTTTGTTGACCAATATAACAAAAGGAGCAACCGTGATTCGCTCTTCTACGAGGAAATCAATTTTCACGCGATGCCCTTCAACATATCGAGTTCTGGGATCCGAAATTTAATTTTCATAACCATCAAACGCAGTCAGTCGATATATCCATTACGAGTAATATGACGATAATACTGTGATGTGGATACCGTCATAATTATATTATGGTCTTAATTATATTCATCGTCATATGGGCATGTCAGAAATGACGAGTGATTGGAAACGTGTTCTGATCCTGTCAGACTCAAAAGCGGCCTCAACACGATCACTAACAATTTCATTACTGGGATAGCTGGTTCCAGTTCTTCATTGCACTCTAACCCTAGGCAGTCAGTAATAATATCATTATTTTCTTCAGTACAGTGTGTCAGTGTATGTCAAATGTTTCTAAAAAAAATTCAATAATAAAGCCACGCAAAGTAGCTTGTGCTGCCAAAAATACAACGCGGTAAAGATTCGGTAACTATTAAAATAACGAGTTACGTCTACAGTATTGTTAGAAACATAATTTATAATAATATCAAAATTCCTGTATACAGTTTTTCATTTACTTGCTTAAGCATTGAAATGATTTTGTAATAATTTTGTTTACCTATAATAATATAATATACTTGTTTATCTGAGTAAAGGTGGTGAACTGACGGCATCGATCTACACAGTCAGTAATATTATCAGTATCCCCTCCCCTCACAAGTAATGACGCCTAAGATCAGAAAATCCGGATCTCCATCATTCTAGTCCGTCATTCCATCATTGCCCACCCAAGACGATCAGAAGTACTGGAATTCTGATAAGGTTATGATATTATTGTGGTGTATTATCCAGCTCAATGGCGGTCTCTTATCCGTTTTGTTTCAAAAAGTACTATATCCACTTCGTTTTTTTTTTTTCAAAAAGTACTATATCCACTTCGTTTGATTCCAAAAAGTACTATATCCATAAATCTGATATTTCAAATCTCGTTCAAAATTATTTTAAACTTTGAACTAATTTACCCTTTTTTCCAATAATATTTATTATAATTTAAAAATATATAAAAAAACAATAACATTATTGGTTTAGGTATAGCACGTTTTTCAGGTCGCTATGGTTTTTCGCGTTTTTCTCCGAAATGGATGGTTTGAAATGTTGGTGGTGTGGCTAGTCTTGTTAATAGTCAAAACACTAACGGCGTGTGACATCGCCCAACCTATCCTCTCATCCAAATTCTTGACTGACATCAAACATTGCGGATGGAGGATATGGAGGATACATTCGAAATCGTGGAGGAGTGTGACACAAAATGTTAGGTGAAAATGGAGCATAATGCTACGAACCGCACTGTCCATTGCCGAGATGTGATTTTTCAAGTTGAAAAAAAAAAAAAAAAATAGAAAATCATGTTTTCCCCATTAAAATCTTTCAACTCCATCCTGTTGTGTTTGCACGTCTTTATTCTTGTAAGATACCAATTGAAGTAGAAGTCATTATTGATCACATTGGTGCCCATCCGTTTCGAACTTATAGACTAATAGACTCAAACCCGATCTGATGGAGCCTGTAGGTGCGCAATTTTATTGTTTTGATTCAACTTCATTTTTGATAGTTAAGCACCACATGACAAATTCCATCTTAGTTACTTTTTTGTACATAATAAAAATTCGTATTCGAGTTCTGAAATTTGTACCAGCGTCTTAATTTATTTCTGTAATTTGTACGTCGGTACAGAGCCCTAATCGAACTACCGTATGTGTCGCTACATCTAGGGGAAATGGTTGATCGGAGATGAGCTCATTCAATCTATTCGTTTCCAGGACAATGATAGATTTCGCTACAGGATAATAGTGAATTGCCTGTTCGAAGTGGGAACAAAGGAGTGGCAGCGTATTATTAATGAGACTGGCATTATAAGGCAGAAATTTCTTTGTGATTCGCCTCTCATTGGAAGCGATCGATGTGAGGCAGGGCTCGGAGAATCATTGATATAATCAGGAGGTAGCGAGAGAGGCTGAAGAAAAGGACGTCGTCGGTAGAAAGAAAAACAGGGTCTGACCGCAGCGGACGATGATGAGGGAATGACCAGGGAGGAGAAGATGCACAGAAGTGGTTTCAAGAACAGAAACCGGTTAATGAAGGGGTATTAGGAAAACTGCTGGTCGCATGTTTCCGAGAAGAATCAGTGGTCGGAGAAGAGGCCCAGGAATCTAAATGGGGGTCCGCGATTAGCCGGCCGTCGTTTTAAACTAACTACTCGAAGGAGGGCCTCTCCTGGATGGAGGGAGTGGGCGCTTGCACTGTTTTACATTCCTGGGCTAGGATTCCTCGCGGCAGAGCGGTTCTGGAGTAAACACGATTTGTGATTCGATTACACTTGGAATATCTACGTAAATCAACCAGATGTGGCTCTATAACTCAACTCCGTAAGTCAACAAATAAGTCAATGTCTGGGTACTGAATTTTCCTCAACACATGGTACAACATGGTTAGAAGGAAGAACTGAAGTCAAATAGGATTATACTCATTATTTATTAGCAGTCTGCACAACACAAAGGAAAGTATAGGTAATAAATGAGACATAGAAACAAAGAGTAGTTAAGAGAGCTGCGTATTAATTTATTTTGCTCACTGCGATTGGTAACATTTTAAGGTACCTTCATAAAGCGGATGGTATTACCTATTTCACTTTGAACGTTGCAAACGGGAGAAAAGGAAGCTTAAACGGTACAAGCTAAACGATTCAAGTAAATTCAACTCGTCCAACATCCTCAGGGGAAGCCGGAAGGGAGGGAAAGGAGGTCTATATTCAGTACACGGGGTGTTTTCTGCCCGAACTAGAATAACTTTCTGGGGCGAACCTTCTCTCCACGCATTTATAATCCTCCCCGCGGAACCAACCGACGCAGCAAACGGAGAAAAGGCGTTAAAACAACAAGTAAACACGGCAGTTGTGTCGAGAACCGCGGAGAGACGAGTTTAAAGCTCCCTTCTCGCTTGCTCCAGGGAACTTAATCCTGTGGTAAAACTAGGGGATCAGCGAGGTTTACGAAAACCAACTGGGTCAGTAGGAATTGTACAACTACAGTTGTAACTGAAGTTGATTCGGAAAGATAATATGGTGGGCACCGCTTGAATGCATCCAAATTCACACCACCCTTACGTGAAGGTGCGTCCAAACTTGTGAAGATTTACTATGTAGCGTTGCTACAAGTATCCGATACACGCCATCTAAATATTTCTACACTATTACAACAAGACTGATGCTTTAAAGCGAAGAAACGTTCCCAGTCCAGTGTTGTAGAACATTACGTATCTTTGCCATATGGCAGTTCAAGTCAAGCCTTTTTACTCTACTTTTCAAACGCTCGGCTACGACAGCAAAAGGAACACATTTTTGTGGACAATAACATCATTCAGTACTTCACTGATGCAGTGAGAAACAAAGGTGTTGTGCGAGAAGGAGAAGGTGCAAGTTACTAGTACAGGAAGCTGCTGTCTCATAAAGTCAGTCCTTAAACCAGATTCAGACCAATGGCGCAATCTTGGATTCCACCATCAGAACTGAAGGCAGTGAGATTCAGCAGGAAGGGGTGGAGAGGAACAACCCCAGCAATAAGTGAAAAGTATATGTGCGTTGAAGCACTCAAAGGACACTGTTATTTGTACATGCACACTCATGGAATCCATCAGCGTTCTGTGGGGATCAAGGTTCTGTGAGAAGAAGGACAGCGAAGCTAAGGAATTATCACAATCTTCCAATTGTACAAATTGGCAAACGATGACATCAAAAGTCAGCATGGATTAAATTAGTAGAGAGTAAAATTGATATTAATTTGCTATTTATTGGAGCTACAAAAGCATACACCAAAAATCGGTTCCACATCCTACAGCTTTGCTTTGCTCTGTAGCATACCAACGCTCTGCTTTGCTACATTGCTTTGCTTTGCTCTACTACTCAGCATCGCAATATATTGGCTGCACGACCATTAGTAGAGACCAAACATAAATTAATCAGTCGCTCAGGCTCATTGGCTTAAGAGTGAATTACAAAATGTTATTTTCAAATCAGAATTTTTCCTTCAGAGATGTACATTATTTATGAGACGAAAAGGTGCATAACTATAGATACGAGCCCAGCGGCTTACCAGCCTCCTGCGGTGGGAAAGCATGAGTCTGACCCACGCCCTGAACTACAAGAAAGGAGGCTATGCTGGCCAACCTTGCATGGGGAGGGGTGGCCACAGAGCCAGTTATGAGAGAGGCAGCTAATGGTCAACCAGCACTGATCGCTGATATTCAGGCCAATGGTGTCTGGGACAGTGGGAGGGTGGTGTTCTTCGACAACCGCATTATCAACGCCGACGCTCCTTCCTACTGCGCCAGAGAATGGTCAACAGTATCGCAGCAAGCTGCTCGCGGGAAACATCGCAAGTATGACCAAGCAGCTGAAGATGTTCGTGGCTCGTTTACACCATGGGTCGTTTCGTGTGATGGAGCTCTTCACAAAGAATTCCAGGCCTTCCTGAAAAGGGCAGCTAACAGGCTGTCTGAAAAGTGGGGAAGAGACCTGTCTGAGGTCAGCGGCTTTCTGAAAGTTAAAGTTCAGTTTGCAGTGTTAAGGGCTGTATCCATGAGACTAAGGGGCACCAGGAAAAAAAATAAGAAGCCTTGGGACAGAAGACGGAGCAATCCTGCCACTCCATCGAGACTAAACGACGAGAGAAGCCAAGGAACTCTAGGATACAGTACTCGTCCAACGACTCCGAAAATCGGCTAACTTCAAGATCCACTCCGCCCTCAAATCATAGATACAATTTTAATTTCTTCCCGTCCTTGGTACACTTCGGACATGTCCCGTTCGTCACAAACAAATATTAAAAATATTAAAACAATCAATAATTACCACGTTGAAAGTTAGATAAACCTCAGGGGTTGTAGATTTCCCATAGAGAGATGTGATAATCAAAAGTTTTTCGGAATTACAATTACACGTGTATAATTACTTGTGTGTAAGTGGGGTGTGTGTGTGTGTTAATTGTGTGTTTGTGGGGGCAAAATTCTATCACTGAAAGCCTGGATGGGTGTGTAGATCCTATTAGTTTTCCAGTAACCCCTTTCCATTAGTTGCCCTGTAACCCTCGCGGTGTCTCTCAAGCAAACTGTTTCTCCCCTTCAAATCACCTGGCTGCATTCACTTAACGAAATACCCGAATATACCAGCAGTGCGTGAATTGGCAAAGCTGACAGATTCTTGTCCGACTTCAAAACACCCAAAAACAAGAAGAGGGTATCTCAGTTTCGCGTGTCAAGTGTCTAATTTTTACGTTTGAACATATTGGTAATTCGTGACTAAAACCCAAGATTAACCCAAGATTCATTTTGAAAGTTCTGTAAATTTACATTCTGTGAGGCAAAACCAGAGATAGAACACAGTTGTCGTACGGGAACATTGAAATGACAAATTCATCTCATAGGGGCTACGAAAATAATTAATTCGTTAATTAGGGGAACATGAATCATCACGTGAGTGGTTGTGCATAATAACAGATAGGTAGATAATAAATTATACGACCCAACGTATTCCCGGAAAGCCGCAGGTGCCAGGTGGTAAAAAGCGTCGACATCGATTCATATACGGGTGAAGCATTTATTACTCGGTTGATTATGAAGAACTCATATACTGAAGTCACCAGTTCAATTTGTCGACCGAAATCAAA
Source organism: Apolygus lucorum (assembly GCA_009739505.2). NCBI lineage: Eukaryota > Metazoa > Arthropoda > Insecta > Hemiptera > Miridae > Apolygus > Apolygus lucorum. Next base: position 30,766,547 of record CM019181.2, read on the forward strand.
CGTTCCAAAAATAGAATTCGGTATATCATTCTGGTTTCCAGTTGGTAGGTAAATCAAATGAGATTAATTATATAGGAGTCTTCTTGATTAGGTATTTGTTACGATGGAATTCAATCCTAATTATTACCTCCTTCTATAAGGCTGAAGAAGACGGGTGAGTTCCGTAGAAAAAAGTGCCAATAAACAAGAACTTGTCAAATACCGGGACTGAGGTCATCAAGAAAGAAATGCTGTTATCGCCTAGTTTTCGGAAAATATATTCCCTTCATCAGGGCTCAACGGCAGATGATGAAGGAAATATATTTTCCGAAAGAGAGGCGATAACAGCCTTATTTCTTTCTTGATGACCCCAGTCCCGATATTTGACAAGTTCTTCATACCGTGGATCGATACACACAACATCCAATAAACAAATACCTACTCAAGACTCCAATGATTAATTATGATTCGATGTGATCAAAAATGCCATCAAAAACGGTTTTATGTTCTTTTTTGAATTTTCATTCAACGGAAGTTTTACGTTTTGATAGTAATCAAAAAATAAAGATAGGCGACACTAAAAGCCAGTTTTACAGCTTCGATCTAACATCCAGCTTTCAAAATCCGATAAAATTGCAAATTAACCTATATTTTATGTTTCTGAGTAGTTCTTTATCTGAGTAGTTAGTTATTTGCGTTTAACGGCACTGAATGGTCAGTTTTACAGCTTCGCTCCTCGACTTTGAGCCAATCAAATGTCAATAATGTTACCTTATACCTATATAAGAACCTATTAAGTTTTCATGTTTTTTTTTTTAATTTCAAATTTTGTTCTTTAACAAATGAACAAAATTTGCAAAACCACCTACAATTTTCATTGCTTTTTGATTTTTAACCCAATTCTTTAAGTTTTTGAGTATTTTTTTCAAGTTATTTCTATTCAACAGAGGTTTTGAATTATTGGACGGTTGGTGGCAGTAAATGGTCACTTCTACACTTTTTCTCAGGTCTTTTGAGTCAACAGTCCAACAAAAATGTCAAATTTATGAATAAATACAGCATGGAACTTGTTGCCATCATAACCCGGCCAAAAACGAGACAAAATAAACGCGAGACCGATAAACAAATTCAGTAACGTACAGAAAGATAACAGCCATCAATAGTAACGTGAAGCTTGCAAATAAAATAGGTAGCCTTACCTCTTCATTGTGTAAGATTCGTTCGAAATACTGACAACAACGGAGTTATAAAACATCTTCATAAATTGTCCGGTTACAAAGGTGCAAAAACCTTTGGCGGACTAATCACCAATCACCAATTACTGCAAATACCGATTAAATCTCTATAATCAAGAGTTTCAATGGATGCAAAAACATGTACCATGTTCTGTCATGATTTAGTGCTTAGGACTAATTTTTTTTCATTTAATATAGCAACGATTTTTAAGAATTAAAAAAAAATAAATACGCCACTAAACTATTTAACGTTCTTTTAAAGAGTTCAGGTTGAGAAAAATTGTATTAATTTCAACTATTGTGAACATTATTCCACCTTAAGGTATAATGAGCGATCAAATGAACCAACTGAATGATTTATTTAGTAAGGCTTAGAATGTATGTTTGTACATGATGGGTCGTTTGTAAACTTGGAATTTGTACCCTAGAGCGAAATCGTTGAAACAATCCCTACTCACAACGACTTAGGAATTCTCTACGGCTCCTTGATCTCTTGAAAAGCTTCACTCTGTTTCAAAGGCAAATATTATTTTAGCAATGAAAGCGTCGCCGGAGGAAAGACGTCCATTCAGGGCCTCACTTGATTTGCTGGAGTCCTCGTAAGAAGTAAAGCCTTCACTTTTCTCCCACTTCAAGCCATGAAATCAACTCCGGCCTCCTCTGCCGGTCGTAAGGAGAAACTTTCAATTTCATTCCGATTAGAAATTCATTGAAATGCAACATTAAAAGGATTGGAGGAGGAGGATGGGGAGAAAAAAGAGGGCGAGGTGGGAAGTTAATTGGTTAACGTTGTGTATATTTAAGAAGTAACGCGAAGAGCTACGAGCTCTCACAGTCAAGGGATGGCAAAGAGACGTGCGAGGGTGAAGGGCGAAGAAGAAGACGAGTGGAATAAGGCAGAGGGAGCTGTAAAGTGGAGCACCCTTTAAATCCTCGTCCAAATTGCAGTAATCTAACGTAAGCCTTTACTTCTATCCTTTGCCTTGTACCACGTAGAACACCTCCGTTTCCTTTCCTAGTTCCAATCGACTTTTTGGCTTTTCCCCTCCCTTTTAAAGGGAACTCCTCTTTTTTTGGGGCGACTTACCGACTCAATTTGTATTCATTGTCTCGGACGGACTTTACCAATTTAATACAAGAAAAAGAAGATGCCGTGTTTTCCCCAAGTCGGTTCTTGCTTTGTGACTTTCTCGAAGCCACTCCATTTCCATCTAAACCCTTCGCCACTATATATACTTATACACGACTCTCTCGAGAATACTGTAAACCGAACGTCCAACTTCGATAGAACCTCAACGCCCGATCTTTCCTTTGCTACGTTCTTTCCACTTTTTGCCGATCTCCGATTCTGCCCATTGTTTTATTAAATTCCACTAACCCCTTCCAGACTTCTTCTTTGATCGTATTTACGACGGAAAGAAAGAAGGGAAATCGAAGCCCCCGATTGTTTTCTATTTTTGTACAAACTCGGCAAAAAATACTGAAGGTCTCGACACAATTCACTGATTCGGTAGATCTTAAAGGTAAGAAAGTTTTCTAGGTTATTGAAATGAATGAACAAAAATATAAAAAAGTTTGTAGCTGCTGATGTGTATTTTGTGGCTTATCTGGACCAACTTTATCAAGTAGTTGCCCACAATACAGACATACTGAGGCAGTCCAAGTCCAGCACACAAAGAAGCAATTCCCCTGAGAGCCAACCTACCATCCTCTGGTTCAAGAAAAAATTCAATTCGTGCATCATGTATGAGCTAACTTTCGAAGTTACCATTTCTTGACTTCAAAATTTTTCCTCGTCACCCTGAACTTGAAGAGTACCCACACGTAAGTAACCATGCCATATAAGTTTTGCAAATTTTACTAGTTCATAACAATAGAGTACCTACTAACCCGGCTACTGAGATGGGATGTGGAATACCTCTGAGAGAAACAGGCGAAGCTTTGGAATTGGAGTAGCATCTGGATGATTTTGAGAAAGAAGATGGATGAGTAGGAGCCAACTGGGTTTCCTCAAGCTCAATGCAAGCGGGCAAGACTTAGTATCCAAGATTCATGCAAAATACATCGAGTTACCAAGATCGTGAACATTGCAAAAGAAAAGAGGTGTACAGAATGCTTTCAACCACGTCAGAACCGCTAATGAAACACCTGAAGATAAGGTCTATCGAGGAGGAGTCTATAGGATGTCTATCGAGATTCTGAAGAAGTTCCAACAAGGGCTCCAAAATCAATGTAATTTTCCAAATCCACCTAGCATCTTCCGATGATGTAGACAGTTCAGAGGTCAACCCGGCGCTCAATTTGGAGGTAGCACTAGGAGATGCGAGACGTGAAAACTAGCGTCCCCAAGACCGAACAATAGTGATTTCTCAATACCTAATGGTCTATGAAGTCGACCTTCAAGGGGTCCCAGAGCAAATGCAGTCTGGAGAAGGACTGGAGTCACCAAGTACTGGATACTGGATGCTGGAATACTGTCCGCAAGTATCAAACGGAGATTCCTTGGCAAGCGAAAAGTTTTCCAGAAAAAGGAATTCGGGAAAGTGAACAAGGAGAAGGAGTAATCGAGTGAGGGACCAAACTATGTACAGAAAAAGGAGGAAGAATCTTTGTTTTTCCTAAGACTCTACTGAAGGTAGGAAGAGTCCACGAATAAGTAAGCAAGAAAAGAAGAATGCTCGTATAAGACAACAATTCGGCTGAGAACTCTCTCAGAGTTCGCCGAATGACGACAATACATCCGGATTAGTAGCTCGTTATTTTTCCCCATCTTTCCTCAACAAAAGAACCGATAAAAAAAAATCGCCTTTCTCTCCCAGTTACGAACTGAAGCTCAGTAATTACGAGTGACGACTGTAAGAAGACAGAAGGCCGTAACCCGGCTGATGAGGGAACGATTGGAATTCTGCCTCGAGTTTTTATTTGGGGGGAAAGAGGCCTTTCGTCCCCGCTTTAACCCTCCTTTCACTCCAAAAGCTAGATCTTGTTACATTGTTTTTTCCTTCTCTTCTTTCGCTCGGTCCTCCTCCTTCTCCTTGTCATAATAAATTCGCGTTCAGCGGCGTCGACTCGCTCTCCTTCAAAGCCCACAGAAGATTCAGACTGCGAGGAAAAAAGGGCTCGTTGTTGAGGCTGAACGAGGGTGAAAGGAATTTAATAAAACAATGAGTTCTGAAGGGGTTGAATCGAGGGATAAAAGAGGAAAAGTAGTAGTCGTGCTGAAATCAGCTCGATTTCCCTTATTTGAGGATTTATGACTGAGAAGCGGAAAACAGAAGCATATGAAGTTTCAGGGATTGAGCAATTACCCCTGTCATACGAGTAGATGAGTTCTCCTGTTGAACTGATGAGAGGTCGAACCTCTCCGTGAATGTCGTAGCAGAATTTTGGAGGCAGGTCTGTGTCACTTTGCAAGACTAACGACGATCAAAAATGATCAAGTTTACTGTCCAAAATGAGCTAGTTCACCGTCCACCCACCAGAGAATAGTGGCAAAGTCCACCCTGTTGAATAGATGCAATGGCGACCAACATGTTCCCTGCCGAATCTTTCAACGTGCCACATGGCAAGGCAGATTAGCGTCTTGACCTGGCCTCTTAGGGTCAGCATCCGCTCAGTGTACAAGTTAAATTTGATCCACTTTCCGGTATCCAATTGAGATGAAATTTTGCTTGCATGTATAAATCAGATGACAATGCAGTATTATTCATTTTCTGTGGCCATCTTCCAATTCATAGGTGACCATCATCCATTTCATTACAATGGACCTACTTCAATTCGTAGGAAATCGTCTTCCAATTCATAAAGAACATTCTTCAATTCATAGGGGACCATCTTTCTATTCATGAAGGGCAGCCATCATTTCACAATTCCTCCATCCTTTAATTCCTGTGGGTTCATCTTCCAATTCATAAACGGCATCTTAAATAATGTTTCTAGGATATTGAAGTGGTAACCCTACCAATCCCATAATTGGATAAGTTTAGATTCGTTCGACAGGCGAAATTGTGAATTCAACATAAAATAAAATAGTACCTTAGTGGGTATTATGATGGGTACTCACTGCTGAAAAACAGCAACACTTTGGTTCAATAAGGAGGCACTCACCTGAAACAGAACAGTAAGATTGTTAGATCGTTAATCACTTCAATCTTATCAAATACGGATAACAAATCCAATATTCTATAAATTTGTATAAAACTCCCCTCAAAGACAGAAGAGGTACGTCATAAGAAGAAAATAAACATATTGTTTAGTAATGCATGCATTCCAGGGGACGTCCCATTCGATAAGCATTAGATAAGTTTAACCGCTGGTAAGCGATAAAACTGTTTCACTCGATGTAATTTATTTATTACTTTAGACAAGAAATAGTGACCCCCCCACCTCACCCTTATCCACCACAACATTTCTAGCGGTGTGGGAGCCTCGAATCTGAAGAGCATTTTAAAATCCATGATCTACGATACCCAACATGCGAATTCGAGTTCACCTCCCCCCCCCCCCCTTCCACTCACCAATGGTGCCAGTCTGGCACCAAAGCGGAAATACGTCTTAACATTGAAGTTTCATCTACTAGTTTTAATAGGCAGTCCGTCGAGGTTCACATCCGTATTCAAGGTGAAACACAAAAGAAAACCCACGAAATATGCGGTTTATGGTGTCCTGGCACCATGGTGGCACCACTATTAGTTCCATGGTGGCATAGAGAATAATTCATGAAAATCCAGAGGTACAATGAGAATTTTTCCTCAATTTCAAAGGTTGGGTACAATTAGTAAGCAGTAATGGAACCGAAATATTGAAAAATCGGATATTTTGTGAATATTATCCCCCCACTCACTCCCTCTCCTTGCAAATTTTGGTACTCTGGTAAAATCATGTACTACTCGGAAGTTATTTGAGTCAAACAAAAAAAGAAACACGCAAATCGGTTGGAAATTGAGGCCTGGGAAGAGTTTATAAGATTATGCCCGCAAACGTACGTTTTTTAAGCATTAACCCCCTCTTTCCCCCCCTTAAAAGGCGAAATTCGAAATTCCGGCGCCGTAGTGCACAACTAGATAGTTTTTCGCGTCGAAGAAAAAAAGAACCACGAAAATCGGTTGAGAACTAAGGCCTGGGCAGACGACACAAGATTATGCCCAAAAACGCTCGTTTTTTGAGTATTAACCCCCCCTTTCCCCCCGTTAAAAGGCAAAATTCGAAATTCCGGCGACGTAGTGCACAACTAGATAGTTTTCCGCGTCGAACAAAAAAAGAACCAGGAAAATCGGTTGAGAACTAAGGGCTGTGCAGACGACACAAGATTTTGTCACACACACACACACATACACACATACACACACACACACACACAGACATACACCTATGGTTTTTTTTCGCGGATTTGGATTCAGAATGTTCTAAAACGGATTACTGTGTGGTTATTTTTTTTTCTGTTGAGTGTTGTCCAACTTCACCCCAGATCGATCGCATAAGGACGCCCAAGTCTTACTGTGGGACGTCCTAAAAACTGAATAGGTAAATTATACATCGCCCACGACTACCCACCGCCGCCCAAAGGAATTGACGAAGTTGAGGATAGTGGGGGTGGGAGAGATGGATGATAGTCCACCTATAGATTGCCTTTAGGTGGAGTCCCGGAGAACGCGGGTGGTGACACCACAGGACACTCCCGCCGCGACCGACAGCGCATTGGTTCATTAGATTCAACGGGATATTGGAACTACAAATTACAATACACAAATAACAGACACTGTAGAATGTCCTTGGTCCTAAGTGTACAGCCCTCTTCCATACGACGATTTGTCAAACTTTCGTCGTTGAGTAAACAATTATAATTTGTTTATTGTGTAGAACGTTCGTTATTATTGTGTTGGTTCTGAGAAAGTTGAAACTTACCAAATAAATTAACAGAAACGTTGGCAATAAATGAGAAGTTTTCTTGCGGATCCCGATCATAAATGACGAGAAATCCAATTTGCAGTGGTATATATCACGTTCCACACAACAGAGTGAAATGAAGAAGAAGTCGTGCGGCTTGATTCATGTTATGTGAGAAAGTTGGGAAGGGAGAGGTCCGTTTGGGAGGATCTTCCCTCCTGGAAATCGGCAATAAATTGTAATCAAATTCTGTTAGGTCTCTGCACGCCCTCGGGGGACCCAAAACTACGAAAAGGGACCACAAACTGAAATGGAGCATCAGGATGGGTTCCATTAGTCCGAGCTTCAGCACCCCCTGGAGGCGAGGAGTTAACGAATCGTCATATTGATTTCATCAGGTTGACACGACAACAAGGGTAGTCTGATGATGATCATCAGTTTGGAAGTAGTATTTGACGTTGATCATTGTACTAGGATAAGCCCTTTCTAGACCCATCAGTTCACTAATGAATCCATCGATATAATTGGTCCCAGCAGACGATCATCAGAAATACACCATCGAATAACAACTGTCAAAATAATAACAGACAATTAAGGTGATTGATTCGTAACACAGAGAATGATAGAAACTCAAATAATGTACCCTCGCGCGGGAGCAATTTATCCCTTACTCGAGAATGCAGGTGGAACTAATGGGAAACACGTAATGAAACTCTATATAACTTGAGGGGGTCGTCTCTGTTCAATTAATTATTTTAATTAACAAATTTAATATGCCACAGGCAGCAATCAGTATCTAACAGGCGTTTTTCCAATTTAATTTCCGTTACATAGAAACACTCATTTCATGAACGAAGATTTTCCTGAAAAACAATATTTCCGTGAAAGTTCCATTCAAAACGTTAGCTAAGTTGGTCTCATTTAGATTAACAAGTGAGAATCAGTAAGTAATTCAGAACTTGAAGAGTAAGAAAGTAAACAACCAATTTATGCTGAATTTTCGTCGGACTGCTGCTGTCCTTCAAAGGGAAGAATTTGTTCTGATTATTTCGCTCGTGGATTCTTACTGCCTTACCCTTTCAAGTGGAGAGGAGTTCACCAACCGATTCGAAAAACTATAAGGTCATGCGATCCCGTCCGCGAGCTGGCACCTATCCAAATAATCTCCCGAGCCGATTGGCCCTAAATTCGGTGATCTCATGGGAACTAGTTCATCAAACCAGCAAACTTGAAGAGTATGTTACATGAAATTAATAAAAATGAAACTTTGGTTTCTCGTTCAACAACAACATTGAGAAGTCGATCTCAATTATGTTGAAGGGTTTCCACTTTTTTACATGTATCGTGACTCCCACTGATCGGATCAAGATGAAATCATTGGGCATACTTTTTAGATCCGACAAATCAGCTTGGTGCTTGTTGAAGATTGTTAATTTCTCATTTAAATACCCGGAGTTGGAATTGAAGTTTCTTCTCCAGTATTGAATAGTTAAAACTCGATAATTTCTCGATCGACACGAAATCCATTTAGACTGGATCACGGAAGGACGGGCTCGCTGTAAACGGTACTCGTTCTAAACGAGTTGGCGACGAAGGGTTAGGAAGAGTTGTCTAGGCATTGTTTGTTTCTTTCCTCGGTTCAGCTGAATTTTCATTGCAACAAGTGCGATTAGCCTACGGCAACTCTCCAACGCACCTGTTGATGGGGAGTTACAAGTGACAGGTAAATTATACCCGCCTACCCACGATAGGATCCGTACGGAGACTGAAACAGAAAAAAATCTCTTGGCTCGCAGGAAGCTCTTTTCTTGTATGGAGTCGCTATTATGACAGAGTTGTAACATTGCTGAGAGAGGTCTATTTTGAGTCGGTCGTATATGACAATTATTCCTCCAATTCTTAGGGCATTGACGAGATTGAGCCATTGAGGTCTGGGAGCCGCCGTGGTGGGTGGGTCCGGGCTCGGCTCGGTACCCCCTACTGGGCTCCGCTGCTTTTGTGGCTTGGAGGTTTCTTACTACTTTATATATTACCTACTTATTATCTTATTACTTTCCTTCTTCCCCCTTTTGGTTTATTATTTCTAACAATAAGCCTATGTGATCGAAAAATTTTTTATAACCCCCCCTCAAACTTTGTCACTTTACGTTTCAAGGTGCGTAGAATCCAAATTTGCAATGTCCGTCCGCCGTCCCCCGTCCGCGGCACTTTTCTTAACAACACTGGACCGATTTGGTTCAAATTTAGTATATGGGCTCCATTTGGGGTCTAGTTGTGCCGCGAAGCTTTTGGTTGATGTAGGTCACTTCTAAGGGGTGAAAATTAAGGGTTGAAATTTTCAAGAGTGCCCTAGCTCGAAAACTCTCGAAATAAAGGTATCGTTTTTTCACCAATTTTAAATAGTATTGAATTTTAAAAAATTTTTGAGACCACCCGGAGCTCTGTAGGACAAACTGTTCGGTCCCTACGAGTACTTGAAGGTTTTCCTTCGATAAAACAGAATCATGAGTGTGAATCGCAAAATAGGTCTAATCTCCATTCAAATTTTATCGGACTAAAATGCGATCGCTGTTCATTTCTTCGATTTGTATACAGTTTTGCCTTCTGCGTAACCAGTAATCAAATTTCCACATGAAGCTTTCTATTTTTCCAATCGAGTGTGAAGCGTTTAGTTCTTTCTAATAAACTTGATTGTGAAGGTGTGAAGCCAGTATGGTGTGGTAGGTAGTACCTAGCTGGTAGGTAAAAAAAGTTGGTAGGTAAAAAAAATGTTGGTGGGTAAAAAACGCTGCAAATCATTGCTCAAAAGCTTCTTAATTCTTCAGATCACTGATCAGCTGAGTGAGCTCCGAAGCCATTTTCAATCCTATTGAATGGAAGTGCTCTTCCAGGCGTCTTCAGCATTCGAGGAGATCTTCTTCACTCTTCAGATCACTGATCAGCTGAGTGAGCTCCGAAGTCATTTTCAATCCTATTGAACGCAGGAAGCTGAAATTTTAGAGGGAAGGTCAAGGGAGAATACAGATGGTGGTAGGTACTGTTGATGGAGAACCAGTGATCTATACAGAAGGGTGATCTATACAGAAAATAATAAACCTTTGAGCAATGATTTGCAGCGTTTTTGTCATTACCTACGTTACCTGACCTAGTATTATCACTTGTTACATTCATTTGTTAGCCATTGTTTATTATATGATGACTATTGTTGATGCACGATGTGTTACACAACAAATAAAACATTCATTCTTTCATTGAGTTAGGTTGATTGAAGAGTGATGATCAGCTGCCAAGACGAGACCTCCCAAAGAAAAAAGAAGTTTTTGAATTCAGTCGATGATGGCCCAAAACAAATTCATCGTACTGATTCAATTGATCATTTCAAAATATTACTGAACATGGTGAGTGGAGGTTAATCTATCGATCCAATTTCTTATCCATCGGACAAATGGGAACATGAGCGTTTCAGCAAAGGTGGCGTTCCTGAATGGTCAACCAGGATGATTCAAAGAAAAACTTCGTACTTTGTAGCTACAAAATCTCATAGAATAAATTTTAAATTCTCTACCACCAAACACACTAGGTCACTGAATCGCTCTCCCTCGCTCTCAGTATTGCAATGTCACTCGTTCATTCACCTCTGAACCCACGTAGAATGTTCTCAAGGGTTTTGTTCCACGAAGTGTGTAAATGAGTCAAGCTGGCGTCAAACAACTGTTCATGTACTCCTCAACACTACCCTACTCGCTTTTTAGGGACAGAAGCACTACTTATACCTTTGTGGTCCACCGTCAGAGAAATTCAAGAACAACGCTCGCTAATGATGTTAGAAGTGACATTATGACGCAGAGCCTTCTCGACGGCAGCTTTACAAGTCCGACGTTGCTTTTAATTTGACGACTTCAGATCTTGAAACTGCTCCTTTGTAAACTTCTCTCCCTCCAAGCTCAAAATAGACGAAGAAGCGAAAACTCGTTCTCCAACTGAAAACACTGCGGGAAATCATATTACCGCTGCGGAAAAGACCGGGGAGGCGGAGGTGGGACGAAAGATATTAAATTAAACTTCCCTTGTAGAACAAACTCAGTTGAACCGTTTTGATAAAATTGTAATATTAAAAGCTTCGAGGATGTTAGAATTACCCTTTATTAGTCGATGCCATTTTTTGCTGAAATGGAAACATCCCGAGGGAGATACTGAGCGATTTTGTAAGAAGACAAAAGTGTGGAGTTGTAATAATTGAGATTCAAATGTAATTTTGCAGTGTATAGACACTCCAGTATTGTTTATATTGGGTGAAACTGTTTTGTGTAGTAGGAAAGCAAACAAAAATGTATGTTTTATCGCTTATTGATTGAACTTCAACCTTTTCCAATGGGACGGACCCTGGAATGCATGTGTTACTATAAAATGTCTTCTTGTATTCATCTCCCGGCCATGAAACGAAACAGTTTACGATTTTTTTCTGAACTTCGGACTACCCTGAGAAATTCGCGATTTTTCGAATAGGTTCCAGCAACATCTCTGTTTGAAACGATGCTATTCTACATTGTCCACCCGATTTGGTAGACCTTACATTGTCAACCCACTTGAAAGCCTGTAAACTGACCACCCGTCGACGAACATTTCACTGTCCACCCCTTGACAGACCTTATGTTGACCATCCCACTTGGTATGCCTTCATTGTCCACCCCCCTTGACAGATCTCATATTGCCCCGCCCATTTGGCAGACCTTAGATTTTCCAACCTCATAATACTATAATATTTAATTTAGTCAGATTTTTGATAGAATTGTATTCAAGAGGAGGACAAGAAGCATCCAACCATAAATGAAAAGATGCTGGTAGGAGTAATTTATTATAGTCTTATAAAAAACAAAAGAGGAAGGTGGTTACGGTACTCTGAAGATGGAATGACTTTAAAATAGATGGTACGGATGAGCAGACTTGGGAGATTAAGGGTACGATTGATCAAACTAGTCAGGCTTGGCCCGGGTTGTGATAGAAGATAAGGATGTAGAACAGCGTAAAGGTTTAGGGCTGAAGGATACCTTCCCTTTGAGGTGGAAACACGGTGAAGGTATACTGATCTACAAACCCGTGGAGCGACGGCGATGGAGGAGAGGGGGCTGTGTAAGACAAGACGTGTGAGAGCTCAGACCTCCATCCTGCCGTCGTATCGGCTTTCAAGTCTGGTTTTCATCTCCTAATACGAGAGGACTTTCCACGCAGGTGTTGTATTTGGCCAACATAGCTTCAACATGTTAGGCTACTTCTTCACATTCATTTTCTCTGCTATTCATATGAGGACTGACGTACCAGTAGTTTCCGGGATAGAGGCGACTGAAGGAGATTGATTTCAGAAGACATGCCTTCATTCTTTGCTGTTCTTTTCAGAGCACAGACTTCTGAAATAATCCCTCACAAAATTTCATCGGTGTAAGATGAACAGATGAGAAGTTAGAATTTTGAAGCGTCATTCTTGCTGAAATTGGTTAAGCCCCTTAAGGACTACGGGAATTGATTGGGGATTGAATTGGGCCTGTGTAATTAAGCTAACTTCCCTTATTGTCATCCTTGGTCGTTGAGATCTGGTACTGCAAATCAGAAGGAACCACTTGGAGCAGAGTAGGTCAATGTTGCTGACTAGTTCAGAACATCAAGTTATGGCTTTGAAGGCAGAAGATTTAAATTCTGCATCAATTTCATTAAAACCAGTATGTCCTTTATCAGGTACTAAATTTTCCAATTGTTCTACACAGTCCTCACGATAAACGATTAAATAGTGATTTACCCGTGCTTTGCTCAAGCCTGCTTTTAGGTCCACGAATTAGTTGATGCTCAGACTTCTTGAATCATCCCTTCGAATCCCATGCATACGATTAAAAAAATAAAAGGTTTGATTGCACAGCTGATTTTGTCTCAAACTTATTCAAGGGCTATGCACAGGAGAAGCTTTTTGATCAAACATCTTTCCAACCACTTTGAGCCAAATTCCAATAGTTCATGATGGAGAGGAGAGGAATATTTTTTGCAATTCTCAATCGTGTTTCTATTCAAAACCTTGCAGAGCTACTAGACAAGGCTAGAATGGCGTTGACCTGAAAGCTAACAACGAAGCGTGCCATGCGCTCGCTCGATTAAGCAGTCCACTAAATGATAGGTAGATCAAGTCAATCGATTGAGCGCAATTTGGACCAAGTCGTCCGTTTTAGGGCAAATATTTGTTGAGCACATACGCCTTGGGGATCCATTGTTAGATGAAACCACTCAATCCGGTGGACGGCCATACTCTATTGGCAGCAACATCCTACATAAGCCCTATTGATTTACCCTGAACATCAATTAAGTCCCATCGGGTTTCTGTAATACAAACAGAACGCAGATGCGGTCGTTTCCAATTAAATAGCCTCAGCCCGCCCAGCTCGTCCTGCCCAGTGTCAGATCCCTCCATCAAACTTCCTAAGACGTTCTCCACGACACAGTTTCCGCTTTGGATAATGTTTTCGACGTTTCCTTCACTTTCCTGAATGTGACAGCTCCTAACGAAGAAGTCGACGGTTTCCAAGTTGGCGTGGGGAGAAACAAAACATTGCTGCCAACAACTCGCTCCTGATCACCACGAATTGAGAATAAATAAATCGGATAATCTGCACACAGTCTGTGTTTGAGGCGTTTCATGAGATACGGATTTTTCATATAATAATATTATATGGTATATTATATTATATCAAAGTCAATGCTAGAGACGAAAAGAAAAACATCGTCCCTTATTACACGAAAATGAAAGAGATCTCCTAGTTCTTGTTCTGAATCCACTGAACTCTGTCTTCCATGATTATAACTGTAAATCAAAAGATGCTCACTGCAGCTCACGAAGAGCTCAAACTTTGTTTAATTGAAAGGTATTATGATTGGTATCTTTCACTTTTCTGATCCATAAATAGGCAACATGGCTTCTTCAGCCTTTAGATCTATAACAAATCAATAGCAGCAACGACGAGGCAGCTGAGAAGCCTTCAACCTGAGGACTTTCAAGGAGCCTTCAAACAGTGGAAACGCCGATGTTCGAAGTGCATTGTGTCATAGGGAGAGTATTTTGAAGGGAACAAATCGAATTTTCGAGGGTCAGAGAAAGTTAAATTGCTTCCCATGTTGAAGCGAAACGGAACATTCGACAATTTTCATAAGTTTAGAGTAACAATTTTTAAAAAAAACCGGGTTTAAAGCAAACTTTTGGAAAAAACTGGAAATAATAGAAAATTGAGGGAGGTTAGGACGATCATAATTTTCTCGTCAGAAAATTAAATGGCAGTTAGTCGCTTACTGAAGGCAGGAAAAGGTTGGAAACTTGAATGGGTCAACTAACTCGATGGAAGCGAATCAGACATTTCATCAGACTATTCACGTAATTCGACTATAGGAAAACTTGATGTGCTGTGGAAGAGTCTAACCACACGAAAAGATCTACGAGCGACGTCTTTTAATCATATATTAATTGGGTTCTGCAAAGCAGGAAGAAGGGATGGAGGGATGACATTTTTTTTGAGTTTTGAGTACGTTGAAAATAAGAAAGATTTGAACCGTTCCTCAATCACTCGTATAATTTTCTGGATCAAGATGGGAACCTCAATATTTCCGCAAAAATGCAATTCCATTCTCTACTCGTAAGATAGATAACCTGAGAAGCCTTAGTTGGATCAAATGAATGGGAAGAGTATAAAGGGATTAAGAAATCTATAATTTGGTTTTGAGGAAATAATAAATTTTCAGAGTTTATCCACGAAGGGCCCAAGATGGTCTCCAACGGAGTTCATTGCTCCAGAATTTATGGAATCTCCTCATTACCACACCATCGAATTGTTCGTAAACTGATTCTATCAAGTGGGGTTATAAGTGAATATAGTTTATGCCATACGAATCTCACAAAGACCCCATCGTTATCATAGGTCGCAACTGCGCAAAGTTAAGATCATGATCAGTATTTTTATCTGATTCCGATTAGTTCTAGACGTTATTTTTCATTGTAGGTTGGGTGGTCAACAAACATGTTGAACTATTGATACTAGGCAGCTATGAGTATGAGTAAGTAAGTAAACAACCATTTCAGGTTGGATTTTCATCCGACTGCCATTCCTGGCGTCGCAGACGTCATCAGCTGTCTTCCTAAGGGAAGATCAGAATTTGTTCTGATGATTTTGCTCATGGCTTCCCATTGGCCTCACCGCCCTGGGTTGGGACGAGGGGGAACTGCGACCGACTTGCCCGAAAATATGCTCCCGAGGCGAGCTTCGAACTCACGGCCCCTGCAACCGGTCCGAGTCTCGTCTCCAGAGACACATGCCGTAGCTCGCTCGATCACAGCTGACCCCCAGCTATGAGTATATCTTCTACTCTTTAGTGTTTGGAATCTCGATGCCTCCCACGTAAGGCATAGGAATTCTTGAGCTTCAATTTATTAATTTTTATACTTAATCTATTAAGTGGAGAGAGCTGTCTGTTCTGAAGAGGGTGTCCAGTATTTCAGAGAGAAATAATGTATTTTTTTATGGCATTATAGTTACAATCGGTAATAAGAGGCAATTTTGTGCATCAGCCAAATGAAGAATAAAAGAGTGAGAGATCTCCTAGAAAGACCCAAATTTAATTTCACGATGACACGGTGAAGTAAAACTCATAATGATTACAATCGGGGGGGTCCTAATGGTATCAGCATCGATTCCTTCCTATAATCGATACTGTGAAACGAGAACAAGAGTTAGGAGGAGGGGTTGAGGGTATCTGGTTATAGAGGCCATAACCGACGAGAATACTGTTCGATAAAATGAAGGAAATTCGAGAAGACGACGATTGAAGGAGAAACACGCGGAAGGGAAGCACAGGGTAGATATGGAAGGAGGGATCCATTTCGTTGGGTAACAGTGATTGTTGCGGGGCAGGCCTTTATTGACCACATAGCTCAACCCAAACCTTCTTCCACCTTCTCTTCTCTATGGGGAATAAAAGACGGAAAAAACGCCCCCACCGCCCTCCAACAGGAAGCTGTATCCTGGAAACGGTTTTGCGATCTCTTCTTGTGGCGCCCCCTCCCGGATCAAGTAGAGGCACATATATTGTTATTATAAGAAAATACGAGTAATATTACGGATCGTTAACCTTCTCTCGGAGCAATATATCCGACAAAAGAAAACATCCCCCAGCCATCCTTTCACCAGTGCTTTTATTGGATAAGAGGCTTACGCTGAAGAAGTGAGTAATACCGAGAAAGTAATTAAGAACCATGATGAAACAAAATAACAAATAATCAACGGTAAGTTGGAAAATTAAGGGCTGGCTCCCTCCTCATGATTAGTTTCCATACTTTGAACGTGCCCATCGTCTGAATGATGAAGTTCTGGTGGACAATTTTGTCATTTCGACAACATTTTTCTATCCCTTTTTGAGACGATACCAAACGCGAAATTTTAGATGAAAAATTGATTCATTCAGAACCAACAGTACCCAAATTATCACGAAATTGGAATTTTACGTGGAAATTCAATACGTTTCATTAGCATTGTTTTAGTTCACAAATAAGTGCTTAACTGTTCGCAAAATGTTCTTGAAACGTTAAAATCTTCCTTTGATCTGTTGGTTAGCTACTCATCATTCTGCTTCCTTGAAGATGTGCCAAAGTATCGAGGAGCTACTAGAACTGGCGTCATCATGGAAGCAATGAAAAAAGGAATGAAAAAAAATTTTGTTGGTCGATCCCAAAGGATCATTAATGAAAATAATAAACCAAAATGCTCCAAATTTTATGAATTTAACGTTTTATAAGATTTGAGAGCTCTCAGTTTTCCAAATCGATATGATGCAACCATTTTATTGTTAAAAATCTGAAAAAAATCTAGGTAAAATGTAAAAGTCTAATCATGGACCGGAATCTGTTTCGACACATGGCCCAGAAAGCTCACACGCCCAGGACCCAATTTGGGCCACCATAATCACGCTTTCGGCCAAAAGGCCTCTATCAAAAAAAATTCCCGAATCTCAATGAGCTCCCGAATGTCGAAGAAAATTTTTTCTTGTAAAATTTAGGAACTGAATGAACGAGAAAAAAATGTTTACAAAGAATTTCCTCTATTTCAATATTTAAAAAAATCATTATCACGTTTAAAAAATGCATCAGTGGCCGGAAATGGGTTAACAAATCTTATATTTATAAATTTGTATTCTACATGTGCCTGTACTTGTAAATGTGAAATTATGTTTTTAATTTTTACAACTATATGTATTTGTATATACACGTAAAACTGTGCTTCTACATGTACTCATTTCGAACTAGCAAGAATTTGCCAAGGTACCTTAAATACGATAAATATAAGAAAAAACTAATCAAACGGATACAATTATTTAAAAAAATCAAAATCCCAAAAACTTTTACAATTTGTATGCATTTCTCAAAAAAAAAAAACAGAATAAAAACTATGAAATTTGACGTAGTTCTTTGTTATTATAGAGGTCTTTATGTTGAAAATATTCAAAAGACTCCACTAAGCGTAAAATTGGACAAAAACGTTTTTTTCAGGAGTTTTTCTAAGTTTCAAATATTTTTACAACCGGACTCCAAAATGTAAAAGAAACGTTGGAATCCGCCGAGTGAAATACAGTAAGAGGATGGATAAACAGGTCTACTCACAGGTCATAATATCATTGCAAATCAAACTAAGTCCGTTTCAACTCCATCCTCCCGGTAAACAATAACAAATTTTCAACAACGTTGAGCGTTATTATACAGAACAATGCAATATGAGAGAGGTTCAAAGCCGTGTAAACTTTGAATGATCGAAGTTCTCTCGAGTGGAGTCGACGTATAGATTAACTCGAGTGCTCCACTTCAACTTCAACCCCAGTGGAAGTGCGATGCGCAACGCAGCAACGAACGATAAAGTTGAGGGAATGTCGGGTTCCACCTTCATCGAAGTTCATATAAAATTTCAGTAAGGAAAACGTTTTTTCTCTCCTGATACAGCACAATCGTTTGTCCATTCTAGATTCCTGAATGGTATATTCAAATTGTTCAAAAACTTCTGCCTTTGATGAGCATCAAACCTCATCGATGTTTTGATGAAAATTAATCATCAATTGCATAACAAATTTTTTTATGGAGAGAAATTGGTAGCTATTAGAAGATGATAATCATGAATGTGGAGGACAATTTTGAAAAGTGGATATTGGACTTTTTTCCATTTCGTCAAACAAATATAAAAGTGTGAATATGAGGCGAGGAAATTTAGAATGGAGCTCAGCCATTCTTCGTTATGAAGCGGTATAGTTCCAACGTGTCAATCGATACCTACAAATGATAATCGATTGTTAAGCATAGCAAACCGAAAAGTAGTAGCAATAAAGCTGTGGGTCCGTTGGTTTTCTCAAGTAATAGCGTTTATTTCTTGTTTTCTGCATTTCATATAAATTTCTGATCTTGCCAGTGTACAATACGTTTCTTTATGATGAATATTTCCTTTATGATGATATTTCCTACTTGATGACAATAAATTTGTACTGGGAAGATCCTCAACCAAACCACAGAGTAGCAGGGACAATGAATGTAAACTATTTCTCCTTCACCTCCTATATTGAACCAACACTTCCTATCACTAAGTATCAAGCACAACCTACTGATTTGGATACAGATGTCTTAGACATCTGTCTAAGTCTAGGCATCGAGCACAACAAGGGGAGTGGTTAATCTTGGCCAAAGTTCAGAGAAGGCTGCTGTAATCGATTATTTGAAGGATATCGATAGTCTTTGACGTCATGTTGGAACTATCACGATTTGTTTTGCGGGTTTGTAGGTACACTTTCAGTTGAAGGCGCCTTACCGTGTTACTTCTACTGTATGAATATCCCCCCATGGTCAATATGTAGGTTATTTTCTAACCGCATCTCCAATTTAACGATAACTTGACTGCACTTTCAAGAGTACATACATAAAATAAATAAAGGTGAGAGTTGCAACACAATCAGCACTTTGAAATGGTTTCTAGCTGGCTTATACTTTGGATCATTCACTTCGAGCAATATACAAACTGAGCATACTTGACGCTAAGTAGGCAGGGGTAATACAACCTACCTCTGCCGAAAGACGTATCGAAAATTTCCTGACACTAGATATCGATTACATAAGGTCTCGAAGGTCATTAATTTAATAATTCGCCGATTAAGAGCTCTGACACAGGTAGGTACTTTTAGTACATTAGTTAACAGATGAATGAGTTTATTCCTACTTTTGCCCTGTTCTCCCTGGAAACCCCTTGATTTGAATATTAAAATTTGAGTCTCATTACTATGGACCTGTCGTTTGTAAATCCTTGTTTGTGAAAGTTTTGTGATTGGCACCGAATACAGAACATGAAAACATACATAACAACACACAACATACACATACATAACATATTTCATGTTATGTTCATAACATGAAATTTATATGAACTTCATATACAAGTAGTTTCTGCCCAAAGTTATTCAAGTAGATGTCTATTATGGTTGGTAGTTTTGTAATAGCAAGAATTCTGAAAAAATAACCTAGGTTGTGTACACATGGCGCCCATTGTGGGAAGATAGAGAGGCTCCTGTAAGCCAATTGACCTGTTAGTAAAACTTGGACCTGAGTTCATGGAAGTTGAAGAGAAAGAGTGTGCATTTATGACGAATGGAATAGTTCCCTCCAAATTTGGGAAAAATCAATCTATAAGGTCTCGAGAAATTGGCGATTAAGTGAAATAACGTTTGAGCCTCGCTAACGAAACTGTTTGGCTTATGTTGACGAAATTCATAGGGGACCGTCTCGAGGCTGACCAGCTGCAACCCTGAAAATTTCATCAAAATCTGACCATGATTTGGTAGTTATGCCGGGGACAAGTCCTAGGACCACAGTCACGGAACCAAATTCGTTCAAAAAATGGACATTTTGATTTTGGACGACACACATTTTTCTGAACACAAAGCTTCCTTATCTTTGATAGTGAAGAAGCAAAATCGATTATGAAAAACATCCTGTTCCACTCGATCCTACTGAATAAGCAACATCATAATTTATTATTATTGATATTGACCTTATTGATACACAAAGGTACTGCACGTTGATTGTGCCTCTAATAAATAATAGCCCGTAATTACTCTCCTCCTGAATTAATTAACTAGTCCGAGAACAGACTGACTTTGAAATTTCACCGAGGGAAAACTAACAAGAAAAGTGCCAGGATCGATTACTCCCCGAACTATGTCAACTAGAACGGGTTATACAAAGCGGGAAACAACTCTTGAAAATTACTGTGTTTAACTATGCATTAATTTGCCCAGTCTTTTCTCTCTGCGGCGGGAAAACCGATCGAGAAATATTTCAGGCGACGAACCTCAAACACGCCATGATATTACAGGTTCCTTGATAATAAATATTAAAAGGTGGGGTTTTTTACCTCGCAGAAACGTTCGACTATCGAATTTATGAAAAAATTGCTAAGCAGAAAAAACGCCAGAAAACTCGTTTTTTAGCGAGTACTACATGAAACAGAATCGACCTTATTAGTAGCGGGAAGGAGTGACAGTAAACTTCGTATGAGGGTGAAAAACCTGTTGGTATCGCCCTTTCTATTGAAAAGAAAGGCTTGACATGACAGAGAATCGATTCGGGTACATTAATTTAATTGTTAAGTGACCTACCGAGTGAATCATGAATGAGTGAAAAAACTCTTGAACATGAAATAATTAGGATTTTCTAATTTTCATAGAAAACGAAACTGTACCAAGGTTCAATAGTTCTATTTCAAAAATTTTGAAATATTTTTATACCATTAATGGTATGTTGTAAGTCGTATTTTTGTAACATTAATCCTCTCGAATGTTCATGGATTTCTTTGTATACTTTGTTCCTCATCCTTTATTGCCCCAATTTCCCCAACTCGATCGTTCAAACCCGTTAAGTGTGTACTTGAACGGTTGAATGGGGCTTTGATTGCTGATCGATCATCGAAAGCGAGATTGGGACCGCCGACTCCGAAGTCGAAAAGTCTTCTGCTCCCAAGATCAAGTTCTTCCTGTATCAAACTTCATTCAATACTTCCCCGATGAGCTGGGTTAGCCAAACTGAAACGAGAGGGTGAACAGGTCGACAAACCCTTGAACGAACATCGTAAAGAATCTCTTCTGAGGCAACATACAACTGTTTGAAAGTTATTGTACGTCAGATCGTTCATCCGAAGAAGCTGGTAAAAATTAGCATGGCTTCATAATCTTCAGAACTTGCATTTTTGAGTTCAAGTTGCGGAGAGGAAGATAATATTCATAGAGACTTGAGGATGGAAACAGTCCACGAAATTATCGCAAGGTACTCAGGGAGGCGCGAACAACGCCTCCACAATCATAAAAACCCGGAAATGCTCTACTTTTTGGACAATGAAGATGAATTCAGGCGACTAACCTTGAAACGTGGGTAGGATATGAGAAGGAGTGCGGAATAGGTCATCGAAACGTTGCGTCCACAGACAATCATACATGAGATGGTTAACACCTTCAATGAGGGTCCCAAAGTCGTGCAACCCTGCAGTACTGAACATTTTTCGAGCTTGAAACTCGATATTGGTGAATTGGAACGCAAAATTAGTATTAAAGTTCGGCATCAAAAACGAAACAATGTTTTAGACAGTTGAACTCATACTGAAGACGAAAAAAAGCAAAAAATGGAATATATCAAAAAGGGGAGGTACCAGGCCCCCTCCGCAAAGAGAGTTGAAATGCTAGGTATGACCGGCCGACCGGTCGTCCGTATGGCAGGTATGCAGGGATGACCGGTCGACCGGTCATCCGCACTGAGGGTGTTAAGAACAAGTCGAGCTGGGATGCAATGGCAGTATTTGTCACAGCAGTCCTCAAAGCAAAAAAACTGGATGGAAGATAGGAGGAAGAAGATGAGGAATAGAATTGAAGGAGAGACCAGAAGTAGGAGCAGCCTTTTGGCACAAAAAAAGGGCTCACCCTGAAGTAATAATGTACAAGTGATTCCGGGATGAGTCTTAAGCAGAGGGAGTGGGGTTTCAGTTGGTAGGGCCTACCAGGTTTTAGTTGTTTGGGCCAATGCTGGGGAGTCCAACACTGGTGGCGCGAACTTTCCCTTCACTCTTAAAGAGTTTTTCCCCACTCCCGTAAAAAAAAGAAGAAAAAAAACCTCAAAACGTGGGTAAACAATCAAATTTTGAGGGTGGAGGGGGATTACAATTTGAGCGTAGAGTTGTCGAAAATTAATTTCCTGGCTAACGAACCCGTCTTTCTATTTATTATTGTGATCGATTTGACACAAACATGGAATATTTGGCAAAAGAAGTGCTGAATTTACCTTCAGGAGTGACATACACACATACACATCGTACATGGCGTGTATCGCATGAGAGTGCTGCAGAATAGGATTTTTCAGATTGATGTGTGAATGGCAAATGCTACCGTTAGTTTAACACCAATGAAGGTCATATTATGAAGAAATAAGTTCGATCTTGAGAAACTGGGTTTGCAATGAAAAGTTGACAGACAAACCTTGCTTGATTCTTCATTTTTCGATCTGATTACTTTGAGATCTTATTTTTTTTAATACTCATGAAACTTAATTAAAATTACGATTTTCAGTTGAGCGAATTGTCTAAGAACTATAAGAGAAAAATTCCCCAATCCCTAAAAAGAGAAGTCTGGAAATACACCTGGCGTCGTTTGGGAGCTGTTTTCATTATCGCTCCGAGCGCTCTCAGGGAAATATTTCAAAGGTAAACATGGAGCAGGGATATCTCGGAGATTAACCCTCCAAAATATCTCAGAAGGATAAACAGCGCGGAAAACACCTTTGAAACAGCGAGAGAAAACGGCCGAAGAGGTAATAATACCTCAAGAGACCCCCAGGGGAGCTAACAAATCATCTTTTTCGGAGCGAGCTAAAACGGAGGGGACGCCTCTGAAAGCCCAGTAAGTTACGATTAGCTTCAGAGCTATGAGGCTTGCCTTTTAGATACGAGA
Source organism: Apolygus lucorum (assembly GCA_009739505.2). Lineage (NCBI taxonomy): Eukaryota > Metazoa > Arthropoda > Insecta > Hemiptera > Miridae > Apolygus > Apolygus lucorum. The sequence continues at coordinate 30,789,685 of CM019181.2, forward strand.
GCTTCACTGACTCTGATTACATAAAGTTGCAGTTTCTAACGAAATAAACCTCGGAAACAAGAGGACCCACCCGGTCTTTGTTGGGAGGGCTTTGAAACGCTCTCTCCGATAGTTGTGGGAGTGGCAAAACAGAACGAAGTGAAATCTTCCCTTTGAAGGGCTTGTTGAGCTCGATCCCTTACTGCTCTAGTCACTTTCCCAACCTTCGGCTGTTTATTCGAGCGGATGTAACGAGTTTGATAATCAACGGCAAGGGTTTCCCTGCGAATAAGGTTGGGTAAAAGGGGCAAGAGGGTCGGGGGGGGAGGTCCTGGAGAAATGTCTGGGTTCAACAAATCACAATCAGGGCCTCCTGAGGGAGGAAATGAATTTACGAGAAACGTTTCAAACCCAAGCTGCTTGTGGAGGGGAGGGCTCTACGAAATAATCTTTGTTCAAGGTTTCGTCCCCTTGTCACACTCAGCCCTGCATTTCCTGAGTGGCTAATCCAGTTCAACTGGAGATCCATGAAACGAAGTTAGAAAAAATCAAGAACTTAATCCTGCGAGCGGTAATCTTTTCGACTTTGAAAAAAGTCGTTCGTTTCATTTTATACACGGCATCTTCACCCATTTTAGTTAGACTAGTCGAGCATGAATACGCTCCTCCATTACACTATGACGTCAACCCACTCAACACCTGGATATTTCATCGAATTCGAATGGAAAATTTAGTAGTTACAGCTGTTATTTGCGCATGTGCAGAAGCTATTATCTATCCGGAGTGATGATATTCTTAGGGCACCCTGAGGGTACTACCCTCTACATACTTATTCGCACAACCCCTAAAAATTTCATCAAAATCGGAAAATAAGGTCGTACAGTCGTTGGGTCGTCGTTGTTTGGCGGTGGACTTTGAACCAACTCCTGCGGGGGTCGTGGGTTCATGGCTCATCGTCGACAGCGTGAGTTTTTCGGCGGCCGGGGCTCTCATCGCCCCCCTCGTCACAACTCAGGGCGGTGAGGCAATGGGAAGCCATGAGCGACAGGAATGGCAGTCGGACGAATATCCAACCTGAAATGGTTGTTCACTTTACTTTACTCATTTGTTGATGAAACAAAATCGTTAGATCCCAAATTGGTGAGGGGGGGATTTCTCTATTCCTGCGAGGTTGGCCAGCCTGTACCTAGCGCGTCGAGACTGCTGCCTGGAGAAGCTCCGAATCACTGTCGTCTGTAACTCCACTTCTACCTCCATAAAACCCCTTTAATCAGTGCACTGATGTCGAAGTTTTTCCTTTGTACGAATTCCAGGCTACTGGCAGACAACTTGTCAATCTGGATTCTGGTATAATCAATGTTGTTTTGTGGACATACAGACAGATACGAAACCAACGTTGTTCAGGAAGGTCTAAAACAAACATCACGAATTTAAGGGATCTCATCCACAAATGTGTATTAAACTTTTTGTAAAGAAAGAAACGCCATGAAATTTCACCCTTAGAGGGAAAAACAATAGATCATGGATATGTCGATTGTTTCTATGAATAAACAGAATTTTTTCTTAAAAAAAAAACTCTCCGATGGCACGTATTATATCGCAGTATTCTAGAGAACCTTGCTTCATAACTACCGATATGTAGCTATGATTTTGTTCATGCCAAAAAAAAGTGTCGCGAAAAATTCCTTGAACCCCAGCATAAAGACGCATCCATGTCAAAAAGATGGGTGGAAATTTGGATTTTCGAGGACTTTTCTAAACCATGAAACGCAAAAACTATGATTCCACTATATTGGTAGACTTGGAAGCAAATAATTATGTGTTATCGTGCAAAAATTGCTGAGAACTAGTTAAAATGTTTCTTTGAAAATGCGCTCATCCTGGATGAATAGGTATTTTTGTCCACTGTAAGGAACAGGTCTTCGACCAAAACACGTACATTTATGTGTCTGTGAAAAGATTTTAGTGCAATTATTTATTAATTATTTGTTGGCAGGCCCTTTTGAAAAAATATGCTACGTCGCTAGTAACGAACGACTCATTCGGTTACTGACGGCCATTGATCGAATTCGTACTTCCTCCGATTCCATTAATTTTCGAGGAAATCGTTAGCGGTTCGGATCCTCGTTCCAGCACACAAATTCTTCATCTCGTTTCTCGCTTTCCGCCGCGAGGAGTCGTAAATCAGTCGGGTCGTTTTCGACCAGTTACGCCAAAAACAAAACCCCGCCGCACTCCGGTTCACCTGGAGAGAAACAGCGTGGAAAAACAATTTCTGAATGGCAAAAGGGGAAAACCTCGTAGACGCAACAATAGCGCCCCTCCCGCTGAGTTAACGAATCATCCCTTTTTACCGAGACGGTTGAATGGTTACGCCAAAAAGCCTACTGAGTTATTATTTTTCAGAGTTTCAATAAATTGAGGGAAACAGCGTCTCTTTTTTTTCTTCATAGGGTGCTCACCGGAACCATAAATACAGCACAGTTTCTACAGTACTGTTTCAAGGGAAACGCAGTTGGCACAGACTGGGTGGATTTTATTGTAATTCGGTTTTAATCCTGCTATAGGTAAATTATTGTTATTAGTGATTCTGAACTAATCATTGAATCGTTTTTTTTAAAAGGGCATCCTTGCAACCAAACTTTCGGGAAATCAAGAAAAACTTCCTGTATGCCGCTATTGATACAATTGTGAAAGGACAACTATTTTCCCTATCTAAGCAATCAATTTGACGCGTTTTACGTATTATTCCAGATTTTCATCCCCCACCTAGAGGTTCCACATTCGCTAATCTATCGGCCCTTACGCCCTTTTAAAAAAATCGTGTATAATCTCAATTTTTATGAATTGCAGGATTTCTGAAATCATGATAAATTACTCCATTTATCATTGGCAACCCGGAAAATCGTGAAATAATGGAACACAGTTGCTATAAAAATGAAAAAAAGTCTATCAGTTTTCGGGAATTCAGAAAAACGTCTGCCAAAGGGTGTGGCACTTAGCTGCCTCGTATTCATAACCCTATAGTATTTGTAAATGATCCTAATAGAAGCTAATCTAGAAACATCAATCTTTAAATAGGTACCTTGCCAATCGGGGGACCATTTACATGCCAACCCGCACAATTCCTGAAAATTTTTGTGGGCGTCGGTGGTCTAGTGGAAAGTGTACCCGACTGCGGTGATAAGATGAGAACCGTCTAGCGGGGACGCGCGTTCGAGTCTGGTCGTCGCAGAAAGTTTTCTGTCTATTAGACGATCGGCAATCTCTAGTTCCAACCCAGGGCGGTGATGTTTGGGAAGCCATGAGCGAAATCATCAGAACAAATTCTGATCTCCCCTTAGGGAGACAGCTGATGACGTCCGCGACGCCAAGAATGGCAGTCGGACGAAAATTCAACCTGAAATGGTTGCTCACTTTACTTTTTTTTATTCCTGAATATTTAATCGAATTCGGTCGAAAATGGCTGTTGCAAGGGTTTTACGTTTGCGTACTCGCAGCGGCTACTATCGATTCGGGGGCGATGATTTTCTTAAGAGACCATCTACTCGAGAATGAAAATGTCATCGAAATTGGAGTTTTCAAGGATTATAATGGAACACAGTTGCTGTAGAAAAGAAAAAAAGTCTATCAGTTTTCAGGAATTCAGAAAAACGTCTGCCCACGGGTGTGGCACTTAGCTGCCTCGTATTCATAACCCTATAGTATTTGTAAATGATCCTAATAGAAGCTAATCTAGAAACATCAATCTTTAAATGGGTACCTTGCCTATTGGGGGGCCATTTACATGCCAACCCGTACAATTCCAGAAAACTGAATCGAATTCGGTCGAAAATGGCTGTTGCAAGGGTTTTACGTTTGCGTACTCGCAGCGACTACTATAGATTCGGGAGCGATGATTTTCTTAGGAGAGCATCTACTACTCATTTATGTAGGAGAGAATGCAAATTTCATCGAAATTGGAGTTTTCAAGGATTATATGACAGGCAGCCAATCATACAGACAGACACGAAAAACACGAAACGAAAATCATCCAAAACGTCAAACCCGAGTGGAAATATTGATTTTGGAGAACATCTATTTTTCACCTTGAAATTTGAAAACAGTCATAGCTTCTGCTGCCTTGATAGAGTAGGAGGCCACAGATGAAAAGTTTGATGAAACGTGAAGAAGCAGAACCCTAAATCTTCTTCATAAATTTAATTTGTTTTTGTTCAGGAAAGCTTGTTTTGATGGGCATTCATAAAAACGAAAACAGAGCTGACGACAGGACCATAATTTGTTGGCCAATCGGCGACTTCAGCGTAGAGTTCATCATGCTCTTCTGGAATATACTGCTTGATCACCAGACTATCAGCAATCTTGTACAGTTGATCAGGACATTCCCGCTGGGGTAGGCGAATGTCTGTCACATGGAGGGAAGCTATGGTGTATGATGTATTACGGAAGGAAGCTACGATGCACTCAGTTCTCCGACAGAGTGCGGTTCCACTTTTCTTTTATAGGGGCAGCTTTACGACCTTCTAAGAAACCAGGATTTTCGAGGGCGATTTTTATCATGTTACAGACGCCATTAGCATGCCCTTTTAATTGCAAAGGATGCGCCTGGGGTTGAAGAACAGAAAAATAAATATAAAAAAACCAAAATTGCATTTTTGTGGATTTACGCCCTTGAAAAACCCGATTCAATTGCGTCCCCCATCATCCGTCTAAGTTCAGATAACACGGATGTACTTAGTCGTCTTCCTTACTCAGTATCCTGTCATGCTCCTGTGTCTCCGACAATAATCACCTGCTCAAACGTGAATATTTGGACAAAACAGCATCTCAGCCTCCTTTCCCTTCAAATTCAAAACTAAATTGTTCCTCCAGCCCAGCTACAACGATTATTTCCAAAAATCCTCACAACAAAAACGTAATAACAAAAAAATAATAACAATAAATAATATTAAAAAATTAACTGGTCAGAACTTTTTTTAATGCAATGAACAGTTAACCTATAAGGAGCAGGTACAAGAAGCTCCATAACATCCCAAATATACCAAACTACGTAACTATACTAATAGGTAAATCAACTTTGGGATCCCACTTTTGGAGCTATTTAGTTCAAATAGCTTCCTCACTACCGAAGTTAAGGGAGGTTCGTATCCGTACAGCATGTCAACAAAATAGCACCAACTTATTTATTATCATAACTTATTTGGTAACATCAACATAAGAATTGGAAACGTTTCACGATCATGTTGACATTTATCCAATCCGACAATCAGCAACACGATTCAGAATTATTGTTCCCAATTATGTTCATGATCTTTTACGTTCCTCACATGTACTGAGGCTCCTGATCATTATGAATTCAATGTGCACCAGGTCGAAAAATTGTGACTTCAAAAATCAAAATTTCCATTCGATTCTTGCGTTTCTTCCGTTTGGTTTTTTATCGGTCAGTTGTCAGACCCGGACTCAACTACTCGAAATACTGTCCAATTGTGATGCGGGTTGACCTCGAGACGGATCCCTATGAATTTCATCAATATTTGCGCACGCTCAAACGTGAATTTTCCACAATTGATTCGACCTTGTCGTTTTCAGTGCAATTATAAAAGGTCAGTTCTTTCTATTTGTCAAACACAAACCGAACCGGGAATAAAATGTCCGTATGTGAAGGTATAAAAAGGCACTCGAATCAGTTCAAGAAGTCCCTCGAGCGCATCAGCAAGTTTTCAACATAGTCAAAGGTCACATATTATTGACTCAGGCGAGAGTGTTGAGTTTTTCCATCAATTTCCATTTAGATCGAGTGACCTCTTGAATTGGTGTTTCATTTCGAAAGTTGACGATTTATCGATCGACGATAAAATAATGACTCGTTCATCGAAGTACGTAAACTTTCGGGTGGAATAGCTCTCAACAATGAGAATAACTTCTGGATGAAGGATAAGTGAAAGTGGATAAGAAAGGAAAGGGCATAGTGCCCAAGGAGAGAAGAGAATTGATCTTGTTTGTCCAGTAGAGTGAAAGGGGGTGATGAAGGTATCCCTTTCACCTATGGGCACCAGGTGGCCTGGTTCCCCTTTCTAAAGCTTCAAGTTCACTTCTCTTTTCAAAGTACTACATAGGATGCGCATGCGCTACTCAGGGAAACCTTCCCGAGAGTGACCCCCACCATGTTATGCCCGTAAGAATGAATTGACCCCAGCCAGATTGACAGGTTGAGAACCAAAGTTGATCAAAAAGCTCTGAAACGACAAAGGAGAGTACAAATTTTGATTTTGAATCAAGTTTTCACCAGCTGCACTAATACAAAGCATTCCTATCTTCGATACAAAAATTGGTGTTCCTATTTGAAAAACAACAATTTACCACCGGGTTTGCTTGCTACTTTGTTGAGCCTAGGTTGGAACCTGTAAGGAATGAAAAGCTACGATTTCTAAAAAAATTCGCTCGTGAAACGACTGGCCAATGTTTTATTATTATTTTTCCTTCCGCACTCCATAGGGGACATTTCGAGAGAATGAACAGCTTCTATAAATGAAAGCTATATATAGCTATATATAGTGTATATATATACTATACTTTTAGTTACGAGAAAAACTTTATAATAATGTTTATAGTTATTGTTAACTATTCAACCGTGTTCAATTCGCGGAAGTGTGGTACGAGAAAAAGAAGTTGAGAAAGGATTTCAACTCGAAGATTTTTTATTATTAAAATATTTTTTTCCGAACTTGATATAACTTGGTTGGATTTTTACAGCCGAGTTCGAAAAGTTGTGTTGGCTTCGCAAAGTTTTCTCCCTTCAAACTTATAAAGCCTCAAAGAGACATTTTTAGTACCTATAGGAAAAGTACAACAGTTTTGACACATTTTCTAGACCACTGGGTAAAAGAAAGTTTGCCCTTTATAAAGAATAAGAAATATTGAAAGGCTAGAAGTTTGAAGGGCTTCAGAGACCAAGTCTGCACCTCAAAAAGGTGAGCTGTATCGCTATTAGATAGATTGGGAAATGTAATTACCATGAGGAAAGAACCTTCTTAATTGCCACAAAAAATTAGTAACATAATTTTTCCCCGACTTAAAACAAACAAAAAAACGCTGCAAATTATTACACAAAGGTTTATCACTTTTCTGTATAGAACACTAAGTTCTCATTGGTTGGTTTTACAGAGCTCTGGGTGGTCTCATTCGATTCCGAAAATTTAATACTATTTTAAATTGATGAAAAAAACCTTTACATTGAAAGTTTTCGAGCTAGGGCGTTTTGAAAATGTTAGCCCTTAGTTTTCAACCCTTAAAGTGACTGACATCAACCAAAAGTTCGGGGCACAGCTAGACCTCAAACGGAGCTCATATAACAAATTTCATCAAAATTGGTCCATGGGAACTAAGGAAAGTGCCGCAGACGGACGGGAAATTTTTATTCGATTTTTGGCACAACTTTTAGTTGAAACATTAACCAACAAATTTTGAGGGGGGTTTAACTTTTTCTTCTTGGTCGATTTCAAATGTTTATAATTGACAATATTAAACCAACAAGAAAATGGAGGTATTTCAGTTTCATGCGAAATGGATTTTTTTTTTTAAATTTTACAAGTCAACTTCTTTGAAAATTGTTGGGTCTGTCTGTGGTCAAGGCTACTCGAATTCATTGTCCAATGTTGATGAAATTTTCAGGGTCACTACGAGTTTCGAGGCGGTCCTTTAAAGGGGTCTCAGTCGGTCGCCGTTCGTTCCTCGTCCCGGGGTTAGTATTTCTCTCAAGAACTGACGCTCGAAGTCTAAAAATTGTACCTAAATTTGAAATTTTCAAAGGATTTTCGGAATTCATTAGTGCATCTACCTAGGAAATTGAAAAACTTAAAGATTGCCGCCGGAATCAATAATTCAGTCAGTTAATAAAAGGGTTTTCCCACTTTTCGCTGGCAATTATTGTTCGATTTTGATAACTCCAGCGGCAATCTTTCAGTTTTTCAATTCCCCAGGTAGATGCACTAATGAATCTCGGAAATCATTGTAAATTTCAAATTTAGGTAGGTACAACTTTCAATGTTTGAGCGCCGGTTCTTGAGAGAAATACTAACCCGGAATGAGGACCGAACGGTGACCGACTGAGCTAACACCTGAAACCTCACGACCTAATAGCTCATAGCTTTATTGAGGTTAGGGTATGAGCATAAGAAGAGTGCACATTGAGTTCATCACGATCCACGTGAAAAAATTAATAATCATCAACTTTCGAAATTATTGATTGTGTTGCTGATTATCAATTTATAAAAAACAGCAACATGATTGTGAAAATCAAGTTTCATGTCGGTGAATTTGGTTTCAGACATAATAACAAAATTATTTCTGCATAATACAGTGTGTAGACAAATTCCAGTCGTTATATCATGCTGGCCAAACTGTATGAGAACCACCTATGAACACTTCCAATGTGAGATACGATATCTACTGCTCAAGAGGCCTTTGGCTGCGACACACATATCCAGCGTGGGAGGCTCGAAGGGCTGATTTATACGTAGGAACCCCCATAGTTGGTTGACAGTTGACACCCTCCAGGTATGCCACTGAATTCCACCCACGCAATTCCTGAAAGCCACCATCCCGAGGTTTAATGATTACTGAGATAACTAATAGACGACCATCCCATACGGAGGGAAAGTCAACTACTTTCTGATACATTTTCAACGGAATTCCATACAAAAGCTTCAATTCATAATGGAGACAATTATTTTTGACCAAAATATTTTCCCTAACTCGCTGCACAAATTTAAATCAAGTATCTCCAAGATACCTCCAGGACTACATCTGATGCTGATGGTAGCATCCATCCAGTGTGGGAGATTGTAGCAACTCAATATTGTTATTACCTCGTTGCAATGATGACATTGGTATCTAAACAGCTGGATTTTATATCGTTCTACTTTCTTCTCATTATTCGATGTTCTCTAATTGAAATTACTCACTGCTTGTCTCATTGCTTCCTCATGTATACGAAACGATTGTATGGATGATCCGTTACAAGGACCTACCACCAATCTCTCAATTTAATGATCGAATGGCGACAAAATTGATAAACACGAAACCAAAATTTAATAGAAAAGTCTAAAATACTTTGAATTTTTCGATTTTTGAGGTTTTTTTTTTGGTCGTGAAAAGTGATAATAATGTTTTTTCTACCTTGATAGACTTGGTTGTCAAATTTAAATTATTATGGAAATCCATTAGTCTATACGATAATATGACTACACTGCACACCAATTTAGCACCTGGTAAAGAGGTTCAAACTGAATTTTGATCGTCAATGTACAAAATTCAAGAAATTTCGTCAGCCAAAACTGCTCTCAAGAAAACTCCACTACACTCACGAAGCGAATTGGGTAACATTTCCGCCAATAAGTTCCACAAATTCCTCTTTTTTAGGAACCGACTATCCGTTCCACCAGTATTTCAACGCCTTTGAACGCAATTTACAACTTTCCTTCGAAAAGAGGAAACTTGGTGAACGTCTCGTTCCGTGTTTTACGGGAATCATCTCCCTTTCTATGCTCTTCCCTTGTAATTGTTACTTACGATTATTTCTCCCGCAACTTAGCGCGTTAGGAAGTTTCCGTATTAAACAGGTAATGGAGTGGGGGGAATCCGACGTTTTATTGCTCCGAATTAAATTAGAAGTGGACTGAAGGTCGTTCAACTCGCTGGAGGCGGTAATTTTTTTACGACCTTGTTTGAGAAAGGGGAAATTACTAGCTTAGCGTCGGTTTCTCCTTTTTCTTTGAACGAATGACAGTATACTGTTATTGGAGTAAGTAGGTACTTATTTATTCCTATTGGAAATTGATCTACCTAGTTAGATAGGTAGATATTCTTCTACCTTCCTCACTGAACAAGTAAATTTCTATTATGTCAGAAGGAATAAAACTTCCTCAATGTTCATGAAACCTAAAATATAGGTTGGAGGAATTTGATAAAAACTAAGTTTTTGGAATTAGTTAGCTTTGACTTAAACAAAACGTCCTGAAATGGAGAATCCGCCACCAAGTTGGGCTTCAAAATGAGCGCAAAGTATATTCAATCATCATTCCGGTCCACCAACAACAAACTTAGAATTTGACGTAGGTTCCAACATTCAATCGTCGAAATATTTCAAATTTCAATACTTCATTGTAATATGTTCAAACATTTTTCCGTTTTAATTGTTATAGATAGATCCAGCTCGTTTTGGCTAAGAACATATTTCCAAAACATAAACAGTAACAACAACATTTGATGGTATAGGCTCTGTAGTGTTATTTAGCCAGTAAAAAGTTGAACAAATCCTGAAAAATCTCCACATATAGTAATAATTTACCAATATCGTCATCGATTCCTGCCGACACGGCTGAATCTACGGAGGTCAAATTCCTTCTGAGAACTCCGTAAATTCCTGAGAAGCTTTGTGTACGAACGTCCTGAAAGAGAACGTGGTTTCCCTCTAACTAATTTGATCGAGCTTTATTGTACCCACGGTTTGACACCTTCAATCCGTACTTTACTGCACTAGTCGATTGAAACTATATGAAATAACTTTTTGAGTTGACCCTTTCAGATTATACGGGATGTCCCGAAATCAATAGGCAAAACAACAGAAATTGACAATTTTTCCAAATTTGGGGTAGAAAGGCTCAACTGTTTTTGGATTTGCATGGAAAATGGGGGAGTTAAAACCATTTCAGTGCCGCAAGGACTGAACCACGAAAAACAATTCAAAGTAGAAAAAAAAACTGCAAATTATCACACAATGGTTTATTATTTTTCTATGTAGATCACTCGTCTGCAAAGCCACCAACCATCCAACATGAAGAAAAACATCGATCGCATTTCGGTCAGCTATAATTTGAACGGTGATTAGGCCTCTTTTCGCTCTCGTGTTTCTGATTTATCGTACGTCCAACCCTTAAATTCTCGTAGGGAGCGAACGGTTTGTCCTACAGGGCTCCGCGTGGTCTCAAAAAAATCTGCAAATTCAATACTATCTTTAATTGAACAAAAAACAATACCTTTATAAGAGAAATTGTTTGAGTTAGGGCGTTTTCAAAATTTCAAAATTCATTTTTCAACCCTTAGAAGTGACCTACATCAACCAAAATCTTCGGGGCACAACTAGACCCCAAATACATACCAAATTTCATCAAAATCGGTCAATGCTAAGTGGGGAAAGTGCCGCGTACGGCGTACGTGAGTGGGTGTTCAATTTTTTTTTCTTGGTCGATTCCAAAGGTTCATTATTGAAAATAATAAACCACGAGTAGCATTTTAAGGAGTGAAAAAAGTGCTAAGAGAGGAAAGTTGTTGCAAATTAGCTGAAGTATTGGTGATTGGCTTCAGGACACCCTGTGTATCAGTTAGGTCGATGAAAAGCGCTATTGCGTTTTATTTAGAAGAGTTAGTTTGGTCATCAGGAAAGTTGGAAATATTTTATGTGCGTGTTTATTTTGTGTACGTTTGTGTACTAAATTTCCAAATTTTAAGTACTGCATCCATTATTTTGTTCAATAAACGTTAAGCAGGATGATGAATTGTTTAACGAGCTTCAGGTATGCAACAAGTTTGATCAACTGACTTGTAATTTACATTTCCACCCTCCTTGAATAATAAAAAAGAGGAGTAAAACCGAAATTCGGGGCTTAACTCTATCATGTTTTTTTGGAACACCAAGGCACTCTCGGCCGGCCGAGAAAAAATTACAAGGTAAAAATTTAATCGCTCCAGAGAGTCGAGGTGAGCTTATGATTTTTCCAGGGCAGTCGTAGCTTTGTGTTCCTCCCCACAATGAGTCCCGCGCCGTAGATTCATCAAGCCATTGTTAATCAGTGACAACAATGTCTGTAGTCCCTCCTTTTCACGTGACTACCGCCGGTAAGGACGAAGGAGGGGAGGCTACAAAAAAGTTAATAATGAAAGAATGAAAGAAGTACTCGAAGAAGGTGAGGGGATTTTTTTTCGTTTTTTACCTCCGACCCTTTTGGACGTCGCTACAGGGGTTCGGGTAACTAATAAGGGCAACTAAAAGGGCTGTATCTAAGGGCGACCTGAGATACCTAATTAGGGATCGAAAACAACAGTTGGACTTAGCTTTGTTGTGACGAAGAGATTGCTTCTATATTTCTCTCGACGTGTCCTTTTAATCAAAAGCTCCATTCCCAAGAAGAAATATAGTAAATATAATATAAGAAGAAATATCAAGCATACTGCAGAAATTAAGGTGGGGTTCGGATTTACTAAGGAATATTTATTGAAAGTACTCAGTTCAGCCTAGCTCAGATGTATTTATATTAGTTGGCTGTGATCTCTCTTGTGATATAAGTAATCTTGCTGTGATATTGGAATAGGATACGTTTCAATATAGGTATAAATATAGGGTATACATTTATTTGGGTGGCTTGTCTATTGTTGAATATTTTAATCGCCTTTCAAATTTCCTTGTCATTATTAGTACACCACCATTTCCTCTAGTCATTTTAGTTTAATTACCTCCGGTTCGAGGCCGTCGGCTGCGGTGTGCGGGATGTCTTGGCCGGCCCCCCACGGTAAATTTCCCTCGTTTGCATTGCAAACTTGGCAGTTGCCCATTTGGGTATACGGCGTGGGTGCCGCCATGGTGGGTGAGTCCGGGCCCGGCTGAGTACCCCCTACCGGGCTCCGCTGCATTTGTGGCTTGGAGGTTTCTTATTACTTTTCTTCTCTCCCCCCCCCCTGTTTATCACTTATTACCTGTCGTACTATTAACACTTGTTACATTCATTTGTTAGTCATTGTTTATTGTAAGTTGACTGTTGTTAATGCACTTGGGTTATACAACAAATAAAACATTCATTACTGAATTTACCTATGGGGTGGGGTGAAAGAAGTTCTCAAAGAATGTTCAATGACAAGAGGAGGATCAACTATTGTCAACATCAGAAAAATTGTGAATGTTGTGCGTTGAGCAAGGATTCAACGTTTATGCATTTGCACTGGCTACCCAAGATATTCATACAAACCTCAATCCCAGGTCACTAACTACCTACCTGAATTCGCTACCTGATATCAAACAAGAAAAATGAGCTGAGCAAGAGAAATTGAGTGATGCCTCCCTCTTGCGACCTACTTTAGTGAATTTAGCACGCGTGAAAATGACAGCTGGTGATGAAATACCCGAGAAAACTCCCACTTATAACTCTCCAAAAGCGCGCAACCTCAAGATGTCTCCTCAAAACGAATGCGGACCACTTATTCCAAAGGCACTCCTTCAACATTGAGACTCTTTTCAAGTCCGACGGTATTTCCGAGTCGAGAGTCTCCCTTCTTCCATGGTCTCGGTGTACCCCAGGGATGCGTTCTGCCACCTCCGCTTTTTGCAGAGCCCGGTTTTTACTTTTGATACCTCCGTCCCCGGCTTCCAGAAAATCGTTCATCATCCGCTTTGTCATCTTCAGGTCTCTCAGGAGAGACCCCGCCTTGGCAACCTTTGGAGATAGAAACCCATTTTCCTTTTTTCCGCCAGGGGGGCCTCGTCCTCATAATCCGACTAGGAACCTTTTATACGGCTGGAGCTACGGACGATTACTCCAGTAAATCTTTTCACAATTGCAAAAAAAAAAAAAAAATCCCTCAAGAAGATGATGACTATGACAAAGATGTTGTTGTTTTCGTAAACCCTCCGGGGGATACGGAGGAGAAAACAAAAACAAAGTTTCAGCGGCCTTTTCAGCTAATTGAGATTGGAGGTCCTTAATCTTCTCACGTGTCATTTTTAAGCAGTGAAGAAGAATCCGACCTTCCTGAAAGACATCCAGCTCTTTCCGAAAACGTTGTTGTTCTCGAAAATCCCATGGTACGGACAAGAGAATCAAACGACATTTCGCCCGTGTTTTCCATTGAATGAGAGAGAGACTAAGACTATCTTGTGTCCCTAGACAGTACCTAAATGATTATTTTTCGCTAGCATGAGTAACGACTCGAAAAACAAGGTTTTCATCATAATTAACTCAAGGAACTTCGATTTGTTGATCATGCGTTAAATTTTGATGACACAGTTGTGGCAATTAATAATTATCTAGGTGACTGATTTATCTCGAAATTGGAGGGTACTTAGAGTATGGGACCTAGAAGTTGCACGATCCTACAACTACTAAGTTATCGTCGTGATCTCTTGGTATTGATGTATCAAATGTTGTGTGTATCGACCCACGTTCAATATTAATAATATCACTCACTGTTCTAGAATCTTTTTTGGCTCGAAATCTGTTCTCCTGAATGCGACTTACCTGAAATCAAAGAAAACCAAAATTATTAGCTACACTTGGCGTGATCGGTATTAGTTGGCAGAGTAGAGCGAAATATTTAGTCTCATAGATGCGGTGACATTTACAAGATGGAGGTTAATTTCTAGCATCATGGCGATCCTGTTGATTCTACCAAGAGCCAGTAGCCCGCCCATAGACGAAACGCGGTGCAAATTCTGAAAGGAGGCGTTGCCACTGAAGAAGAGAAAAGAAGGCAAAGAAACCCAAAGAACTCAACAAGAACAAACCGACAAAGCTGATTCTTTTAAATCAATTCACTAATAAATTAGTCTGTGCCTTTTTTATTTCGATTCTAGTTTGGGCTTTATATGCCAAGGTGTGTTCGTAAAGCATTAATGTTACATGGTAACGTTTTAAATTTCTTATACTTTTTTTCATCATTTGTAATTGTGAACCCTTGTAACCGAGGGTTACAATAACCACCAGTAATTTTGACTTGGTTGGGGTAAAAATGTATTCTAACCACAGAATATTAGAGCGGTGGTAGTCTACAGAAATGTTTGGAGTTAGTTTTGACAGAATTATGTTGTTGAGTCTAGTGAACTATTATGGTTAGCAGCTATGAAAAACAAAGTGGTAGCCCACATTTGTACCATTTCCTCTACCGATTAAAATGTTCAATTCGGAGCGGAAAGTTCCATGCAATCGATGGAATTCCATACGTGCGATAATTGAACGTGTTGGTACAACAAATGGGAGATGGGACCTTTCTTTGACCTACATTTTGATATCAACTGTTTTAATTCAGTTTCGAAGGAATCATCGCCGGAATGAATGCGGGGTTGGCCATTAGTCTCCCACCAGCGTTTAAACGGTTTAAAGCGTTTAGCTAGAATACTGATAGAGACAGGGTTGAGGTGGAGTGGCGGCGTGGGGGAAGTTTGCATCGAGCTGATGAGAGTTAGGGGGAAACCTGAAGGGGAGAGACTGCTTCGAGAAGACACGACCGAGTTGTTGGTAAGGAAGGGATTAACATTCCACCTCGTAGTCAATGATAGCTTGAGCAACAGCGGGGCACAGCTTAATCCGGTTTGAATGAAGACTTTGCGGGTTTCAAACTGCCTAATCCCCGCAAAGAAGGGAGTGTTGAGGAAGGGGAGGTCTCGAGACTTGGCGAGGGAACATTCGTTGATGAGACACTCGAGTTTCGCCGAGCTACTTCTCCATCCAATCCAGAAATGTCAGGCTCAACACCAATCACTGTTTCGGGGGGTACAAAACTTACTTCAGGTAACTACGCTAACAGGCATAAGCAATGGTTTGTGTCATCAAGTACGATGATTGGAGACGTAGCGACTCCACCGAAAACTTGTGAGTGCGATATGAATTCATTTGGAGATACCTTATATAACCGCAACCGCAAAAAATTCTGCCAAGTGGGTGTGACACATAGCTTCCTCGATTGAAGATTATCCGATGCAGGGTGGTAAATCTCAAAACATCTATCACCTTGCAATACCCTCATAGGGACCATTTACATTCCAATCCGCATGATCCCGGAAAATTTCATCGAAATCAGATGGAAATTGTAGGAGTTATGACTGTTACAAGGAAATACACGTTTGCGCATGCAGTGGCTACTGTCAGTTTCGGGGCGATGGCTTTCATAGAGGACCATCTAAACCCCAATCCACATGATTACAGAGAATATCATCGAAATTGGATGGAAAATGTGGAAGTTATGGCTGTTAAGAGGAATTTACGTTTTCGCACGCGCAGCAGCTTGTATCAGTCCGGGGGTGATAATTATCATAGGGGACCGTCTATACGCCAACCCGCACAATCCCTGAAAATTTCATCGAAATTGGACAATAACTTCGTATAGTTATGCGCGTTAAAAGGATTTCATGACAGACAGACAGGGAACCAAAATAGTTCAGGAAGGTCTGAACCGTGAAACGCTAGTGAGAATCTTGATAATAGATAACTTTTTTTTTCAACCTTGAGAAGTGAAAACAAAGATTCGGTTATCTTGGTAGACTCTGAAGCAATAAACAGTTCACAGAGCATAAAAAGGTCACACTATCCATTGATTCGAAAATAGAGCAAAGTTGGGTGGTATCGTAATTATGTTTATTATGTTTGTGCTCTTGCAAACAGTAAGTTCTTTAGTAAGTTTCTTAGGCTCCCCTGGGACTGATCTCCATGCAACGACACAATTTATACCTAATCATACCCTTTTTTTTTCAAAAAAGTTGTTCCTAATAAGAAACAGAAGTTGAGAGGTACCAGGATACAGTTTCGAGGATCGAGAATAAAAGATCATCACATCATCATTCAATTTCTCTTCTTGTTACTTGCGTAGGTAGTAAAAGATAAAAACATTATCCAATACCATTTCCCCCTCTGGGAAGTGTACGAGAATATAACCGGTAGTTACGACCCGCGATACGACGAAAATTGATATGTTTAGTGGCTGAAAAAGGAGCAGGAAGGGCAGTCTGTTATAACGACATGTAACGATAACGACCAAACGATATAACATCATAGGAGGCAAACGACGAGCTGGGTTAGCTCGGGAAGCTCCCGTCATATTTTCTTTCCCCATCGCATTTTCCGACCTTATTTCCCGGCGTCCGGTGGCCGACAACCCGTTTGAAGGGCTGAGAGCCGATCGGAACGTCAGTTCCTTTCCGATTTTGCGGATGAAATTGTGTTATCATTTTCGAGTATCGTTTACATACTAATTGGACCGACTGAATGTCAACTCCAAATTGATCGCGCTTCTAACCGTGAATGAAAAACTTGTGTATTTGAACTTAGATGATTAGCCCTTATTCAATTCAAATCGCTACTTATGATGATATATAACGATATAATATCGAAGCAATATAATGATTAAAATCGAGTGCTTTATAGAGATTTTTATGGAGTGGTCTTCAGAAGGGAAGATCGCAGAATAGTTTACAAAAATACAAACTGGTTTTACAAGAGTCTCAAAACGAGAAGTGACAATTCTATTAGAAATCATAAACACATTGGAACCTGGTTTCCAAACTAGATGCTTAGTTCTTCACAACTATATGTATGGAGGGCCCATTTACCATCTGAATCGGGTTTTTTTAAAGGGCGTAAGTCTTGGCAAACAAACTTCCGGGAATTCAAGAAAAACTTCCTGTATACCGCTATTGATCAAATTGTGAAAGGAAAACTTTTTCCCTGTCTCAGCGATCGATTTGACACGTTTTACGTATTATTCCAGATTTTCATGTCCCACTTAGGGGAACAAAATTCAAAAATCTATCCGCCCTTCAAAAAAAATCGTGGGGTATCTCTTTTTCTACGAATTGCAGGCTTTCTGGAATCATGATAAATTACTCCATTTATCACTGGCAACCCTGGAAGTTGTAAAATAATGGAACGAAGATGCTAAAAAATGAAAAGTCTACCAGTTTTCGGGAAATGGTGTGGCAAATAGCTTCCTCGTATCCATAACCCGATTATATAAATGATCCGATGCATAGTAGCTAATCTCAAAACAGCAATCTCGATGTACCTTGCACTACCTTCATAGGGGACCGTCTCATGCCAACCCGCACAATTCCTGAAAATTTAATCGAATTGCCCTGACTAGGAAACTCTCAAAATAAAGGTAATGTTTTTTTTTACCATTTTGAAATAGTATTGAATTTTTTGAGACAACCTGGAGCTCTGAAGGACAAACAGTTCGCTCCCTATGAGTGCTTAAGGGTTGGACTTACGAGATATCAGAATCGCGAGAGTGAATCACCAAAAAGGTCTAATCTCCGTTGAAATTTTAGCCAACCAAAATACGATCACTATTCGTTTCTTTGAGTTGAATTCAGTTTTGCATCCTCAGCAACCAGCAATAAAATCTCCATATGAAGGAACCACAACACCTATTCCTTCGAATTGAGTCTGGAGCGTTTATTTCTTCCAGATAAACTTGGTTAGTGGGTGTTTGGTAAGTAAAGAAAAACGCTGCAAATTATTACACAAGGGTTTATTATTTTTCTATATAGATCACTCGTCTGCAAAGAACACGGCTTTGCATTGTTACAACCAACCAACATAAAGAAAAACATCGATCGCAATTCGGTCAGCAAAAATTTGAAAGGAGATTAAGCCTCTTTTGGGATTCATATTCATGTTTCTGATTTATCGTAAGTCCAAACGTTAAGTTCTTGTAAGGAGCGAAGGGTTTGTCCTGCAGAGCTCCGCGTGGTCTCTAAAAATTCAATACTATCTTGAATTGATGGATAAACAATACCACTATATCAACATTTTTTGAGTTAGGGCGTTTTCAAAATTTCAACCCTTAGAAGTGAACTACATCAACCAAAAGTTTCGGGGCACAACTAGACCCCAAATGGAGCCCACATACAAAATTTCATCAAAATCGCTCAACGCTAAGTTGGGAAAGTGCTGGCTGGCGTAAGGCGGACGGACGGCCAAATTTGTATTCGATTTTTGGATTCCACGTACCTTGAAACGTAAAACAACAAATTTTCAGGAGGGGTAAAAAAAAATTTCTGTGATCAATGTGACAATGGCAAATTTGTCATCTTTGCAGAAAGCGATCAATACAGGAAAATAATAAACCAACGAACCTCCACATTCAATGAAAATATCATCAAAATTGGATTTTTCAAGATTTCAAGACAGACAGGCAGACATCTGGGAGTGGTTGACAATTCACTCTGAGCACCATAGATTGCATTTATTCTGGTTCAAAGTGGAAGAAATAGTGTGCAAAGTGTAGCTCCAGACAGAACGTACTAGTAAATATCATTAATTAAAACACGAGTTTAAAGTAGACACTGCAATATGAGAATCCTTTGATAGCGAGACAGCGACATTGTGTAAGAAAGCACTAAGCTAAAACTGAGGAAACAAAGATAGGGATTTTCTCAAATTTCCATTTGAGACTCCAAGGTTTCCATCAAACACTGACGGGAGAAATCTTCAGGTGGCGAACTTCAAAGAGCAAATCTGAGTAAGAGGATTTCCAGTAATTCGTCTATTAGAATCGAAACTTCCAACAGATTCTTGATTTGATTGAGATTTATCATTTAAAGATAGTTGACTACAATACGATTGTCTGAAAACGCCATTATATTTGGAAGCAAGGCGCTCAGGATACAGAAGAATGTTGATTAAATTTCCAGGTATTTCGCGTATTAGTTTTTACATGGTCCTACATAAATTATAATACTTAGGTACAGGTGAATTTTTTAACGTGTCAATCAAGAGGGGAACTTTGAGAAAATATCAAAATATTCTGAAAAATAGACATAAATCCAAGAAAAACTGAGAGTGTTGATGTTCCTATATTCAGGATTCCAACAACTGTAAGTTCCCTCAAACCGATAGAAATTACCTATGCGTGATTTTGAGGAATTTTTCGAACAACTGGAGCGGATTCGATCAAGTTCTGAAGAAATGGAGGAGATCCCTAGTTGTTATGCAAACTATAGGTCTGCCACAGAAACTTTGCACCCGTGTGGCGCTCCCTAGGTAGCGGGTTCGCGAACTATTGGGATGAAAATCTCAGATAGAGCAAAATTATCAGCCTGTAAAACATGTTTACAGGGAAAACTGATACAAACGCCATTCCCCAAGAAGTCAGAACGTAAAACAGAAGTTTTGGATATAGTGCACAGCGATATTTGTGGACCGATGCGAGTAAAATCGATCGGTGGAACACAGTACTTCATCACATTCATCGACGATGCAACGAGGTGGTGTGAAGTGAAGTTCTTGAAACACAAATCAGAAGCACTGGAAGCGTTCATAAACTTCAAGAACAAGGTGGAAAAACAAACAGGAAAGAAAATAAAATGTTTGCAATCAGATAACGGGCTCGAGTATGTCAACAACGCATTCAACAAATTTTTGAATGATCAGGGAATTACAAGAAGACTGACAGTTCCAGATACACCACAGCAAAACGGAGTCAGTGAGAGGAAGAACCGTACTCTCGTAGAAATGGCACGATGCATGATGATAGAGGCGAACATGGCACCAGCATTTTGGGCGGAAGCTGTCAACACAGCCAACTACATCAGAAATCGTTGCAAGTCGAGAAGTGTCGGAGGAAAAATACCTTTTGAACTGTGGACAGGAAAAAAGCCGGTCGTTACCTACTTCAAGACGTTTGGGTGTATTGGATATGCACTTGACAAGAAGATGGGCAAAGGAAAATTCGACCAAAGATCAAATGAATGTGTGTTTGTTGGATATTCGGAAGAAACCAAGGGATTCAAAGTTTGGTATCCAAAACAACATAAATTTGGAGTTACAAGGGATGTAAAATTTCTGGATGAGTTTGCAGTGGAAGGTGGAAATTTTGAAGAGTTCTACACAAACGAGGAATTGGAAACATCACCTGAAGATAACCAAATGGAAATTGAGATTGAATTAATACCAACAGTTCAAAATACCAATGGAAACAAACAATCAGAAAAATCCTTGGAGCCTGGAAGTTCCCATGAAAATCAACAAAACATGGAAACTATAAATTTCGAACCTGAAATCGAACTTGAAACAGAAAGTGTACAAACGGGAACAAGGAGGGGATCTGAGATGCAAGAAACCTCTGGAAATCCGGAAACAAAAGCATTGAGACGTTCGGAGAGAATTGCTAAAAGAGAAATCAACACTTGTTATGAAACAGAAGCAAACGAGGACAAATTGCAAGTTGAACAACCGCAACTTGGACAAATCAATGTGAGTGAGGCACTTTCTGGTCCAAACTCGGAAGAGTGGTACGACGCAATCGAGTCAGAATATCGTGCACTCTTGAAAAACGGAGTTTGGGATCTAGTAGAAAAACCGACTGATAGAGACACAGTTGGGAATCGACTTATTCTTTCGAATAAGTACAAGAAGGATGGAACACTAGAACGAAGAAAGGCACGTCTAGTGGCAAGAGGGTTCACACAAAGACCAGGAATTGATTTTCAGGAAACCTTCAATCCAGTTATACGCATGAACTCGATCAGGACGATCATGGCTATAGCTGCGATAAAAGGACTGCATTTACACCAAATGGATGTTACTACTGCTTACCTGAACGGAGAAATCACAGAAAACATAGTGATGGAAATTCCTGTGATGTATGAAGAAGTTCTGAAAAGAATAAGCAAGAAGGAACAAAAAGGAAGTGAAATCCAGAAAAAAGTGAACCAACATCTAAAACAATTGTCAACAAGGGGGAGAAAAGTCTGCTACATTCGCAAAGCACTTTACGGTCTGAAGCAATCAGGACGTATGTGGTATTTCAAGCTAGACGAATCCTTGAAAGCAATTGGACTACGACCTTCTACAGCCGATCCATGCGTTTACGTTGGAGAAATAGAAAACCAATTTGTGATCATAGGTGTCTATGTTGATGACTTGATCTTGGCCACAAAATCAATGAACGTAATGGAAGTGCTGAA
This sequence comes from Apolygus lucorum, assembly GCA_009739505.2. Taxonomy (NCBI): domain Eukaryota; kingdom Metazoa; phylum Arthropoda; class Insecta; order Hemiptera; family Miridae; genus Apolygus; species Apolygus lucorum. The sequence goes on from CM019181.2 coordinate 30,811,394, forward strand.
GAAGAAACTGAGTGAAAAATTCGAGATGAAGGATCTAGGAGCGATTCACTATTGTCTCGGAATAGAGATATCACATTCCCAGAAGGAGGGGGAGATACGAATGTCACAGAAGAAATACATTGAAGAGATTCTGAGGAAGTTCAATATGGAAGATTCCAAGCCAATAGCAACACCGGCGGAAGCGAATCTGAAATTGAAAAAACCTGAAAAAATCAACATCGAAGACATGAAAAAGTATCCCTACCAAAATCTGATTGGGAGTTTGAACTACTTGGCAACATGTACAAGACCTGACATATCACACACGATCAGCATGTTGAGCCAGTTCAATTCCAACTATACCAAGGAACATTGGGACGCAGCCAAACGGGTTCTTCGGTACCTGAAGGGGACCACCGATTTTGCGCTGACGTTCAGCAAGTCTGGAGGATCCTGCGTACTTGGATATGTGGATGCAGACTGGGGCTCATGTGTGCAGGATCGGAGATCATACACTGGGTATGCATTCACTCTCGCGGGAGCAGCTGTTAGCTGGGAATCCCGGAAACAGAGGACGGTGGCACTATCCAGTACAGAGGCCGAGTACATGGCAATGACAGAGGCAGCTAAGGAAGCTATATGCATCAGGCGTCTACTTGGTGAGCTCCAATACGAACAAAATACTACTAAGCTTCACGTAGATAATATCGGAGCGAAGGAGTTAGCCAAAAACCCTATTCACCATGCCAGAACTAAGCATATTGACATCCGCCATCATTTTGTCAGGGAAGCAATTGCGGACGGCAAGATTCAGCTTGAGTATCTGCCAACTGAGAGGATGGTCGCCGACTTACTGACGAAGCCTCTTCCAGGTCCCAGGCACCAGATGATGAGAGCAAGCTTGGGATTGCAGCCCTAGCTTGAGGGGGAGTATTGGATGAAGAGATACTCCACACAATCACTAACAGGTGTCAACCTGTCAACAGGTGATTGTGTGGACTCGAGGAAAATTCCATTCCGGTTTTGAGTATTCCGATTATAACATTGCGTTTTATAATTAGTGTGAATACACGTTATTAGTACAACCAAGGACTTGTATATTTCCTTGTATATTGTATATGTCTTATAATTTGGAGGGAAATATACAAGTCCTTGGTTGTACTAATAACGTGTATTCACACTAATTATAAAACACAATGTTATTATCGGAAAACTCAAAACCGGAATGGAATTTTCCTCGAGTCCACACAATCACCTGTTGACAGGTTGACACCTGTTAGTGATTGTGTGGAGTATCTCTTCATCCAATACTCCCCCTCAAGCTAGGGCTGCAATCCCAAGCTTGCTCTCATCATCTGGTGCCTGGGACCTGGAAGAGGCTTCGTCAGTAAGTCGGCGACCATCCTCTCAGTTGGCAGATACTCAAGCTGAATCTTGCCGTCCGCAATTGCTTCCCTGACAAAATGATGGCGGATGTCAATATGCTTAGTTCTGGTATGGTGAATAGGGTTTTTTGCTATCTCCTTCGCTCCAATATTATCTACATGAAGCTTAGTTGTCTTTTGTTCGTATTGGAGCTCACCAAGTAGACGCCTGATGCATATAGCTTCCTTAGCTGCCTCTGTCATTGCCATGTACTCGGCTTCTGTACTGGATAGTGCCACCGTCCTCTGTTTCCGGGATTCCCAGCTAACAGCTGCTCCCGCGAGGGTGAATGCATACCCAGTGTATGATCTCCGATCCTGCACACATGAGCCCCAGTCTGCATCCACATATCCAAGTACGCAGGATCCTCCAGACTTGCTGAACGTCAGCGCAAAATCGGTGGTCCCCTTCAGGTACCGAAGAACCCGTTTGGCTGCGTCCCAATGTTCCTTGGTATAGTTGGAATTGAACTGGCTCAACATGCTGATCGTGTGTGATATGTCAGGTCTTGTACATGTTGCCAAGTAGTTCAAACTCCCAATCAGATTTTGGTAGGGGTACTTTTTCATGTCTTCGATGTTGATTTTTTCAGGTTTTTTCAATTTCAGATTCGCTTCCGCCGGTGTTGCTATTGGCTTGGAATCTTCCATATTGAACTTCCTCAGAATCTCTTCAACGTATTTCTTCTGTGACATTCGTATCTCCCCCTCCTTCTGGGAATGTGATATCTCTATTCCGAGACAATAGTGAATCGCTCCTAGATCCTTCATCTCGAATTTTTCACTCAATTTCTTCTTCAGCACTTCCATTACGTTCATTGATTTTGTGGCCAAGATCAAGTCATCAACGTAGACACCTATGATTACAAATTGGTTTTCTATTTCTCCAACGTAAACGCATGGATCAGCTGTAGAAGGTCGTAGTCCAATTGCTTTCAAGGTTTCGTCTAGCTTGAAGTACCACATACGTCCTGATTGCTTCAGACCGTAAAGTGCTTTGCGAATGTAGCAGACTTTTCTCCCCTTTGTTGACAATTGTTTCAGATGTTGGTTCACTTTCTTCTGGATTTCACTTCCTTTTTGTTCCTTCTTGCTTATTCTTTTCAGAACTTCTTCATACATCACAGGAATTTCCATCACTATGTTTTCTGTGATTTCTCCGTTCAGGTAAGCAGTAGTAACATCCATTTGGTGTAAATGCAGTCCTTTTATCGCAGCTATAGCCATGATCGTCCTGATCGAGTTCATGCGTATAACTGGATTGAAGGTTTCCTGAAAATCAATTCCAGGTCTTTGTGTAAACCCTCTTGCCACTAGACGGGCCTTTCTTCGTTCTAGTGTTCCGTCCTTCTTGTACTTATTCGAAAGTATAAGTCGATTCCCAACTGTGTCTCTATCAGTCGGTTTTTCTACTAGATCCCAAACTCCGTTTTTCAAGAGTGCACGATATTCTGACTCGATTGCGTCGTACCACTCTTCCGAGTTTGGACCAGAAAGTGCCTCACTCACATTGATTTGTCCAAGTTGTGGTTGTTCAACTTGCAATTTGTCCTCGTTTGCTTCTGTTTCATAACAAGTGTTGAATTTTCTTTTAGCAATTCTCTCCGAACGTCTCAATGTTTTTGTTTCCGGATTTCCAGAGGTTTCTTGCATCTCAGATCCCCTCCTTGTTCCCGTTTGTACACTTTCTGTTTCAAGTTCGATTTCAGGTTCGAAATTTATAGTTTCCATGTTTTGTTGATTTTCATGGGAACTTCCAGGCTCCAAGGATTTTTCTGATTGTTTGTTTCCATTGGTATTTTGAACTGTTGGTATTAATTCAATCTCAATTTCCATTTGGTTATCTTCAGGTGATGTTTCCAATTCCTCGTTTGTGTAGAACTCTTCAAAATTTCCACCTTCCACTGCAAACTCATCCAGAAATTTTACATCCCTTGTAACTCCAAATTTATGTTGTTTTGGATACCAAACTTTGAATCCTTTGGTTTCTTCCGAATATCCAACAAACACACATTCGTTTGATCTTTGGTCGAATTTTCCTTTGCCCATCTTCTTGTCAAGTGCATATCCAATACACCCAAACGTCTTGAAGTAGGTAACGACCGGCTTTTTTCCTGTCCACAGTTCAAAAGGTATTTTTCCTCCGACACTTCTCGACTTGCAACGATTTCTGATGTAGTTGGCTGTGTTGACAGCTTCCGCCCAAAATGCTGGTGCCATGTTCGCCTCTATCATCATGCATCGTGCCATTTCTACGAGAGTACGGTTCTTCCTCTCACTGACTCCGTTTTGCTGTGGTGTATCTGGAACTGTCAGTCTTCTTGTAATTCCCTGATCATTCAAAAATTTGTTGAATGCGTTGTTGACATACTCGAGCCCGTTATCTGATTGCAAACATTTTATTTTCTTTCCTGTTTGTTTTTCCACCTTGTTCTTGAAGTTTATGAACGCTTCCAGTGCTTCTGATTTGTGTTTCAAGAACTTCACTTCACACCACCTCGTTGCATCGTCGATGAATGTGATGAAGTACTGTGTTCCACCGATCGATTTTACTCGCATCGGTCCACAAATATCGCTGTGCACTATATCCAAAACTTCTGTTTTACGTTCTGACTTCTTGGGGAATGGCGTTTGTATCAGTTTTCCCTGTAAACATGTTTTACAGGCTGATAATTTTGCTTTATCTGAGATTTTCATCCCAATAACTTGGCCATTTGCCATAGATTTGAGATCGTTTTCGTTGATGTGCCCCAATCGTCTGTGCCATAGATCCAAACTTCGTTCATTTTCACTCTCATAGGTAGTGTACGCAGTTTCACGGCAAGATTTTCGAAGGTAGAAGAGGTCTCCAATTCTGTCAGCTGTGAGCAGAATTTCACCATTTTCCGCGTAAGCAGTTGCTCCGCATTTTTCAAATGTGACAGTGAATCCCCTATCCACTATCTTCGAAACAGACATCAGATTTAAACGTAAATCTGGCACAAATAACGTTTCTTCCAAGTTCAGTTCCCTCACTCCGTGATCATTGGATGCCTCCAGAGCCACAGTTCCTTTTCCAAGAACTGGTACTGATCCATCACTAGCAAGTTGAACTCCTTCCATCTCCGATTTTCTAAGTTTTTGAAACATTTCTTTGTCCTTACACATGTGAGTTGAACATCCACTATCCAGACACCATTTTTTGTTTTCCGACTTGCCTGTCATTAGTGCTGTAGCTGCTCCTGCTTGCTGTTGATTTTTCTTATTGTTTGGACAATCACAAGCCTTGTGTCCTGTACCTCCACAGATCCGACACTTGAATTTGAATTCTTTGGGTTGAGATTTCCCAAATTGTTGCTGTTTCGGTGGATATCTTTTCTTTACCATTAATGCATCGTTGTGTTTACTTTTTCCATTATGATTTTGCTTTCTCGCTTCAGACTCTTCAATTATTTTTATGCGTAGAGCTTCTGGTGTTGGCAAATCATCCCTCGACTCAATTGCGCATCGAAAATTTTCGTATGTTTCGTGAAGGCTGTAGAGCATCATAATTGTAAGTAAATCGTCGTGTATTTTTACGTCCATATCCAACAGCTTATCAACAGCATCCATGAAATGCGACAGATGTTCTCGGACATCCTGTCCTTCCTGCATTTTACTCATGATAAGTTGCTTCAGCAAAGTGGCCTTTCTAGCTGGTCCCGAGGATTGGTGTACCTGCTTCAGCTTGATCCAGACATCATTTGCTGTAGTGCAATGCTTAATGTGCTTCAATTCGGAAGGTGATATTGAAAGAATCAAATCCGACTTAGCCTCTTGATCCTCATCTTCCCACTTTTCAGCGGCTTGAACTGATTCCTCATTTCCGAGATCGAGGAAGCTGTGTTGACAGCTTCCGCCCAAAATGCTGGGCCCATAACCTCTTATAATTTGGAGGGAAATATACAAGTCCTTGTGTTTTATAATTAGTGTGAATACACGTTATTAGTACAACCAAGGACTTGTATATTTCCCTCCAAATTATAAGACGAACTATAACGATCGAGTCGACCTCCCATGGCGAAACCTTCACACGGAAATTGGAGCCATGAGAAATTTGATGTTCGTGTAGTGCCACGAAATTTCAATTTTTTCAACTCACTCACTGCCTGGAAAAAGATTCACATTAAAATCCCCACCTCTGGTATTCCAAACAACATACAAAACTCAACTTTTTGTTCAGTATTTTAGAATAGCTTTCTGAGTTTGTCGTGTTGAGACACGTGTGGATATTTCTGAATTCTAAGTTTAAATGTTTATGTAAACTTTTTTGTAAATATTCCTTCAAATATTCAAATACCAAAGCATTTTGGATCACAACGACAGGCTGTCGCTGTGGCTTCCCCTCATTATTTCGACTCTGTCGCCGTCAAGTGATGTTTTCCTCCGTTCGTCTCATTTTTTCTCTCTAAAGACTCCCCCCTTTCGGTTGTATTTCTTCTCAGTGGGTTTGTTGTGTCTCTAGTTTCGAATCGGATCCCCACTTCTTATGCCGAGGAAGACGCTCGGGTCGCGGCAGCTGCTTCCGTCCGCCACTCGAGTCCGCCCGACTTAATGACCTTCTTTCCCACCCTCCGCGATCCCACCGCTATCCTCCATTACTTCTGTACACTTACCACCACGCTTACAGGTGCCTCTTCTCCCGGTTCAATTCCTCCTCGGTGGATTTACCTCCGGCGAACTTTTAGAACTTCCTCTTCGTCTTTCCTTTTCCACCTTCAGACAATCGTTTGTGGTTGGGTTCACAAAAGCGGCAACAAAAGTCTGTTCTCAAAAATAGATTCATAAAAAGACATCTTTTCAATTTTTATTGTAAAAAATTGATCTACCAAGTAATAAGAATTTTAAAAATATTGTGTTGCTATTAAATTATCAATATTTATTGATATTAAAGGAACTGGAATAATAATCACTCACAGATCCATACTTAACAACAATATATTTCACTCTGAGGAAATCCTAGACACAAACTAATCGTAACAGGGAAGAGTCCACCTCTAGTGCGAATGCGCACCTAGAACCCCCTCTAGGTAATCCACGTCAGTTCTCAAAATAATGGATTCATGGAACCTGTTTTTATTAAATTTTTAATTTTTCAACAATATCTATTAATTGCATTAAGTTGCGAGCATTTCTTAAATATTGATGTTGGAGAAACAATATGCATTAAGGATTACCAATACCTACGTATTGTATTGTATTGGGGAATTCCTTCCTAACTTATGTTTGAAAGTAGAACTTGGGATTGGGAACTCGACACTTTCATCGTTAGTGGACTGTGATGATTACCTACGGGCGGTGTACCTATGTGTGGAAAACATTATTTAAATTGAACATACAAAGACAAATTATTCGGAAATTGTCGAATTTTTAATGAATGACTTACAAGTTCTGCAGATCCTAAGGGACTGTACTCGCGAGAAAAGTTGCCAATTTATTCCATTTAAAATAATTCAACTTTACAATGGGACGCTACCGCTATGACACAACACGTTGGATTTGAAGTGTTAGGGTGGAAATTAATTGTATTATGATACTGACGAATACGCGGAGAGGTTTGAGAGAAGAGGGATCGAACTCGATACCGACCAGAAGTGATAACATCCGAGGAATCGGGCAGGCGATTCTTGGAATCAGCGCTACCTTCGGTGGGTCGACAAAACAATAAGGCGCCGATTTCAAACGGCGGAAACATTGTGTTGCTATCAAATTACCAATATCCATTGAGCAATATCCGATATCCATCCTGTATGCCTTTTTTATCTGCATCCATTAGAATCGATGATTGTTGAAACAGCCTATGTGCCACTTTTTGACAATGTAGTTTTTTCACGGATTTCGATTCTAATGTGTGGATTACCTTTTGAGAAATAAACAACCATCGTAATGTGTTAATAGCGAGTACCTTATTTCAAAAAGGGAGGTTTGGATTGCACAATCGAAATCCGTGGAAAAGCTTTATTACCAAAAAGTGGTATAAGTATAGTGGTACGTTTCAAAAATCATTGATTCATTTGGTCTGTGCCTCCTATTTTCTCGATGTTCATGATTGCAGCAATCGGGCAGGTGCAGTTTACATCATCATTCTTTTCCCTGGTATCTTTAGGCACGCCAAATCAGTTGCTGTACAAAATCAGTGAATAGATAGATAGATAGATAGATAGATATGTTTATTATCGCCATTTTGTACACTTTTACAATAATATAAATGCATGAAGGGATGCAATTTGCTCAGATTTCCTACCCGACATTAGGCTTGGCCCGTGTTGTAGGGTAGGATCTTTGCAAAATCGCTCCATATCGGTAAATAAATTGATGTCTACTATACAATTACAGTAATAAGTAAATTAATAAACAATACATTATTGGACAGAATTAAGGACGCATTTTGATAATCTCCAACATAATATGTATATTATACTAACCTACTTTAATATTCTCTAACTTTAATAATCTCTAAACTTAAATAGTTCCTATACATATAATATATGCTGTTTATATTCCTATAGCATATTATGCTGTTTAATGGCCTTTCGCATCTAAAGCCCCCTTCTGTAACTAGCCAACTTAACACTTGCTTTTTGTATAAATCTGTATGAATCTCGTCGTCTCATTGTCCTTCCAACTATTGAATATGATCCCAGGATTTCTTCATATTTTCTTTCTAGGGTTTGCTGTTCATGACTTTTTGGAATTCACTTTTCATGGAAAGTCTTAGTACCAGAGTACCTCCAAAATTTCTAAGTACTTGAATAAGTTTTGTCCGCTGTAATGGTTATCAAAGAAAAAATCGTGAGGCAGCGTCTGAATAGTGGGGGGAAGCTCAATCAGCATCGACAAACGAAGGTGCGGACTTATAAAAAATTGATTGAATTGATCTGCAGAATGTATTTTGACAACTTTATTGTCATTGAGTAGTTTCTCAGGATGTTGAGCAGTGAGGCCGGGTCTAACAAAAACCATACCGCTTGAGTCCCGGTGATGCCATATGGCACACATGACTAAAATGACCACGTGACTACGAGGGAATGAATATAAATTTCTCTAAACATGAATTGTTATTGTTCAAACATGTCAGCAAATGGATGAAATATTGGTCATAAAGGAAAAGTGAGAAATACAATAATTATGCCAGTATGAAGCGAAGGTGGTCGACGTCAAAAAAATGGTTCATATTTGGTAACTTCTACAACTGATGAGAACGGAATGAGACCCCGGGTTCCTACTCCTAGGCGTTGATAAACATCTTAGGAAAATGATAGGACTTGAAAGAACCTTAATACGCTTGCATATTGTCATCCAGAGAATTAAGAATGAGGAAGCTCTCCGCGTGCCATATGGCATCTCCGGGACATGATGGGTTATTTGGATTACAAGAGTTAAAATTAAATATTAGTTAAAATGACCACGTTAGGTATAGTGTCCCAAAATATACATTACATCGAAATTTCACCTCTCGTTTAGAAATTCCAGAGCTTTGTCTTTGTGTCTATCTGTCATTCAGCGGTCAGGACTTTCGTAGCCTTTCATCGCTAATGGGAAAAATTCCATGATAGAACTAACAGGGCGTCGGACTGAAACCCGATTCCAATCGTAATAACGACGATGGGGTTTGAGTGTGGGTGACACGCGAGTTCCAACTGACGTTTTGATTTATCACGGATCGTCACCTCAACACGCCATGATATATTTATTTGATTCACTTCTACTTATATTAGAAGTGTACAGAAAAAATTGAATATCACCGGTCAATTTTGATTTGTGAGATGCATTGTTTTTATCGATTTCGATGAATAAATTAATGTTCTAAATTATTGACCTTTCAAATGTGGGTGTTAGTTAAGTATTTTCGGTATCGAATTTTTCATTATCACTTCGACGTAGGAGCGTTTTCTATCCCGTAGTTGTGAGGATTGTTGGTCACCGATGTGCTCTGAGTAATAATCTTTAAAACGTCGTTTTTCTGACATTTGAACGGTAGGCACAGCCAGCGAAGGTGCTTCACCTCCGTGGGAATTGCGATAGTTGGCGTGAGAAGGAGATAGGGGGGAAAATATATTATTTTGCGAGACCATCCATCGGACGATAATATGAAAAAAATAGGTTCATTCGCTCAGATGGGCGGATATGATTTGCGAACCGGATTTCCCAGACATCTGATGGTATGATAATCCGTAATTCTGTTGCAACACAACTCCATTTTCATGCAAATAATTCGCTTGCATCCGCCTTGGAAATTATCTATCTAGGCAAGTTTAAGCGTATTTACGAAGAATATAATTATATAGTTATTGCAGTTTTTTTCTATTTTTCTCAAATGATTTGCTCGACAGACAGACACGGAGCCAAAATTCTTCAGAAATGCCTGAAACGTAAAACGCGGGTGGAAATTTTGAATTTGGAGAACATTTTTCATTCAACCTTGATGAGTGGAAACAATGCTTCCGCTACCTTGGTAGACTTGGAAGTAAAACATAGCATTTCCAAATTGAATTCGACATTTTCCAAATAGGTTTCAACATTTTCCGAAATAGTTTCGACACTTTTAAAATAAAATTAAGGAACTCAGTGATACTTTATAAATAACGCTTTATTGCTAATATAGGTAGGTAGGTCGTGAAAATGTACAAAACAGATTTCCTGAACTGTATTTAGAGAGAAAAATGTTTCTGAATTTGAACTGATTTTCAGTGGAGGTCGTCCAGCTGCTGCTGCAGGTAGAAGGAGGGACGTGTTCATGACATAGTTACTGCAGGCGGGTGAAGTAGGTAATTGTTTGAACGGCCCTTGAAATCACCTCCTCTAACCGATGTTCACCACGTCCACTCAAGAAGTTCCAAGAATTTTCCACAGGGTTGAGCGTCTCATTCTATTTGGAAAATGTCGAAACCTTTTGGTTTATTCTGTTCAATAATGTACCTTTGGAATCGACTAAGAATTTTTTTTAACCCCCCCTCAAAATGTGGTGTTTTACGTTTCAAGGTACGCAGAATCCAAAAATCGAATGAAAATTTTTCCCGTTCGTCCGCCGTACGCGGCACTTTCCTCAGGTAGCATTGACCGATTTTGATGAAATTTGGTACATGGGTTCCATTTGGGGTCTAGTTGTGCCTCGAAGCGTTTTATTGATGACAGTCACTTCTAAGGGGTGAAATGTTCAATAATGCCCTAGTTCGAAAACGTTCGAAATGAAGGTACCTATTGTTTTTTCACCGTTTTGAAATAGTATTGACTTTTTGAAACTTCTAGTGATTTTTTAGGGATAAATTTAATTGTGAAGTAGGTATGTGGTAGTTAGCTAGTATCTATAGGGTCTGTGTTCTTTGCAGACGAGTGATCTATACAGAAAAATAATAAACTTGTGTGTAATAATTTGCAACGTTTTTGGAAAATGTCGAATTTAATTTAGAAATGATATACTAAACCGTTGTGTAATAATTTGCAGCGTTTTTGAAGGATATTTGCTGTTCCCCTCGCGGGGAACAAAATAAGTGGATTCCCTCCAGAATTTACTACTGGGAACTTGGCTACCATTGTGCAAGATAAACAGAGCTTGAGTTACGAACCACGAAGGCAACCTCTTTTGTTGAGGTGGGTCTTTTGCAAAGTTCGCCATCCGACCCAGGATGGTCCATATTGTGGGTTATACTGCTGAAAAAATGGGTCGGGGAACAGGGGGAGAGATATCTCTAGGAATGGCTCACTTAAGGCCCATAGTGCTGTGTAAGGTCGTAAGAGGAGACCCCAGGAGCAAGCGGTCTCACGTTACTGTTACTGCTTCCCTGAGCTGAGAGTTGGGAGAGGTTACTGCTGAAGGGGGGCTCGTAACCCTAAACCGCTCTCCTGTCCGTCAAGATCCGCGGTCTCCCTTGCTTACCGGATAAAGGACCTCATTTCACCGAACTGGCTCCCAGAATGATAAACGAACTGGAGACCCACGAGGCAGAAAAGTACAGAAAACGGAACTGAACGTGACAGAATAGCTTCCTCGAAGATAAATAAGAAATAGTGGGTGTAAAACGAATAAAGATGAGATAAATATAATATATAAAAATGAGATAAATAAGTAAATAGTGGGTGTCAAAACGAATGTAAAAACCACTGAGCTGTCATTCTTGATATGTTATTTCCAATCATTTCAAAAATGAACCCTAGGAAACGAGCAAGAATAAAATAAAAGGCTTTAACGCAGCATGAGTTAATGAGAGAATATTCAAATAAATCTTCAAAGTTGAGATAATCGTAATATTAGCTGTATTAACGATAGTGTTTATTTACCAAACAGGGGTGGATTAGGACCATGAGGTCCTCCCTTCCATCCCCCCTGTATAGATCAGATTAAACATCCTAGTACAAACGCTTAATGACTTGGTTTGTAACTAAACACAACAATATAATAACTTTTAAAAATGAATACACACTCCAGAAAGAATATACTTACTTAATCTACATTATATTTATTATTAAGTAGAAAGAGAGAGAGAGAGAAAACATGCATTTATTACAACAACAAAAACAGAAAACAATACATCACGATGACATCTCGATGAAAATCGCCTTCCTAAAATAACAAGGTGCTCTATACTAGGAAGTATTTTATAATGAAAAGTCTGGATTCGTTCAATGTTCTATTTCTTTGCACAACTCCGGTGCAGAACCACGTAAGTCCAGGAATAACTGGATCGGACGAGACATATTTGATAAAAATTCATTATTGACAGAATCAACAAGCAGGTCGAGCTCAGTATCATACAACCTAATACAATACTAAGACTTAACATGATATACACATATTCACTAAATGATCCACAACATGTTGAAGTCAATAAATAATGTATTATGTCCAAGCTTTCCACAACCTTTTTCGTTTACTCTATAAACAATCATCGACTCTACCAACCCTTTCTGCAGGATCAAAGTAGAAGTACCTGTCCTACATTTTTAATAAGCGTCGAAAACCTTTACCTTTTATTCCCAAGTTTTGTCCATTTAAGCTTTAATCGTGCCGGAGAATGAAGAAGAATAAATTAATATAAAGGTATCCAGAAAGCGATACGACTCGCCCTACTGAAATCATTTAGAATGAAAGCACTCAACAGGGCTTTACATAAACAACCATTTTCAAACCAACTTCGAAACAGAAAAAAAATAAATAAAATAAAATAATAATAATGAAAGTTTCTCAGTTTTGTGTTATAGGAGTAAGCTCTCCCATTATCAATAAAGTCTTTATTGTTGACATTCGGTCGATTCCTCAGCCCGGTAAATTAATATAACTAACTTTATCTAAAACTTATAACATAACTAAAACTGTGCTACTGACGTAGTGCACTGAAAACCATGAAATGTTGTCACTTTTCTAACTACAACTTCTAAACCATAATTTCAATAATGCATGCTCAGTAACTTTTCAAAGTTGGTTGAATTTGCTGGAGTTTGAGACCAACTTGAGCTCTGTAGGATGAATAATAACAAAGAGAGGAATTAAAACAAAGGGTTATTTTTAAAAAAACATATGTTCGTGTAGAGGTCGAGTTTTGAGCCTTTCACTAGCCAAACTTCCCTTTTTGGAAAATGATTAAAACATAAATTTAAAAAAAAACTAGAAAACAATTGGGGGGGGGGGGGGGGGACAAAACTCTGCAAATTATTGCTCAAAAGTTTATTATTTTCTGTATAGATCACCCTTCTGTACAGATCCCTCCCTACCAACCTTTAACCGTTAAAAATGTGTGTTGTAGCTCATCTGACGTAAAATTTAATGTTCTTTCCGACAGTGTAATCAGATTTAAATTAACATGATAAATAAGGGAGCTATAGTTATTTTAGTGAGACAAGGTCGAACATACGAAAATAACCCTAAAAAGTGAAATAACTCGAAAACGAAGCACC